>CAWUFW010000095.1:5667500-6315133 GCA_963921515.1 Calotriton arnoldi
CCACACAAAGGGCCTAACGACCCTGCATTGTCACTTCAGCCAGCTTGGAGTCAGGGCAGGTGAGGTAGGAAGTTCCATGCACTTCAAAGATACTGTCTAGAAACTGGCCCTACCTCCCAAAACCAGGGCACCCGGGTATAAAAAGGGGACTTCAGACACCAGTTCTTCAGCACACTTCTGGACCTGTAGACATTCTGCTAGGAAGAAGGACTGCTGTGCTGCTGAAAGGACTGCCACTCTGCTAGACTGTTGGTCTGAAGTAACTGCTGCCCTGCTGTCCTGAGCTGATGCCTGCTTCCTTCTTGCGTGGGTGAGAAGGACTGGACTTACATCACCTGAACCTAGAGTGACTCCAGGGGCTTGTTGGCTGGCCCCCTGTTCTGAAGCCTCCGGGACATAACAGGCTTCCAACAACCTTGCACCTGGACTCTGCCATATGTTAGTCTACCCTGCCAATCATGTACCCTTGCAAGTGGGCCTAAGGGGCTCGCCAGCGGAGCCAACGATTCTTCTCTGCTGAGCGGTGCATCCATGAGCAGACCCTGACACACCTTCTCTGCCGATGGGCGCATCCCCAATCAAAATCGACGCATTTCCTCTGCTGGACTTTGCATCGCAGGCCCCGTCTGCGGGTTCTTCAGCGACAACGCAACAGGACTTCGCACCGCAGCCTTGCTGCATCTCGGAACCGACGCATTGCTTCGACTGCGTGGCGCATCTTCAACGCAGATCCTCGCAACGCTCTGCAACCAGGATTTAAGGGGTTGTGTTCAGCGGTCCTAACAGGGTCCCTGTAGCCGGCCCGCGCTCTAATGCGGGCAGCCTGAACTTGTGACTTTGTCCCGGTCCAGCACGACCAGATATTCACAGTTGCCATTTTGGCGCTATTTTCACTAAAATCTTAGGAAATTCATAACGCCGGTTCTACTGATTGTATTTTTGTTGTTTTGGTTTTGTTTTATATATGAAAAAATACTCTATTGTTTCTAAATCCGTTATAGGTTCTTTTTGTGGTGTGTTTTCACTGTTTTAGTGTTAGAAGTGTATCACAAATGCTTTACGCTTTGCCTCTAAGTTAAGCCTGACTTTTCTGTGCCAAGATATCAAGGGGGTGAGCACAGGTTAATTTGGGATATGCTTGTACCATACCCTGACAAGGATTGTAGTTGCTGCTTGGCCAGGTCTTACTCCCCAGTCAACCAACAACCCACTTTCTTACAGTATTTCCATAACAAAAATGAAAACTATGCCATTAGAGTTTATTGATAGACAAGCATAAACTAAGGTTCACAGTTTACTGGGGGAAAAAACATGATTTATTTTATTTTTGTGGCAAAAGAAAACATTAAAAACCAACTTGAAAAAGTGCATAGTTATTATAATATAGCAAACACCTGTCAAATCAGTATTTTGCACGTCACTAATTAGCAAGAAAACTATCTAAAGGTGAAAATAGTGTCTGGAGTAGCTTTACCCATGCAATCGAATCCCTAAAATGTCCTTATCTCATGAAAGACAATCCATCTTAGTTGGGATATATTTTATTGCCCGTTCAAGACATGTCCTTCAACGTTTCGGGACTGCTTATTATTGGACGTGTCCTTCATCGGGAGAAAACAAAATAAATATGAGTTACGGGCTATTTGCATTTGTCTAATAAATCAGGCCAAAAGAATTTCAGCTGGTAACTACAGGGCTAAAATGGATGCATCATATTCAATAATTGACGTGACAGTCATGTAATAAGAAAAAGTATTGACGAACCTCTCCCTAATGTTGATCACTTCACATGTGGCATGGTAAGGCAAATAGCTGAGCCACCAGGGTCAAGACTAATGCCTGGCTGCCTAGGGCGCCATGTTGGGTGTAGCACCTTCAAAACTTTCAGGATTTAACCAACAGCCCCTGACAATCTGGGACACTGAACAGCATACTTATAATGGAATTATAAAACTACCTTCCAGCATGCAAATTTCCTACAGTTAAAAAGTCAGGACTGGGACCCACACTGCAGCTGTACTAACTAGGAAAGAAACTGGTGTTTATGGTTTTAGGCAAATTAGAAAAATTGCTCGTGAATAATAGTTCCCCAACTCAGGAACCAGTGCATAAAACACTTGGACATCCACTTGTTGCCTTAGAAATCTAACTAAAGAGAATGGTGACATTCTGCTGCAGAAAGACCCCTTTAGGCATGATAAGGACAGATGCGTCTTCCAGGAGCTTAGTGGTAATGTTATGCAAGGGCTGAATAGGATGCAGAGGGCCTTCCACTGGATTCCATCTCAATCAAAATATGATCATATTTCTTTCTGGTTGCCAAAAGGCACACAGTGAATCCTGGACGAGCTTGGGTTAGCAAAGCATATATTTTGGCCAACCCAAATAGAGAGACTGGCCATATTCGAGGTGGGGGGGGGGGCTGTATTTCAGTCCTGGGCTTTTAATCAACACAGCATTGCTATCAGATGTGTTAATTTAGCTACCTGAATTGAAGAAAACCAAGACTACAATACCCAGAATGCATTGCCCAGGATTGAAAAGCCCTGGACTGTAAATAGTGTCAGTGATGACATGAAGTCAAATAGTCACCCTAATTCTAGGTAGTAAGCAAAGGTAGCCGTAACTACTCGGGTTTAAGCAACTTGAGGAAAGATAATAAAAATGTCCTAAGGCAACCGGGCACTATCGAGTCAAGAAGAGGCAATGTAAAATGACCTGTAAAATGGGTTTTCTACACCTATAAAAGTTTATTTTGTAGTTGCAAACCTGTTGATTTTGCGAATACCAAAGTTTGGAATCCCAAAATCCTTTAGCACATCTGCTCTTGGAGTCACGTGATTGCCCCCCCTCCCTCGACCTAAAGAGGCATACTCGTAGGGTCGCCACATTCCCATGTGAAAACCAAACTTTATGGCACCAGGATACAACTACTCCAAACTTTATATTTACATACACAAATCATTGTTTTCAGGTCTATTAGTCTAATTTGTTTCATTAAACAAAACCAGGGCGACAAGCCCCCTAACAGCGCTGGTTTCTTAAATGAAAGTTCAGAAGTGGATAAAAGAAGTCCCAGTGACTTTGGGCCTAATCATTTTTTCGGAAGGACTATTGGTTCATTAGGCCCTAATGAACCAATAGTCCTTCCGAAAAAAATGGTTGTAGATTGCGCAGCGACATTTTGAGAATGGGCTCAGATTCTGTGAGCCGACCTATATACTATTAAGTTGGTTCGTAAAATCATCAGGTACTCCCAGAACAACCTGCCTAATGAATATTAATTTGGCAGGTTGAAATTTTAAACCCGTCTGTGATTGACCACAAAGCACAGGGATGGTGGCCTGCAAGGGACGGCAGACCACTGTCCTTGTGTTTACATTGCCAAACAGGTACGTTTTTTTTCTTTAAAGCAGCCCAAGTTCCTTAAAAGTACTGGTGTTAAAAAATAAAATGTTTCCCATTTTGGAAAACATCAGCGAGAACAGGTAATGTCCTTTTCACACACCCCTTCCAAATTGCGATTCCGTATAGGTCGCAAAGCCCATATTACGAGTCGGAAAAACTTTAGTGACTTGTAAAATGGGTTTTCTACACCTATAAAAATGTATTTTGTAGTTGCAAACCTGTTGATGTTGCTAATACCAAAGTTTGGAATCCCAAAATCCTTTAGCACATCTGCTCTTGGAGTCACGTGTAAAAAAAAAAAATGTAAGTCCGTTTTTATATAGCGCAGCTACTCACCCTTACGGGTCTCAAGGCGCTGGGGGCCGTCGTGGAAATTAAGTGAGCTATTGCCCAGAGTCACATGGTGCTGAGCTGAGCTGCCGCCGGAGATCGAACCGTGAACCCTGTGCTCCGAAGTCAGCTGCCCACACCTCTCCACGTGATTGCCTGCCTCCCCCACCTAATGAGGCAATACTCGTAGTGTCGCCGCATTCATATGTATCGTGAGGACATCATGTTTCCAGTCTTACGCTTTTCTGCTACAAACATTTGCTATAAGATGTGTTGGTAAGACAGGAAAGCCAAGACTAATACTCCCAGAATGCATTAGGTTTTCAAATTCAAGTCAAAAACTGGAAACATGCTTCCGTGGTAACACAGGGCCAAGGGGCAACCATATGTCACCCAAGAAAATAAGGATCCCAGGCGATACTTCTTTTTTTTTTTTAACTCTAGATTTGCCGCATTTGCCACATGATCCATCATCTGCTGCATGATTTACATATTTTAACAAAAAAATAGTTTGTAGTTCAACTGAATCAAAAGTTACTGAAACGTTGTGAAATTTGCAGTGGAATGCCCTTACAAAGTTGACTGGTCATCTTTCAGTTGCTTATTTCTGTATTTGCTTCTTAAACTCTTATAAATGAGGTGAATCCAGACAGTATTACCATGTGTAAAAAAACGAAAAAAATGAAGTAATGCTATCAATAATGTGCCGCATTACGGTGCATAATTTGCCTGTTCTACCCCATAATTTAGAAAACCCTGGCGCATAATTTGGTGCGCCCCTGCCGCATAATTAGAGTGGCCCTGCTTATCGTTTGCTTGTAGTTTGTACCACCCGCTGCTTGCGCAAGAGTCGTTATTTCCTCACACACCTGTAAACTGATCATTTGGCCCTTACCTGAAATAGTCTGACCACGCCCTAACAGCCCCAGCAGCATCAGGAGCAGCGAAGACGGAGAGGCCATTGACAGCACGCACTGTGACCCCGCGTTGACCTCTACGCAGCCCCCATTTCAGGGCAGGCTCAGGGCTTCATCCCCACCAGACGGGGACAGCGGCGGACAGAGTGGCGTCCGGGCCTGAAGTGACTTGTGCGGCCTATCCTTTATCTCTGTTGTCGTCTGGTATTAACATACGCTATAGAGACACTTGCCAAAGGCGCGATACAACCGGTTCCGTCAAACAAACAGGGTTCCGGGGTGTGGCGCCGCCCGGCTCTATGGATTCAATGAGCTGTGGTCAGGTGTTCATTCTTGAGTGTGGGAAACCGCAGCGGCCACGCGCTAGCTCAGGGAATACATTGCTTGTCTCATCTGACTGCACCTGTAGTTAGTGCCTTCAAGTGAGGTTTAACAGTACCCTATATTTTCTTCGTTTGCAGTGAATGGTTTTTAACTTGCAATTTTTCACCTTGGAAAAAGCAGGGCTTTCAAGCTACCCAGTACCATTAGTACCATATCAAGTCCAGCTTTTTGTTGCATGCTGGGATTTGTAGTCCTGTTGCACCAATTATAAAACCATGCCTATACGTTCCAGAATTCAAAGAAAATTCCTTAACTGGCTGACTTGCGCATGGAACGGGGACATTTCAGATCTCTGAAAAATATATCCTGTTTTGCTGCCATTGAGGGTTACCAGAGGACTCTATGTTAGCAAAATCCTTTTTCAAGTTCGGGACTTTAACTTCGAAATCAAAGCTGGTGGAGTTGAAGCTTGGGGTGGTGGAACGACACATTCTATTTAGGAATGTGATTCATAAAGCACACACCTATATCGTATAGCACTATACAAAGTGAGTGACATCTGACAATGATTTATAGAAGGAAGGGCCAGAAATGGAAAGTTGGGTTCCCTGACAAGAATTCTTCTGCCGAATCTTACGGGGCTGGTAAAACATAGCGCTTCCTTGCTGTCTTTTTCTGAATGTGCAAAGGAAACATCAGACGGGAATAAATCTGAAATCAAAGCTGCCTGCTAGTCTTATGTCGTATGTGTTTACTTGAAGCACACTGGCTTACAAGCCAAGGGCAATTTGCATTCTGGTACTTTAATTCAGCCTTCCTTTTGCATTTGTGAGAACACAAGACCCCGTCTGCACAGCTGTCTTGGCTGCAGTGCTTTAAATGGGAAAAAATAAGTGCAGGTACTCATTAAAATGAGCTAGAGGAGTGTTGTGTGGGAGGGGCTAGGGGTGGGGCTAAGGGCAAGACATGATGATACGTAATATTATATATGACAGTAAATAAAAGCATAAATCATTCAATCACTTCAAAAGTGCAAAAGTATTTCCGTATATATATATATATATATATATATATATATATATATATATATATATATAGGCGATTATGAAAGTTAACAAGAAATACAGCAGATTTTGAACTCTGCACTGATTTGTGTTAAAATGCCATTTTTAAGCCCCGATTTCCAAACTGAACAAATATCTGGTACTTTTAACTGAAAAAAAAGTGCCAATCCTAACTTCAGCTGTCACCTCACCTTGAAAAAAAAGTGCCAACCCTAACTTCAGCTGTCACCTCACCTTTTTACATCCGTCCCTCCCCTTCCTTCTATGTTCATCATCTCGTTTTCCCCCCAGCCAGATCCATTGCCCGTTGTCACAGTGCTACAGCGTTCCCTGCTATGCATTGCTCTTTGGGCAGGGCTACTTTCACACCCATGGATCAGTCGCTGTTATGTAAATGCGGCGATTAGTGTTGATGGGGCACACAAAGGGAAGCAGCTCCTGCGCTGAAAAGAAAACCGGCTTTGGGGAAGGTAGAGAATTGTGTTGAACTGCCACTCGCTGAAGTGTGACTGGCAGCACCAGGGCAGACTATTTCATGCACCTGACGGAGAGGGAGCTGGGGGCGGGGGGGGGGGGGGGCTAAAGCATTTTCAGCTGAATGGTCGTTACACGCCTAATCAACAGTGCAAGGTCTGGCTAGACCCTGTTCTGTTAATCACAGTGTGATGCAAGCCCTCTCAAACCCCTGCAGTGTGAGGAAATGCAAAGGGGCACCTATGGACTTTACCAGCGTCTCTGCAAAAGTCGACTCCATGGCTCAGTGTGATTGCGAGATCCGGAAGCTGAGCGGCATCTGTCCTGCGTTGGAGGGGATACCGAACATGAGCCTGCCGTGCCATCAATCAGGGTACCGGTACTCTCCCTGACTAAAGAAAAGTGCCGGCACTGAGGGCTAGAAAATTTGGAAGTGCCGGTACTCAGTACCGGTGAGTACCGGGCCATTTAAAGCACTGCTTGACTGTGAAAACGAGGCTCATGACGCGTGTACGTATTTAAACTGGACATAATGAGGCTTATTTACAAGCCCCTTGCGCCGCCGGTGTGTCACTTTTAATATGGGGGAAAGTGACGTACCGGCGGCGCAAGGGGCTTGTAACTAAGTCCCTATGTCTCTGTGAAAAGAGCAGACTATCTAACTGTTTGTTTCCACGTTCTGCGCCAGCAGTTCTTAACCTTGTAACTTCAGGTGACCTCCGGGGTCACTGGCTGAAGTAATCTCTCCGCTTTGAACCTCAAAAGAATGCGCAAAAATAGAAAAACAAGTATACTTCAAACAAACACACACACACACACACACACATTATCAAATATTTTATTTAATTCAAAAACAAAAAATTAAAAAATGGAAATTTTATTTGAAATGTGAAAAAATATAATTTTATATATAAAAGACAGCGTCCCTGATTGAGTGGGACAGTGTTTTCCAACTCCTAGGCATTCTTGTGCAGGAGTCGGAATTTTGAGTTGAATGGTATTTAACGCACCCAGGGCCAGATGTACGACCAGTGTAAATTGCGAGTCGCAATTTACAATGTACAACAGTGTCAGAGACACTGATTGCGATTCCCAATGGTGTCGCAAAATGCGAGTCTCATGAATATTAATGAGGCACTCGCAATTTGCGACCCCATTAGGAATGGCTGGCTCTCCCAGAGATGGTAGCCTGCTGGGCTCAGCAGACCTCCATGTCTGGGACTGCTTTTCAATAAAGCAGTTTTTTTTTTTTAATTGCAGCCCGTTTTCCTTAAAGAAAAACGGGATGCATTTTTAAAAAAAAGATGAAACGTTTTCGTTTAATTTTTTAAGGGCATGTAGTGGTCCCTGGGACCACTGCCTGCCCCTAAAAAATATTTTCCCCTGCATTTGCAAAGGGGAAGGGATCCCCCGGGGACCCCTTGCCATTTGCAATTGCATTACCACCCTCATGAAGAGGGCGGTAAATTGCAAGTGTTTTGTGACCGCAACTGCGGTCGCAAAACATTCATACCTAGGGCTGCGAGACGCAATTAGGAAGGGACGCCCTTGGAATGCCACTTCCTAATTGCGAGTCGTTAAACACTATTTTGCGAGTCGCAATTTTTTGCGACTTCCAAAATAGTGTTAGTACATGGCCCACAGGGATTTTGCATGCGCAAACGGGTCGCAAACCCGTTTGCACATGCAAAATTCCGTCGTACATCTGGCCCTAAGTAATTACAGCTGTGTTAAATATCTTCCCCTTTGTTCATTTCGGCAGGGCAAAGCTGCTAAATTGAACAGGGGAAAAGTGTACATCAATTTTGCATGCTGTGCAAATGTGATGCATTAAACACCAAAATCTGCATGTTATCCCCCAAATTCTGAAAACAGGCCCTATTTATCTCATACGATAAACAATGTGCTCCGGGGTATTGTTATTTATCACCTGCAATGAATAGCATCTACTACTCTGACAAACTTGGAATGAGGGCCTAAGTGATATATTAAATTTTTCAATATCACTTTTTTCCCTAATGCATGATTTCTTTTTGGGGGCGCAAAACAGTGCGATGAAATGAGGCACGGGCGTCATGAGCCCCCCCCCCCCTTTATCAGCTACAGCGCGGTGAAGGTCTTGATGGGCCTTTTGTGGCTGCAGCTCGGTAGATAAAGACATGATTAACATGAAAGGGTGGTGGGTAAGTGAGTGAATGGATGGATGAGTAAGATGATGGATAGAGAGATGGCTGTATGAATTAGTGGATGGATGGGTAGATGAGTGAAAGGGTGGATGGATGGAAGGATAGGTGAAAGGGTCGATGGATGAGTAAAAGGATGGATGGACCAGTGGATGGATGGATGGATGGATGGATATAAGGGTGGATGGATATGTGGCTGGTTGAGTGAAAGGGTGGATGGATGGATGTTTGAAAGGGAGGATGGATGGAGTGAAAGGATAGATGGAGGAGCAAAAGGACGGATGGGTGAAAGGATGGATGGATGGATGGAGGGATGGATGGATGAGTGAAAGAATGGATGGATAGGTTTGGACAGGGGTGTCATGAACACGCCCCCTCCACCCCTGCTTTATCAGCCCCAGCAGGGGTGGAGTTCTTGATGGGCCTCTTCTGTCTGCAGCGCGGCAGATAAAGGCTCATAATTAATGTGAAAGGGTGGGTGGGTGAGTGAAAGGAAGGATGGATGGATGTGTAAGTGAAAGGGTCGATGGACGGATGAATGAGAGGGTGGATTGAAAGATGGCTGTATACATGAGTGAAAGGATGAATGAGTCAATGGATGGATGGGTGGATGTGTAAGTGAAAAGGTGAATGGATGTGTGAGTGAGAGGGTGGATTGAGAATTGGCTGTGTGAATGAGTGAAAGGATGATTCAGTGAAAGAATGGATGGGTGGAATGATAGATGGCTGAGTGAAAGGGAAGATTGATGGATGGGTGGGTGGATGGATGGAAGGATAGGTGAAAGGGTGGATAGAAGAGTAAAAGGATTGATGGCTGAGAGAAAGGGTGCATGGATGGCTTAATGAAAGGGTGGATGGATGGATGGATATAAGGATGGATGTAGGGGCGGATAGTTGGATAGTTGAGTGAAAGGGTGAAAGGACGGATGAGTGAAAGGGAGGATGGAAAGAGGGAGGGAAAGGGTGGATAGATGGATGGATGGTTGAAAGGATGTATGTGGGGATGGATGAGTGAAAGGATGGATGGATAGGTTTCATTGATAGGGTTAACAATGCATGGATAGGTTTAGCAGCTACAGCAGGGGTGGAGTTCTTGATGGGCCTCTTCTGGCTGCAACTCGGCAGACAAAGGCTCATATTTAACGTGAAAGGGTGAGTGAGTGAAAGTGTGGATGGATGTGTGAGTGAAAAAGCAGATGGATGAATGAGTGAAAGGATCGGTTTAAGGATGGATGAGTGAAAGAATCAGTGGATGAGTTAAAAGGATGGTGGATGGACGGATGGATGGATGGATGGATGGATTGATGAGTGAAAGTGTGTATGGATGGATAGGTGTTAGCTTGTATGGGTGGATGAGTGAGTAAAAAGATGGATGAATGAAAGGGTAGATTGCTGGATGGGTGCAAGGATGGATGGATGAGTGAAAGGATGGATGGATGAGTGAAAGGGTGGATGGATAGGTTGGGAGATGGATCGGCTTAGATATGGAGGGGCAGACATATGGATGGATGGACAGAATGGTGAAAGACCAAAAAATGGATGAAAGAATGAATGGATAATAATGGAAAGGTGAAATAGTGGATATCAGTGGACGGATGGAAGGATGAAAGTATGAATGGATTGATGCTTGGATGGAAGAGACAAGGGTGTTCTTCTGGGGAGGGTCGCAATGACTTGCTTGGTGCCATAAGAGCTTTGGTTCAAAGTGGGGGGTATTTTCATTTTCTGGCTACTCCCTTGAAATGAGGTCACCCATCGTCCATACTTGGTTCCGTTTGTTGTTCTTGCGTTGCTCCCACAAATGAAGCTAAGGATACCAACTGTATTTTTAGCCCCCAATTTCAAATTCATTCACATCTGCAGTGTTTTCATTTTTTCAGTTTTGCTTTTATATGTATATGTATACTTTGTTATTCTAAACAGTTTCTGACCCCCTGAGTAGGCATCACAAACTCTAAGGGGTCCACGGACCTCATGTAAACAATCGCTAATCTACTGAAAAATGTTACACAATTTTTGTTCTGTAAATGAAAAAAACAGCAATGATATTGTCCAGAAGCGCTGTCTAGAATTTTTAAATCCCTTTTGCTGATGTAAAGTAAAGAGATAGCAAATTTATGGTGAAGGATGGGATGAGGTGTACTCAATATTTTAGGCAGCCTTGTTAGTCAACAACCTTGCCATTTGGCAGCGCTGGTAACAAACTCCTAAAAAATGTTTGGGCCCTTACAATTATGTTTTTACAATTGAAGCTCTGAGTTTAGTGATAAAGTGCTGTTGATGTCACTATAGTAGTGAGCAGACAACCCTAAGCTTTTTCTTCAGCTGGTGGTGTACTCTGAGACAGGAAGAGCGGAAGATGGACCTTGCATTCCTCTCAACAGGCTGTTGACAGACAGAACATCTCTAGTCTAACTCAATTTTCCACAAGAAAAATCAGTAGGTTTCAGTGGTGCTGGGACCAATTTCAGAGGAGGGGTGCTGCCATCAATATTACATCACTGAAGTCATAGGATTGTGAAAGATCCAAGAGTCCGACAATGAGCAAGTGTAGCAAATGTTTTCAGCAAGAAAGTTAAAAGGGTGTAGTATGTGGCTGGTGCTGCATTATGAAGCACACTGTTGTAAACATATAACTATAGCATGGTGTGAGAGCACAATGGCATTTACAGGTAGCACACCTCCCATTGAAATGGATGCTACATTTGAACACATTTACTGATAAAATGGCATAGTGCAAAAAAGATAATCTGTGGATATCGAGTTTTGATCCATTTATTTATTTTATTTATTTAAGCAACTTGTAAAGCGCGCAAATACCCGTGGGTGTCTCGGCGCTACGGACTGGAAGGAAAGGAAAGGCCATGGAGCGAGGGACTTATTGATTGAAGAGCCAGGTTTTCACTTGTTTCCTGAAGGTTAGCAGGGTTACAATCTTTGTTTCCATCACACTTCAGAATTACAAAAAATGTGCTTCATTTTTGCTTTCCTAACTGCTAATATATTCTAAAATATTTATACAGTTAATTTACAGATTTTTAAATGTTGTTGGGTGCTAGAAAAATAATGAAATCCGTCAGCTTTTTCTTTCACACTCACTGTACCCCAGCAAGAGTGTCCCATAGTTCACTTTACAAAATTGTCTGACTTCGCAGTCAAAGAAAGTAAATCCAATCTCCATGTTAAAAAAAAAATTAAGCAGCAGTGTTTCACAAGACCCAGCCTGACATTTTACCTCTGTCTTAGAAGCACTGCAAATGTGAGAAGATAAAAATAAAATTTAAAGGCATTATCATTGCTCATTCACCTTCTGAACTCCAGCATGGTTATTTTTTGGGGGTGCTGCAGCACCGCCACCTGCTTCCCTACTTCCAGCGCCTTTATAGGTGTTGCCAAAATCTCTGCCAGGGCACTCCTGAAACATTAAAACATTCCAAGTCTCCCACTGTTGACATAAGAACACAAAATCAATCAGGCTTGCATTTATGCACGTCAAGCAGAAGTGCTCCTGAAATTGGTGAAATAAATGCAAAAATCTTTATACCTTACCTTATATAAATTGCACAGATACACTCCTGGTTTTATCACTCATTGTAATATAATGATATGCTTAGGGGTATGCTTGCTTAACATTTTCCATATTCACGAAATGTATGGAATACTATGCACCGAGGGGGCAGATCACTATAGTGAATATTTTTGCTCAAACAGGTAAGCTTAACAAGCAATGTACAGCCATTAAAACAAATGATAAAGAGCTAGTCTTTATTTTAGATTGGGAATGTGTTGGCCATTATTACATTTATTAAAACTGGGTACAAGCAAGCTAAATTGTCCGATTTCCACACCAATGTGCCCGGAGGTGCCTGTTTTATTGTGAGCTAAATACTCGGTCTTATCACTTGCTTGTGCACACCTCCGACGGGATGCCGTTTCCATGTGAAGACACTGAATGCTGTTGCATTCACTTGCAGTGTGGCATCCAATGGTCATTTTGACCCTCAGACATTATCCTCCTTATCATTGATAATGGCCCTGGAGGGGTTATCTTTGAAACTTTTGACTGGGGAGGGAATTGCCTACCCACTATTGACATCAATCCTTGAGGTGGGAATGTGGCTTTCTGTGCTTTGACTGGTTAAGTGTGTAGCCTCCATATGGAAAAGCATAGGGAGAACGAAAAAAGTTTATTTAACTAAAAAATAAACTAGTAAAAATATTTTTATGTTAAATATTAAATATTAAAGTATATTAATTTAATATATTTATTTTAATTGTAGAACAATATATAAAAAATGTTGGAGTAGTATTAATTTACTTTTGTATTAAATCTTGAAAAAGTTTAAATATGCTACATTAAATAAAAATGATTTTTCTGAGTTTAAATTAAAATATTAAATCCCACCTAAAGTATTTTTTTATTTTGCAATAATCATGAAAAGTGATGTATAGAAATAAATAAGTTATTTAATTTCATTATATTTTAATTAAAATATTGTTATATGAATTTATAAATCAAAAAGATTATTCAATATTTTATATATAAGTATTTCATCTGTTTTATTTTTAGATTTTATTCCATTAAATTATATTTATTTATCATTTTAACTATTTTAAAGAATATAATTTAATTTAATTTAACATTATTTCATATGGGGTGTTGTCCCTACCTGCATTATTTTCTATGGGAGGGTTTTGTAGTACCAGTTTTTGGCCATGTGTGGTGCTGGACTTACTCTAATTCTCAGCTGTTTTGGGTCTCTTTTGGATCTAGTAACTTTAGAAATGCAGTTTGTAAATTGCAATGTGCTTACTCTTTTGTGGGTGAGTGCACGTCACTCCCTAAACCCCTCCCTAACCCCCTTACTCCTCCCTAACCCCTCCCATCTAGTAGTAGGTATGTCTCTATTGTCCAGCCACTCTCCGTCCTCTACCACACTTACTACTAAGGGGCCGATTACGATCTCGTTCGGAAAGCATTCTGACCGAATCGGTTCCGGAATGCTTTCAGAACGACTCGGATCGGGGGAGTCCGACCGAACGATTACGATGCATCCTGATACGATTCGGTCGGTCTCCCATTGACTTCAATGGGAGCCTGTGTTCCGAACGAGAACACAAGCTACCATTGAAGAAAGGGGTGGCTGGGAAAAACCTTGCACCCTGTGGCAGGCACCCCTTGGTGCCTGCCACACTGTACATGATTTGGAATAAGGTACACATGGGTACTCCCACCGCCCGATTCGGAGGGCCCCGGGTGAAGGGCCCTGCTACAGGCCCCCAAAGAGCGATTCCGCCAGCCGATTCGTTCCGCTTGGAAAACGAGTCAATAGAGCTGTAAGAGTCGGCTCCGAAAGACTTGACCTATCCGAATGCCTTTCGGAACCGATTCGGACAGCTCTATCGGTTTACGGGCATCGTAATCGGTCGTTCGGAACTGGGTACGGTTCGGTCGGAAACAAGGGTTCCGAATCGGATTCGACAAGCCTGAATCCGATTCGGAGCCCTTCTGAACGAGATCGTAATCGGCCCCTTAGCAGTAAGTTTACATGTGCAAGGATCTCTTTATAGAAAAGACAGGCGAGGCGGAGATTTAAACTCGTAGGTTTCTGAACAGCATTTTGCAGTACTTTAGCAGTACTAATCTAGTACTGCTAAAGTACTGCAAAATGCAGCCTGTAAATAGGACCCAATGTTTCCAAACCTGGGTTTTTCTTTAACAGTACATTGTCACTAGGTGCCTCAGGCCAATCAGTACAGTTGAATAAAACCAAGACTACAATTCCCATAATCCATTAAGTTGTCAGATAATAGCTCAGGACTTCACACATGGTGCCCTGCCAATATGGAGTGGCAGGGAACACCGGATTCACCCACCATTGTGCTGAAATTAATCTATTTCGGGAAATATCCTATGCATGCATCTAACAGAAAGCAATAGTGCATTTCATTGTGAAAATGGTTCTATTGCATTATTAATGGTGCTGCATAAAGTATGGTGCACATCAGCTGCTAGCTTTTCTGTAAGTCCTGCCTGGCTGTTTCCTGGTGATAACTTTCACTGTCATGGGAATGGCGGCTGCGACGTTGCACTTCATTGTACAGAACTGGTTTGTGCAGTTCAGCCTCTAGCCAAAGGGTGGATTTAAATCTCAGGGGAGACTCCAGTTCCAGGGCTCAGTGCTGGCTGTAAGGACACACCCATGAATGTCATCAAGAGAAGCATGCGCGGTCAGAATAAGTAAACTTTGAACTGCTGCAGAAACGGAGTGAGGGCTCTTTTATACCGTTTTACTGCTTGTGTAAAGGGGAAAATTCACACATCAAGATTTCAGCACCACGGGAAACAAGGAGCAGACTACATTTGCCATATTTTTGCTGATTAAATAATGGAATAGAATTCTCACCATTAAAACGAGAAAAAGGAAACCGGGTTTGAGGAGAGATGTTTTCTTCGGTTCTTAGTATGATACAGCACACATATTTTTGTTAAAGCTGTATACTACATATAACGTGCTTTAGAGGTAGAACATGTTATTGTTTTTGCCCTGGTGCAAACCTGTTTATGTAACGGGTTTGCACAAAATCTGTAAACTCCACTCACTATTACCCAAAGAACAATAAATGTGCAAAAGAGCATTTGATCCATGTTGTATCTTTTTTGCATCAGTGCAATGTTTTTGTACGCTGGGGTAATATTTTTTGCCCCCCTTCCCAGGAAAAGAGCATTGAACATGCCAATCGTTTTACCTTTCAGGTGCTAAAAAGTAGTTTGGAAGGCTGAGTAAGGCACAGAAGAGGTAGCACGTGGGTAGCACTTATGGTTGGGTATGTCCCAGGTGGAGTGAAGCAAGATCTGCTGCTGCACAATCTGTCCTGGTGTTGTCTATTGATAATTCTTGGTGAATTCCTTATCACTATACAAAGGACAAAATAAGCGGTTAAGGTCTTAAGGGAGCAGGATGATGAAGAGCAGCACAGCATCACCTGGAGAGGGGGGGAGCAGTACAGGATGAAGGGGGGCAGTGCAAGGTCCTGGCAAAGGTGTGGGTGAGAATGTGTTTGTATGCAAGAGAACGTGTGTATGTGTGAGCCTGTGGGTATATACATGTGTGAGTGAAAGTGAGTAAGAGTGAGTGACATGCAGTGAGTGAAAATGAATGAGTGACATTGTCCGTGCGTGAGTATGAGTGAGCAAGAGTACATGAGAATGAGTGAGTGAAAGAGTGACTGCAAGTGTGAGTGAAAATGACGAGTAAGAGTGAGCTCAAGGAAGTGTTAAAGAGTGAGTGAGAATGAATGTGAGTCAGAATAAGTGTGAGTGAGAATGAATGAGAGTGAGTGACAGTGAGTGAGTGCAACTGTGAATGAGAATGAGTGAGAGTGAATGAGAATAGGTGATTAAGAGTGAGTGAAAGTGAGTGCGAGTCATTGTCTATCAGTGAATTACACAAAAAGCGATTGCAAGTGAGAGTAACTGTGATTGTATGAATGAGAATTAGTGAGTTAGTTTGTCAGAATAAGTGGGACTGACTGAGAAAAAGTAAACATAAGAGTGAGTGCAGATGAGTGTTAGTGAATGAGAAAGTATGCACTAAATTGCATTGCGTCGGGTAGGTAACTTTACAAACGCTAGTAAGTGTGTGTTTAGTTCACCTTAAGCTGAGGGCCAAAGTATACAGTAGTTTTTATTCCCTTCATGCCTCTAAGCACCAGTGGGCACTGGGTAGTTGGCAGATGAATACATGCAGCCTGAGGGGAGACATTGTTTACAACGCACGCGTTACAACGCGTGCCATTACAACACAATTTTTACAACGCAAAATCCATTGCTACACGTCATTACAACGCATTACCCAAAGTAACGCCCCAGTGGAGTTAGAATAGTAATTTGCATTGTAATGGATTATGCGTTGTAATGGCTTGCGTTGTAATGATTGTAATGACATGCATTGTAATGGATTTTGCGTTGTAAAAAATGTGTTGTAATGGCACACGTTGTAAATGTGTGCATTGTAACGTGTCCTATTCCAGCCTGAGAGGTATCAGAGTGCAGTCCATGTGCTGACAGCCTTGGGCATGTGAAGCCACTGACAGCGGAACTGAGGGTCACTCTAGTGCCACGCACACACACAGACCTGCGGGCAATGATGTTATATGTATGTAATCAAAAAGGACTAGACCTATTTAGTGACTGATACAGGACTCAGGACTGTATGGAGAAAGGGGAAACTGTTCAGTTTCTTTGTAAAGCCCTCACCCACCAACCTAGTTGGTGGCATGCTTCATCATCGGGCCCACCCAGTGACACCGAATGTGTCCCGGGTGTGCTACAACGCCTGTGTTACAGAGGAGCTGGTATTTTACTGAGTGTGCACTGTTGGTGACGTGAATGTGAAATAGTTAAAAGCTACAATGGTCCCAGTACCCACGGGGGTTAACTTTTAATGTCTGGGCCTCTGTTAGCGTTAAAAACAAGGCTATGGATGTGGGTAGAGTGAGTGTTAAGAACTCCTACATGCGGTAGGTGGTCTACATGTTTCAGCCAGGCCTTTCTTTAAAACTGGCTTTCCTCAGGACCGAAAGGTATGTGTGCGTTCTACACTTGTAGTGTGTGGTTTAAAATGTGTTGCACGCGCTAAGGTGCCCTATATGTGGAGGGGGATTCCCTCTCCAAGCAATGCTATACGTACAACATATAAGACAGACAAACATACAGTGGAGAGTGTTAGCATGGTAGCATGAGTCACAAAAGTACATATTTGCCGGTAGTGGTGTACATAACTAGCGGAAAAATTGCGGCAAAAGTGAAACCGTACTGGTGGTGCGGTTTAGGTGAATTATTGAATTATGCGCTGATACGTGTAGTGGGCTAAAACGGCGTAAGCACACACACGTGGACACGCTCAAGGGGTATCCTTACGCTAGCGTTTTGCAGCATATGCCCCTGTAGAGATATCCGGCAGAGGTTCTGACCCTGTAATGAGAAGGGGGGGGGGTGGCCCAAGTATTACCAAGTGCATTACCACAAAAAAGGAGCAGTTCACTAATCCTGAAATGAACAGTTTTAACACAGTGGAAGAGATGAGGGGAGGAAAACGGATCAGAAGAGCATATGAAAAAAGGGAAATTAAAGAGTACAGGGAACAAGGGAAGGAAGGGAGGATGAAGCAGGAAGTGAGGAAGAGTAGAAAGAGATAAGGGCGGTAGATAATAGAAGGAGAAAGAAAAACAAGGAAAGGGCCAGAGAGAAGCTGCAAGAGGATATGGATTGGAAAGGGATAGGGAACGCAAAAAAGGGAATAGGAAGAAACCGAGCGGAAGGAAAGAAGTGAAAACGGGAGTGAGAGAAAGCACAGACAGAAAGGAGACGAGGGGAGGGAAGGAAATGTGAAGACAGGCAAGTGGAGACAAAAAGAAGTGGGATGGTCAGGAAACAAGCGGCAAATAGGGGTGAAAGGGCTGTGAAGGGGAGGAGAACGTTGCAAAGTTGGCAGCACATAGAAGGAAGAAAAGAGAAAGGACAAGCTTGGTGAGCCATGACAGGTGGAATCGATGGGGTGGGAGAGAGAGAGAGAAGGAAGTGAGAAGAAATAAAAGTGAGAGAGGAGGGGAGGGAATGGACATTCCCACCTGTGCAGGTAATGCATGACTGGCAGCCATGCATTGTCTAAGCACCCAAGCCAGACGCAGTGCAAGAGCCAACCTGAACTGAGAAGACCCCTGTCCCTGTCTCCGAGCCTTTTTGGACGGGGTGTCTTTCTCCAAAGACCCTTGTGGGGTCCATTCACCTCCTCCTCACCCGCGAACCCCCCAAGAATACTGGCACAGATGAGGGCATGGACTATTTAGGTCTCGCCTAGCGGTGCAGCGCAAGCGCTGCACGCTTTGCGAGGCATGCAGTATACACTATACGTGAGGGAAGACCCGCCCACTCCCCTGCCCACTTTTTCATTGGCTTGTGGCTTTTTCCTTTCTAAATGCTGCCTTCTGATTAGTTTAGAGGCTGCTAGTCCCTCCTTATGACGGCCATGTCTCCTTCCATGGCTATTGGCCACTTTACTGCGTGTTTCCTGAGCACTACTTTGTTCCCTTGCCACCCCTCCCGCTGTCCGTGCCTTCTCTCCCGCCCCCCCACTCCCGCTGTTCGTGCCTTAATCACGTCCGCCCACCCGCACTCCCGTTTGCAATGCAATAGGTCTCGCGTAAATGCGAGTCCTCTTGCATTGCAAATGCTTGTTTTCCCTCTGTCTTTCTTTTGTTAACAAGCTCCCCATGCCTCGGTTTCACTTTAATAGCGGCCACGCCCCTTTCTTTAGTCAAGCCGCGTCTAAATAAAGGGGCGTGGCCGCCATTAACATGAATGCGCAGCATGACATGAAGCGATCCTCTTAGACAGCCATCTTGTCTGCGATACAGAAACACTAAAAATTATTATGAACAGATGAAACCGGTCGTACGTGCTTTTTTGAAAAAGCAAGTGATCACATAGACGATACTTCAAAATTACAAAGAAAAAATTTCTAATTTCAAAAGGAGCTCATACACGTTAAACAACACAATCATCCGCTTCCTAAGTGACGTTTTAATATCCCTGTATAAAGCCACAATATATTGTTAACATTGTGGTTATGGTATTACCTCCCAATGTAGCCGACTGTAAAGTAAACCGCTGAAAATATTTCTCTTCAAACATGGCCGATACATACATCCTAAGGTTAACGAGGATTGGGAATGGACTGCAGTCTGCCGAGCTTGAGCTGCGTGGCACCCTCCCTCTCTCCTCCCACAGCAATCACTGCGCGTGCGCGACTCTCATTACATTCCTGAGGCCATGGTGGAAGTTCACAGGCATCAGCATGAGCTGGTTAAAGGCGAAGATGTCGCCAAATTAAAAATTTGTAAACATTCGTGACAAGAATTTTCAATTCTATAAAGGACTCGGAGGCGAGGATTATGCTTTCTCTATTTCTTTACTAATACTCAGCAGCCAATAGAAACTTTTGTAACAAAAGCACAACAACACCCATGAACCCTGCCTGGGTCACGTGTATAACCATAGAGTCTCTGCCTATAAAAGGTCCCAGCATGAATACAGTGTCCTCTTTCTTTTGCAAACTAAAATCAGGTAAGTCTCTTAACAACTTGTTTCAATGAACAGCTCACGGCAAGAAGTCCTCTTTACTCGAACTCTGAGGCCCAACGGGACCTGGCTTCAACCGGGACATGGCCCGAAGAACTTGAGTAAGACGCCGGAATCAGGCAAACCCTCTTTTCTGGAGAATCCAATCTCTATTTGGAATCCGTACCTGAAAGGAATAGAAAAACAACCCGTAACACCATTCCAGTATTGCTTGAAAACATATCAACAGCAAAAGGGTCGGGAAAAATGGAAAAAGAACTTCAATTTCATACCAAAACTTTCAACATAGCATGAGAAGCATTACAATCACATTTCGGGTGGGATAATCCTCGCCTCCGAGTCCTTAATAGAATTGAAAATTCTTGTCACGAATGTTTGCAAATTTTTAATTCTATGTCAGGACCGGAGGCTCTGATTATGCTTGTTCAAAGCTTAGCCACCACTACTGAAGCAACATCAACAATTGGTTTATAATAAAAGGCTTTAAATGTATTCTCTGTAGACCAATCGGCAGCACTTATAATATCTGACAAGCTGACCCCAGCTGAAAAAGCCTTGGACGCCATCGCTCCCCGAGCAGAGTGGGCCCCAAATTTGGAAACATCAATACCCGCTTCGCCCATGAGCCAACGCATCCATCGTGACAAGGTGGCTGGGGTCACTGGGCGAAAGGGTTTTTGAAGGGCAATCAATAACTGGCCCTGCATATCTGGGCGAAACTCGGCAGTACTTACTTCATAATCCTTGATGCATTGCACCACACACAATTTTGGATTATTGGGAAAAGCTGGATAAGGGACCGAAGCGGTATTACATTTAGTCCTTCGTGAGATATTGAAAGATACCCCTTCCGGGGAAAATCTACGCCCCGCCAAATCCAAGGCCCTGACGTCGGAGACCCTCTTGCAAGAGACCAGACAAAGCAACATAGTCAATTTAGCAGATAATTGCTTACGAGAGAGATACTTGTTGGCCGGCCAGGCCTCAAGAAATCGTAAGACAACCGAAACGTCCCATAACTGCGAATACTTTGGGCACGGGGGCTTAGCCATCCGAACGCCTCTAAGGAGTTTACACACCAGGGGATGCTCACCAAGCGGTTTGCCATCCACGGGTACATGACCTGCCGAGATAGCCGAACGGAAGTTGTTCACTGTCCTGTAAGCCAACCCCGAAGATGCCATTGAGGCCAGAAAATTCGCCGCTAAAGAGACATGTGCTGTAGCGGGATCCACATCCCGTTGAGAGCACCAATCACACCATCGTCTCCAAGAAGACGCGTATCGTTTATGAGCGTTGGTTGACCAAGCCGCATTGATGAACTTGTCAGCTTCTGTTGAAAGGCCCGGGACTTTCCATCTGTCCCTGAAACCCGCCAAGCTACCAGAGGGAGTTGGCCTGACTCCACTAACGGATGAGGAGTCTGTAGAGGGTCCTGCAACAGGTTCCGAAGTCGTGGGAGCAGAATGGGGACCGCGCAGAGCATTTCCAGCACTATCGGAAACCAGGCTTGTGCCCTCCAAAGAGGCGTAATTAGAATCAATTCCGTCCGATGTCGTCTGGCTCGTGCCAGAACCCTGGGGATCATCATGAACGGAGGAAAGGCGTAACACAGGGACATGGGCCACTCCTGCAGGAACGCATCCGTGGCAAGGCCTCCGGATCCGGACGCCAGCTGTAAAACCTGGGAAGTTGCCTGTTGAGACGGGACGCGAATAGATCTAGGTGGCAGGGACCCCAAAGATCGTTCAATTTCCGAAACACCTGGGGATGCAGCATCCAGTCGCTGAAGTCTTGCAAATGACGGGAGTGCCAATCCGCCACCTCGTTGTAGTAGCCCGGAAGATATTCCGCTACTACCGATATTCTGTTCTGGAGGCAAAAATGCCAGAAATCCTTGGCAATTTCTGCCAGCATGCGGGACTTCGTGCCGCCTAATTTGTTCACATACCGTACCGCTGAAATGTTGTCCATCCGAAGGAGGATACAACAGTCTGTTTTCCACGGAGACAAACAACGAATTGCAAACGAACCAGCTAAGAGTTCCAGGCAGTTGATATGTAAGGAAAGTTCTTCCGGCGACCAACGGCTACCCGTAGACAACGGCCCGCAACGGGCTCCCCAACCCCACCGGCTGGCATCGGACTCGATCACTATATCCGGCGTCGATCCGAAGAGGGCACGGCCGTTCCAGGCCTCCATATGATGTAGCCACCACAACATCTCAAGCCTCGCCTCCTCTGAGAGGGGAATCATTTCCGAGTAACCGAGGCCCTTTTGAAGATGTCGGATTTTCAGCCGCTGTAGAGCCCGGTAGTGAAGGTGACCCGGAAAGATAGCCTGAATGGAAGAGTCTAGTAAGCCCACTATCCTGGCCACTGATCTCAGAGACACCATCCGCTTGTGGAGAGTTGATTTCAATTCCCTCTTGATGGACCTGATCTTTTGCCCTGGCAAGAGGAGTTGACAAGTCAGAGAATTGACAAGGAAACCCAGAAACTCGATTGATTGAGTTGGGCTCAACAAGGACTTTTGCTGATTTACAATGAAGCCGAGGTTCTGCAATAGATTGATCGCCCATTCTAGGTGTAAGGAGACCAGACGGGGACAACTCGCCATTATTATGATATCGTCTAGATCAGAGGTCTTCAAACTGTGGGGCGCGCCCCCCTGGGGGGGCGTGGATGTGTTCCCAGGGGGGCGCAAATGGGCCTGCAATTACATGTAAATGAAGCTAGCCTGGAAGTGCGAAAGGCGCGTTTCAGGCAGTCTTCATTTACATGAAGCAGTTACTGCGCATAAAAAACGTGTGAGGACGGTATGGTGTTCATACAGACGCTCCTAGATGTCGTTTTCAATGGTGATGAGTTATTGTTGTTTTCTGTTTTAAGAAGAGGGCTGTTTCCTGTAAAATAGAGGGAAAGATGGCATTGCAGAGTTTTCATTTTACTTGAGGAGCGCCTCATTAATTAGGACATGCTTAGTATATGTCTGTAAATCGTTAGTTGGATTAGCGCAGCATTTTTAAATTGACTGCATGAGGCACCGTAAGGTAAACATCGAAAGCACTTAAATTACATGATGGAAGATTGCTTTTCTCACAGGTTCTAGGACCAGTATTTAAAAATCCGATTGCACCCATAGGAGAGGGATTTCTCCTTCTTTGTGCTGCCCATAGATACAATCTTTAAACTGCGCTAAGGAATTGTTAATTTCTCTTTTAAGGGTTGGATTGCTTTCCTCTGTATTCCATCGGAGGAAGTGTGTCTTTTTTTTCAAATTTTACTTGCACTTTCCTGTTGAAAGTTATGTATTCTGGTTCTGATTCTTTGTGTGTGCCGGTGTTGGTGTGTATGAAAGAGAGCTATATATGTAGCAGGGTTATTTAAAATGTGTGCGTGCTAATGCGTGTCTCAAAGAAAGCTACATATTTGTAAGTGTTATTTCCTGTGTGCGAGGGCAGGTGCATGTGCTCCATGCATGTAAGTATGTGTAAGAGAGTGCTATATATGTAGAAGGTTCATTACAAATGTGTGTCTGCCTGTCAGACTTTTTATTTAATCCTATCAATGGCAAGGACAGTCAAGAACTATCAAAGCTGTGAGTACCAGTGGCGTAACCAAGCCACCGCAACCCTGTCTGTGCCGGGGTCCGAGCTCTGGGGTCCCCCTCCGGCACTTGGCAGGCCCCAGGCCTGAGAGCTCCGGACTGGGTCTGGAGCGTGGGGGCCCCTACTATGTAGTTTCCAGAGGGGACCCCTCAAGTTTTGTTATGCCACTGGTGAGTACTGGTGTTTGCTGTGAGTACTTGTGTTTGCTGTGAGTACTGGTGTTTGCTGCTAGTACTGGTGTTTGCTGCTAGTACTGGTGTTTGCTACGAGTACTCGTGTTGGCTCTCTGGGTGGATGTGGACAAGCAGCCAAGGTCTAGCTGAAAAGAAGTGGCTTAGAGCTGAGGCTAGCTACAGTACAACAAAGTTATCATAGTTGCAATAACGATGTGGATGTTCAGTCAGAAATGTGAGTGTTTGTGAATACATAGCACTTTAATGAAGTTTCCTAATGTCTAACTATATTCACAGTAAAAATGGCGATTAAATGCCTACAAATCACACAAAACATAATACATCATGAGAATGTTACTGCAAGACCGTACAGCAATATACAAATGCAACACCTATAAATGTTATATATTGATTGTGTTCAATAACTGATCACAAACACCCGAACACTTTGAAAACAAGAAAACGAAACATGATACTAATGAGTGCTACTGAGTGGTATGGGGCAGGGTCAGTGAGTGTGAATTCAATGTCAAAGACAGCTAAAAAAGAGAAAAATCTGCATTTTATTATGTTTTGTTCACCTTCAGGTAACTGCACATAAAAACATGCACACACCTCAATTGAATAATAAATGCAGGTTAAACTAATCTAAGGGTAATATACTGTTTTATCTTATGAAACCTTAGTTGGCTAATGTGATCACTGCCGATGTCTTCGTGTGTGACCAGAGAGTCACAGAATTAAATCCTGATTGGTGCAGTGAGGAATAGTGACTTGTTTATAGTGCTAAGAGGTCCCAAATTGTGACAGAAAGCACTGCGAATGCCATTATCTAAAATTTGTATTACACTATATAAAACAAGTGCTTTAAAAATACACTTTTTAGCAATAAGCATTCAGACTATATCAAGTGGAAATATTTTTATATGTCCATTTAAAGGGTGCACTCCTTTTAACAGACACATATATTACATATCAAACAGAATAAATATTTGTCACCATTAAGTTGAGTGACTGCATTAATTAAAAGCTACACTGACTTCAAAGCAGCCTTTATATGTGGTGGTAACCATTGCACACATTTACATTTCTTTCAGGTAGCAGGCACCTTTGTGAGAAGGCATGTTTCTTCTTTTGTTCTCTACTATATGTTTCACAGCACGGGAGCCCTCCCCACATTCTGGTGGGCACCGGACACCAGTTATGGCAGTCGAACTATGAAAATGAACATGGGTGCATTTTCCTTGTTAGAATTAGGGCCCAGGTCACCAGTGTTGTGCACGCACAGAACAGGGCCTAAGCAACAGGGGGGCAGAGGGAGCTAAATGTGCTTTTTTGTTGTTTTTTTCACACTAGGAAGCAGAAAGCCTGCGTTGGGCATCTGGCCTAAAAGTAATGGCCCTGTTTATTAGGCAGAGAAGGCAGCCTGCTTCGCAGAGCTGTGGGTATCATTGGTGCTGCAGTTGCAGGGAATACTTGCTGGGCCAGTGTTTCTTTGAGCCTTAAAATAATGAAATAATGGCCCAAGGGAGGGAAAAATTGAGCAGAGGAGACACCTTGGGGAGAGGGATGATCAGACATGGGAGGGAGAGGGATGGTGAGGGATGGGAGCCCATGTTGTTAGCAAACATCAGAGGCGACAGCAAGGCATTAGTGAAACAGGCACAGTGACACTTTTACCGAGGGGCCCACTCCATCGTAATTATGAATGTTTTGCAATACTAACTGGGCATGGGGGCTCATTTTCCTTGCTAGCATTAGGGCAGATGGCACAAAAAAAGGGGGGCAGTGTGCAGTAGCTCATTTTCTTCCAGAAAGAAACCAGCCTTGTTCCAAGATTGAAGTGATGGTCACACATGGTGGGGAAGGAGTGAAAGAAGAGGTGATAGCCTGCTTCTCAGGGCTACAGCCATCATTAGTGCAGCAGGTGGAGTGCATTGGGGCCCAGAGCACGCCAATTATGGGCGGTAGTGTTTTTGGTCAATTCTGTTCTTGTTTGATGCTGTTGCTTTTTTATAAGCTCACATTTAGTGTGGATTACGAACTACAGACGAGCACCACAAAAATGATCTCATGATCGCCGCCCTGTGTGATCATCCCTCCTCCTCCTCCTCCTACTATACAAATCTTTGCAATATAGTTTTGGAGGGGGGCCTAACTTCAAAACATTTTGCTTAGGGGGGGCTCAGAGCAAAAAAGTTTGAAGACCTCTGGTCTAGATAGATGATCAGACGAACACCCCGTGCTCTCAAAGATTCTACCACTGGGCGGAGGAGTTTCGTGAAGCACCACGGTGCTGACGAAAGGCCGAACGGGAGAACTCTGTACTTGTAGCAAGTTCCCTGCCAAAGAAACTGTAGGAACCGACGATGAGGTGAGAAGATCGGGATGGAGAGGTATGCGTCCTTCAGGTCCAACCGGACCATCCAGTCCCCTTCTCGGAGTAGATCGCGAAGTAGATGGACGCCCTCCATTTTGAAGTGGCGGTAGACTATCCAGGCATTGAAATCCTTAAAGTTTAAGACTAGTCTGGAGCCACCTCCCTTTTTCTCCACTAGGAAAACGTTGCTGCAAAAACCGTGGGGGTGGAGATCGGAAACCACTATGGCCCCTTTCTGAAGAAGGGAGGCTATTTCTGCGGATATAAAGGTCTGATCGTGTAGGGAAAAAGACAGCTGCCGAGGAGGCCTGTCCTGAGACGGGTGGTCGTACAGTTCCAATTTGTACCCTCGCACGGTCTCCAAGACCCATGCATCTTGAGAGATCATGCGCCAATTGTCTAGGAAAGATTTTATCCTGCCCCCCAAGGTTACCTCCAAACAGGGAATTAGTCTCACCTGTAGATCCGGAATCCTGCTGTCCGCCTGAACTGCCACCGAATCTGCCTTTGCGGAATCTATTCCTGGAACGTCGGGTTGGAGTTGTTATTTGAATTGTCCTGATAACCTCCTCTATGTTGGCCACGTGGGGCGCCTTGATTAAAACCCCGGCCGAACGAGCGCCCTCGGAAGCGTCCGGCCCTGCCAAAAACCGGGCGGAATGCCCGCCTGAGGGAACCTTGGGCCTTATCCAGGCCACTGAACGTGGCCACGAATTTTGTTAGTTCTTTAAGGAATGGCTGACCAAAAAGCAGGCCCTGGGCCAAGGGGCCCGACTCGGATGCTGAAAGTTCCGCCAACCTCGGATCCAATTTTAACAAGATGGAGTGGCGACGTTCCGCCGATAGTGCACAATTGGCGTTCCCCAGCTGACATACTGCCCGTTGGCCCCAGCCGATGAGGTCTTCTGGGTCGATCCCTAATCCTGATTCTTTGGCCCTAAAGCCGAGCTCAAGGATCTTGGTAAGGGGCCCGGTCATGTCAAGTAACTTATCCTGACATGAGCGCCAAGATCTATCCAGACCCTTTTTGGGGTCCTTCGAATATTTCTTAAGGTAGGTAATCATGGATGGGTCCACTTCGGGAGTCTCCGCCACCTTGCCTCCTAAGTCAGGCCTAGGGTATTCCAACCGAAGTCGTGCACGCACATCCTTATCAAAGGATTGGCGAAGGTGAGACTGGACGTAATCAGCCACCTCCTGGGGTGGTAGCCAGGCAGAAGAATTAGGGTGAATTATTTCGGTGGGATCAAAATTGAGCACCTTGGGAGTCGACTCAGTAGTATGCTTCTGCTTCTTTGCTCTTTTGGCCGGTCGAGGAGCCTCTTCCTGGTCGGTAGAGGGATCTGAGGAGGTGTCCTGGTCATCCTCCTGGGTAATTTCAGTGATAGTGGCCTTGCTGGATGGAGTGGAATACTCCTGTTCCTCCATAGACCTTGCAAGCTTGGCGAAATCCGCTGCATGCGGATTCCGAACCCCTATTCCCCCCGGCGTAGTGCGAGTGCCCGTGGCGGGAAGCCAGCCTTGTTGCTTGGCGTAAGTGCAAAGATGCCGCTTAAGGGGTTCAATGGCTTTCACCAAAGCCTTATTAACTGAATGTTGGACTCCCACGTCCAATGCCTCCACCAGGTCCTGTTCCATGGACCCTGAAGGTTCTTCCTCGTAGTAGTAGTCCTCCTCATAATAGTATTCGGCTATACTGACACTCAAGAGTGCACTTTCAGATACCCCTGAGGACTGCTTGAAGGAGGCACAGGAAAAAAACTCAGCTATAAGAGTATAGCAATCAGGGGGAGTGGCAATAAACCCCAGGCAAGCTCAGTGTAAACCCAACAGGGTGTAAATTACAATAGGATGTGGAGGGAGGAAGCTTGCCTATTAGCCACTCTAGGCAGAGCCTATTCACAATTATGCAGCCCCACACTGTATAGGAGTGCAGGGCGTCTGGGGAGCCAAATGAGCCTGTTTTCGCTAACACCGCGAAAAACCGGGGTCAGGAGCACTGGAAAACGCTGCTCCGGCGTTCTTTGAAGCCTCTGCTGACTTGGGAGGCAAAAAGATGGCCGCCGCGCACGCGCGGAACGGCCGCTCGTGAGACACAGAAAGAGGACTGCGCGTCAACCTAGACGCGCGTCCTCGCTCCCCGGCACCTCCCGCTCCACTGCGTGAAAGAGAAAAACCGGCGAGAATGAAATCGCAAGCGCCCGCTATGCCACACGGAGACGGTGCTTCAACCAAATGAGGCGCGACGCTCCCGGGAGAACACCCGGCCCGGAGGCCCCCAGTGAGAAGTTCCGATGCACGGTAACAGTCAGCGCTGCACAGAGCAACATAGCAGACGCAGGCTATGATAAAACAGTAGCGCATTAACACATTAAGGCAAACAGGCGTTATCAACACCATTAATCATAGCAATATAAGAGCACTTAACTGGCTGCGGAGCAGCAAAGAAAGAGGACACTGTATTCATGCTGGGACCTTTTATAGGCAGAGACTCTATGGTTATACACGTGACCCAGGCAGGGTTCATGGATGTTGTTGTGCTTTTGTTACAAAAGTTTCTATTGGCTGCTGAGTATTGTTAAAGAAATAGAGAAAGCATAATCAGAGCCTCCGGTCCTGACATAGAATCCTCTGCATACATGGACGAGGGTTTGGCGGCCGAAACTGTAACCTTATTTCTGAAGCTCTTTGCTGCCGCTTTTTACGGCATTAGTTCTTTCCTGATCGTTGTCGTGAACAAGAGCGTGCTGACCAGCTACAGGTGCGACTCGGAAATGTTGCACAACATTAGGAGTGCAGCCAGCACTGTACTTTGAGCTCCTATTGGGAAAGTTGAGCGCCTGCAGCATTAGAGCACCATGTGTTGCTTGCCTGGAAGCGTGCCAGTCGGCAACCCGAGCATTACTGCCGACATCACAGTGCCATTCTTTGCGCTAGGAATACGATGACTGACCAGCTCTGGGAGCTTTTGGACCCGAGCTGAAGAAGTGGCGTGACCCCATGGCATTACTCCGCGGAATACAATTCTTTCAGCTCACTTATTCTGACACAGCACTTCTGCGTGCATTATAGTTATGTGCGTGGATGTTGCAGTAAATAAAACAATGTCCTTTTATTTTTGACAAAAGTAGGTTTCTGCATTTCAATTACAACTACTCCGGCCAGTGAGAGATTTGCAACGTAACGTTTATTAGGGTTCTAGGCACTTTTACAAAAGTGTTCTGTATGCCTTTTTTTCTGTGCAGACGTTTCCATAAATATCCCTTTTCAGCAGAATGTATAAAGCAGTCATACATTTTCTACATTTTCTCCGAGTTCAGCTATTTTGCTTTTTTTTTTTTTGAGTTTTATATAGCGCTAGCTGGACCCGAGGGTATCAGAGCGCTTTACAGGTTATGACTTAACTAACTAAATGAAGCATTTTTAAACCCACTTTAGCCTGAAATTTTCTGAGAATCATTCCTGGTTTCAGTGAGCAGTCTCAGTCTTTTTGGACTAAACTTTTAACCTGCCTTTGCCGTCTACTCGCGTATCCCCTAACCCACAAATGGAAGTACGCTTTTATTCTTAAAATCATCTTTAACTTCTGTTTAATTTATGAAGGCATTTAAATTGTCTTGTAACAATGGATGCTTCCACTTGATGCACGGAATGTTGGGTTTCTGTTGTAACTTTTCTGTGTTTTGGAACGTAACCACCTCGTTTGGCATAGAAACATATGGTTAGTTGACTTAAAGAGGAGCATGGAATGCCGTCAAGCCTAGTAAGCAGAGCCTTATCATTTCTAGGTAATTTTTTAATGTGTGCGCCATTGAAAATTTCAGCTGTTTCTGGTCACAGACAGTGGCATCTTTACAGGCGGTTCTTATTTATGGGGCAAACAAGGGGCCATAGCTAAATGGCGGGGTCACCAACAACTGGCAATAGCGAATATATGGTGCACGTGTGTAATACATACATTTCTTCTCACACAAACAAAAGCACATATAGTATTTTAAACGTGTTAAGCAGACTATGAATTAAAACTTACTGAGGTATGTGTAAGGGGTAGTGGTCCTCAGATTGTCTCAGTCACTTCACACCCTTTTCTTCTGCATTCTCTCGTTCAGACATTCGGCTCTTTTTCTTCAGATATCTTTCTCAATCCCTCCATCTGCATATCTCACACCTGACCTTTCTCCTCTTTAGCACCCTTTTTTTACTCTCTCCTGTACATATGTCCTTTCCTTGCTGCTCTTCCCCGCACAACGTACTCACTCACTTGTAAGTACTGTCTCTTCCTTAACTTTCGCTGTCAGTATTTCGACAGCTACATAAATTATTCACACCCTTTCACATAGAATCACATTTACAATTGGCACGAATGACTCATGCGCTATGCGCTCTGCAGAGGCGTCATACACTTTTTTGTCAATACGCACTATATACGAAAAACATTTAACATGAAAAAAACTACAGAAAGGCATCCTGGAAAAATCAAATACTCTTAAGAGAATTCAAGAGAAAATAAAATGTATAATGCAAACAGGAAGAACATCGCCCTACCCAGGCTGAGAGGACAGTGTATGTTTTAGCCTGCCGAAGCTGTCTCTCTGTGGTGCAGCACAAGGGGTGTGTGTGTGTGGGGGGGGAGAGGGGGAAGGCAGTTACAGATTGGGCACTGGCCCCCCAGACCCCACCTGCACCTCCCGGAGCAAAGCCAATAGACGCTTATTATTTATAAAGATAGGCATTACTCGCACATTTTTCCCCCTCAAAGTTTTCATATTGTTCTCTACATACATGACACATTTGCAACAGATGGGCTCTCTGGCAGTAAACTATCCTTTTGCATTTTTCTCTGAGTTGAATCAGACCTGCACAGTACACACTATAATATTCTCACCTCAGTCTATAAATCCTAACAAACATTGACATTCCTCTTGCACCTTTCAGAACATACTTCAATGATAATTCATTGTGTTCTGGTGGAAGGCAGTACTGCAAGTTTACCAGGCTCCTTTAATAAAATACAACAAGCATTTGCAATGCAACAAGTCTTGCATTTGCGAGAGTTTGAGCTATTGGCATTATCTTTTATTTATGTGTTTTGAAATCCTGCAAGCGGTGCGTAAACATGCACTTTGTACATTATAGTCCTTGCTTACGAGAAGCAAGGCTGGCAGTAAAAGAAGTGCAGTTACTGCCAACCTGAAACAACTATAGGTACAAAGTGCATGTTTACGCACGCCTGCTGGTTTTCAAAACACATAAATAAAAGGCAATGGTCATTTACAATGCCAATAGCTCAAAGGATTCCAAATGCGAGACCTTTGCATTGCAAATGCTTGTTTTCCTGGGCAGCACTTCCCAGGCCACCGTGTAGAGCCGTGCTGCTCTGCTCTCTCTCATTCTGCTGCTGCCATCAGCCCCGTCCCATCCCTGCACCCCCCCCACTCCAACACTCAAGTCGCGCTAGAATGGTAATGAACATTTTATTTAAATTACATTTTCCCGCTGCGCTCGCAGCAGGCGTGGCGACGCCCCTCCACCCTTTAGGAGGAACCGCCCCTGCTCGCAGGTGCTGTTGACTGGCCTTTCTGACTTTCAGTCCCACTTTCCCATCGAACTGCTCCCAGAGCTGCAGTTTTCAGATTCCTTATGAGACATTTTTGTTTTTTCATAATTTTTGTGTGTGACATTTGATTGCATTATGCGTGACACTTGGAGTGATAGTTTAGAATCAAGCACTTATGTCCCTGCAGTCAGTGCATGTGCCTCGCGCTGTCCTGTACATACACTAAACATGAGCTGGGTGGATCACTTGAGAGTGTGGGAGGTAAGAGCTACAACAGAGAAGCTGTAATTCACAACACTCCTTTAGAAACATGTTTCTTGATACTGATATGGCTTGGGAGCACATGCGGTGAAGCTGCACTAAACTAGCATTTATTGTATCTGGTCGAATGGGCTTTAGCCTAATAATGTTATCAGGCAGCCACCAATGGACTGCAAAGTGATTTGGGCTAAAAAGCCAGGACTGGCAGAAGGTGGTAGTTGCATAAGACAAGGCTACTGAGAAGCCACTGCATGACCGTACCATTCCCCAGAAACACAAACACTGCAATATGTAAACAAGGATTCTGAGTGAATACATTTCAGATATGCACAATTTTCTATTCACTTAAATTGGATTTGGAAACTCGTTTTGACCTGCAAACACCAATGTATTGGTTTAGCTCCCTAAATTTAGTTTTCTATTCAACTCATAGAATAAGGCAAGACATGCACAATACACTTCTTCTATTGCAAGGAGTGGAAACTGTTGCCTGCTGCCTGTCAGTGCTTAATTTGTAGTGGTGTTTGCTGGAGCTTGGCGCCAGCACTTATTTTTAAACACGGGTACTTGTTTATGAGAGTACACCAAATAGTGCCGATCTCACCTTATTTTATGAGCACAGCACAAGTGTTTAGCAATAATCAACTTATAAAAAAACGATAAAGCTCGCACTTCCAAGCCATCCCTTCAGCTTGGGGTGGCCTGCAATAGTCCAAAATGTCACACTTCTTTAAGTGTAATGGTTAGTTGGTAATGCTGGCACTGCCATTTGACAGCAGTACCATGCTGCAGTAGAATAACTTGGACTTACGTTTTTACAAATTAAATGTGCAGCAACATTACGTCATGAGATGACAGGGCGAGAGTGAACTGCTGTCCTGTATAGGCGCCCAGCGGCGGCTCCTCCGTTATGGTGGAGAAGCATCCCCCCCCACTGCCAGCAGCTGCAAAAATAAAATGATAATAAACCAGGTTTCTTATCATTTTATTTTTGTTCCAGGGCCAAGTCTTGAGGGCGGGTCCTAATTGATGACTTGCACGAAGAAGGAGGGGTTGGCACTGCTGTCAGTGCGCATGTCAGTTTGGCCGGCCGTCTTAGGATGGCCAAACTGACATGCGCACTGAAATGTCTCCAACCCAACCCAGGGGAGAGGATGTGTCCAAACGGCTAGGGCGGTCGACCTCGAAGCTGAGGAATCAGGTTCGAGTCTTGGCAGGGACGCTCAACATCCTGTGATTCTGGGCAAATCACTTAATCTCCCCGTGCCTAACAAAAAAAATGAATGTGTCTGTCTGTAACGTAACTGGTGCTCATGTAAAGCGCTCTGATACCTTCGGGTCTAGTTCATGCTAAATAAAACTACCCCCCCCCCTAAAAAAAAAGCTGCATTGCCGGGTGTGCGAGAACAGCAGGCACTGGCTCCCAGTCCTCGTTGGAGTGGAAAACCAGCCTGCTCAGGCCCATCCCGGCGCTTCTCTCAAGTTGGTAGAGAGAAGCGCTGGGCTTGTCTGTAGGGGAGTCTGGGAGCCTCAGCCTGTGCACAGCAGTCAGTGGAAGAATGGGTATCGGCAAGAGGCAGGTAAGTTCTAGTTTTTGGTTTTATTTTTTGTCCCCCCGGGTTGCCTCACCACTTTCACCCGATACCAGCCGCTACTCTAGGTGCCAAAAGTACTTCCTGCCTCTTGTCATGTATGTTATGTCCAGCAAGTATGGGCTTTTTTGCCAAAACCTCTCAAAACAACTCTGGTTCTATTCTTCACAGCCTGAATTTTAGCCATGCCTCATTTTCGATAAAGCAATTCAGGTACTTTTTGGCACCAATGTATACATGCACTTATTTGAATGGGGGAAACATTTGCATGATGACCGCTCACCACGAGCAATATTTCAGGGATAACACCAGTGCATGCAGCAACCAACAGAACCCTTAAACCTCACCCGCACTGCCGCATTTACTGTCAGCCTGAGCAATTAAGCTGCCCTGTCTGCTTGGGCCCCTGAGATACTGCGACTGGATGATTAGATGAATACAAGAATGAGTCAAGGGGTGAATGGGTGGATGGATGTGCAAGTTCATGGATAGATGAATGGGTGGGTGAGTGTTCAGATAAGCAATTAAACCACTGGATACTTGAATAAATAATCAAGTGAGTGCATATATTCACAAATGGGTGGGCGCATTACTAAATTTGTAGTAGGCACAATGCAAATTGCATGCGATCACAGTGTAACACTTCAGTGGGGGGGACGCATGTGTGTGACTGTCTGTATACTCCATTCTAGCATAGAACTAAAAGCACAGCTAAAAACTGGCACAGAGAGAAAAAAACACTCCTTTAATTCCCTTAAGTACTATCCCGACAAACAGCTTATACAAAATCAGCAAGGTGATGGATGGAGGTGGCACGGTGTGAAAATTAATGATGCACTGAAATGCGGCTGAGTAATTATCAGTGGCTGAGATTATCTCAAGCATTCCACCCATCACTTTCTGTTTACTTCAGTGTGCCGCCCTAAGTGGAATAGGTATGCCCAGACGTGGGTTTCGTGCACACTGTGTCATTGGAACCAAGCTATACCTGGCTGAAGAGCCCTTATCAGGATGAAACCGGTCCTAGATTGCTTGTGTTCCGGTACAAGGAGGACCTTGCCTGGCAGTTTGGGCTGGACTGTTGCCTTTGGAGCAGGTCTAACACTGATTTTCATATGGCTGGGTCCAGTCTGAGGTGGCACAGTGTGCAAAATAATGATGAATTAAGATGTGGCCTGAGTATTTACCAGTGGCTAAGATTAAATCAAGCATTCCATCCATCACTTTTTGTATACATCAGTACAACCAGCCTTAGGCACTTTCTATGGTATTTTTTAAGGTGCAGTATGCAATGGTAATTGTCCTCTGCATCATGAAACTGAGCTCCAGACGAAATGCTGTCTCACCTGACCTGTTCAGCTTGCTCTGCTCCCTGCAGAAAGTAATGTGGCACAGCAGGCAATGCTGACATTTGAACACACTGTAGTCTGATCTGTGCAGTTGCTTATTGTTCACATTGTTTGTTCAGAGAGTAACACTCACTGAGCTGCAAGCAGTGAGAGTCTGAGGCCGGTCAAAGTTTAGACTGTGCAGTGGAGGGGTTCGACTCTCCAGCCAGCAGAAGGGTGTAGAACAATGTAAATGAGAGGTGGGCATGCCCAATGTCTGTCTTTCCACCTGCACCAGTGCACACATTTCTTCAGGGGCATTGCTAGCAGTCGAAATTTTAGCCGAATAGTACATGGCTCATAGTACTGGCCATCTGAAAAATTCTAAAAGCCTCCTACAGCCTCACTTTTATCTTCTGCTGGTCCATCATAGGAGGCCCCCCTTTTTCCTCATTCTTAGAAGGTGAATCTATGATGGAATGGATCAAGAACATTTCTGAGTTCCTAACTACACTCCTTATGGTTGGTATGCATATTCATCGAATTGATTGATGACCCAGCTTATGCATTTCTGTAACTGATATTCTTTAAGTTAATCCTAAAACTTTAGTCCTTCTCTGTCGTTCTTTAACAGAAATGTCTGTAGTGTAATTCTATGTATAAAATTTAATTAACAGAGAGACGGATCCAGTGTGGAGCACCAAAGTGTGATAGGGACTACACCACTCTCTGTCCTCGCCGTTGGCGTGCACAAGAAGGAAAATAGGATACAGGTTTGCGCACTGACAGATCTGGTAGTAGAGATGATGGTTCCGACTGGACCTGTCCGGCAATGATTGGACCTACCTGAATGAGGTTAATTGACCATAGAACTGATTACTGTACCTTCAAGGTTCATGCGTTTTTTTGCCCAGGATTCAAATTGTCCCAGCCAGATCCTGATTCCTCAAAACCATGGGGGGATAAGGTGGCTGACTTGGTAACCCAAAGGAGAACAGCGTGAGTATCAATAGGGACCATTGTGTGTATGAGTAAAATTTTGAAGAAGAGCAAAGCAAGACAGTGCATGTTGGGATTTGTAGTCCGGAATGAAGTGGTGAGATTCAGTGGATGGAGTTTGAATTTAATTACTATGTGGCACCAATTCTTGGACATGTGGGGATGCCAATCATTGTGCTTTGGATTATGTTTTTCAACTTTTGAGGACAAAAGTGTATAATTTATGTTTTGCTTAAAGACGCTTGTGGTATAGAATTGCATAGAGATACCGCCAGTCTGTTGTAGTTTGAAATCTACTGAATTGTCAAAGTTGTCTGCTAAGGTGAGGTGTACTGTGAGCCTCTATCTGTCACACCAAGATAGGGTTGTAACACGTCTGCTGTACGATTGTACTAAACAAAGTTGTTCATTTCTTAGTCCAGGGCAGTGAGCGAGCTGGTCACAGCAAGCTTCTGTAGGTCGAGTGTCTGCTTCTGTATGAAAGTGGATAGAATTCTCTGTTATAGAATTTTTCCATTTAGGGAAAGCAGGTAGAATTAACAGTGAGAAATGTGAAGAGAGTTCAGAAGGAACTGACAGTATAGGCATGCTTATGGCATAGGGAGCCATGCAAGGTTCACTGGCGAACGCCGTAAGCCGTGACGCAATTGGTTAACCTTTGACTGCGATGTGCTGGTATTAGCAGATGAACTCTGAGCTTGGCGAGAGAGAAGGAATGGAGCGTGTAATTGGAGTAAAGGTCAATTGTTGACTTTTGACAAAATGGGGAATCCCTTTTCGAAAACACAGAAAGATTCAAATAAGCAGGAGAAATTTCCATCTGAAGGTACGCCAGCTTGAGAAAGGCGGCAAAGAAAGGGTTACACATGTGCATGTGGCTCAGCCAGTGGCACAAATGCACTGCAAAGAATGGGGAATTAAGATTCCCATTGAGTGGCACATTCCACATACCTAGAATTGAAAACATGAGAAGGAGGATGTATGGTTTAAAGCCCCAGCCTTGACCCACACAGTTCAATGCCATAAACCTTTAGGAACAGGTTGCAAACTAAAAGAATAGAAAGAACTTTATGCTGAACTCTTTACTCTTGAATCAACGCACAGGACGGGGAGAGACAGAGGAGATGGTGGGAGGAGGTGATTGAGACAGTTCGAGCTTACCCGTTGATAGAAAGCAGGGACATAGAGGAGGGGAAGACCAGTACCAAAAAGAAGCCCAAAGATGGAACAGAGGCAGAAAGTGATGATGATAACTTTATAAGAGAGCTCCTAAGACTAGGACCACCCCATATTATGTAGCACTTGCAACAGGTACCACACCCCAGGCACCAGGGAGAACGAATCTACTTCCGTAGTCTCTCCTGAGGCTAGTGCACCCCAAGTTACAATGAAGCCACCGCCACACCCGTTGCCCTGACACCAACTCCTGCTACTTCAATTAAGTCTCAGACCCTGACTAGCATAAGCATTCCTTCCTCCCCAATAATTACTAGCACGCCTCAAATCATCAACCCTCAAGCATTCCCCTAAGCATGGTAGATGTATACAGTATATTAGATCCGGGAACCCCACAGGGAGAAATCTCGGGAACCCCTGTTACGGGGGGACCCTGACACCTACAACTCCAGGGCCCACTGCACAGCCTGGTTGACAGACCCCACAGAGATTAAACATAGCTCAATTGAAAACTGAGCTTGAGGAGATTGTAAAGTGAAATGTGGGATTGGATTTTTTTGGGACACTACAATGAGAATGAATTGCCTCACATGAGCAAAGAGGCTGCGAGAGTGGTGCAAGAAACGTATGTGAAGATGGAAAGCGTGGTTTATGAATGTGGGTTTGACTTGACTCAAAGGAAGAAACTGCAAAAGAATGTCAGGATGATGATGAATGAAAAGGATTTGAGGACATTGAAGCGGAAGGGATTGAAAACGCATGTAGTGGAACTGATTGAAAGCATCAGGGAATGGAGTGACTTGGAGAAATTCAGGGAACTGTGGTATAAGAAGGAAAGGTTAAAGGTAAAACAGAAAAAAGAACCCCCAGGGGATGGAGAGAGAGAAGCCACAGGGGAAGTAGTGAAGGAGTACCCTTTGAGGGAAGTCCAGGGAGAAGCGTATGCACATGTCCCATGGTCTCAAACAGATCCATTCACTTCACGAACACTCTCCCTAAGTTGAGGGAAAACCCCGAATAAATGTTGTACTCAGATAGATCGGATGGTGACAATCTCAAAAGTCTTGTGGGAGGACTTTGATTTGCTTTTTGAGGTATATGTACCAAAAGATCTGTGGGCGAAATGCAACAAAACTGTAGATTGGCTAACACATGAACCTTCTAGAGTAGCAAACACGAATGCCCTGTCACCCTTAGTAAAGACCACGTGATGCAGTCATTGCCCACCTCAAAACCAAGGTCCCCCAAAAGGAAATGAATTGGCCAAAGATTTTCCAAATGTCCTAAGTGCTCAAGGAGTCAAATCATGCTTAGTTTGAGAGAATAATGCAGGTGTACAGGGAGAACAGTGGTATGAAAGATTCTCTTGGAGACAACATGGGAGGATTTTTTTGCTTCCTTTGTGTGTGGGCGACGACCAGAAATCAGCAAACAGATAATACAAGTTGTCCTTTGCTGGCAAAGAAAGCCTGTAGACAAAATACTACAGTATGTGAAATATTGCTGTGATACACTAGACACCAAGTGAAGGGGACTGAAGCAAAAATTCATAGTCACTCAGAATAGTTATCTCAGACTGGAGGTATGAGGGGAATATACATGCTTGGTCCAGGACTAGACCTTGATATAAGTATGGGGTTGAACTTGCATTGAATCTGAAGGCGTTCGTTTGACCATTAGGACAGTTGAGGTCCCGAAACTACCCCTCTCAGGAAAAGAAGCCCAAATCGTTGGTATCACAAATCAGCAGCTTACTAATCAAGTTTCAGCCCCAGTCCCAGTAACAAACAGAAACGTCTCTAGTGTTATTCTATGTGTAAGATTTAACTAACAGAGGCACTCACTGATCCAGCGGGGAGCACCAAAGTCGGATTGGGACAACACCGCTCCCGATCTAAGCTGTCCGCGCGCACCAGAGGGTAAATGAGATACAGGCTTAGGCGCTGACAGAAGCAAACACAGGGGTGAATGCTTTGTGAACACATGTGACCCTTCTGGCGCTGCATGCCTTCCTTTCTCTGGTTACAGTAAGTTTACTATCACTGTTCGATCTAAGTTTGTTGTAAGGAAGAGTGTGAGGAAACTATCACATGATTACCAGGGTCAGACCTGGTCTGATTAGACTAGTTGCCTGATTTCTCATTGTCCGCATCTTACGCTCTCTTGTGTGTGCTCTTCCCCACTCAAATTCAGCTGTTGGTGTTCCTTCTCACCGCACTCACATACCCTTTCACCAACCTGGTTCCCCCACCACTCCCTGTCCTTTTTTCATTTATTTTATTTTATAATTTCTATCTCATGTTAAAGTTAGACTTTCAAATTTAATTTAAAATGTCCTGATCAAAAAGAAGCGTCGCTGAAAACATCCCCTGAAAGTAAACTACAGTTCCCAGAAATGTTAATCGGCCTGAGTGATTGGAGTTAATTATTTCACTTCCTGGGCTAGAAGCAACAGTGACAGCACAAGGTGACCTCCAGCAACCTACAGCTGGGTCATTGGCTCAGCAAGTCCACTTTCAGTAGAAGAGTCTTGGGGTATGCTGGTTGGTATCTAATGTGAGGCAAGGGATTAAAGTGAGCACCATTGTGTGCTCCCATCAGACATCTGCCGAGATGTGTGTGCTCTTGTCATATACTGAACATGCTATTTATTTATGTGACACTCACATTTCACTGAGCGCAGCTATTCACTGGGCATAGACAAAATGAGTGGTAAACCCTTTCTACATGCCCGCCACTTACAGCAACTGTCCCTCCATTTCCTGGTTGTCGTATACCTCCAAGATCCCCCAAAAACACATCAACAACTAGCTCACTAAGTTTTTGTTTAAGCTAACCACTATCTTGATTAGATACAGTCGCACTTTTACCCTCTCCACAGCACACGAATCGGCCCTTTAGGCAGTATCTAAATAACTTTGCATGCAGGTGGACCTGTGTGGTAGGGCTGGTTGATCACTCCCAAGCAGTCTACGCTGCGCCATTTACATCTTTCTTCAGGCCTCCCATATGTGAGGTCCATCAGGGATTGACATTGAACCCACCCGTCAATGTTTATGTTGAAATATATGTGTCAATACCTACTGCCATGTTGTTAACCCTGCAGCCATTTTGAATGCTCCTGTCAATCCAGGCTGCTTTGATTCTCTCACTTCTGATGTGCACAGGCCTCGCTTTCATACCGGGCACAGCGAAGCAATAATTCTCAATTGAGCTAGCTCAGCATCTGAAATCCTGTTGTATCTTTTCTTATCTCTTTTCCACATGAGAGTTACATCCACCTGCTAGCACCATAATCTAAAGTTTTGGATTCTGCTAAGTGTATCCTCCCTTGACTGCCTTCTTGAAAAAATGTATTACAGTTGAGGAAATTTTGGAAGTGACTAGCATTATATGCTCAAGAGCTTGGGGAAGCAAAATTCAGCCTTTTTGTACTGCAATATTGCTATTTTGCTTCTTTTTGCATAATAAACATATTTTAGATTTCAGGTAGCCTTGTAGCCCCTTTTTGGTTCCACAAAACCTAGTGCCTTATGCTGGGCCTTCTCTCTACCTGAGGTAGGAAGAGAGTTGAACTGGACTCCACATGACCACCCCAAGTGCCAAAGGTAAGCGAGATATTTCTCTATGGAACTGCGGCGAAGTGCGCCCAGCACTTGGCTCATTGATCAGGTCAGACAGAGTAAGCATGGCTAAATTGAAAAGGTGAAGTCTAACCATACCTTTTTTCTGCTGCTCTGTTTACTATTCTTGGTGTTTTAAATGTGCACAGTTGTCACCTGGATAGGAGATTACAGGTTTAAGACTGGGTGGGAAAGAAGATGTGGCAGGAGTCCCTAAAACAAAATGAGTGGGGCCATGGTATAGAAAAAGTGGGCCCTAGAATAGTGTAGAAAGAGGGTGATAGGCAGGAGTGCCATTTTGACCCTTGCGCAGACCCTATGAGAATGAACATGAGTGCGAAAGAGGCTCACTGTCCCAGCTAGCCTCATTGCAATAACCAAGGATAAGCCAAAAGCAAGCGAGTTAATGTGCATGAGTGGAAGATACTTTCCTTCCTCAGCCCATGAGAACACTTAGGGAAATAACTATAAGGTCGCTCCTTTCCCAAATTTTTGTTTTTCTCCCTCCCTCCACAGGATGAGCTGTAGCATAAGGCAGGCAGACACCTTTATATGTTCTGGGGTGTAACTGTGATATAGAAAATGGGCCAAGAAATCTAAATGGCAGGAGCCTCCAGCTAAAGCGACTCCCGTCCATGCTATGTATTACCATGAAGATATCTGAAACAGTGGGTGGAACTCACTACTGAGGATGGAAAGAAGTCCTGTCCTGAGGGAAGTCACCTTTGATCTGGAATGCTTAAGCAATCTCAGAAGATGATCGAAAGGCCCTAATAATAAGATAGACACATAATATAGCTGGCATTGTTGAATTGGTATGAAGAATCAAATAAAAGGAAACATGAATCTCAGATTTGTGGGATGAAACAGACTCATGAGAGTTTCCAATACTAAATTAGTCACTTGAAGGAATGGATTAGGTCTTGTATCACTACTGCCACACCTCTTCCTTACTTATTCCTACAGATTACAATAATCCCAGAGAAACAAGAAGAAAAAGAGGTGGATCTTAAATGTTCTAAATTTACTCTCCCAATAGGAGCTGCCAAGCGAGGATGAGACGTTGATTCTACCACATAACAGTGCCGCTCCAGACCTAGAGTCCACTCAGTCTCTGCTAGGTGCAAACAGGACAGGACTCCTAGTCTATTATCTGGGATAGCTTTAGATGCACTGTAGGGCCTATTGCCAGAGTCAAAGTCAGAAACTGGCATGTTGACCATTAAACCACATGCTCTAGTGATGACGATGATGAGGAACCCCACCTGGATTTTCCCGATGCCCTTCTCCCTTTACGTGGCTACCCTGGTACTATAAGCAGAATAACAGCCCATGCCCCTAGTCCTCCACTGACCTAATTAACAATAAGAAACTGTTTCTCAACATTCTTGAAAACCACTATAACTTCTGAGAAGAATTGCAAACGGTGTTTGCCAAATTGGGCGAATGTGATTCAGTTGTTGAGGTTGGTCATGCTGAGCAAAGTGGGACAGGTTGATAGAGAAGAATGGTTGGCTGCGACAAGCCTCTACAAATTATGGCACTTTAGCAGCAGCAACAAATGGGTTGTTGGGTGTCATAATGGGGCTATCAGACCTTCAGTTTGGGTTTCGTCCAGGCCTGGGAACAGTGGAGCAGACTTTTAACCTGTGCTTCAAAGTCCAAAAATATACAAAGGCAAAAAAAGGATGTGTTCATCTTGCATTTATGGACCTAACAAGTGCTTTCGACATAGTGGATCACCCCAGATTATGGTCAATAATGACTGACTTGGGTATAGATAGTGCCATAATTTCTTTGCTGCATAGGCTCCACGCACATACCACAGCTAGAGTGCGTTACACTATGAACGGGGATCTCACAGAAGACTTTCCGCCAGTAACGGGTTAGGCAGGGCTGTGTCCTGGCCCCATTCCTCTTTTTAATTTACATAAATACCCTTGGTGACCACCTAATAAAGGCCGGAAAAGATATCCCCAAAACCAATTCACAAGAAATTCCTGTCCTGCTCTATGCAGATGATGCTGTCCTAATTGCTCGAACAGCAAATGGTCTACAATCTTTGTTAGATGCTTTTAACAATTTTATGGATAACCTAGGACTTAAAACTAACCGAACTAAGTCATTTATAATGAAATGTCGCCCAAAAATGTCGAAGAGCAGAACGTTTTTGCTCGGTGGCGAAGAAGTGGAAAAAACCTCCCACTTCACTTACCTGGGCGTTCCTATTGATATTGATTTTAATTGGAGGTTTTTATTGAATGTTAGAGTTTTACCATTTCAAAGGGCAATTTATGCAGTTTTTAGATTTGCAAAAAGGCTGGGACCTAAACCCACAAGTGAGCTGCTATGTATTTTTAAAAGCAAATGTCTATCGGTTGCAACATATGGGGCAGGTATCTGGAGACATGTAAATTGTAAAGCCCTTCAGACAGTACAGAATAAGTTTAGAAGAAGACTCCTGGCTATCCCACACTCCACCCAAACATAATTTTGCCACAAAGAGGTAGGGCGAAACTACTTGCAGGGTTCTATCAAATTACAACCCCTCTTACTGTGGCAGCATATTTGGAAAAACCCAGAAGCACAATTATGTGGATCAGTGCTCTCAGATTGTATGAATCTGGTCAATTGCTTGGACATCCCTTGGCTTAAATCTGTTAAAAGGGATTCGAAAGTCTGGGCATCCCAGCTTTTTATCATAGCCCCGCTCTTTTATCAAACGTTTCCTCAGCACACATAAAAAATCTTTTTTATCAATGTGCGCAAAAAGCATGGCAGGGCGATAGCTGGGAAGAGTGCGGAGTTAACCTTCGAGCTCCATTATTATGCCCAGCACTTTACTTACAGTTTATTGTTGATGAAAGACAGAAGTTTCTACTCACAAGGTTTCGACTACAAACCATACACTTTCTGGTGGCTTACCCCTCCAAAGGAACTTGGTTTACATCTTTACCTCTCTGTCATTGTGAGATCCCAGCTGAACAGAGCACTTTGCACTTTACATTATTTTGCACATTTAATCTACATCAAAGAAGGAAGTTCCTATGCCCCATATTGCGTGCTTTGGACCCAAGATTCCACATAGCAGCCTTTTCTTACTTGCAGTGCCTGGGAAATAAAACTGTTATTATTGCTGCTTTTAAATTACATCTTAAGTTCCCTGAGACTACGATCTAAATATTGAAACTTTTCGGTATTGTGCTGCTATCATATTATTTAATGGATCTCATCTGATGTTTTTATGGTGTATTATTTGTACTGTGTATTTTATGATATGACTTTTCATGGCTCATTAGGGCCGAATAAAGAATTTGATGATGATAAGTGTCTTAATGGATGCATTCCCAGTCAAGGCAGACTGAATGGAGATCTCAAGCTGAAAGCAGAAGAAATGAGAAACTGTAGTTGATGTTTTTGTGCCTGGATTATTAGGTAGTTTACAGAACACACACTCTGTATTGGGTGGCAAACTAAGAAGTGACCAACCATTGCTTGACCGTGCCAGAAAGGAAAAAAGGAATCAAACAAATCTAACAAATGAAATAGTTTCAGCAAATTGTAAAAGGGAGCGATAGGGGATGCTAAACCATGGAGGAGAACTGGGTAGACAAGGAGAGAAGGGGAAGAGTCGAGCAAGTCCCTCAGGTATAGCACAGTTTAGTTGTGGAAAAGAGATTACCCCAACCTTACATCAGGAATTCTCCCCTGCATGATCCTCCAGAGTTTACACAGATTATATATAACCAGCATTCTAACCAGGACAACCTGACAGATGCCAATTCTGCTGTGAATACCCTAATCCTAGTTGATCAAAAGGTTTCTTATGTGAAATGTTTAATTGATGGTAAACTCGCGCCTTGTCTCATTGACACACATGCAAGCTGATCTGCCATGAAAACCTCTGAATTCCCTTTTTTACCTCTCTTGGGCTTGTCCATTGATGTATTCAGTATTTTGAATACTAGACATCCTCACTGTATCACTGATCCAGTCTCTTTTACACTACGTATGTCCTTTGCTCACTGTGCCACTAGAACCAAGCTACACCCGACTGAAGAGCTCCAATCAGGGTGAAATCATTATGGACTCGTTTTTTCAGTAATAACCCCTGATTTTAACCTTACCAACTAGGGGCTGGAATAAAATAGTGGCCCACTGGTTAGGTATTTTTAATTTCCTATTTCCACTCCCCTTTACTTCACTTAGTCTACACCAGTAAGTGCTCCTGCGTAATCGCTAAGTCGCAGCACGTCTCAATCCGCAGAGGATTGAGATGAACCCCAATGATGAAGCATGCCACCTAGGGATAACCCTGGTGGCTGAGGGGTCTCTAGAAAAAAAGTTTTTTTTCTAGTAAGCGATTGCAGCAGATTCTCGCTGTATCCTATCACTAATCCCTTGGGCAGGTTCTCTTCGAACTGTGATAAATCCCACTGCCTTTATTCTCACATTCCAAAGCTCTCAATCATGGCTCGTTAGCCGATTTTATAATGGTCTGTGACTGAGAGCTCTGGAATTAAGGTTGAAAGTAATGCGAGTTTCCCACAGTGCCTGTCAGTGGGTCAAAAAATAAAATGTTAAAACGTACGTACTTAGGCTTCCTCATCACCTCGAATCCTCCTGGAGCCTCAGCCAACCCTCTCCAAATCCCAACGCTGCTCTTATGCTGCAGATGAGCAGAGCCAGGATTGGCTCGAGCGGGCTGGCTTGACGCTCCAGCAGGTACAGGGGGCTTATGCCTGCTCTCCACTCAGCTGTCTAAGACAGCTAGGTGGAGAGGTTTACACTGTGCATGTCAGGTTGGCTGTCGCAAGACAGCCGGCCAAAGAGACATGTGCAGTGTAAACTGGTGGAATGAGCACCCTTCCCCTGCTGCCAGTCAGTAGCAGCCCCGCTCCGCCCCACTCCCAAACACTGCTCGGGCCCGGAGCAGTGAAAAATAAAATGGTAATTCATTTTATTACCATTTTATTTTTCACTTTTGCTGCACTGGCAGCATGGGCGTGACGCTCCTCTGCCCTAATGGGGGTAAGGGTGGGGGGTGCTGCTGCAACCCACAGTGGGTCTGGCTATCCATTCATTGCTGCAAGGTTGGTCCTTTAGTTCCCCATGTGGTGCCTTATCAAGGTAAAGAGCAGCATATGAGCAAACATCTGCTGCTGCACATTTCCCGCTGCTGCCCAGACGGACCGCTGCTCTGTTTATAGATAAAACACTTACTAGCAAGGTTTGAAACTTTCATGCTGTATCTGCACTCACTTTGCACTCACTTTCCCACTGATGCATGAGGGGGTGTGCCCATGATTTCTGTTCCATTCACCGAAGAAGCAATGTATATTGATCTGTTGTTTCCTAAGTAGCACATCGATGAGTGTGACACTGTCAATACTGAAATTCTGCTGTATAGTGGTAACCTCCAACTTCCTAATCCAACCATTGTGCCTGCTGCCATCCGCCTTGCTGATGATGCTCATGGCATGCCCTGCAGGATTAGCAATGGCACAATCTTTGTGGGGCAAATTGCGTACAGCATCCTCCTCCATACCATCGCTAACCTTGAACCGCTGTATTCCTTTGAATTCTCTCAGGAGTACTGTCCTACATCAGCCAACTGATGAGAAGTACAGAGTGTACTACGTCTGTGGCAAACAAACTATGCCTGACTGCCCAAGACTGGTCTTGAACTTTTACTCTGCTTTTGTGATACCTGTGATTTCTCACACTGCTTACCATTTCCCAGTGCTTAATTTGAGCCAGTGGTTTCCGGTGCTGGACAATGGCACTTAATTGTCAACACAGTCACTTATGACAGTCTGCCACATGGTGGCATTGTTTGTTTAATTAAGAGACAAGCACAGCAATAGCTGTTTATTAATTCAGTATAAGTAAAAATATGACTAATACCTGCGCCAAAGCCATTCTTAGTCAGAATTGTCACACTTGTAGGAGTGTGATGGTTAGTAGTTGTGTTGTTATTTTAATTGGCAGCGCTGATAGCGGCAATGGACAGTGCAAAAGGAAGTGGCCTCCTGACCAGGACCCTGGCCCTTATGTTTTTTTCAAATGAAGGACTGCCATTTCCCTTATCAACAAAGACTGGCCCAAGCTATTTCTGAAACTTCATGATTCTTTTTCATCTTCTTCCCTACATGCAGAATAGGACAGACCATCTATGAAGCACAAACTAGTGCCAAGGTCCTTGAAGAGGTGGCTAACTCTATAGAGATAGATTTAAGGCTTATGTCTGATCAGCTAAATGCCCAAAGAACTGTCATATTGCAAAAGAAAAAGGCTCTGGATTTTGTTATAGCTGCTCAGGTTGGTGTCTAAGCCATAGTGGGCTCTGAATGCTGTACATACATTTCCAGCGACTCTCGCAGTGTTCATGAGCAAACAGATAACATTAGACACAGCGTTTAGGAGCTAAATAAAATACACAACTGCATTGACATGGATGGAAGCACTATTTGGTCGTGATTAAAAGGCTTCTTTGGAGAATGGGGAATAAAAAATTATAGAGATATTTGCTATTCTTGTTCCCTTATTGATTGTATGCATTCTCATAGGAGTTTGCTTGTGCGCTATTCATAGTCTCAGCAAAAAAGGCTAAGCCCATTCTTTTCCATTGACAATTGTAGAAGACAGCGATAGAAATAACAGTACCTGTGAATGTGTAATTGAAAAACATGATGACAACAGTGCTTTTGAAGACAAGATGAACAGACTGATGTTAATAAGTATGCTTTAGATTTGCACCTAGAGGTGCAAAAGGAAGGGGATTTTTAATTGATGCAATTTATGTTGAAATATATCCGAATAACTAAAGACATTGTGTTTACCCTGTAGCCATTTTGAATGCCCTTGTTAATCCAATCTGCTCGCATAGGTCTCCCTTTCATATACCTGGTACAGCGAAGCTAGAATTCTCAATAAAGTTAGCTCAGTGTTGGAAACGACATTATTGTATCTTTTCTCAAGGTCTTTCTGCACTCTTCTCACTAGCTGGTAGCCCCACTATCTTAAGTTTCAGTTTCTGTCATGTGTATCTTTCTTCAACTGCCTATGTAAAGAAAAAGTATTACAGTTGGAGAAACTGTATTACAGTTGGTAGGGGCTAGCATTATATGGTCCCCTGGGGAAGTGAAGCCCTGTCTCTCTTTGCTGAGATCTTGATAATAGACATGTTTTAGACATCAAGTAGACCTGTATTCACTTTTCCTTCCACACATCTCCTTCAAACTTTGCTTCCTCTTTGAAAGTGCTCATTCACTTTTTTGGTCTATACCTGATGATATGCATTGTTGAGACCCAGCTTATCTTTACATGGTGATGTGAATTAATGACACTCAGTTTATTCCCAGTATGGGTGATTTCCGCACCTGTCTTGGGAAGGTAGCTGAATGAATGAATAATAAGCCTTAAACTGAACTCAGACAGGACGGAGGTTCCCGTTGTTCGCTGACCTGCCACTTTGTGGTCTCCTGACTGGTGGCCATCCAACATTGGTACACCCTTTCCTCCCTCAACCTAAGAACCTAGACTTCCTCTTTGACAACCCAGATCACATGTACTGCTGCTAAGTGTTCCTTCCCACCAGACATCTCCGCTCCGCCTAACTGGCCCTGGCTACCATCCCACGGATCCGCAAGAACACGGCTGGAGGAAAATCCTTTTCCTACCTCGATGCGAAGTCCAGGAACTCCCTGCCGCTGCACCTTAGGCAATCACCATCGCTGCCGCAATTCAGGAAGGACCTCAAGACCTGGCTCTTCAACTGAACCGCAGACCACCCCTCCCCCCCACCCCCCAATGAGCGCCTTGAGACCCTTACAGGTGAGTAGTTGCGCTTTATAAGATTACTGACTGATTGATTTCAACTCAGAATTCTCAAGATGTTCATCCTGATGCTTCCCCTAAACTGTCTTCTCAACTATATCCATTAACAATTGTAATTTGGAGATCCCAGGCCATACTTCTGTTCTTAGCAGCCATGTGATTCTTTTAGAGATGCACTTGTGGCTTGCCGATCGGCCTGCCTGAGTGCTCATAAACCTCAAATCATTCATTCATCAAATTTGCTTTCCTGGCTCTTCATCATACCCGTTACTGAGTGGAACTAAATTAAGCACTAGTAAAGGTATTCCTTAACTACTATATTGTCTGGGCAGCACAGGAAGATTTGAAGATTTCAGGATCATTTAGAGGAGAGGTGGAGATATGTCTGAGCAGTCATGCAGCCGATTGTAGTTCAACATGGCTGCATATTAATTTCCTTACACTTGTCTCTCCTATACTCTAATGAGATAGAACCATTTGAGGTCACATCTACTACCCAGTAAGGTACCCTTCCAGATGATGTCTACAATGTGCAAACTCCTCTTTGATGGCCAATAATTCCCTGTCATTACTTGTGTAGTTTTTTTAGGCCTTAGTCAATGCTCTGGAATTATAAGGTACTTAATGTAGTTCCTGAGTGTCAACATCTTGTAGTTTGTCACTGAACAGAGCAATGAAACAGCACACGCACAGATGCATTAGTCAAGTGTACTACGCTTAATGAAACAGTGAAGTTCTTGCACATGATTTGGTCCTTGGTAGAGCCAAGGAGGTTTCAGTAAGCGGTCTCTCACCGACCCCAACATCTTTTCACCGGACCAGCCTCCCAGTACAGGCGCGGATCCAATGAAGATAAGCCTATAATTTCTTAGAAAATTTAAAGTAGGATACATCATGTGCTGTTTAATTGTAAGCCAGTGTTTAAGTTTATATGACCAGGATTTAAATTAAGGACAACCTGGGAATTTTTGTTAGACTACAAACATCGGTCATTATCAATCTTACCCAGGTTTACCAGTTTAGCATGCAAGGCAGCACAGCATTACATTTTGCTGTGCTGAACTGCAGTGCTCGAAGGAGAAAACACAGCGCAGAGCTATATCTACTAAGATTGGCCTGCTGGTGCTGCCATCCTCTCTTGCAAGGCTGCCCTGCGTGATGCAAAGCCTCAGAGCATGGTTCAGAGTTGAGTGTCCACTCTCTAGCGTAGGATTTGTAATGGAAGTGTACCCTTCCAATACAAATTTCTAGGTATAGACAAACTTAGATATCTCCCACAAATTGGGTGTGCTCTGTTCACTGCAGCAAACATACAATGTGTTGTGTTTTGGGAAATTAACACACTTTCAATTGTTAGCACCTCCTTCAAGTAGGAGGTAGTTTTTGGAGACAAAGCCAGTTCTGACTATTTTAGGATATTGGGTTTTGTGTCAAAATCTATGGGTGTGCACTGATACGTCCCAGTAACACCCTCTTGACTCAAAGCAACTCAAAACTGCATTTGTGCTGAAAAAAGGGCATGCACTTCTTTGTGCTGGGTAGTACATAGTATGCACTGCTTTGTGTTGCGTTGCTTCACTATTTGTCACTATGCTTCACGGCAAAGCATTTGTAAATCTTGGTGTAAGATTCTAGGAACAACAATGAATTCTTCAAAATGAGGGTGCTATGCGTCCGGCAGGCGACGGAGAACATCAGTTCTATCTTTATCAAGTGTTCTTGAACTGGCCAAAATGTGGCCACTGCTGGCCACGGACCATCCGTCAGTTAGAAATTAAATAACCTCTTACGTTGATGTAAGGCTGCAGAAGAAGCTGTTTAACGCTCATCCCTTGAAGCCTTGTTATTGAGCTAGTCTAGTGACTCCTCCACCCTCTCGCACCTTCATCCTTCACTCAACCACAGTGCCCTGGAGTAGGCAGGATGGGGGCCAACACTGTAACCATGGAACCCACCTACCCTACTCTCCCAGAAAGATCAGTCAAGTAGTTCTCAATGGGGATCTATGCACATATGTTCGTGTGTAATAGCTCCTCCTTCGCTAGCACGGGTAAGTTGGTCCTCAGGTGCTTGTTAGCTTTGCCATCTCTGTGCCTGCTCCTTTCTATATGGTTGTTCCTTCTGGTTGTTTGGTGGACAAGTATTCCTTTCCTTCTCATGAGCAGGTTTCACTCTTTTTTTATTTTTATAGTAGTTCAGGAGCAACAATTTTGAATTTTTCATTTTTTTTTCATAATTGAACTGTCAGCTTTAATTTCAAAGGAAACTTATGCAAGTAATATAGAACTATGTCAGCGGTACCAACCTGAAAGTATACACTCAGAAAGAAATTGTTCAATAGTAGCGTTTTACTAAAAAATATTTACAAATTAGAGACACCACACCATGAATACAAAGTAGCTTCTGAATGAGGTCTGCCTAGAGGTCAGCCACGGACATGATGATGACTCTGGGGTACCACACACATTTAATACACAGCTTGTGCAGGAAACAGTAAAAGACCAATACAAATGGTGTAAAAACAGACAAAGTCCACCAGCCATTAGGTGACCACGTGATACCTCATGTCACATGAACGTTCTACTCATAAGACACTGTGGAGAAGCAGAATGGCTTTACATTAACCTGCCCGTCTGCTGCACGCTGACTTACCACACACCGAGCCCAGCATTGTATTTAAGATGCCTACACAGCAGACAGTTCAATGGACAAGTGGTGACTGCCTATTTGGACTCCTGATGCAGAACTGGTTCTTCCCACAACCAGATGTACTCCATGCATCTTGCAATCTAACGAGCCTTGTTACAAAAAGTCCATTGGGCATATGATGTCCACTCTGCATTTATCCACTGAATAGTACATGCCAAAATGTAAGATAATCACTGCATTCACTGCATTTAATTTGCCCAAACCTCAGATTCATGGTCATTAAACACGATGCCAAGTCAACATGAAGCTTGGCCATCTGCTGCCCCAACTATAGTCAATGCAACACATAACCCCTATCCCCACAGTTGGATTGTGATGCATATTTGACGGTCAACCATATTGATGTGTACCAGAAGGTGTTTCAACGTCTATTCATTGAGCATTCAGTGGGTGCCACAAGCGTGCAAACATTTCTTAACCAAGCTGCAAAATTCACTGCACCAGTGGCGTGCACTCATCTGATTGTTTGCTGCAACAGGGATATGCCTGTTCACACTTCCCACTATAATGTGCATCCAAATACGACCGACTACCTATCACCACCAAATGTGGTGACAACGTGGAATCTCAGACACATATCCTTTTACTCTGTTATTGTCTGTGCATTTCAGGGTCTGCAGCAAGCTAACCAATTTTCTGGTGCCCATACTTCCATCTCAGGCTGAATAGACTAAATACTGTATACATAACAAGGAGTAAGATATGCTATAAAATGGCCACATGGTGACATAGTAGGTTTTGTGCAAAACAAAATACATCAATACTTCAAGTAAAATCTTTTGTGGGACCACTGAAAGGCTCAGCACTTTGTTTTTTCAACCAAATCATAAGGTTGTTAATCAAATGTTAACTCTCAAAACTGTGTGATCGATTGCAGAATTTGTCCAACTATGTCACGATAAAGTCATTTCTCACTTTCTACAACACCATCATCAAGTTGACCTTTGTAAATTAGGCAAGTGCCAGGAATGTCTGCCCTGCTGCTGGCATCTCCTTTACTTTAACCACAATCTTGTATCCTTAATAAGTTTTTTGAATGAAAGTTTAGCTACTTTACACTTGTTTTTTTATATAAACATAGAGAAACCATGGCTTCAGTTCAACTATATTGCTGAGTTGAACACTTTGATATCATGTCCATGTAGAGAATAAAGTTCCATCCTCCTTGTCCGCTGTGGATGTATGTAAATATCTTAGAAGCATGGGGGTTAATTGTGTATGATGTTCTTTTCCACCATCCTGTATGCTCAAGTAGCCCCTGCACTCAACAGTCCATCTTTTAACCATCCTAGGTGGTGGTGGAAATTGCCTTTCCTTTTTCAAGCTTGACCCCCATCCTTTTTAGAACTAGCTGCTTTGTAAGGAAGAGAAATCCATAGCTATCCACATTATTCAAGGAGGTATCAAACCTGAGTAGGTCAGGACCAACTCCTCTGATGGGGAAATGGGGCTGGCAGCCCACCTGTAGCTGCATCTTCAGCTGTAGAAGTCTTGGTTGTCCCATAAATGAGAAAAAGGTTTCATGAGAGCTATGCGCTCTTGATCAAGTGGCTGTTTCAGGGGGATACGTGAGGCCGAAATGTTCTAGAACGTATCATCATGGTGACCTTCTTCAGGGAGTAGTAATCTGTGTCCTTCCAGGTGTACCACACAATCCCATCAGGTCCCAGGACTCTGCGTCCTTTCCCCACGTACCTGCCACCCTGCAGAGAAAGGGAGATAGAAGGACGTGAGTTGGAGAAAGGAAGACGGAGACAGCGACTGAGAGAAAGAAGCCAATATCACAAGATACTTCTGCATATGATGTGGGCATTGGCTCTAGATAGTGTTTCTCATAGTGCATTCCTGTCAACTGATCCAAGTTTAATGTTTAAAATTGAAACAGGAGTTCACTGAATAGTTTTCGTACCGACTTCTATGCAATCCACCCATTCCCCATTCATTTCAATATGAATCTTTCTCAGACCCTTCATAGCAACACCCACCACTTATTCTTGAACTGATGTGCACATCCAGCCCTAAACCCATCTACTATGATCTTCATCCTCTTATCCTGGATAAACACATGCCCCTCCATTATTCCTACCATCTCCGCACATCTTCTTTAGTTATTTATTTGAATTCTTTTTATATTTTAAACTTTATCGGGCAGTGAAACACTACACAAAGGTTAAATAAAACAGTCCGGCAAGTACCAATTGTTATGGGATATAGTTACTTAAATTTATATAATGCATCCTATAGTGAGAAACAACCCTTCGAGTGGTCGACATCTTCAATGTAGGATTATAGCCCACTGCCAAGGGCTATCGTGGTTGTTAAATACCCTCTTCCTGAGTGAGAGTTAAGGGCACATAACAAGGGAGAGGGCCCTTAACATCCATTATAGCCAGAAGAGCTATGGTGCTATTAGAACATTCTACTTCCTGAGGGGAGAATTTCCACAAAATACATAGGAATTTTGGAGCAGAAGGTTTACACCATCAATTATTATCCCTGAACCCCTTCATTGAATTCAACAGAGCTCCCAATATTCCAATGTTCTAATATAGTTTTCTGCCTTCTTTGCATTGATGTTTGAGAATGACCTGCCCAGGTAATACAAGCTTCCATCAGCGCCATGTGCGGAATGAAAACCATGGTGAAAGGAGTATCCCGTAGGGGGCACCAGAGGAACTTGGCAGTGTAGGGTGAGGGCAGGTCTGTGTCTACTGACAATGTCAGAATGGAGGCATTCCACTGCAGGACTGATACCCAGTAGTCCTTTAGTGAATACTAGCCAGTATCAGTATCACACTATATGGTGGATCATTCCAAAGCACCTGAGACGCATGAAAGAAGATGCCCCTCCAGCATCCGTGGTACACAAAGCATGATACGCAAAAGACACACGCTCACTCTTGCTGGAGGGCTGCATCTGGATTGATAAGACTGAAGATTTGTGTTACTGATGTGACATTGCGCCTGAATGGGACCGGCTTTCACATGGAGTTTACTAAGTGTTAATTGTCCAAATGTTTCTAAGGTGCAAAGATACTAAATGTAATTCCTTGAATATTATTTTGTTTCTCTCTTCCTCAACCTTTCTTCCTATATTTCCCATCCCTTCTTATTTCACTGTTTTCCTTCGTAACTGTCTTAATCTGCCTAGTATTCGAATTTGTGTGTTATGACTTCACCTTTCTACCCATCTCTGGATCAGTCTATCGGTTCAACTCTTCCTCTCTGTACATAATCTGGTTTTATCTATTCCTACCTTATAGTATATTCCATTCAGGTTGGAAAAGAAGCACTGATGGTACCACCAGCCTCCATGGGAGATCTCAGCACAGATGTTGCCTGAATCTGGGGTGCTGAAACCTTGCTTGTTGTGGTACCATGCAAAGGAGTCCTCCACAGTGCCGCTAAACCCTTCAACATTGAGGCGGTAATGGTTTGCTTCATTCTCAATGCTGTTGGATGAAGATGAAAGGAGACACAATGGGTTAACATATGAGTTGAGCTTTCAAATTTTGGAATATCGTTCACAAATCAGAAAAAGAAGGGGACAAGGAATGGTCTGGTACAATGAAAAAATAGTTCAATACTTTATTAGATATTCTGTATTTGAATGGACTAAATGAAAGATTGGACCAGAGTTGTTTGACTGAAACAGCAGAACTACAATTTAAATAAAGGACAGCCTTAAAGGAAGCACCATTTTGACATCCATGAGGAGGCATTATGTGAAACTTAGAGTCATGGCTGTGGGACCTACAAATGCTGTTAGGAAAATTAATTCAACTGAAACTTTTTTCCAATTTAAATAAAATCATATGCTCAAACGTATAAAGTACATACTTTGGAATAAATGTGTCTAGAAAAGTCAAGTGAAGGCTGGTAGGAGCACGGGCTAAACTATTTGTAGACAAGGAATAACATTGAATTTAATAATAAGGTAGTAATGTGGATTATAGGTTGAAGTAACAATCAAATATACGTAAAATTCCCACTGGACCCTCATATATCCGGAGTCAGTCAGTATATAAGAGGCTTGTGTGCCTGGGCCACTGGTATCCGGCAGTCTGCATCTGTTCGCTGAAGACTGCGGGGGTCCCGGATACCAGCGGCCAAGGCACACAAGCCTCTTATCTACTGACTGACTCCGGATATATGAGGGTCCAGTGGGAATTTTACGTATATTTGATTGTTACTTCAACCTATAATCTACATTACTACCTTATTGGACAGTAAATTCACCTTTTGGAAGCCCTGATGAAGTCCATGAATTGGACGAAACGCGTCGGCTGTCTGGCTGCTGTCTTTTAACCATAAAAAGAATAAAGGAAATACTTGTTTTGATACTCTTTGGATGGACATAATTCTTTTCTCCCATTTAATTGGTGGTGCACTCCACATTGGTGTTACAGGTTCCAAGCATTCCCTTGCACCCCACATGTAGACAGACGGTCCATCAGAACATCATGGTGGACCGTGTCGAAGGCGGCGGAGAGGTCTAGCATAATTAGTGCAACCTGGCCTCCTTGGTCCAAGGCTTCTCTTAGTTCTTCTGTAGCTTTTAACAGGGCCGACTCAGTGCTGTGACCTGCCCTAAATCCATATTGAGTGGGGTCTAGTATGTTACTAGCTTGGAGGAATGTGCTGAGTTGTGTATTCATAGTTCTTTCTACCAATTTTGCTGGTAGGGGTAGACGAAAAATTGGTCAGTATTATTAGGATCAAGATTTGGCTTCTTTAGCAGCGGGAGAATGGACGATACAGTACTAGACGTTTAAACTATAGTGTGTACATGCATGAAATTGGTGTGCAGGCTGAAATTATCATTTCAAATCACTTTGAAAACCTGCAGAGCACACACTTCAAATACATTTCATTTTAAGAGTTTAACCCAGGGGTTGCACTTTTCCAACTGTCTTCTCGGTTGCTAAAGAGTTGAGCTTTTTAAAACATCCATAAGTTCAATTCGTTTTGTTGCTTTCTTTGAAGAAGCAATGTGGTGCTACTGCCTGGTGGGCTTTGTCAGCGATAATGCTACTTAGCATAAATGCTAGTTCCTTCCTAGGTTTGATGGCTATTGATGACGAAGCCAGCAAGAAGACTCGGTGAGTTGGGTGCTCAATGTTTACATCTTCCTCACCTGCAATTGGCAAGTTTGAATCCCAGCAAGACGAAGTAAACCTTGCATTTTTCTAAAACTGGTAAATTGATCATCACTAATTTGGGTAACAGTAGCTCATTTTGTTTACAGTGCCTGGAGACTGCAGTGTCAGTGATAAATAAAAAGGAGGTATTGTTTATTATATTATCTTCACTGATAAATAGATAAATACCATCTTTATGAGTGATCTTAAACATTAGATGAACATTTTTATAATACTCTTGTTTGCTGAACAAAATAGAGGCCTCTCAAGATTAGTGGCACATAAATCACAAAATTTACAGGCATTAATTTACAAGTTATAGGTAAAAAGCCTATGATTTGGTCTTACCATAGTCTCAACTTTTATGTTCAGGTGCTGAGAAAAATCCAACTTAATTTAGAGTCAACAGGAAAGGATTTGGTTATGATAAGGAATATTTATTTAGAAGGAGACAACTCTGGAGTCATAAATTAGCTGTGCCAATGATTTATTGCAGGAAGAGTGGTATCAGGGATTCTGGATACAGTGTCTGTTTTGATTTTATAAGTTAAGAATACATTATCGTGCATTCATTTGCTGGTGTTGTCTGTCAGGCAGGCTTCTGCTTTAAATATTAGACTGGTAAGAGTATGTAAACATCTGGAGGCATCATACATACATATCGGTAAATTTATGAAACATTATTTTTCTGTAAACTGAATTCTGTGGGTTTCTTGTAGCAATTAAATACAACTAACGATATAAGCAGACTTTGAGGGAGCTTACAAAGGGCAAACTGAGCAGATGATGGAATCAAATCCTAGTTGACTTTTGAACCCTATTCTTTTAGAAAATAGATAGCCCTTTTAAATTCATAGAGGCACTGGCCACTGTTTTGGGATTGTTCACTGAAGTGTTGGACTGTGATATATTGGGAACGAGTACAGATCAAATATGATCTGCATTACTGAAATGATTGAATAAGTTCCCTTTTATCACATAATCCATAGCATGGCCAGAGCACCCTTTCTTCTCTCACCAGGCCTGATTTCTAACTTTGTTGTGTGCCTGGATTACAGCTGGAGGAACTCATCCTTCTAAAGCACCTCACTGCACCAGGGGACTTTTCCTGGCACCAGAATTATGCATGTTACTCAGAGCCTCTTGGTTTCCTAGAGGCTTGTGATGACCAACCCTCTGTCCCTGATTCTCTGGTAGAATATGTGATTGTGCTTGTTGCTACCCTCCTCTTTCCTTCTTCGAGTCTGGTGATGATGTTCCCGCCATCTCAGCTGAAGAAGCAGCTTTTATCTCAGGTAGAATGCGCACTTGTTGCTCCAGTGCTTGTTGTTTCTTAGATGCAGGTGATGACACTCCTTTCATACATGAATCTCTGGTAGAATTCATGCTTAAAATACCTGAAACTCTTGTAAAATGTGTGATTGCTGCTCAAACCCTCTTTATTTCTTAGAGGCTGGTGCTCATCTGCCCTTTGTACCTGTATCTCTGGTAGAATGAATGCTTGTTCTTGTTGCTCCAGAACCCCTTGTTTCTTAGCGGCTGGTCATGATTGCCCTATATACCCAAATCTCGGGTAGAATGGGATTGTTGCTCAAGCCCCCGTTATTTCTTAGAGGCTGGTGCTGATCTACAATCCGTACCTGAATCTCTGGTAGAATGCATGTTTGTGCTTGTTGCTCCAGTCCTCCAGGTCAATGCGCAACGAATAGTCCCCCTGGCTGGTTATCTTATGAATATGTTCGTTCCCAAGCCAGAACTCGCCATTCAAATCCCCGAAGCCTTCTCGGTACTCTTTCCAGGTTCGATTAAAGTTGACTGACCCATCCTGTCGTCTCTGGATGACGGTCCACCCACCTCCTGGAAGAGAGTGATAGGTATGTAAACATTTTAGAATTCATATGTCTTGATTTATAGAGGGGTGCACTCAATTAATATTAATCTTTTACACTGCAATGACATGTATTTGATAACGTATGTAGCAGATTATATGAAAGTTATTACTGCGCCTACCATAAAATTTGAACAGGCTACGAAACAGAAATATACAGGGTCCGATTCACAAAGGGCCTCCGCATTCGTGGCCCTGCAGATAAGAGGTCAGCCAGTTTAGAGCAGCCCCGTCCACACCGCCCATTCTGAGACAGTGTAAAAGCAGCTTGTGGGACAACATATCGAAAGCTGCACTAAGGTCCAAAAGGACTAGTGCAGTCGTCAGGCCTTCATCCACCCGCCTGCGTACTGTCTCCGTAGCGAAGAGCAGTACCGACTCCATCGAGTAAGTTGCGTGGGATGAAATAGGTTGAATTTATTAATGTGTGCCACCAGCTGTGAGTTGACCACCTTTTCTGCAATTTTTGAAAAGTAGGGAAGTAGCGAGACAGGCCGCAGGTTCTCCAGTAGATTCCCGTCTGCTGTGGGTTTTTTTTTCAGGGGGAGAACCATCGCTTGCTTCCAAGTGTCCGGGACCAACCCTTCCTGAAAGGACATTTCCAACAGTTGTTGCACCAAAGGTAATATGGTGTCTAACCCCATGCAGATAGCTTTCGGTGTGGTTGTATCTTTTGGGGAGCCTGATTTTATACCAACCGCTACCTTTTTTAGATCTTCCAAGGAGGAAAGGAGAAATTCGGAGAGGCAATTTTCCCCCCACTCTGGGATCTGTTCAGTTTGGCAAACAGATCCGTTGCGAGCCTCATCATTGAAAGTGTCATAGATTGTTGATACCTTTGTAGAGAAAAAGTCGGCGATTTGGTTGCACGACTCCTTTGAACTGGAGGCCGGCGCCACAGTTCTCTCCAGAGAAGATAGCTCTTTAAGAATAGCAAACAGTTCCATGGAGGAATTATCCGCTTGCTCAATCCTCTCAGTGTAGAAGGCAGCCCGTGTCTTCTTAATGAGGGAGTGATAATGTTTTAGGCTTAGCTTATAGGCCACCTTATCTATATCCAGAAAGTCTAGTCTCCATTTATGCTCTAAGCGTTTACAAGACTTCCTAGCCAACCTCAAGACTTTGTCGAACCAAGGTGCGGACTTAGTGCGCCTGTGCAAATTGTTCGAAGTCCGTGGGGCAACCACATCAAGTGCCTCCGTAATCCACCGGTCCACTACTTGGCTCGCCTCGTTAATGTCTTTACCTAGGGCGGGTTGATTTAATTGTAGGGCCAGCGTTGAATTTAGACCATCTCCTGTGCGTGCTATTGTATTTGAACTCACTGTAGGGGGTGGCTTAGATAGGGGGATGGAAAAGGCCACAAGGTAGTGGTCGGACCACGGGACCGCAATTGGAGGTTCAACAGCCAAGTCTGAGCAGTTGGAGAAAATAGGGTCTAACAAGTGCCCTAGTTGGTGTGTTGCATAAGTACTTTTAAGTGCTAACTGGAGCCCGGCAAGTTCCTGACATAGGGCCTGTGCTTCCCCACACAATTGGTTGTCAAAGTGAAGGTTTAGGTCTCCCAGAATGGTTAGGTTACTATGGCATAGAGCTGGTTGAACCACTAGTTCCACCAGACTTTCAATGAATCCTGAAGCTACCCCAAGCGGTCGATATATCAGGAAGCCATTAACAGTATGGTTATCGGCAGCCTTAATTGCGAAGGAGGCTGCTTCACATTGTGCTATGTCCACCGCCTGCATCGTGCAGCCTAGTGATAATTTATGAATTATCGCTATGCCCCCTCCCCTCTTATTTACGCGGTCCTGTCTTAGGATGCCGTACTCAGGTGGAAGTGCTTGCAGTATGTCGGGAGTAGAGGATTCATGCAGCCAAGTTTCTGTTAGAACTAGGACGTCGGGTAGTTTATCCAGAATACAATCATAAATTTCTATCTTATGCCTGTTCAAAGACCTACAGTTGATGAGTAAGAGATTTAGTTTGTGGTTTTGTTGCCCTCTGAGCGGTACCCCTAGGCACCCCTGTCTGAAAAGGGCAGTGCGTGCATCGTAGCAGCATCTGTTCAGCTGATAGCGAGTGTCTGCATATCTGTAATATCGGGGGCTCTAGATCTCTAAGTTGCCTACTTGCATACCTTAGGTGTTGGTCTGTGTCCAAACGCACAGGGGTCCTGGCCCCTTGCCCCGGCCGGCCGCGGACGGGCGCAGATGGGCTTGCCTTTGGCGCGCCCGCTGCGCGCGTCCGCTGCGCGTCCTCGCTGGCATAGAGTTTAAGTAGGCGCGTGAGTATGAGAGCTAGACTGCTGCATTCGGTGGACGTGAGGAGCAGGTAACCCGACACAGCCCTGCACTCAATCGGCACTACAGTCGCAGCGGAAACAGGGCAGGAGGTCAGGGTTCACCAGCAACAGCAGGTAAGCGTTAAGACACTGCGATTTAAAATATTCACGAACAGTTGGTACAAGATTACTCTAATTCTAAAAGCTAAAAATTCAATGGCAAACCGTCTGATACTGCAGTTGTCCTGATATGCTCAGCGCGCTAGCAAACCCTGCCACTGACTGCTATCGCTGCGCGTCCTCGCTGGCATAGAGTTTAAGTAGGCGCGTGAGTATGAGAGCTAGACTGCTGCCTTCGGCGGGAGCGAGGAGCAGGTAACCCGACCCAGTCCTCCGCTCAATCGGCACTACAGCCGCGGCGGAAACAGGGCAGGAGGTCAGGGTTCACCAGCAACAGCAGGTAAGCGTTATGACACGGCGATTTAAAATATTCACCAACAATTGGCACAAGAGTACTTTAATTCTAAAAGCTAAAAATTCAATGGCAAACCGTCTGATACTGCAGTTGTCCTGATATGCTCAGTGCGCTAGCAGACCCTGCCACTGACTGCTATCTTGACTCGGATATTTGGATCGACTTCACAAGGGAACAAAAACCCTGCTTGTCTTTCGGATCAATTTCACAGGGGAACAAATGAAGCAGCTCCACTTATAAAGGGGCCAGTGACCTGCAGCCAGGGCCTGGGGTGTCACAGTGGGGAGGTTAGCATGACCAGGGGTCTCAGCACAATATACATAACACAGGATTAGCAACACAACACTTACCATTACCAAGGACAAGGTGCCAAATCACAAGTGCTTGCATCCAGTCCTAGCATTAGACGAATGGAAAAGGGTGGGATCTATGCCTGCGAATTACGGACGTCTGGCCTCACACAGGGATGTAGTCTGACGCCCAAAACCATGAGGCTGACAGCATCACTGACCTACAGTGAATACCACCATGGACTACAATGGCAATGAAAAGCTTTAGAAAGGTAAGCTGTTCATCATGCGCTACATTGCAGAAGGTTGATTTAATGTCTGGCTTCTGTCTCCTGCTTCAGAGTGAGGCAGAGCAGGCAGCCTGGGACAGACAGCCCAGACTTAAATACATCGATTTGTTTAGAGATACGATCATATCTCTAAATTAATTGATCTATTTAATATTTTGTCAGGTAAACGTGTAGGAATTTCAGAGGGACGCAGCCTCAGAGCCCTAATGGAGAAACCGCCCCGGTAGAAGCAGCTTGCTCCACAATTTAGGGCCCACTGATATGAAAGAAGCCTGCGCTTGTGCTCAAAGGACCACATGGTCTTCTCACAGCACAGATAATATAATGGTGTTGTACTGGAATGATGTATATGAATACCGTGTACTAATCATAAAGACCAAGGATGAAAGTCCCAATATCCTCCAGCCTCTTACAATGGCGGTCTGCAAAAGGGGATGGGCGGCCCCTTAAATTATGGCAACGGTTTTCCATTACCCAAAGAACAGTCACAGACACTCTTTGAGAACTGCAAAGGTGATTTATTCCACACAGTGTCTCCCCACCTGTCTTAGAAACTGTACATCCAATGGGATGATATGTATGTAAACAATGTTTTGGAAACAACAGTTATGTTCGACAATATTTCTTCATGCGTCTTTCGGACATACAACTTATATAGTACAGGTTCAGCCCTCTCCTGAAGATGTAGACAAGAGTCAAGGAGCCAGGCTTTAGAACAAAGGTTCAGATTGCTGTCCTGGTAAGAATTATTTTAGCAAATGTGTAGTGGCCAGGGCTAGACCAGAAACCAATGCTGAAGCTGAATTATTTTTAAAATCCGCCCACACTGAAGGTACACTAGGGTTATGGAGTGCTTATATGGTTGGCTCATGGCAGCTCACCCAGCTGTGAAGTAGAGTTTCCACCTGGCTGGTATGATCAGTATTTTAATGTTCTAACTGGTAAAAAAAAAAAACCTAAAGCCAGTATTTTTCCCCTCATCTGTACATAGTTAACTCAGCAATTGCAACAAGAAAACACTTTAAAAAGTGTTCTAAAGCGACCTAAAGGATCTCCGATTGCTAATTAAAGTACAAAGAGACAGAAAAACCATGTTAGAAATTTAAAAAAAATATAAAGGATTTTACATGAATTTTTTTTTAAGCATCACATACCTGCCCTTACCGAGTCTTAAAATATTAGCAAATGGCCGGAATTTTTCTCTGGGAAGATGGCAACCCTATCTGGAAGGAACCCCACTCTGAAGTGTTCCCACTGGAGTGGCAGAAGTTCCAGTACATTCCTGATCGTGGCTGGATATCCGCAATCATCCCTTGTACCATTAAAGACCCTGCTCTTTTTGGTTAGTAGCAGGAGTGAGAACGTTTGGCCACATTCTAATGATCTTCTCTGGCTCTTTTATAAGCCAAACATGGGTTTTTAAGTGTAAATCAAAGTTGAAGTCCTGGGTGGTTTTAGTGCTTCCAGGAGCAAGACCAGATTTTCTCTAGAAACGTCAAAATTCAAACAATGTTACATTTTAAAAGAATATCTTTAGGATTTTCCAATGCTGGTGTGGAATCAGTTAATGGTCACATTGTGTATGCACCACCTCAGGTTCCATTTAGATGGAAAACCTCTAAACTCTATATCACTTCAATCTATATCACTTCAGTTTTAAAATCAGCCCCATTATAACTGTATATAATGTTTTACGCATATTGTTTTCTATAATTATTGTCTTTCTCCTAATAGTAAATAAATAAAGTAGTAAATTAACAATGTAAACTTTAAGGTTTTGGTTGGGGGAGGCAGCCAATAGATAAGAAACCTTCAAATTGGTATGATGGAAAGGGTGATTAATGATATTTGTCTTACAAAGAAAAATGGTTTGGGATTGCAAACCCCAGTCAGATGTGTCTCGTTGGATTGGAAAACAGAGGGAGTAAGAATTGCCACTATTTATATGCTAAGCTATTTATTTCATTTCAGTAGAGGTCCAGAGCTCTGCTATAGAAATTGGAGCAAGCTGGCAGCTATGAATTAATAGTGGATGGTGGTAATGGCCCAGTGAAGACCAGTCTCTATGAATCCCACCCCCAGGTAATGTCACGAGCAGGCTTGTATTAAGGCTTGGCATTCTGAGCTCCTCTTCATTCCCATCCAGACAGCAGCAAGAGTTAACAAGCATAATCAGGATTTACAAGATGTCCAGCTTCAAGGAAAACAACAATAAGTGTCTGGAAGAAATAGAAAGTTACGGCCAATTGGATCTCACATTTCTTTCACATTCCGAAAGCAGGGACTGTTGATTTGCTGGTGAAAAGTAGATCAGCATTTTTAAGTATCATTTGCCTTGGTATGCCCTCCAAACAAGACACGTGCATGGAGGTCACTTCAGCAAAAGAATGATCCTTTAAACAAAAATGAGGACTCCACACATCTATTAAACGTATGCATGAATTTGATGTTATTAGTGATGTAATATGTGAGGTCATCAGCAGTGCGTGAGGAGGGCGCAAGTTTTCTAAACTATAACTGGCGTATTTCAGTGTTTTTTATTCTTTTAGAATTAGCTTGGGTCTTATGCCACCTAACTATAACGTCGCTTTAACCATTGTTTTTTGAGTGTATATGTATATATACATATATAAATATGTATATAATGTATATCACATGTATTTATAATGTTAAACCTATGTATCCACCAACCGAAATTGTAGTTTGAGTGACAAAAATCAACTCTAGGACTGATAAAGATCACAAATGTATTTGTTATACGTTGGAATATGAACACAAAGATATATGAAGTGCCAGGAGTGCATATGGGAACAAACAAATTAGCAAAAAGCGTCATAAGTGTGTTAAAAGTTTAATTTTATTGGCCAACACATTTTGAAGCAGAACAACTTGCCTAAAACTCACAAGACAATGTGGAAACGTATGGGCTAAACTTTAATAGATTACAAGTGCAGCACAAATGGAAAGTGTTGTTTTTCTTCTATTCGCTGTATTTTAATTGCCCCTTGGATACACAACAATAAAATAGGGGCAATCCCGGGTATTTAGATGGTAAATAGCAGGTTAATCCCAAAAAATTACCAGTGCTTTCGATGCATATTTGTGAGCATTAAGTAATCCTTCAAAGAAGAAAACAAACATATTAATTATTCATTTTACAGTGTGTTTAACCACAGATAAAGTGTTCCGTGTTCCATCTTTCAATCTACTTCTAAAGTCTTTCCAAGGTATAGTGAATATACTAAGAATGTCATCGGTGTTAAAAACAAGAGTTTCACTATTCAAGACTCTGTGTCACCAAAAATTATTCAGAGGAATTTATTAGAATGACAAACGTTTCTCAAAATAGCTGAAAATTGTAGACAGATTCGCCCCCTAGTGGTCAGAAAGATAGGAACAGCTAATATTCTGCCTGAGGGGAGGAGGTGGATAACGCTTATGATCCTAGAACATATCCTGGCAAGACAAAGTGACAATAAGGGCTTGATTTAGAGTTCGGCAGACAGATTACTCGGTCACAAACGTGACAGATATCCCGTCTGTTGTATCACCAGTGCCATTGGATATAATGTACTTGTAGTGCAGGGGATGGGATATACATCACGCTTGTCATGGAGTAACCTGTCCACTGAACTCTAAATCAGGCCCTAAATCCCATAGTGGGACCCTGAGTCATTTACTTCTAGCCTTACATCTGACCCTTTTTAAAAATCTTTGGCCTCAGGGCCTCCTTCTAATCTTTCATTTGATTTCTCGAGGTCCCTGGCTCTTTCTGTGCTTAATTTTCCCTTCTGCCTTGTTACTCAGCAGTCTGACTGGGATAGCTGCTTCTCCACCTGCACTAGGAAACCTGAAGAAATCATTGCATGCTTCACATTATAGAGCAGGTAAATATTCAACTACAGTTTTGTTTATGGCTGAATGATGTGTGGGGTTAATGAATGTAATGGGAAAATGTAATACAGCCTTCTAAATATTCAAAGTGCTTGTGGTTTGTAATTACAGATTGTGATCAATTGGGTTGCTGGTTTACTGGGGTTGTGAGCTCTGGTCAAGCAACAGCCACAATCCCTTGCATAGTGAACCACACAACATCACTATACTAACCTGTGTTTCACCCTGGGTAGCTTGGCACAAAAAACAGTCAGGTTTAACTTAGATGAAATGTGTAAAGATTTTATGCAGCACACAAACAGTAATAAAGTGAAAACACAAAACAACACAATAAAAATCCTACACCAATTTAGAAACATAGAGTACATTTTAACACATTATTTGAGACCAAAATGACAAATATCCAATCAGTAGAACCGCAGCTATGAATTTTTAAAGATGTCTGGGTTAAAAAGCGCCAAAAAGTACAAAGGACCAATCGTGGCTATCTGATCGTGTGAGACCAGGAGAAAGTCAAAAGTTTCAAGACGACTGCGATGGAGTGTGGGTCAGATATGGGGGATCAGGTTATCCCACTGAAAAGTTACCTTCTCAGCCCAGCGCAAAGAATCCTGTTTGTGATGGAGGGGGTCATGAGGAGCAAGGAAGCATTGCAGATGGTCGTTGATGTAGCGCGAAGAGCAAACCCAGCGTAGTTGGCGGTAGTCACTATAGCACAAAGATCCTGTTGTCGTTGCGGATGGTCAGGCCAGTGCTCCGTGGTGTCGCTCTACGCAAGTGGTTGATTTTGTAGCGGGAAGGTTCGGGCTGACGGAAGTTCTCGTTCTCGGGCTGTGCAAGTGACGAGGATTCGACGCCAACGGACCCGTTCACGGTGGCGAAGAACTCAAAAACTTCCAATCAGCCTCTCTGAAGCCACACCAAGTGTCCAGTACCTGAGAGGCACCACTTGGGGGTCAGGGGCTTGTTCCAGCTGGATCTGGGTGCTGGAGCAGGTGGTTGGGAGCCTGTTATGTCCCTGTGGCTCAGAACAGGAGGCCAGCAGACTAGCCCTTGGTGTCACTCTGGGAGCCCTGAGTTCAGGTGCAGGTACAAATCCATCTGACCCAGGCAAGTGGGCAACAGGCAGCAGGTCAGCACAGCACGGTGGCAGCAGTTCTTCACATCAGCAGTCCAGCAGATTGGCAGTCATTTCAGCAGCACAGCAGTCCTTCTTCCTGGCAGAGTGTCTACAGGTCCAGAAGTGTACTGAAAAGTTGGTGTCTAAGTCCTTATTTTAAACCCTGGCGCCCTCCTCCTGGAAGGTGGGAGAAGCTTCTAGAAGGTGGCTTTGAAGTGAATGGAATTTCCTGACTACCCTGCCCTGACCAAGAAGGCTGCAGTAACAATGTGGAGGTGACAGGTTCTATTTGTAAAGGCAGAGCACTCTCCATTCAGTTGCAAATGAGGCTGTGCTCAGCTTCACCCCCATCCTGTCAACAGATAGCCCATTCAGGCACACCTAATTCCTCTATTGTGAGACTGTCTGGGATGAATTCACAAAGTCTAACTGTCAGTTACATCCCCTCATGCGACCTAAAACAAGCTAGAGGCACAAAAGGACTAAGGGCATAAAAATGTCAACTTTCTAAATGTGGCATTTTCAAAATTGTAATAAAAAAACCAGACTTTACCATTAAATAGGGTTTTTCATTACAATTCCAAAGACACCAAACATGGCATGCCTACCTGCTCCCAATTGGAAATGATAGCTTATTAAATATAATAAAGAATCCCCAGTGTTATCCTACGGGAGGGGTAGGCCTCACAATAGTGAAAAACGAATTTAGGAGTTTTCACTGCCAGGACATGTGAAGCTCAAAAGTATATGACCAACCTTTTAATTATACAGCACTCTGGCCTATGGGCTACCTGGGGCCTAATGTAGGATGGCTTATATGTAATAAAATATGTAGTTTAAGTCTTGACACAGAGGTTTTAATGCTACAACACAGCAGTTCAAAAATTGCATTCAGGCTGCAGTAGCAGGCCTGGGACAAGTTTTAAGGTGCTACTTACGTGTGTGGCACAATGAATTTCTTCTACAAAGCCATATAGAAATGTGACCTAGGAAAGTTTTCATTAGAAATATAAGAAGCAGAAAGCAAAGGGGTAATATTACACAGAGAGAAACAACTCTCATGATTAACAAGGATTTACATTACATATTTGAATTGAGAAAAACATAACTCAATGACAAAGATTGTCATGTTAGAGTTTGTGAAGTTGCACTACTTCAGAAAATTGAATTTAGGCCTGGTTTAAATTCCGATCTGAGAAGGCTTGTAATAAGGGCCACTCAAAGTTAATAATTGCGCAAAACGGCATGGTAAAAATCAAAATGCTCATTATGGATTTATTTTTAGATTGTGCCGTACGTACAAGGTCCCTGTATTTTGTTTCAAAGTTCTGAGTCTGTGTTGTTGAAAATTAGAATGCGTTGAAGGGCTCTAGTTAACATTCAAAATAACTTACTGTGCCAATGAGTTCAAGTAAATAGATGCAGTGTTTTATTTTGGAGTATAATTCTATTGTCAGATTGACCGTCTTGAGTCAAAATATAGCCAAGTACAGAAATACATATTTCGAATGTCTAATAGCTTTCTGAGCTATCCACGATTTCAGAAAGCAAAAAGTAAATGTTTTCTGTAGCTCAACAACAATGGTTGTTTTATAAAATGTTAGGAAATTAAATTATGGAAGGAAGGAACTATTTGTTGTTTGTGTTTTTAGAAATTTGCACAAGCATTAATCAATATATATGATTAATATAAGGGCAGTAGCAACGTTTTATATCTAAAAAGTAGATTTGTAACAATCCAGTTTATATTGGGTATTTCTTTGACGTGTTCAAAAACATTGCTTTTTTCAGCTGCATTCTTTATGAATTTTTACTTTATAAATAAATTATCACTGAATTGAGGATTAAGGATCTGGAAACAATGAATAAAATCTAAAGAGTGATATATACGATTTGTGTTGCTGGTGTAATTTCTGTGAAATGAACTTGGAAATGATAGACTAAATACAAAACCTGCAGCCTTATTGTTTGATCTTGGTCATATGATTAAAGACAGTAGAGCTGGGGACTGTGCCCAATTGTATCATATTAATTAACCCCAAGTGGGCACCTAGCTAAAAGTGCATTTCCTCCAAATAGGCGTAGGGCCAGACTCGTACCTGCAGGGTACCATTTATGTTCTGTTGGCGAGTCAACTGCTGGCCCTAGTAGTGGTCGTGGAGTGATGAATGTTAGGGATCCTTTGCTTCTGTCGTTGGAACTGGTGGAGAGTTGCAGAGTAGCTCTGACAGTAGCCAGTATCAGTGAGTTATGGGCCCTGTGCAAGGAAGGAAATGGGCCCCCTGGCTACTGCTTGAATGATGAGAAATGGAGATATTCAGGGTCAGTGGCCCCCTCAGGCTCTGGGCCCTGGTGCCACTGTACCTGCTGCACCAATGGAAGCTACGCCTTGCAGCTGGATAGATGCTGCAGGATCGGCCTCAATAAACTACTGCTTTTGCCACTCGCATTGACTCCTCTCTCAACCAACCTCAAAGAGCCAAATGATTTTTTTTCCTCTTTGTTCATTTACTTCTTTCATTTGAGTGTCATCAACTTTATACCGTTTTACCTTTCTTTTCTTCACCTTTTTTCTATCTAAATCTTTTATTTCTGGCTTGATTTCCCTCTTCTGTGTTTCTTTCCTCTTTCCTTGCTTTCTTTCTGTTGATCGTTATTTATTACATCACCTTTTACTTTCACTGTTTTTATTTAACTTCTACTTGCTTGTGCAGCGTTCTTTGACCATTGTTCTTATCTACACGGATCAATATTCGAAAGATTCTTACATATTCTCCCCCATGTATATTTGCAGACTTTTGGTTGTGATTAGGTTAAAGAAACAAATTCATTAGGATTTTCTCTTGTTCTGGATCACTGACAGAATATTGGAAACAGAAATATCGTGTTGGCACAATATATCGTGTCAAAAATATCGAGGGTCGAAATATCGAGAAGGTAAGTGCAAATAGGTAAGTAAAGATTTACTATTCTTAACTCCACATCTACGTACATTGAAGATATATATCACGTCAAGGTGCCCATATATGGAGAAACGTAAATATTTTTGTCCTTGATACAACATTTTGTCCCAAGCTATTTTTGTTTCCAGTATTCTGTCGAATCACTCTTTTTCTTCTTTTTCTTCTGTTTACTTCTCTGACTCTGTCCTTTATCTGTTGCTTGGTTCCTCACATACAAAAGGCTAAGGATGTAGGCTAGACAGGCCAAGAACTGCACCTAAGAAACATGCGCACATGCAGACATTCCGAGAACAAAGCACAGAAACACCATTAGGAGACCACCTCACGCGGCACGGACACAGCTTGGACCTAACATGGACCCAGCGGAGACCTGTTACTCAGAATTTTGAAGGTGTTCATACACAGCATGGAAATAAAAATATGTTGAACCCATCTGTACATGAAGTTCTATCGTAGCTGACGCATTAACTCTGAAAATATCTTAGCTGGAGGCGCTACAAGTAGGAGGGCTGGGGATGCTACAGCACCCCAAAAATAACCTTGATGGAGTTCAGAAGGTAAATGAGCACTACAGATGCCTTTAAGTTTTATTTTATCTTGTCACCTTTGAGTTCAAAGTCAGAGGTCAAATGTCCAGGCTATGTTTTCCGAAAAACTGCTTGCTTATTCTTTCAACATGGAGGCTGGTGTTTTCTTTCTCTGACTGCAAAAAGAGAGGATTTTGTAAAGTGACCTTTGTGACAATCTTGCTGGGGTACAGAGATTGTGAAAGGAAAGGGTGTAGGATGTCGGTTTTTCCCCACACACATAACAAAATGTAATATCTGCAAATGAACAGTACAAATATTTCAAAACATCAGCAGTTAAAAAAGCACAAATGAAGCACATTCCTTTATAATTCTGATGGAAATAAAGGTATTAATCAGATCAAAACAAATCAAGGCAGTTTACTTGGTATTGTGCAAATAATTTATATTTGCTGAAACCCGAATTCCACACATTATCGTTTGTGCGCTGTATAATTTTATAAGTAAAACTGAATGTCAGTGTGAAATGTTTTGGACATTTGAGTGGCAAATGGGCTGTCTGTAAATTACAGTGTGCTACCACACCATGCTTTAGTGATCTGTTTGCAACAGTGTGCTCCAAAATGCACCACTGGCTCCATAACACACCTTTACCACTCTCCTGCTGAATGGGCGTGGCTCATTTGCTGTACTTGTTCTTTGTAAAACGCTTTGATTTTTCACTGTCTCTTTGACTTCAGTGATGTAACATTGATGGCAGCACCCCCACTGTGAAACTTGATCCAGCGCCACTGCCAAAGATATGCTTTGGCGGTATACTGTGGACAGAAACAAATCCGCTTCATAGTAGATGATTGCTACAACTAAACCTACGCCACAACTGTCCCCGGCTTTTATTAGTGATTCTATTTGTACTATAGACCCTCGACTAATGAGCAACATATTTTGCAAATCTGCCACATGTAAAAAGACTACAATAGAATGTTACATAAAATAAACAAGCTATGATAAAGGCAGTAGGTCTTGGCAGTGATACCTACTGACTTTGCCGATACTTTTATTGGATTAGATAGCTGCCTTGATGCATGCGCTTCTGCGGCAGACATTTTGGAATGAGTTTTAAAACACTACAAAAAGCACTAAAATATGATACATGTATCCACAGCGAAGACGTTGGAATATATTTTGTAATGTTTAACCAATGCAGTTTAAGGATTGCCACAATGGACACATGTGCAGCTGCAAAGACCATATTTTAATGCACTTTAATGAATCCTGTTCAAAGATGGCTACTGTGAATGTGTGTGCTTCTCCAGCAGCCATCTTTCAATGGGATTTGATAAACATAAACAAACCCATTTATAGGTGTCCACCAAACAAGCATTTATATGCACATACATGGATGGTTATCTCGAAATGGTAAAAACAAAATTTAGATGGCCGACCAATTGACAGAGCAGTGGTCAGCCCAAAAATATTGAGCGGAATGGAGGGGAGCAAAAAGGACACTGGGTGAGGAGAGGGAAAGGGTGGAGGTAAAAAAGAGTGGCATGAGGTGAAAAGAGAAAGTAATAGGGAGTAGAGAGGGAGGGAGACAAAAAAGTAATTCATATGTGCTATAAATGCAAGGGCGAATTTCAGCATTGGAAGAATAATCTAACCCATCAGAACACTGCTACTTTGCAGGAAAGAAAGCCATCGAATCAAGAGCAGGGAAGTGAGAAAGACAATAAAGCCATTTAATCTTAAGCAAGAGGCTGACCCAAAGCCCATTCAATGGCCCTCATTACAAGTGGTCCAATAACCTTAGTTATGTGCAGTAATTCCTGATACTGCACATATCGGAAATATGTGTTGTTTTTAGTTTTTATCACGTTCGGTACATACTGGGTGTGATAAAAACTGCATTCCCTGAATCATTTTCGGCAGTTCAAACCTGCCGAAATGTATGTCAGGGGAAAAATGCCTGGTAAAAACTGGGAAATCTAGATTAATGAGCAGTAAGCACCTAAATTTGCATTCTATGCCCCATTTTTGGGACAAAACTTGTATAAGAAGATATTTATCACACATGATAAATTCCATACACCTTGGTGTCAATACACTAATTATCAAACATAAAACTGGGCCACTTGAGGGTCAGAGTATAAGTGATGTATTGCAAACAATAGGTCTGACTACAGTTACATAAGCTCTCTTTAGCCTAGACCTAAAAAATGTCACGGGTCATAGTTTTGAAAATGGAAAAAATAATCATCCTCAGGCTTCACATCGCCTATAAACTGGTGCCGCTACTCTTCTCTTTTCCTCAAATATACTTCCCTCATATCGCTAACGTGTGGAAACCAATCTACAAAGGCAAAAATCTGCTAGCCAGCCTCTTTCTGAATCCCACATTTCCCCCAACAGGAATGGGTGTGCCTTTTTTTACCTTCAGTGTCCATTTCACAGAGGACCTCTGTCGGCATCCCGCCTATGGAAGGCATGATTATGTAGACCCCAGATCTCCGTATCCCACTGTAGTAGATATCGCCACAGTCTATCGGGCAGTTCTTCGAATGCATCATGTCTATTCAACACATAAACAGATACATTTTCAGCTGGCATCACGGTGCTTCCAGGGTTTCTCCAAATAAACGATGCTAAGACATACAAGGGATTGTATATTTCTCATTGAGACTTCATGACATCAAAAAAATTTGAAATTCTTGTAGCTCAAACTCATGATGCTTCTTTTGTAAATATTTTATATGTTATATTCTGTTTTATAGTATCTATACTGTACTTAATTGTATCTTTGGTAATGCCTATCATTATGGATTTTAAAAACCACAAAAGATATCACTGCTGCGAAAAACAGACGGTAGTCTGTCTCCTATCTATCATGCTAATGTATTGTATTGTTTTGAATTTTGATTTGTAAATGTCTCCCAGCCCTATGTGACATGCTACTTTTAGCAGGCTTGAAAAAGCAGCTCACTGCTCTGCAGGGATTGGCCATCCCCACAATGCATTCAGATAAAATGTGCTGTGCAAACCTACAAAGGTCAGCATTCCCCATTCAGGGTGTTAAAAAACTTGCTTTGCTCGGTCAGGGCCTAGGAGACCAACAGATGAAATGCCAGTGCCTAGTCATAAAAAATAATTCTGCAACATTGTCATTCGAATCTTACACTTAAAATGCTATTTTAAAAATACAATTTTTAAGGGAAATATTGTTAACTACACCAGACCTCAATAAGGCATTATTGGCCAATGCTGGTGAACGGCTCTTAGCTTTACCTCAAGCCCTTTGGCTCCAGACACAGTCAGTAACTACCCAGAGGGTCCATTACCTTGAATAACATTAAATAATGGCCAATGTTTCATAGGTGGAATTAAAACCATGTTTCAATGGTATTCCCCTAGTAAACATCTTCGCTCGGCAGCCCACAATTTATTCCCAGATTTTGCAGAAAGAGATAGGGAGGTAGAGTCTTTTAGGTTGCTGGTGCCAGGCTCTGGACTTTCCTCCCCCACCATTTGACCTGCAAGAAGCTGCATACCTCTTTCAGGAAGGTCTTAAAAACCTGTCTTTTCTCTCTGTGATGAGGTTAAATACCTCTTTATAGGTTTCTGCCATGGGCCAAGACTACTTTCAGGATTAGCGATGAGCGCCCTGACCCGTCTGGGCATTTTTTGCTCTTTACAAGTTTATATAATTTAATTTCAAATGAACCAGTAGGTGCAAAGCCTCAATAGTGAAAAAATAAAAGAGACTTGTTGTGGGAAAAGCCTATTTAAGGCGTTAAAGAAACGTATAGGAGTCCAGCACACCCTAAAGGAAGCCTTACAGCTTGTGTGACTGACTTTTGTGACTGCATTCCTTCTAATAATATGCCTCCAAAAGAGTGGGGAACAACTATGATTGTTTCTATGGTCATTTTTGTAACCTGTTATGCTGAATTCATTGAAGCTCCCTAATTATTTACAGTTCATTTACGGATTGCTGCTTCAGAAGTACAATAGCTCTCACTTGACAATACTGGTTCACTGCAATAAACCCATAAAACCCAAACAAAGTTGCTAAAACGTTTTGGAAGCCATAAACACAAGGCCGTGCCAGGCATAACCTGAAAACCACACCCGCTTTCAGTGGATTCAGGCTTTCACTTTAACAACCCTAGTAATCCGAAGATTTTACACAGTTTACCAGTACAATTAAGACAAGATATTTGCTTCGAGGAAGCACAATATTGGAGTGTTGCTTTGCTATGGAAAGCAGATTTAAAAGGTACATCAGTTTAAACGTAGTCTAAATTTTACAAAATATGGTAGTAAAATAAAAAGGTTGATGATATGTGGCCGAGCCTTCTTGCACTACAGTTCTTAAAATATAAGCAAAATATTTTACACCTACAACCTCTAGCATCTTGCAGGAGCCAATCAAATTCAAAGTTGTTTGAAGTCGGAGCGAGCCATTTTTAGGTCTGTCTTGACAGCACAGCTTTCTACAAGACATTTTGTTTTCCAGTTCTCTAAAAAAAAGTGGGCTTTGGCACGAGGTGTATTACCTTCTCACCTTGTGATATTGACTACATGGTGTATCATTTTGCCTTCCAGATAGTCGATTGCATCAGGAACTATTTTACATCTGAAAAGTACACTCAATGATCATACTAATTGCCACATTAATTTCTTTACCTCCTATATGGATTCTGTGCAGAAAAGAAACCTTTTTTTCTTATTTTTCTCAGCATATAAGCAGGCTTTAAAGTGACAAACAGCATCTGTTCAGGCAACACATGTAAATAATTTGTAAATAATTGTATTACATGCGTTGACTCAGATATCTTAGCTTTCTTAGCATTTGCTGGATTAGCAATGAGAAAATAGCACATTTTTTCAAATGTGGAATGAAATGTCATCTCATGCCCCATAACATGAATATCCTGTACACCTTTTAGCATATTTTTAATGATCGAGGGGATTTTTAAAGGAAACAGTTCTGCAATCTCAAAAATCAGTGGTCTATATGCAATATTTAACCAGGTTTGGGGGCGTCTTCAAAAATATATTGGAATGTCGCCTACTCCATAAACTGTGCTAGAATGTAATTATGTTTCTGTTGGAGATGTATCTCATTATGTACAATAGAATGCAAAGCACTGAGTTATTTATAGAAAAATAAATATTATATCTGGTTAGTGAAATGCAAACTTTATTTCAATTCAAGACAGGAACACATGATAGCTAGAATTTACCACTATTCAATCATACACCCCTGGCGCCTATTTATGCTCTCACACTCCACATGTAAACCGCCCTGTTGATTCATGTCATTTTCTGTGACCTGAGTGCAGCAGATCCTGGTGGGCTCTCATATCTGCGGCGGCCATGCACGTTGGGTTGTGTCGGGCCAGTTCTACCATCATGGACAGGTTGTGAATCTGCGCCTGCATGTCGTAAATCAGCGTGGCCTGGATGTGCTGCAGTGTGTGGGATTCGTGGGACCGCTGCTCCAGGTCACGGATTCTCCGCTCCACTGTGGTATTCCGACTGCTCCTTTCTTCGTTCTGGGGATAACACACAAAAGGAGAGCCTCAATTGGTCGGATGTGTCACCATGGAGATGCAAGTGAAATTGGAGAGAACAAACAGATTGGGCCTTATAAAGTATATTTTCCATCCCCCATTGCTCATGCAGAGTGTGACAGGTCTCTTTGACACACCAGCTGGTAAATTTCAGCCAGGTGTAGCCTTTACACATAATGAGCCTTAGTGGAGATTACTTGTTTGTTGGGCAATTGGTTTTTCCATTGATTGGGCATGCGAGCCCAGCCCTAATGTTATGATATCCTATAAAACATGATTTTCTAAAAATTAAACATATGAAAAAGCAAACTAGGCTCTAATGAAGAGCAAAAACAAGGTGAGGGGGATCTACAAAAATCTACCATCCTTTTTGATATACATATTTTAAAAAGCTTTTGTTTCAGCCAAACACTTGGCAGATATGATTTTGTGATTTTTATTTCTACTCTTTGTTGTTTTTTTATCTCTATTCAACCTGCATACATTGTTTTCTATTTTCTAAATTCAATGCTCATTTACATAGACGGAGTCCGCATTTCTGATGATATTATTAAGAATAGCTTTTTTCTGGCTGTTTTATTCTTTTGGTCCCTTTTTAGTAAAGAATAATTAATTAGGCTACTCTTTAGCCTCTACAATAGATTTCCTGATTGGAGTTGGCAAACACCCATTGTTTCTTAATATTTAACACAGTTTCACATATATACCAACAAATGGACAAGGTTCTCTAAAATGTATTTGTGAGATGAGATATGCCTCATATAAAGTCAACAGCAACATCAATGCAAGGTTCAAGGCCTCCAGGGAATCTAGTGTACCACCAGTGGCAATAAAGCCATCTGTAACAACAGAATGTCTGAAATCAGACATACCCTTGAGGTCACCCTGTGACAAGAGAATGTGCATGTGTCATCATTATCATTTCACTCATTCACATTTTGGCATGAATCAAGTACATTAAGATTAACTGGTGAAGATGCGTAAATGAGACTCTTTGATGGTTCCTTTTGCATAAGAGTTTCCTTTTCTGCAGGAAGATCAAACTTTTCATGCAGGGAACTGGAAGGTCTTCTTGTAGAAGCTTCCAGTCGATGAGATAGTTAACCTGCTCTGCTCTGTAGGGATGATCTTCGAACAAGACTAAAGCAATCCTGGATATTGCCGTAAGTTCCGTAACAGAGACAACCAGAACAACACTAGTGGTATAGGAGTTATAAGTGTTGTCGTGTTCCCTGTTAGACCTATGATCTATACTGTGACCTATCTTCAATATCCTAATGCTCCTCTTTTCTTTCACAACACAGTTATGCTGTTCATGATGTGATTATTTGAGATGTATGCAAATTCTGCTCCTTTGGAAAAATGTTTAACGTAATAGTTTTATGTATAATTGGTCTTTTGGCCTCAAAAAACAAATGCTACTTCTAATGTATACTGCCTATGACACAAACTTGTAGGGCAGTGATTCCTCACTGGTGTGTATTGCTCACCGCATATGCTCATGCACATCATGAAAAACAGAGACTTCATTATGCATGTTTTTTCACCTTTAAAGACTTACTCCAAATTGCTATTTTACTGTTGCGGAGGTAATATATTTTGCAAAGAGCTGTGTTCCGAAGGATATTTGACTAATTATCAGTTTGCTGCTCATGAGTGCTCATGGGCTGCTTCAAGAATGGCTGTTTTCTGACTTGCACAGGTATGCAACTCTGTTATTTCACTTCTCTTTATGCAGACTTCTTGTGAGATCCCAATGGCACATACGTATAGACACACATGTATACATAGGATAAAATAAGATTGGTCTACTCATCTTATATACTTTTTTAGTGTTCACATTTGCCAATATACTAATGATGTTTTAATTGGGTTCCGCCCTTTCAGTATGCCCAGATTTTTTGCTTTTTGGATCACCCGGTTTTGGACTTTTTACTGTGGGTGAGTCTCACTACCTGTGTCTCACCCACGGTAATCACATGTCAAACAGACTGCGCGTGTTTACCGCCAATGTCCGCCTTTTAAGATAAGACCGCTGTAACATAGCAAGGGTAAGGAGTACTTGGCTTGTTACACGTGAACACGGGTGCACACACTTGTACATACATGTGCGTGCTGCACGTGGGAGACTACTGTTGTGCGCATCCCAGTAACTGCACACAGGTAGCCTGGTGCAATGGGGACTCTGCAGGATTAGCTATTGCTAGGATATCCGTTATAATGTTAGTGTACACAAATAGGGAAAGTCAGTGTGATTTACTGATTTGTTTATAGTGACACTTTATTGTACACATAGGGAGAGAACTGCCTTGGAGTGCAGCTTCGCATCCCTTTGGCCTACAGAGACCATTGACGTCTTGAATTGGGGTGTAACCTGTGCAGGAAAATCAATTCTGTAATTTTCCAAAATCATAACTGTACACTTTGTGGGTCTCCAGAGTTGTCATATTTCTCTGGCACAGCTCAGGATCAGAGCCCAGGCCTTTTGTCAGCCTGCTGTGATCAGTAAATTACAATGCAATGTCATTACAATCTGATGCTATCTAGGAGTTGCTTTTATAATTTCAGTTTTATGGATGGCAATTATTTTTTTTAAAATGCACAAACACATATTTTGCTCACTTTAAATGCTGTATTGACTTAATAATGTTGTCACTTATTTGTGTTCAAAGTGAAAACACTTTATTAACATTAATAAGTGCATTTACACAGGAATATAATTTTTCATGGTAGCATTTAAGTACAAAATTATGATTTTAACATGTGGGCTATTACTCTTAAACCTTGACAAAACCAATTGACTCACTTGATATTTTTGTGTGTCCTCTTTAGTGGATCAAAGGTGATCATGCAATGTCATATGTGGTATTTCCCATCTGCCAATGTATATATTTGTAAATTATTGCATTGCATTTAGTAATGTGGGTGTAATAAATGCACTTCTCCTTTTTCTAAAGAAAAAGTACAGACTGGACAATCATTTATTGAGTGTTATTTTTGCGTGCCAGTGAATTGTGATTACTAGCCCACACTATCTCCACTGAGTAGGCCTTAGACTGCTCTGCCTCACTACCCTGAGAGAGCCAAGGGCTTCAATGGGATGCATGGTTCACAGTAAGGGGATTGTGGACCTATTACTTGTGCAGGCCACACAAGTAATATTCCAATTTCCTACAGCTGCGATTACTTTTCTACACATGCTCTATAGTAGGATGATGTATAGTATAGACTTGTATTATATTATATTTCTTTGAGTGTATGATAAGTTGTGGGCTGACTAAGGTGAGCCCACTGACAAATACTTCTAAGGCCTCTGGCAGGTCTGATTCTAAGTCTGTGCACAGCTTTTCTTTCTCGTGCTGCCTGAGCGAGGGGTTGTGGGACACCTGTTTAATCTCTCTGCTTGAAAGGGCCTATAATGTGTCACTGTGGTCCCTGGCAACAAAGAGGGATCTTTCAAGTGTGACGAAAGCCTTGGCATTGAGAGTGTCACCAAATGTGGGACTCAAAGGTTAGCTAGGGGTCACTGAAGACCTAAACCCTAAAAACCTACACACCTTACCAAGATGGAGACACCCAATTGGCATGAGTAAAAATCCCTCCCTTGGAGAGGAACTGTATTCCCTCTTCTTAAAAGTATTTCTTAAGCTTAAAAGAAACATCTGGATGAATGTAATCATGGTTGCTGTAGTGAGAGCTTCAAATGTGCCCTCAGTACTCGTAGGCTCATTGAGAGACTGATGAGAGATATTCTGTTTGATGTATATGCCAATTGGATTATGCACTAAAGACGTTTTTACTTTATGGACTGAATGTGAAACCACACGACCTTTTACTAAATATACGGTAACTAAACCTCCCAACCTGCAGTTGGAGAAATTGTTGACTTACCACGAAAACCTGCAACTGGTTTTACACATAGTTAGACCTGTGTAGAGCGGTAGCTAATGTTAAAGGGTCAAACCTCACCTGTCTTGCTGATTATACCCCTCATCCAGAATGGGACCAACAATTAGTAAGAAAAATATCAGGCGCTTAAATAATACCTTTTCCTAATTATGGGTATGGCAACATATCAAATTATTATTCAAACTACTCCTACACAGACCATAATCTACAGGCTATAGAAGCCATGATGGAAGATGTCATAGCAAGAGGGAGGAGTTACCGTTTTAAGTCACTTGTCAGATGCACATATTAGATGCAATACACCGAAAAACGGATTCCCCAAGAGGAACTTCAGATATCTTCCTCTTAAGGCATCCAGTCCACAAGAATGTGCTACATAGTGAAATGTGTTTGTGAACATATGTACAACTGTACGTGAGGTACTGCCCAAGGTATAAAAGCAGATACAAGAAGTGCACAGTGCACCCCTGTAGTACATCTGAGGGTGAAACTGATTGAGGGTGAAACAATATTGAGTTGCATTAAGAGTGATGCAGCTCTTTTGGAAGCATGCCAAAGACTCAACCCTACAGAAACAAAAGGAGGCAGAGCTACCTATGATAATATCACAGATCTACACTTTCATGAGAAGGGATATCCTTGGTACTCGTCCTTCTAAACCTCAGCTCAAGCCAAAGCTGAAGCAGAGGGGGCCCCTAGAGAGAAAGGACAGGATAAAAAACAAGCCACAAAAAGACCCTCTAAAACCTGGGCTTTATCTCCAACTGTAGATCCAGGATCATTTATCACTGAAATACGAGGGGTGGAGGTTATCAGCGCCATGGTCGTCAGAACTTAAATCACCAGAGAGGTTTCGGAGGACTGCTGTTCACAATATCCACATGTGATAGTGCATGGCAGATGATCAGACAGATATTCCAACGAAAAGAGGAGCAATTGGATGGATTACTTCAAAATTGAGGAATATACAAAACACAAACTCCTGATACGGGTCAGTCGTGATCACAGGAAACAGATTCTAGCATCAACTGAGATGAAAGAAGCTCAGATGAGAACGCCCACTTCGACGCAAGAGTAGGCAGATTAGCTATTGGACTACAGACCTCCAGCATAGCAGGTTACTAAGGTCTGCCAGAATCTCCAGCATCATCTGGAGACAACTTCAACAACTGAGTTTATCTGGCTCAACACACCCGATGGACTCTTAAATTCCCTGTGAAAAGATTTACTGAAAAAATTCAAAATAGAATGAGACATACAACATAACATAAAGATGATATTTTGGTCACCTTTACCAAAAACACACAATAATATATTAACTAAGCATGACTGGCTTATATAATTTGTAGTGGATGCCCTTCAAATGGAAGAGGTGGCAGTCAACACCTTCTCCTCGGTGTCTCCTATATCTCTAAATATGCACGGGAGTGAGCTGTTAAGCAAGTGCCTCCCCTACAAACAAATCAAACTGGCTGAGATAGGGAAGCAACTTGACTTGTTATTCCCCTAAGGTGTGAACCTGAGGTGCTTGAATAATATCTACTAAATCCAAAAGCTAAACAAAATATAAAATATTTAGTAGCTGATTTCCCAAAACAGGATAGGATACTGCATTGTCATTGTACAGTACCCTTTTCCCCGTAGTTAAGCCTTGCCGTGCTAGAACTCGCGTTGTACAGAATGTACCTATTGCTGGAATAATGACATATCTGATAAAGAACAGGCATTAGAGGACCCTTGACCTGGCTAACATTTTTTTAGCGAAATTGTAGCGCCTAAATCCCAATATCTGACTGCAGTCTCATTTGTTGGCACATAATACGCGTATACATGTCTGCCTTAATCGTCTAACATGGTTAGGGAGTATTTGCATGCATGACCATAGAGCTTCTTTCGGTTGATTCTGATATAGTATCCTATCTGTCCACTATCCCTGGATAGGTAGTGGTTGCAATGAGTGCAATTTGTACATCTTATTCAGACAACGTTCCAGCATTTGCTGGAAAAGCCTTGTGGAAGCCATGTCCATGATGAGCGTAGAGTTGCACATGTCAAAAAGTGAGCCTCAATTAATGGCTTAGTTGAGAGGGTGAACGGCATGATAAAGCAAGCCTTGACGGCAAGGGTGTTTGATACAAGTACAAAGAGCATTGAATAATCTGCAGAGAAGTGATTTACTAGGTTGCACAACATATTAAATAATTTTCGCCCCTGATCTCTTTCTGCTTCAGGAGGGAGGGCAGAGTTGCAGCCTCAATCACATTTACACCTTTTGCTGGACCTGTAAGTCACTGGACTACAACTGGCTTTGTCGCCAGAATCTCAGACCCCTGCCTCTGAAACTGCTGTTGCCATTGGGTGGATTCCAAAATTAGGAGAGAAGGACCAAGAAAAGAAAACCTCAGCTGCCCAGTAGCTGTTTGGATGGCTTGCCTTCCAGCTTGCCATTCGCATGTACCTGTTACTGGAAGGCATATGCAACATTATCAAGATAGATAGTTTTCCAAAGTCGATAGTAAATGCACATTGTATTGTATTGTAATTGCATTTGTATAGCGCTTACTACCCCTGACGAGGCGTCGAAGCGCTTTTTCGGCGAGTAGCACGCTACTCCGGGACCCATAGAGGATTAGTGTTGAATTAGTATAGTGAAACATGCAAGTAAATTTTAAGTGGTGGATATGTTAGTCAGTTATTTGGATTCAGAAGGATAGCGGAGGGATAGAAGAGGAAAAAAGGTTTGCATATATATAGCGCTTCTAACCCCTGATGGGGTGTTGAATTGCTTTTTTTGGGGCGAGTAGCACGCTACTCCGGAAACCCATAAAGGATTAGTGGTGAATTAGTATGGTGAAATATGAAAGTAATTTGAGTGCATGATGCTCAAAATAGTAAGTATCATCTTGTTTAATAAGGATTGTGGTATAAAGTGTGACAGTTAGTAACTCAGGCCAGTTTGGAAATTATTAACCCAAGCCAACACGTGTTTTGCAACCTTTTCATCAGCATGTTGCTTCATCAGGGCCTGTAGTAAAAAATATTAGTATAAAATCATGAGACATAGGTTAAAGATAGGGGGAGAAAAAAAGTGTTGCAAACAGAGAGCTACCTCATTAATATTCATGAGGTAGGTCTATTTGAGACCCACTGGGAATCGCAATTGAAACTCAAAAGAGTTTCATACTTTGAAATAGTGATTTCCTAATTGCGGTTTGCAGGAAATCGCAATAAGGAACTCACTATTTTAAAATTTCGTACATGTGGCCCATAGCTCTTTATGAAGTCCCAAATAGAATACTGCAAAAGCCTTTAGTACGCTATACTCCTGCTAGGGCTTTATGTTCCCAGGCTACCAGTTTCATGACTGTCCCTCGCTTTCGTGAGTCCAGCTCGGTGGCAGACCATCCTCCGTAACTGACCTGTTTAAGATGTGTAAACTTCTGAGGACACATCTGTTTGAGATGCCCATGTGCTAAGGCTTCTTTTCATCCAACCTCGCATCTCTGAATACATTTAGGCAAGCGCCTGGACACATTTTATATTAGGTTCTTGTTTGCGTTACAAATATCTGAATAAATAAATCCATAGGTAGTGTTGCAACCCTTGGACTTTGATAACATTTAACTCTTCTCACTATACATGACGTTTAATTTACATCTGCAATGGACTACTTCACAATACAGGGTGAGAGAACTACCTCTGAGATTGTTCTGTTATTAAACACTGTGTACCCAACCCACTTTGCATATATACTCTCTTACATCTTGGCAGCTTCTAACACCACCGGTCTTGTTTGTCAACCATCCAATCGCTTGGAATGGGACTAGTTCATGTGTTCGAATCAGTTTTTGGCGGTATCTCAATGATCTTCATTGTTTATCTTCACAACTTTTTATTTTATTGATGTTGTGGGAGTCTTGGTGTTCACATTCTTGCACATGCGCAGACAACTTTATCTTTTCCAAGTGAATGCTAGTGCAGAGCTATACTGACTCTATATGTTGGTGCTACATATCTTACTGAGGTCTCCAAAGACTTTATGCTCTGTTTCCATAAACTCCAGCAGATCACCCACTCTTCCAATGCGGACATCACACCGCCAAGTTGGACGCGCCACTAGAGTCTTCTGCCTGTTCAGTGTTGTTTCTTCGTGGGAGCACTATGCACCCTCCATGACACTGGTTTATCTCTCTGTCTGCCTGAAGCACATCCTGACCTGCGTTTCCTGCTGCAGCTGCTCTTACTCAGACATGTTCACCAAGGCCTGTAGTGGCTGCGGACAATATTCAGCAGGGGGCATCTAGAACGACTGTTTGTCAAAATATTGGGGAAAATTGAGATTAAGGCCTAAATATCGAGAACCAAAATTCTATGAAGGTAAGTGTAAACAAGTAGACTTAGTGCTCTTAACTCTACATGTATGCAACCCGACTGTACATATATATATATATATATATATATATATATATATATATATATATATATATATATATATATATATATATATATATTACCTACTGGCGGTCGCCAGTAGGTAGTTATAGTTAGGACCTAGTTTCCATAGGAAAAGCGTTTATTGTTTTCTCAATAACTTTGGCGTCGTTTGACGAATCTTCGCGAAAGTTTCAAAACTAGTGGGGCGCTCCGATCAGCTCCTGTCTTGAAAGTTTCAGGGTGATTCGTCAAGCGGGGGCCGAGAAAAAAGGGGGGTCCCAAAACACGTTTTCCCCATGTTATTTTCCATAGGAAACTTTAGACAAAGCTACAGCTCGAACTGCTGAACGGAATTACACCAAATTTGGCAAAAGGTAGGTCTTGGTTCAGAAAGATCCCTTTTGTTAAATGGTGTAAATCCATTCAGTAGTTCCTGAGAAATTAGAAAAAGAAAAAGTTTCGATATCTATGGCCGCAGTGGATTCGCGAACCCTCCCGAGCACGAGCTGCACTCTGATTGGCTGCCAACACTCCAAACCAGGAAGTGGCAGCCATCTTGTGACTCGAGTCACAAGAAAACAGTAAAAAAAAAAGGTTAAAAAACAAGAAAAGGGGGCAGGGTAGAAACACCCTGACCCCCTAGGCCTGCTCAGGGGTCCCACAAGTACCCCCAGGGCCCAAAAAAAGCATTTTCTTTAAAATAATTTCGGCGGAATTCGCGTTGGGGTCGCGAATCCCGCCGAAATTATAAAAAGAAATGAAGCGCGGGCTCCCGCGCTTCATTTAAATGAGGCCCCCGGGTGGGCCAGGTCCCGGGGGCATTGTCCAAATAATAATAGCGGGGGACCGCGGGCGTCCCCGCAGCCCCGGGGACCGCCACCTCCCCGGGGCTATGCTGATTATTTGCGGGGGCACTCGGGCCCCCCCCGCAGTCCCGGGGACCGCCACCTCCCCGGGGCTTTTGACAAAAAAATGCATGGGGGGGGGGTACCACACCCCCCCACGCTGCCCCGGGGACCGCCACCTCCCCGGGGCTTTTTTAATTGTATGCGAGGCACGCAGCCCCGCCGCAGCCCCGGGGACCGCCACCTACCCGGGGCTCTGTTTAAAAACTAAAAAAAAGAAGTGTGGGGGGGCAAGAGCCCCCTACACGCCCCGGGGACCACCACCTCCCCGGGGCACTCTTTTGTCAATTTCGGGGGTCCTTTACGGACCCCCAGCCCCAGGGACCACCACCTCCCCGGGGCTTTCTAAATCAAGGGAGGGGGGCCGCGCGGCCCCCCTCCAGGAGCCCTCGATGGCCCTGGGGTCCGCCACCCCAGGGCCCTGCAGTGTCCCGGGATGCCCACCCCCGGGACACTGCTGTTTGCTATGACAGGGCGGGAGCCGTGCGGCTCCCGCCCTGTCATAGCAAACTCTGCTTTGCTTCATTGAAGCGAGAGCAGGGAAACCTGCTCTCGCTTCAATGAAGCGGCACCCCTCCCCAAGAATTTAAAAAAAAAAAAATAAATAGGATAAGGCCGGCCCCGGGGGATGGGGTTCCCGGGGCCATAAATGGCCTGAGGAGGGGGGCCACGGCGCTCCCCTCCCAAAAAATAAAAAAAAATAAAAAGGCTGGCCAGGCCCCGGGGGATGGGCTCCCCGGGGCCATAATTAGCCTCTGGAGGGGGCCCATGCGGTCCCCCTCCCGAATTTCTTTTTTAAAAAAAGGCTGCCAGGCCCCGGGGGATGGGGTCCCCGGGGCCAAAAGTGGCCCAGGGAAGGGGGGACACGCAGCCCCCCTCCCATAACAGTCATTTAATTAAAAAAAAAAGGAACCGGCAAGTCGCGGGAGGCCCCACCCCCTCCCTACAGCACTGTGCAAACGCTCCCCCTGGCGCGTTGTAAGTTGGGGAATTAATTCCCCTTGATTACTGAGGGTCCCTGGGGGCCAACTAGCCCACCAGGTACCTCCAGTATGCGCCAGGGAGCTGCGTTGGAGAGGTGGTCCTAGGCCACGCCCCTTTTTACACCTCTCTGCAACACAGCTCTGTGGCGCTTACTGGAGGTACCTGGTGGGCTAGTTGGCCCCCAGGGACCCTCAGGATTCAAGGGGACTTAATTCCCCAACTTAAAATGCGCCACGGGGTGCGTTTGTACAGTGGTGAAGGCAGGGGGCGGGGCCTGATGTGACAAGTGTGCAAACGCGCTCCGTGGCGCGTTTTAAGTTGGGGAATTAATTCCCCTTGATTACTGAGGGACCTGGGGGCCAACTAGCCCACCAGGTACCTCCAGTATGCGCCAGGGAGCTGCGTTGCAGAGAGGTGGTCCTAGGCCACGCCCCTTTTTACACCTCTCTGCAACGCAGCTCTGTGGCGCTTACTGGAGGTACCTGGTGGGCTAGTTGGCCCCCAGGGACCCTCAGGATTCAAGGGGACTTAATCCCCCAACTTAAATTGCACCACGGGGCGCGTTTGCACACTTGTCACATCAGGTCCCACCCCCTCCCTTCACCACTGTGCAAACGGGCCCTCTGGCGCGTTGTAAGTTGGGGATTAACTCCCCTTGAATCCTGAGGGTCCCTGGGGTCCAACTAGCCCACCAGGTACCTCCAGTAAGCGCCACAGAGCTGCGTTGCAGAGAGGTGTAAAAAGGGGCGTGGCCTTGGACCACCTCTCTGCAAAGCAGCTCTGTGGCACCTATTGGAGGTACCTGGTGGGCTAGTTGGCCCACAGGGACCCTCAGGATTCAAGGGGACTTAATCCCCCAACTTACAACGTGCTAGGGGGCGCGTTTGCACAGTGGTGCAGGGAGGGGGCGGGGCCTGATATAAGAAGTTAGCAATCCTGCTGTGTGGGACTTACTGGTGGTAATAAAAGGGGTAGTTGGCCCCCAAGGTTGACATTGGGGGCTAACTACTCCTCCTGTTACCTCCAGCAAATCCTCCCCGGGGCTTTCTAAATCAAGGGAGGGGGGCCGCGCGGCCCCCCTCCAGGAGCCCTCGATGGCCCTGGGGTCCGCCACCCCAGGGCCCTGCAGTGTCCCGGGATGCCCACCCCCGGGACACTGCTGTTTGCTATGACAGGGCGGGAGCCGTGCGGCTCCCGCCCTGTCATAGCAAACTCTGCTTTGCTTCATTGAAGCGAGAGCAGGGAAACCTGCTCTCGCTTCAATGAAGCGGCACCCCTCCCCAAGAATTAAAAAAAAAAAAAATAGGATAAGGCCGGCCCTGGGGGATGGGGTTCCCGGGCCATAAATGGCCTGAGGAGGGGGCCACGGCGCTCCCTCCCAAAAAATAAAAAAAATAAAAAGGCTGGCCAGGCCCCGGGGATGGGCTCCCCGGGGCCATAATTAGCCTCTGGAGGGGGCCCATGCGGTCCCCCTCCCGAATTTCTTTTTTAAAAAAAGGCTGCCAGGCCCCGGGGGATGGGGTCCCCGGGGCCAAAAGTGGCCCAGGGAAGGGGGGACACGCAGCCCCCCTCCCATAACAGTCATTTAATAAAAAAAAAAAGGAACCGGCAAGTCGCGGGAGGCCCCACCCCCTCCCTACAGCACTGTGCAAACGCTCCCCCTGGCGCGTTGTAAGTTGGGGAATTAATTCCCCTTGATTACTGAGGGTCCCTGGGGGCCAACTAGCCCACCAGGTACCTCCAGTATGCGCCAGGGAGCTGCGTTGGAGAGGTGGTCCTAGGCCACGCCCCTTTTTACACCTCTCTGCAACACAGCTCTGTGGCGCTTACTGGAGGTACCTGGTGGGCTAGTTGGCCCCCAGGGACCCTCAGGATTCAAGGGGACTTAATTCCCCAACTTAAAATGCGCCACGGGGTGCGTTTGTACAGTGGTGAAGGCAGGGGGCGGGGCCTGATGTGACAAGTGTGCAACGCGCTCCGTGGCGCGTTTTAAGTTGGGGAATTAATTCCCTTGATTACTGAGGGACCTGGGGCCAACTAGCCCACCAGGTACCTCCAGTGTGCGCCAGGGAGCTGCGTTGCAGAGAGGTGGTCCTAGGCCACGCCCCTTTTTACACCTCTCTGCAACGCAGCTCTGTGGCGCTTACTGGAGGTACCTGGTGGGCTAGTTGACCCCCAGGGACCCTCAGGATTCAAGGGGACTTAATCCCCCAACTTAAATTGCACCACGGGGCGCGTTTGCACACTTGTCACATCAGGTCCCACCCCCTCCCTTCACCACTGTGCAAACGGGCCCTCTGGCGCGTTGTAAGTTGGGGATTAACTCCCTTGAATCCTGAGGGTCCCTGGGGTCCAACTAGCCCACCAGGTACCTCCAGTAAGCGCCACAGAGCTGCGTTGCAGAGAGGTGTAAAGGGGCGTGGCCTTGGACCACCTCTCTGCAAAGCAGCTCTGTGGCACCTATTGGAGGTACCTGGTGGGCTAGTTGGCCCACAGGGACCCTCAGGATTCAAGGGGACTTAATCCCCCAACTTACAACGTGCTAGGGGGCGCGTTTGCACAGTGGTGCAGGGAGGGGGCGGGGTCTGATATAAGAAGTTAGCAATCCTGCTGTGTGGGACTTACTGGTGGTAATAAAAGGGATAGTTGGCCCCCAAGGTTGACATTGGGGGCTAACTACTCCTCCTGTTACCTCCAGCAAATCCCACACAGTGGGATTGCTAAGAGGTGTTTGAAGGCCACGCTCACCTTTCTCCACCACTCTGCAAACGCAACTGCTATGTTATAGTTAGAAATTAGCATTTAAAAAACCTTTGAAATTCACTGAAAAAACCATAGGTTTCAGGGACGTTATAGTTAGAAATTAGCATTTAAAAAACCATTGAAATTCACTGAAAAAACCATAGGTTTCAGGCACGTTATAGTTAGAAATTAGCATTTAAAAAACCTTAGAAATTCACTGAAAAAACCATAGGTTTCAGGGACGTTATAGTTAGTTGGACATTTCTCTCATACAAAACCATAGAAATTCCCCCGTTATAGTTAGTTCAGCTAACTATAACTCGCGCACCCACAATGCACTTCTGATGACGTCACATATTACATCATTCATGACATGGTCAGTGACATCACTGATGACATCACTGATGACATCATCCACGTGAAAATCTGATGCACCTCCTCACACTCTAATATAACCTTTGATACACCCACTGTAATGCAATCACATCGGACTGATGATGGCACTACACCTCTTCCTTCCATTGACAAGCTGGATATGATCCTCCAGGAAATCCGTGAATCGCGCTCAGCTGTAGCGCAACAAATAGGCACTATAGCTACCGAACTGAACTTACTTAAAGATGACCATAAAAAACTGGCGGATAAAGTAAATGACTTTGACCACTCGATTTCAACACTACAACCACAAGTGAAGGAGCATGATGTACACATACAGCTGCTACAGCAACAGGTTGAGAACTTGCAGACGCGAGTTGATGATGCGGAAGGTAGGGCCCGTCGTAACAACCTTCACATTGTGGGGCTTCCGGAAGGGGCGGAGGGGCAACACCCCATGACTTTTATCGAGGACTGGCTGAAAACTAAACTGGCCCCCACAGGCCTCTCAGCGCTTTTCACAGTAGAACGGGCCCACCAAGTGCCTATGCGAAAACCTATTCCTGGTGCTAACCCTAGACCGCTGTTGGCCAGAATTCTGAATTACAGGGACCGCGATCACATCTTGCAAGCAGCCCGGGATACTGGCCCTATCCTTTTCGACAATACCAAAATCTCCATCTTTCCAGATTACACATTAACAGTCCAACGTCTACGCTTTTCATTTATGGAGGTCAAGGCCCGGGCCCGCGCAGCAGGCTTGACATTTGCCCTATTATTCCCTGCTAAACTTAAGATCATCTATATTCAGCGTGCTTGTTTTTTTGACACACCTGATAGTGCAAGGGAATGGCTGGACAGGAACTTTCCTGACACTGCGCGTGTTGTGCACCCCACACGGTCACAGCCAAAGCCACGGCGCCCTCCGCGTCGAAGGCAAAGGGGACTCACTACGCAGAGCACAATGGCCACTCCTCCATCACAACAGTCGGTGCTGGAGAGCAGACGTGCCGCTCTCCGCTCAGCCTCAGCATTGCGGATTACTCGAGCGCCTATCAGCTCTAGTCCATCAGTAGAAGTTTCCACAGACTCAGACTCTGGGTGCAGTATGGCATTATTTCCTTCTGTATCCACGCAATTGAGCAACGACCCGCTGGTTGAATAATGTTGTAAATGTGTCATGATCTGGAATACTGTTACAGTTCTCCGAAACTGGTCCATCCCGTGAGGGGAAACCTTTTTCTTCCTTGTATGCTATGCAATGTTGGTTGATTTATGAGTCAAATATGGACTGCTCCACTGTAAGATGCAGGGTATGTTTAATCATTGTGGTCCTGTGGCCCGACGCGCCCTGGGCTAGTCCCCACTTTACAGTTGATACTTCATTTGCTGTATCATGATCCAAACATAGATGACTCCGCAGGAGGCTGCAGGGTAAGCTCAGATATTATGATCCTGTGGCCCGGCCTGTCCTGGGTTACTCCAGTTTTCATAGTCGATACTTACGTATCTAAAGTAAGCAGCCTACCCCACAGGCGAGAAGCCTTTATGTTATTCAGTGTGTTGTGTTTTGGTCGCACACAGTTTGGTCGACCGAAGTTTCGTCGTTTGACCCGGTATTGGGTTTTTGTTCTTTTGTTTAAGCTACCGATCTGTTTCCCGATGTTCCTAGAGGTGTGGGGGGCGGGGGCCTGTGGGGTGGTGGGGGGATGGGGTAGGGGAGGATGGGATACATGCTTGGATGTTATGTCTGTAGCAAAGTCATATACTGTCATCTCCTGGAATATATGGGGGATGGGTTCGATACAGAAGCGGCATAGGATAGTTGCCCAATTACACCGCAGCCGGGCACAGATAGTATATCTCCAAGAAACACATTTGATCTCTTCCGAACCTAATAAGGTGCAGAGACGTTGGAGGGGCCAATTATATGGTACTGTCTACTCTGCCTTTTCCCGGGGAGCGGCGATTTGGCTGCGAGCGGGAGTCCCTTTTTCACTGACCGAGAGTAGAATTGATGATCAAGGGAGATATCTATTATTACTGGGGACATTGGATGGTGTACAGATGGTCTTAGGGTTGATCTATGCGCCTAATACTGATCAAGATGCCTTCCTTTCTCGCCTTTCACAGGCCCTATCAGACTGGACACAATATCCATGGATAATGGGGGATTTTAATGCCGTGTTTGATACTCACCTTGACCGATTATACCCATACTTAACCGACGTGGCCGCCACTGCACAAGTGGCCAACTTGACTAACTGGGTGAAGGGGTGGGGACTGTTGGACGTATGGAGGATGCAACACATTGATATGCGGGAATACTCATTCTATTCCTATCCGCACTCCTTGCACACAGGTCTAGACCATTTCCTCTGTTCCTCAGACCTGTTCCCTATGATAGTGCGTACCACATATTTGGGTAAAACTATTTCCGACCACAATCCCCTGGAGTTGGTACTTAATTGGGGTCGGACCCCACACCGATTCCCACGTGGCGCCTACAACCGCTACAATTAGAAGACCCGATTTATTGGGATAAATTAGCCACTACCATTAACACATACTTTACTGACAACGAGGGTACGGCAACGTCTAGGATTATTGAATGGGAAGCGTTCAAGGTAATAATCCGAGGGGTCTCTATGGGGACACTGGTGGGGATTCGGCATGAAGCCATACAGGATCTCACAGACCAAGAGGATTTGTTACAAGCGCTGGAAGTAGCAGCTCAGTCTGATAACAGGAAAGAGCTGGACCTCCAGGAAGCCAGAATTAGATATGCTGAGCTGTTAGAACACTTGAGAGTGATAGACTTACGGGCATACACGCTGCGCACACACGCAGATTCAGACAGGTCAGGCACACTGCTGGCCAGATTGATTAGACCCCAGCCTTCCCCTACACCTATTCTGGCCATACGTAATAACCACACAGGTGGACATTAATAAGACATTCCATGATTACTATGTAGACCTTTATGCCGCCTCCTCTCATGACATAGCAGACGCCACCGCTACATTCTTGGACTCAGTAGTGCTTCCCACTATCACGGCAGATCAAGCTGTGGACTTGGCGTCCCCCCTGACCGTGCCCGAAATCCAGGGAGCTATACAAGGAATTGCTTGCAACAAGACCCCAGGCTCTGATGGGCTCCCCATTGAGTTCTATTCCACCTTCGCAGCACCCATGGTCCCTAAACTGCTCCAGCTGTACACTACTGCCTTGGCAGAGGGTGCCTTACCCCCTACGACCAGGGAGGCGATAGTGACCTCTCTGTTGAAACCTGATAAGTCCCCAATAGATCTTACATCATATAGGCCCCTATCGATCCTTAATACGGAATACAAAATTCTTAGTAAGCTCTTGGCATCGAGACTGCTCCCCTTACTCCCCACTCTGATCCACACGGACCAATACAGCTTTATACCCAAACGCAGCACCTCCTTGAACATACGGCGCTTCTATGCCCTCTTACATTCTGCCCGACCCGATTCCCCCCATGCGGGTTGCCTCTCCCTAGATATCCGTCAGGCATTTGACTCTTTAAGTTGGTCATATATGCTGGCTGCATTGGTTAAATATGGGATTCCCTCAGCATTTATTAAGTGGGTGAAGCTACTTTATACTAGACCTACGGCAAGGGCCAAGACCGGTACCAATATCTCCCCAGCCTATAATGTGTTTTGGGGTACACGGCAGGGTTGCCCGTTGTTGCCCTTGCTGTTTGTGCTTGCTTTAGAACCCCTGGCACAACAGCTACGTTGCACGATGGCACCATATAGCATCCCGGTAGGTCAGCTACGTCATTCTGTCTCAGCATATGCAGACGACATGTTGCTTTATTTTGCAGATATGCATGTAGATATGGCACCTATCGCGTTGCTGTTTGAGCAGTTTGGGGAAATATCTAGACTGCGCCTTAATGCCTCCAAATCAGTGGCTTTTTCTTTTTATGATACATACACTCTCCCCACGCTTCAATTTGGTCTAATGCAGTTCAGGGTGGAACCCACTACCTTTAAATATTTTGGGATCCATATTTACAGAACTACTTCAGACACAGTAGATGGAAATGTTGTCCGGTCACTTAATAACCTCAGAACCCAAGTAGCGTTTTGGAATATCTTGCCTTTAACTACTGCAGGCCGTGTAGCCGTTTCTAAGATGGTTTTGCTCCCTAGACTACTGTATCAATTTGCGAATCTTCCCGTGGTCCTTCCTGCCTGGATCTACAGAGCACTGGATACATTATTGACATCATTACTTTGGGGGCAGGGCCGTCACAGATTGGCTCTTGCTAAAATGCAGTTACCAAGTACTGAGGGTGGCATGGGAGCACCAGATTTCAAAGCCTATTCCATAGTGGCCCAACTACAATGGTTAGCTTACTGGTTGGCTGGTCATAATCTATTTGAGATAGGTTATTCGCACGAACGCTTACGGGCTGGGACTCTACAATCCTTATTATGCCCTGGAGCACCTCGGGTGAAAGACCCTCCATTTCTTTTACATATTGCACTCTACTATTGGAAACTGGCGATAAAGTATGCTGGTGCACCTGCACCATATGCCCCAAATGTACCCCTGTGCGGCTTACCCACGTTACGGGGAATATTGTCTGTCACTAGATTACGCGGTTGGGTGGAGTCTGGTGCTACAACTGTAGGGGACTTATTTTTAGATGGAAACTTAATGCCTCATGAAGAATTCGTGCAGACCTATTCGGCCCCTCCGACACTGTTCTTAACACATGCCGCGGTTACACAATATGTGCGAAGGTACTGGTTAGTGGATCAGAAAGAGCCCCCGACCTTTAGATTGTTACAGACACTGCACATAATGGGACATGGTAGTCACCTGGTTCAGTGGTTGTATCGAGGCCTACGGTCCCATTTGGGAGTTTCCCTGTTGTCTCTTCGTCAAAGATGGGAAGCAGAGATGTCCAGAGAATTTACTGACAGGGAATGGGTACAGATCCTTGAATACCCCAGGCGCGCTTCCCGAAATGCCCGACTAAAAACTATACAGATGTTTGTACTGCATAGGGCCTATCTCACACCTCGGGTGATACAGCACATGTACCCCAATTCCTCATCGGAGTGTCCCCGGTGTCATAGCGTGGAGGCAGACTTTTTGCACATGTTTTGGACCTGCCCCTCCCTTGTGGAATTTTGGACGGAGGTTCTACAGGGCCTCACATACCTCTCAGAGCGTCCCTCTTGGAACACCTTTGAAGCCTGCCTCCTAGGGCTCTCTCCTCTTCCCAAGAAGGCAAAAGTATTGTGCCGCTTCATCACGAGTCTCATCTTAATGCTGGCCAAGAGGCTTATCACACAGCGATGGAAATCACACAGGGCGCCACGCAAAGGGCAGTGGCGAGAGGAAGTTATAAAGTGGGCCACTGCTGAGAGGGAGGCATTGCACCGCGAAGAATACAGAGGGCTAAGGAAGAAACCTATATCTTTAGAATGGGCTCAAATGATAGAATATTTCAAAATACAAAATGTAGATGTTACTGATGACTGATGTGATACTGAAATCGCAATCTGCTCCTCCCCCTTCCTTTTCCCTCTCCCCCCTTCTCACCTCCTCCCCTCCCCCTCCCTCCCTCCCTCCTCCCCCTCTCCCTCTTCCCCCCACCCCTGATATTGGTGCTCCTGCCATGACCTGCCCCCGATGGAAATTGAAACAGACACTTAGTTCTTAGTAGCACAGTTCTTTATTGTTGTTTCTTTACCTTCAACACAGATTAGTAATGAGATAATAGACAATACAGTCAGGATTGTGATCAATATATCGATTATACATGTATGTTGCATATTTGAATTTATTAGTACTACTCAGTACTGCCCAGTTCTACGACCTATATATGTGAATAGGTACCTTGTGGGCACAATTATTATGGTCCTATTATTGGTCATAATATCTTGTCATTATCTGCTGTCTTCTCTATTACTCAACAGACTAATGTATACACAAATGTAATGCAATGTGTTTTTCATCAAAACTGCAAAACTTAAAATCTGTGTTAAAAAAAAAGATGTAATCAGTGAGGTCATAAATGATGTCATAGAACATGTCATGAGTGCTGTCATAAGCAGTGCATGGTGGGGGCGCACGTTATAGTTTGCACTGCTAACTATAACTGCTGATTTCCTATGTTTTTTTTCTTCAAAACATTAACGTCACTGAGATATTCCCTGACTATAACATTACTTTAACCTTTGTTTTTTTTCAGTGAATTTCAAAGTTTTTTTTAATTGAAAATACGTATTTTTATGACACCTAAATATAACGTTACTTTAACCTTTGATTTTTTCAGCGAATTTCTAGGGTTTTTTAAATGTAAAGTAATAATTACCATACGTAAAAGCAAACCCCTAAAGGCCGTGCGTGGTGGGGGGTTTGGCTGCAGGGCCTGGCTAACAACACCCGCCCCATACAGTCAACCCTGCGCAGGGCACTGCCTTCAGCTGTGCGAAGTGGGGGGTTGGCCATATGGTCTGGTCTTGGGGACTCCATCCCCCAGGGCCACTCATCACAATAAAGGGGACATGGGCACGAGCTCCTCTACCCGGGCCAATTTCAGCTCCAGGGGGCCCCATCCCCAGGGGCCTGCGCCATTTTGAAAGGGGAGGTGGGCACGTGGCCCCCCCCCTGCCTGTGCTGATTTCAGCCTCAGGGACCCCATCCCCAGGGTCCGGCACTATATTAAATGGGGAGAGGGCACGCGGCCCCCCTCCCTGGTCCTTTTTCTGCCCTGGAAACCCTGTCCCAAGGAGCCCGGGATTATATTGAAGGGGGGGGGGCGGCATGCTGCCCGATTTTGGCCCCGAGGACCCCATACCCCAGGATGATTTTGGCCCCAGAGACTCCATTCCCTGCGCCTGGAAAAGTACACAAGTATGAGGGGGGCATGCAGCCCTCCTTCCTGGGCTGTTTTGGCCCGAGGACCCCCTTTCCCCTGGGGCCTGGCAGGTGTTTGAATGGGGAGAGGGACACACGGGCCCCCTCCCCTGGCTAATTTTGGCCCCGGGCACCCCATCCCCAGGGTCTGGCCAACAAAGGGTGGGTGCCCTGGTGCCCAACCAGGGCACCCACCGTATCCTGTTCCCTCTGGGTCCCCCCCATGGAGCCTAGGGGGTCAGGGAATCCCTACCCTGCCCCCATATATCTTTTTTTTCCCTCACAACTGTTGGACAGGTGACTAAGTCCCCGAGTCCTGTAGTGGCTGCCAGCAACATTTTTCTCATCTTGCTGGCAGCCAGAGTGCTCGCTCTCACTGTAGTGAGACTCCCACTGGAGCGAGATGGCCCAAAGGAAAAATAAAGCACCCTGGGCTAATCAGAATACTCTATTTTTTAATCTGGCGCTCTTGCGAGAGTCTCTGTGACTCTCGCAAGCCCAACTGCCAAAATATACAATTATTTTTTACCCTAAATATCTCAAGAACTACTGAACGGATTTACACCAAATCGCAAAAAGCACAATCTGCGAACCAAGATCTAGCTTCCTGCCAAATTTAGTGTAATTCCGTTCCGCAGTTGTTATTAAAACATGTCTTAGAGAAGTCTATGGAAAATGCATGGCGATTTTACTTTTTGGAACCCTCCTTTTTCTCGGCCTCCACTTGATGGATCACCCTGAATCTTTCCAGGAAGGAGCTGAGGTGGATGAACATTTTTTTTTAAGTTTCGTGAAGATTCGCAGTGTGTATATATATATATAATAATGAAAAATTAGTGATTTCATTTTTTAACATAAAATGTTAATGAGTTGCTAGTTGGGAAGAATCCTAGAATATCTGGAATATTGTATTGCCCACATTATGATATTGCAAGAGACATACCTTACAAACTCCGAGTGTGAAACTGTGCTAAGTGGCACAGGTTGGGTCCAACAAGTAATTGCCACAGATTAAATGTGTATTACAAAGGGGAAATGTGTATTACAAAGTAATAATAAGAAAAGTGAAGAGTATAGAGATGTTGGAAACAAAACAAAATATATTAGTCCATAGCTAAAATTAAAGTAGGTGATTCCATTTTAGCATGTGCCGCCTATTATTGCCCGAACGTGGATGATCCATATCTATTGAGAAGCCTATGTTTTGAATTAACCCAATATACGACACCAGTTGTAGTGGGGGTACTTTAATGCATTGTTTTACAAATAAGTTGGATAGTTCTATTAGACGTCTACATATGCAAGAATAAAAAAGGGTTGCACATTCCACAGTAAAAGAGATGGCCACTTTTCAAGAATTGACCTATTGCTGTAAGACTTAACACTTAAAGACAGGATAATGGATGCATACTAGATATTAAACATATGCCTGCTAACATTTCTGATCATGCAGCTAAATGAATAGAACTGGTCTTTAAAACCGACCTTGGACCAAAGATTGCTGGCATATGAGGCACTATTGAAATCACTGATAGAATTTTCAAGGGTCTTTTTTTTAACAAAATCTAAACAGCTGTTCTCTAAGCATAGTTTGGGATGCATACAAAGCTTATTTGAGAGGTGTGATCACTAAGTGCCCTAGAAGAGCAGTGCAGTTAAGGAAACAATCCGAGTGTTAAACTGGATCAGAGAAAAGGAAATGCTAATATTAGAGCAGGATGTAAGGAGTTGGGAGTTGGAGCAACAGTTATTTCAGGTTGGAGTTGGACGATAAAACCAGGAAAAATAGGGAAACAAGTCAAATACAGCATTTTGACTGCATTCATTTAAAGTTACATGTGTGCATATACATTCATGTATTTGAAATGCACATTTAAACGCATTAAGTTAGCCTGACTACAGACCGTAGTTGAAATGCTTTTGCTTCGCCAAAATATTTTTCCCTTTCTTTGCAGGTTCATTATTGTAATTTATACTAGCTAGTGAAAGGTTTATTGTGTGCATTAGATGACTGATAGAAAGGACTGGGAGAAACTTGCAGTGAACGTGAAAGAACAATGGTCGACCGACGAGTCTGTTCAGTGTGTACCCGAGTGGTAACATGTTTCAAGGCTGAGAACAATACATTCAGGTTGATGTGCTGGGAAATCTGAGCTATGTTGCGAGAGGCACTCAAAGATGTGCTCTGATCGGATATTAATGGTATGAGCTGAGATTCAGTGTCTTTTTTTGTTTTATATTGGTGTTCCCACAGTGTGTGTTAGAAGAGTCCCGTTAGAAGAGTCCTGTTAGAAGAGTCCTGTTAGGAGGGCCCCTTTAGCGATCCCTTTTAGACTTTGACTTAGACTCTCTGCTTGCGCTATTCTTGCAAGTGTGAAGCTTCATGCTAAACACTTATTTCCTCTTCTTTTGGACTTCTACTGAAGTCTGATCATGCTGACACCTACCTATTATTTTGCTCCTGAGCTAGAAACCCTTGATAGATGATCCTTCATTCATTTAGGAATAGAGGACAGACACTGCCTTTCTCTAAGGTACTTTATGGAACACCTGTTTACTTTTATTTGCTATTATATGACTGTAGCTGTTGCAGTTCTGTATCTCATTTTGCGACATCTCAATCAACCGAAATATTTTACTTTGCCTATTATACTAATGTAATTGATGCATTTGCATGTGCTATTTGTGGCGACTGGATTTATTGGTAATCCAAATAAAACCCTTTCACTATATTTTGATTCCTGGTCCTCTGCATGAAGACAGCCGACAAATTTGTCAGGCTCAAAATACTCCAGCACCACCACTGATCAGAGAGTACTAGGAAAGGCTGGACGATGAGGTCAGTGAACATGAGATAAGAAAGACTATAGCAAGACTTAAAAATTGTAAGGCGGCTGGTCCTGATGCTATACCAGGCAAATTGTAGAAGAGGTTTATGGAAGCTGTAATTCCAGTTTAAAGTTGTTATTTAATTCAATACTGCAAGAAAATGGGAAGGTCTTCACATCAAGGTATGAGACAATCATATTGCTAATACTCAAACCCAGTAAGAATCCAAAAACAATTAACTCCAATAGGCTCATTTTGTTGCTCAGCTATACAGACTATACAATTTTTGCAACAAATGTGGCAACCAGACAAACATCAGTATAGGAGAATTAGCCCATGATGACCAAAAAGGATTTATAAAGGGCAGGTAGTTGCACAATTTTACTCATTTCCTGATTGGCACAGTTACCTGGCAGTAGCGTATGAAGCACCCTTGGCCATAATAACTTTGGATGTGGCAAGGACGTTTAACAAGGTCAACTGGGCCTTTTTCTGGGAATGCTTAATTAGATTTGGTATCTCCTTCAAGGTCATTAGGATGATCCAACCTCTCTATAAGGAGCCTACAGCAAGGAGTTGGTAAATTGTATTGTAATTGCATTTATATAGCGCTTACTACCCCCGACGAGGCGTCAAAGCGCTTTTTCGGCAAGTAGTACGCTACTCCGGAATCCATAAAGGATTAGTGGTGAATTAGTATAGTGAAATATGAAAGTAATTTGAGTGGTGGATATGTTAGTCAGATATTTGGATTGAGAAGGATAGCTGAGGGATAGAAGAAGGAAAAAGCTTTGCATTTATATAGCATTTGCTGCACCTGATGAGGAGTTGAAGCGCTTTTTCGGTATCCATGACTTATCACGTTCAAAATCCAATTGTCTGAGGTGATTTATTTCCCACTCCTGTGGGTAATCTCCTATTCAGCCTCCCACTGGTGTTTTGTGGTGGCAGATGTTGTTGGTCAAGTCACTTGCATGTTGTTCCTCCCCCTCTGGGGGTATGGCTCCTTCCTCATCCACAAAAGGGCTGCCTAGCAGGGTGTTGCCACTGTTGGAAAGAGGTTTGTTGTGTGACTTGGTGTCAGCTGCCCTGTGTCTGCTGTTCGCACGCTCTGGATGGTGCTCTGCCAGTGGGCCTTCGGGATGCTGTTCCTTCTCTTTTGAAGGAAACCCTGAATTGTAGTGCCCCCATTGCCTTTGTCGCCTAGTTATTTTTTATCTCATCCATAGCCTGTCCAAACAGGGCATCTCTAGTGTACAGCATGTTAATCATAGAGGCCTGTACCTCTGGCTTGAACCCTGACACTCTGAGCCAAGCATGTCTTCTTAGTGCAGTGCCCGTGCACATCCCACAGCTGGCAGTGTCTGCTGCATCCAAGGCTGATTTCAGACAGGTGTTTGCAATGTTTCTCTCCTCTTTCATTACTGCCTTGGCCCTCTTCTTGTACTGCTCTGGGAGGTGTTACATAGAGACTCCAGCTCATCCCATTGCTAATGTCCGAACCAGTTCAACAGGGCATTTTAGCTGGCAATCCACCACTGGGTTTCAGCCTCCCTCTTCATTTTGTTTCCCACCAGGTCCAGTCTCTTGCTTTCCTTTTCAGGTGGTGGGCCTGTGGAGGTATGTGCATTGTTTCTCTACCTGGCAGTTTCAACAATGATTGAATCCGCAGGAGTGTTTCCCTGGAGGTACTTGGGATTTTTAGTAGATGGCTTATATTTCTTTTGCACACTGGGTGTAACAGCCCTTGCAGTGGCTGGTTCACTGGATGCCTACTTCCCCTGTTCTTCGTGAAGTTCTTCTGTTGCTGGGGCCTCAAAGCCTGACTGGTCATTCTCGGTTGACGCCAGAGGCTTGCCCCGGATCCGAAAATCCTTCAAGGAGTCTAACTCATTCTTCCTTTGCAGGAGTGTAGCAATTTTAGCCTCAAGCCTTCTCTTCTTTCTTCCCCCCTTCAGCGCTTTCTGTTCAATGTAGAGCGTTGGCCTCTTTTTCAGCATTGACGGGTCTACTGTCTCTGGAGCCTTGGTCATCTCTCTCGCTCCCTCTCAAGTGGATGGAATTGTCAAGGCTGTTGACGGTGTCTTGCCTCCATTGGTATCCCTCGTTTAGGATCCGTGTGGCTCCTTGGGTTTCGGGTAACCTTCAGTCGAGGGGACATTAAATGGGTCTTTATCTAACAAAATTCTAATAGAGGCACTCAACAAGGGTGCCCTTTGTCACCCTTGCACTTTAATCTGAATATAGAGCCGTTCTCTCAGAGATTAAGGCAAATTGTAAGTATTCCTTGTTTAAAATACAAGGAATTTGAGAGGAAAATAGCCCTCTCTGCAGTTGATATCATTATAAATACAAAAACACAGGTTGAGGAGTTGGCATTTGAATTTGGTAGGCTATCTGGATATCAACTAAATGAAGATAAAACAGAGGTTATGGAATGTTTGAATGGTTATGGTTAAACAAATTCAAGCTGCTAATAACTCTGCCAGTGCTCTTTTCCAAACAGTTTCCAAACTTTCCACTCCAGTATCCCATATTTCAGAGGAAGGAACACAGGAATTCTGTGACTCCTTAGCGAATTTCTTTCAGCAGAAGGTGAAAGATATCTTTGACAAGTTCACCACTAATGGACATCTAGGACAGACAAATTTAGAACCTCTCAGAAAACCACTTGCTAAGCCTATCTTCTCCAGATTTGTTTCATTACCAAGTCACCCAGGCCTTACAATATTCAAAGTTGGGTTCGCCAGCTGATCCTTGTCCCCCAAATATTTTCCAACTAATATCGGAAGAGGTTGCTCCTCACCTGACAAAAATTTTCAAGTCCATGTTTAGTTCTGGAATATATCCTAAGGAGTGGAAGACAGCCTCAGTGCTGCCGCTTCTGAAAAAACCCAATTTGGACGAACAGGACTTAAATAACTATTGGCTTATCTCTAGGCTCCCACTACCAGCAAAAATAGTTGAGAAAGCCCTGAATGTACAACTGGCAGCCTTCCTGGAGGAAAACAACATGCTGGATGACATTCAGCGTGGTTTACGGAGTGGTTTCAGTACAGAAACAGCCCTTATGGTAGCAATGGAAGAGATCAGGGATAAGGGAGGCAATGCCGCTCTTATCCTTTTGGATCTATCTGCGGCCTTCGATACAGTTAACCATAATATCCTGATCAATCGCCTGGAACACTTGGGGATTCGAGGTGCTGCATTTAAGCTGCTAAAAGTCTTTTCTGACGGGCTGTATGCAATCCTTTAAGGGCTTTACATCTGAATCTTACTTGCTGCCTTGTGGGTACCTCAGGGCTCATCTTTGAGCCCAACTCTTTTCAATCTTTTTGTAACCTCCTTGGAGGCCCTAATCAAGTCCTTTGGGTTATCGCTGGTGTCATACGTTAACAATACCCAAATTGTGGTATCATTATCGGATAAAGTCCGGGATATGAGTAGGATGTTTTAAAACTGTATGGTGGCAGTTGGCCGTTGGATGGAACAGAACTGTTTAAAATTGAATTCTACAAGACTAAAAGACAGAGGTCCTTTTGCTTGGAAATCGTATCTCGTTCTGGTCACCGAGCTGGTGGCCCAAAGAAATGGGCTCTCTCCCCAAGCCAGTGAAGAAGGTTAAACATCTGGGCGTTTTGATTAACGACCAACTATCTTATAGGGAGCAAGTAAACAGAGTTGTTTCAACTGCCTTTAACTCTCTGCGCATAATTAGGAAAATTGCCCAATTATTACCATCTGACATGCTCAAGACAGTGGTCATAGCATTAGTTCTTTCAAGGATAGACTACTGCAATGGGCTTTATTCTGATCTACATAAGAAATATTTGAAAAAGTTGCAGACTGTTCAAAATGTAGCAGCTCAACTCATCACAAAGATTCCTCGATTTGGCTCAGTCTCTCAAGCCATCAGCGGTCTTCATTGGCTGCCAGTGAGGAAACGTATCAATTTTAAGGGACTCTGCACAGCCTATAAGACCCTGCAAGGCCAAGGTCCGATGTACCTTAGAGACAGGATTAGAGAGTATTTACCAAATAGGACTCTCCGTTCAAGCTAAGCTCTGCTCGAGATCTGTGTGTTCCCCTGTACAGATGAACTACATGGGGTGGCAGGAGCCTTATACGGTGTACGGCTTTGCACTGGAATCGCCTCCCTTGGGAACTTAAAAATGCTCCTTCTCTGCTTAGGTTCAGGAAGGAACTAAAGCCCGGGCTGTTCTCCCGGGATCTTTAAGTGATGTGTCCTTTCTGGGAAAGCTGATGTTCTGGCTTTTGGGTCCTTTCTGTCACGGGTAGCATCAAGACGCCTCCGGGCAATTGCTAGCGCGTTATAAAAATTAAATCAAATCAAATGGAAGATCTTCCCTGAGGATCCTCGCAGGCTAAAGTGAACGAAATGAGGTATATGTGAATTTTATTAACTCAGGAAATTGGCAAAATTCCATCCTGAAATTTGCATAAAATCTATAGAGAAATTGAACTGCTGTAAAAAAAAGTGGCTGATCCTTCCACTTGCTGTCTATGGAAGGGTCAACTTAATCAAAATGACTACTCTTCCCAGGATTACCTATTTACTTAACGATATACCATTAGATTTGATAAGTGGCAAATGTCTAAAATCCAGGCGACTGGATAGCTTTTTTTGGGGCACCATGGTAATCAAGTTGTCTTTGAAAGAGATGAGAAGGAAATTAGAAAAGGACCGCCTGCAGTTTTCAGATCTCTTGTTTTACTATTGGACTTTCCAATTTAGGAACTACCAGATGTTAATAAATTGTGCAGATCAAACTAGTATAGGCCAGATGTTGAGATTTGTGACAAGCAAAATGAATCAGGATAGAGCTTTTTTATATGAATTTGGAGGGCCTAAATTCTTTTGGAAAGTACGTCGTAAGACCCTCCAACAGACGAGCGCCAAAATGTGGTAAAATATAAGGCTTCAGTGGGACATACCATAGTACAGTTCTAAGTCTCCAATCTGAGATTCTCCAGGAACGCAGGCATGCATGACAGACACAAAATAAAGCGTAGAGATGCACCACAACAATAATCCAAAAACAAGAGCAAAGATGTGACTCTTGTCTTTATTTTCTTTTTTCTTTTTTTGTATTTGAAAGAATGTCACATATTTTCAGCGAAGACAGCCAACGCGTTTCGTACATAAGATGGACTTCTTCAGAGCAAGATCAAACGAAGTTCATCCTGGTAGAAACATCAAAGTACAGTTTCAAAACGGAATCACGATGCTAAACTTCATCAATATTCTGATTCATATATCACAAACATAATTAATTCCTGTCATTCAAATCATGGGCAAGTATGTGCCACGAGACTAACACCCCAATGGGGTTGTGTCAGTAGTTACTGGGACATCTGGCAAATAAGCCCTGATAAGCACTGCGATAGGTGCTGGGGCAGACACATTTGTCCACTACACCCCAGTGTGGTGTGCGTGGAAGATGTAATGTTAGAACTGGGGGTCTCTAGTTGGCAGAGGTAGGTACCTTTGTCCAAATAGGGACCCTTGCTTCTAGTCAGGGTAAGGGGCTACACTCCTAAAATAACCCCTGCTCACCCCCTTGGTAGCTTGGCACGAGCAGGCAGGCTTATCTCAGAGGCAGTGTGTAAAGCATTTGTGAATACATACAGTAATACAGTGACAACACTATAGATGGACACCACACAAATTGTATATAAAAATAAGTACTCTTTATATAGACTTAACACAAGACCAGAACGACAAAAATCCACAATACAATAGAAATATGACTGTCAAAATGGTAGAAAATAGCTCAGTTCAAATGCAGGTGATGAATGCGACACTCTACGTTCAATGTACCTTTGGGTGTGTAACGCGATACAAACAAAAGAGTTGCAGGGAAGGTGATGCGTCGGTTCCTTACAAGTAAGAACGGTGATGCGTCGGTTCCTTGCTTCGGGGGAGGTGATGCGTCGGTTCCCTACTGCTGCGTAGGGGACGGTGATGCGTCGGTTCCTTACCGGAGAGGAGGTGATGCATTGGTTCTTCACCGCGTGGGGAGGTGATGCGTCGGTTTCTTACTGTGCTTCTGTGGCGATGCGACCAGCAGCGTCTCGATGCGATGACGACCCGGTGCAATGAAACAAAGTGGCATCTTCCTCTCGATGCGACAACGAAGGGGGCGATGCGTGCACGCCCGACGGCCGTGCGGCGACTCGGTGAATCTTCTGAGCCGTGACAGGCCCTGCGACACGCTTCTCCGATGATGCGATGGCGTCTGCTGCGATGGCGACACTCTTCTCCGGTGATGCGAGGCGCTTCGGTGATGCGATGGCGACAGCGGCAGCGGCGGCACGCTTTCTCGGCGATGCAACGACAACTGCTGCGGCGGCGACACGCTTCTTCTTCGTGAGTCGCGCTTCCAGCTCCCAGCAACACGCAGTCTCTCAGAAGGCCCAACACAACAGTAGGCACTTCAAATTCCCAGCAAGGGAATTCAGGGGAGCTGGTTGGTGACGTCTTGTATCCCTGAGACTTCAGCAGAAGGCAAGCTCAATCTTCAAGCCCTTGGAGATTTTCTGCAAGATGATGAAAGTAGGCACACAGTTCCTTTCTCCTTTCTTTGGCAATCAGGCAACCACTGCAGGCCAATCCCTCAAACAGCACACAGCATAGGGATAGTCTCCTCCTTCAGTTTCTCTGGTTCCTCTCCTCAGCAAAGGTTCTTCTTGTTTCCCAGAAGTGATCTAAAATCTTGGGGTCTGGGTCCCAATATTTATACTAGCAAATCCTTTGTCCTCTGAAGGCAGAGGGTCCTGTACCTAGTCCAAACCAGCTCTGGGTGCATTCTGCCAGTGCACAACTTCTTCCTTTGTCAGTGTGGGCCAGGGTCATCAGACACACCACAGGAGGTGGAGCCAGCATTGTGGAAGGCAGGCACAGCCCTATTCAGGCCCAGGTGCTACTCCTCCCACCACTCCTCATGCAGGTAGGTCTATTCAGCCTAGTGCTGACTCACCCTGCCTCCTGGAGTCCCCCCGCCCCTGTCACTCAGAAAACCAGACACACAATACACAAGCCAGCAGAGGCAGGCTGGATGGTTAGGCAAGAAAATACCTACTTTCTAAAAGTGGTATTTTCAAACACAGAATGTTAAAACCAACTCCACTAAAAGATGTATTTTATCATTCTGAGTTCAGGCATACTAAATTCGTTTTTCTACCATGTTCCCTGGGTCAGTTAGGATTATAAGATGTTGTAATCAAACTGCCAATTCTGGCCTATGGGGACAAGTAGCCTTGCAATAGTGAAAAACGAATTTGGCTGTAATTCACTATCAGGACATACCACATACATCAGGGCATGTCCTACCTCTTACATACAATGCACCTTGCCCGCAGGCCTACTTTAGGGGTGACTAACATGCAGAAAAGGGAAGGTTTGGGGACTGGTAAGTGGGTGCACTTACCAAGTCGACATGGCAGTACCAGACTGCACACAGGCTCTGCAATGGCAGGCCTGAGACATGCTTGCCACGCTGCTCCGGTGGGTGGCACAACCAGTGCTGCAAGCCCACCAGCAGCATTTGATTTACAGGCCCTGAGCACACGTGGTGAACTGTACTAGGGTCTGACAGTAAATCAAATAAGACAATCATGGAGTCACTAATCCATACATCAATTTATAACAGAGAGCATATGCACTTTAGCACTGATCAGCAGTGGTAAAGTGCCCAGAGTCATAAAACCAACAAAAACAGGTCGGAAAAGGTACAGGAGGAAGGCAAAAAGTTCAGGGATGACCCTGCAAAAAAGGGTGTACTCCAACACAACCCCCTTCCAGCCAAAATGCAGGGTAGACCAATCACTACCTTGATGGGCTTCCCTGCTTTGGGCGATAGAACCTGGACCCTGGCCCGCAACAGCAGGGGCATATTCCAGTTCTACGCCAATCTGAACCTATTTGGATCCCTCGGTCCATACTCTCAGGGCCCACCAAGCTAACCCATGGGGAACCCTTCTCCTCACCTGTGGACACCACCTGTGCAGCACCTAGCCTTAGCTTGCTCACAGGTGTGTCCCAACAGACAGACAATAAGCTCATGGCCAACACAGAGGTGTAGCCCAATCCACCCCTGGGGTGCGACTCCTGTCCCCCCCCCAGGGAACACTCTGTCCACCAGGACAGCAAGCCACAGTGGTCACTGACAGCTGTCAGTGATGAGACCCAGGCCTTATGCCTCTCAGGGCTCTCAAACCTCTGGGGCGTCAGAGAGTGGGGGGCAGTAGCCCCAGGTGCCCAGCACCCTTTGTCCACTCTCCCTCCTGTCAGGTCAGGTATGACATCCTGACACTGACCCACCAGCCCCGGGCCTGTACCCGGTGGCTGGACCGGAGACTGGGGTGGGCTTTCCCACACCCGGTCCTCCTCCTCTGGGCTCTGCACCCTCCCACCTGGAGCGGTACCCCCTTCCAGAATTGTCAGGGCACCTGTGGCAGGCGTCCTGCACAATTCACCCACCAGTTCAGGGGTTCTATCCTGCAACTGGGATCCCAGCATAGGGTCTGTACCCTTAGACTGGGCAGAGGCCAGGGGTGAGGCTGTCCTCTCCCCGCCCCCTTACTGGTGTCGCCCTGCACCCTCCCACCTGGAGCGGTGCCCCCAGAAGACAAACTGGTAGGGGCACTGTTAGCAGCTGCCCCTTCCTCCAGGTCAGGGGGGACACCTTGAACCTGGCCCTCCAACCCAGGGTCTGTACCCTTAGGCTGGACCTGTGCCTGGCAACCCAGGACTTCCGAGAGGGTACACCAACCCCCCCCAAGGGAAACACACTCCTCTAGAGTTGTGTAAGAATCTGCCTGGCGCACCAGGACTTCCTGGGGAGCACGCATGCCCCCCCAGAGGGTAACACATCTCTCATGTGTTGTGTGACAGTCTGCCTGGCACTGATCTCCCGACCCCTGTCCACCTGACAGTGCATGAAGACCCCCCAAAACAGAAGTTGTGTCACCATGGTCACTCCTAGGAGGCTCAGCCCTTCTGGCTGGCCCCTGACCCACTGGCTCTCCCACTGGGGAACACATCCCCCTCTCACCCCTCAATCTGGACTTCTGCACCCTCCCAACTGGAGCGGCACTGCCAGACACCAGAACCACTGGAGCTCCATTTACAGACGCTCCAGGTTCTCTAGACCCCGGGAGATCCCCCTCAAATGGCCTACCAGTACAGTCTAGGCCCCCAACCTGGTGTTCCCTTAAGGAACCCTCCAAGCCCTGAGACTGGGTTTCGGGCACCTTGGGACATGCAGTCCCACACTCACTCCTTCTCCGCAGAGACAGGACGTGAGCCCCTATACCCCTCCCACTACACTGGGACCTAGCTGGGCTACACTGAACCTCTCCCACCACTCTGGGTTGGAAGACACCTGAGCCACTCCTCTTAGGGTCACTCCCCAATGCCTCTTCAGACCCTCTGGAATCCACCAAAAGATCTGCCTCCATTGTGAGCTCCCTGGGGTCAGAGAACTCACACTCCACCAGGTGTTGGCATAGCTCTGGAAAATAGGGACTTACAATATGCTCTCCCTCAATTGGATCACACAGTCCCACCAAACTATCCTTCACCTCACCATCCAGTGCCTTGCACACGTACCCCACACCACTCTCCTGAGACTGGCAAGACAGTATCTGACTGTCTCTGTCACTCAACCCACACTCTTCTGGGCGGTCTCCACACTCACACACCAGGACTTCAACCATGGGGGAACCCCTCTCCCTGCACCTCCCATCTAGAGTCAGTAGAGTGTCCCTCCCACCACTAGGACTATGAACCCCTGTGCCAGTTCCCCAATCCACCACTGGAGCTACCTCATATCCTTGAACCTCCTGGTGTATATTAACCCCCTCCTTCAAGTCAGGCGCCACATCTCTGGGTGTGTGTACTGCTCCCTCAGCACTAGCTAATTCAATTTTGCTGCCACCATCTGAGCTGGACTCCACCTCCAACTCAGCCAAACTCACTTCTTGAGCTTCACACATTTCTTTTTCAGCTAAGGCTCGCTCTATCTCCTCGCACTCCCGGTCTAGCTGCCTCAGCCTCCGGTCATGAGCACGAATCCGATTCCTCTCTTCACGAGCCAATCTTTCCCAAAATGTTTCCTCCTCAGGGCCACTGCCCTCTTGGTATTCTGGCTGGGGATCCTCCCCCTCAGATTCCTCCTCAGAGTCATCTGCTAGTGTTGCTTCCCAGCGTAGCACCTCATAGCTATGCAGGGCTGCCTCAAGATCCTGCCTTGTGGATCTCCTCTTCACAGGTAGCCCCCTCTCCTTGCAAAACACTTTCAGTTCCTTTATCTTGTAGATGTACAGGTGCCAAAAGATGGCTTCCATTTTGACAAGGCCCAACAGGTGCAACAACTAACCAGAGTTTCAAAAACCAAAGTCCAAAGGGAAACAGGGAACAATAGTATGTGGTTGCGTTTGGTCTGCACTCACTAGTAGTGTACACCAATTACTGTACATGTGTCACAAATGCAAGTCCAGAATCCCACCGCTGCCACCAATGTTAGAACTGGGGGTCTCTAGTTGGCAGAGGTAGGTACCTTTGTCCAAATAGGGACCCTTGCTTCTAGTCAGGGTAAGGGGCTACACTCGTAAAATAACCCCTGCTCACCCCCTTGGTAGCTTGGCACAAGCAGGCAGGCTTATCTCAGAGGCAGTGTGTAAGGCATTTGTGAATACATACAGTAATACAGTGACAACACTACAGATGGACACCACACAAGTTGTATATAAAAATAAGTACTCTTTATATAGACTTAACACAAGACCAGAACGACAAAAATCCACAATACAATAGAAATATGACTGTCAAAATGGTAGAAAATAGTTCAGTTCAAATGCAGGTGATGAATGCGACACTCTACGTTCAATGTACCTTTGGGTGCGTAACGCGATACAAACAAAAGAGTTGCAGGGAAGGTGATGCATCGGTTCCTTACACGCAAGAATGGTGATGCGTCGGTTCCTTGCTTCGGGGGAGGTGATGCGTCGGTTCCCTACTGCTGTGTAGGGGACGGTGATGCTTCGGTTCCTTACCGGAGAGGAGGTGATGCGTCGGTTCTTCACCGCGTGGGGAGGTGATGCGTCGGTTTCTTACTGTGCTTCTGTGGCGATGCGGCCAGCAGCGCCTCGATGCGATGACGACCCGGTGCAATGAAACAAAGTGGCGTCTTCCTCTCGATGCGACAACGAAGGGGGCGATGCGTGCACGCCCGACGGCCGTACGGCGACTCAGTGAATCTTCTGAGCCTTGACAGGCCCTGCGACACGCTTCTCCGATGATGCGACGGAGCCTGCTGTGACGGCGACACTCTTCTCCGGTGATGCGAGGCGCTTCGGTGATGCGATGGCGACAGCGGCGGCACGCTTTCTCGGCGATTCGACGACAACTGCTGCGGCGGCGACACGCTTCTTCTTCGTGAGTCGCGCTTCCAGCTCCCAGCGACACGCAGTCTCTCAGAAGGCCCAACACAACAGTAGGTACTTCAAATTCCCAGCAAGGGAATTCAGGGGAGCTGGTTGGTGAAGTCTTGTATCCCTGAGACTTCAGCAGGAGGCAAACACAATCTTCAAGCCCTTGGAGATTTTCTGCAAGATGATGAAAGTAGGCACAAAGTTCCTTTCTCCTTTCTTTGGCAAACAGGCAACCACTGCAGGCCAATCCCTCAAACAGCACACAGCATAGGGATAGTCTCCTCCTTCAGTTTCTCTGGTTCCTCTCCTCAGCAAAGGTTCTTCTTGTTTCCCAGAAGTGATCTAAAATCTTGGGGTCTGGGTCCCAATAGTTATACTAGCAAATCCTTTGTCCTCTGAAGGCAGAGGGTCCTGTACCTAGTCCAAACCAGTTCTGGGTGCATTCTGCCAGTGCACAACTTCTTCCTTTGTCAGTGTGGGCCAGGGTCATCAGACACACCACAGGAGGTGGAGCCAGCATTGTGGAAGGCAGGCACAGCCCTATTCAGGCCCAGGTGCTACTCCTCCCACCACTCCTCATGCAGATAGGTCTATTCAGCCTCGTGCTGACTCACCCTGCCTCCTGGAGTCCCCCAGCCCCTGTCACTCAGAAAACCAGACACACAATACACAAGCTAGCAGAGGCAGGCTAGATGGTTAGGCAAGAAAATACCTACTTTCTAAAAGTGGTATGTTCAAACACAGAATGTTAAAACCAACTTCACTAAAAGATGTATTTTATCATTCTGAGTTCAGACATACTAATTTCGTTTTTCTACCATGTTCCCTGGGTCAGTTAGGATTATAAGATGTTATAATCAAACTGCCCATTCTGGCCTAAGGGGACAGGTAGCCTTGCAATAGTGAAAAACGAATTTGGCTGTAATTCACTATCAGGACATACCACACACATCAGGGCATGTCCTACCTCTTACATACAATGCACCCTGCCCGCAGGCCTACTTTAGGGGTGACTAACATGCAGAAAAGGGAAGGTTTGGGGACTGGTAAGTGGGTGCACTTACCAAGTCGACATGGCAGTACCAGACTGCACACAGGCTCTGCAATGGCAGGCCTGAGACATGCTTTCCACGCTGCTCCGGTGGGTGGCACAACCAGTGCTGCAAGCCCACCAGCAGCATTTGATTTACAGGCCCTGGGCACACGCGGTGCACTGTACTAGGGTCTGACAGTAAATCAAATAAGACAATCATGGAGTCACTAATCCATACATCAATTTATAACAGAGAGCATATGCACTTTAGCACTGATCAGCAGTGGTAAAGTGCCCAGAGTCATAAAACCAACAAAAACAGGTCAGAAAAAGTACAGAAGGAAGGCAAAATGTTCAGGGATGACCCTGCAAAAAAGGGCCAAGTCCAACATGTAACTATTGACATGACCCCATTGGGGTGTTAGTCTATCTAGCATTGTGATTCCGATTTGTGACAGTCTTTCAAAAACAAAAAAAGAAAATAAGGACAAGAATCACAACTTTGCTCTTGTTTTTGGATTATTATTGTGGTGCATCTCTACGCTTTCTTTTGTTACTTGTAACCTACCCTTGGGTTTTTTGCACTTTGGTAGCAGTTGCTTGCAGTGTGCGCACACATTGGTACATATTTATGCCTTAACATTTTTTGGAACAATAGGTTAGGTGCAGTACTTGTGGTCCGCTGTCTTTGCCGTATTGACATTATTGCCTGGCTGATGAGGGTTATGAACCCGAAACCGGTCCCAGGATGCTTGTTTCCGGTCCAGGGAAGACATGGCTTGGCAGTTCGGGCTGGACTGTTCCCATGAGGCACAGGGTCAGACTGATTTGCATATGGCCATGTCTGAACTGGGGTAGTGGAGTGAGCTAAAGAATGATGATGGATTAAACCCAGATCAGTTGACTGGGGGTGAATGTTTGATTTGCTCAAACGCTCCGTCCATCATCCCCTTTGGTATCGTATTGACATTAATGGCAGACACAATGAGTCAAAAGTTGGATCAAGCAGGCATTATATGCTGGGGATACCTGGTAGAGAAATCAGCTTTGAAACCTTTAGAAGAGCTAATGAAAGACAGGGCAGGGTTGATATCAAGCTTCAACTATATGTAACTACAATCATGGTATGCAACTGAAAAGTCAGGGTGGAATGATCGGATGAATATGGAGTAGTAGATTTTTGATACCAAAAGTGGGAAGAAGGAAGTTGTGAGATGGTACAGCGCACTTTGTACAGAGAAGAATCAAGTATGAAGTAGCCTTCATACTTGAGAAGGAAATTTGCCGCAACAGGATCTGCATAAATTAATGGCAACTATCTATACACATTCTTTATAAAGTTGTGAATCCTGCCCATGATGTGTCATGCAGAGAATGCAGTATGCCTGTGGCAGAGGATCTACATATGTTCGTGAGTTGTCAAAAGGACATCCTAAGGATTTTGGGGGCCCCGGGCCAAACATAATTTGGGACTCCCCTGCTCAGAGCAAAGCAACTCTAAATGTATTATCCATTTTCAGCTCATTCAAGCCCTCAGCAACCATAGTCTGATCATTGACAACTCTCTTTGTAGGCCCCCCAAGCCTTTAAGGGGGTCCCAGTCCTTCAGCCTTTGAATATTTATGAGATTTTGAAGACCTGGGAGCCCCTTCTCATATTGTGCAGGGGACCCCATCATTTGTGTGTTAGGCCACTGTCTGCGACTGTCCTGAAAGCTTAAAAATGGGTCGCCTAGAAAGTTGGGGGCCCTGGGCCAGAGCCCACTTTGCGCATGCCTTAAAACGTCACTGAGTTGCCCGGCTCTGAGTTCCTACTGGAGCGAAGTACAAGTTCGATGTTAACAAATATCTTCGAACAGACGACAGAGGTAAGCCCAACTCTCATTCTTTTTGGGATTATACCAGTTGATGTAAGGGAATCAGCTCAGGACAACTCTAGCAAGAGCCTCCTGTTTTATCCAATATTGCTGGCAAGGCACGAGATATGCAGACAGTGGGTTCCTCTGATAAAGCGTGCATGCTAGATTGGTTGTGAGGAGTGACTCAAACACATAAAACAGAAACATATGGTGACAACCAAAAGAAACTAAAGTCATGGAGGCGCTATGAGTATTGGGCATCTATTAGATCGAGTACAGTAGTACAGTACTATGATTGCACCAGGTATCTCTGAATATTTGTGAGACAGAAATGCACTGCAAAGGATGCACACACGGTAGGGGCTGGTACAGAGATAGACGCGCATCAGAAGGGACGTAGATGTGGAGTTCAGTGCAGTAAATCTGTACTTACCTAGGTATACTTATCTTGTCGATGTAGTGGTCCTGGATATTTTGCCCACAATATTTTGGGCCCATAATATGATTTCCTCAATATTCTCCTGAAAAACCCTCAGTACACAGCCTGGCACATGCCATGTCTTCTATTCGATCTCCTATCACGGATTGCGGATTCAGGTTGCAATTAAATCAATACATTTAGTCCTCTCAGGGAAAATGTATATAATATATTATTTACACAGGTTCCTGCAGGACTTTGGTGCCGCGTTTTGATTACTGGCATAAGTTTTTAAAGGTTTTTCATAGCCAGAGAAAAGTGAGCAGCCTCATTTAGACAAGGTAGAGGTGTAAAATGTCATGCTAAACGCACAGTATCACACATTTAGCAAAATGTTTAAATTATATGCCATTACCAAGTTGCAAATGTGATAATGCCACTGTAAGTACATGAGAGCGTCCACCATATTTATAGCTGGCCGTCTGATGTACTTTTATGGTTTTTTTTTAGTTTTATATAGCGCGAACTAGACCTGAAGGTATCAGAGCACTTTACACGAGCACCAGTTGCATTACAGACAGACACATTCATTTTGTTAGGCACAGGGAGATTAAGTGATGTGCCCAGAATCACAGGATGTCGAGGGTCCCTGCTGAAACTCGAACCTGGGTCCCCAGCTTCAAGGTCGACCGCTCTAGCTGTTAGGCCACTTCCTGTCCTGATGGCAGAATAAATGCAAAATAACCACACACTGAGAGAAATCCCTCACAGTGTCAGGTTCATTAGTAAATGTCTAAAAAAACAACCTCTGCTTTGGAGGAGTCATGAAACATGGCGGCTGCTCAGCAAACCTTCAGAGGAGCGGCCGAAGAGGTGGCACTTTAGAAGACGCAGAGATCTCCACCAGGCGGGCGGGGACCTCCAGATATGATGGGCGATATTGACCTCCGTCACCCTGGCACACACAGGGCAGCCCACCACATTTTAAATGAGGGCCTTACTCTCTTTATGTCTGTTAGAAAACCCAGAAGGCTGGCATTGAAAACTACCCTTGTACTTTACAGTCCTTCCAGGAGAGTTTACATTGCTTGTTGCATCCATAGTAATTGAATTCATCCCCTTTTTTATCATCAGATGTAGTTAAAAGTGCACTTCCACTTTGGTGGCAGATTGATCTGTCTCAAGTCTTTTTATACGTTTACATAATTTTATTTTGCCTATTCTGCAAAGACTGCGAGGTAACACATGTCTCCAGGATGACCAGACACAGGAAAGGATTTCAGAATATTCACAGGAGATAAACGTCTTTATAAAGTTTGTAAAAGTAGCTCACTTACATAACCAGTGGGTAGCCACTGGCATCGATCCGGCTTTTCTGGACCTGCTTTGGACACCTCTGCACTAAGCTTATAAGCTTTCCGCTCGACCTTTAAAGAGCTGCGTGAATTTCCTGATGGAGGTTCGTGAAGGCAGCGAATGAGGTGTCTTTTGATGATCTTTGAATTGTTAGTTTTCGAACAGTTCTGACAGAGTGAGAAACTCTGATTTAACATGATCCCTTCAACACCCTATTTGATTTTGAGGCATTATATCTAATTAAACTCACAACGTCAGCGAGAGATAATAATCAGAGCTTCTCGTGACTGATATAAATCCTACAAGCAGACTGGCTGCACAATTTCAGTATTCCGCTAGGTGGCGAGAAAGACCGCTCAAACATGTTTCTATTTCAGTCAAGATGACCGATGGTAAGCAATGGGAACCGTGACGCTAAATGTAAGCAAAGAGGCGATAAACATAAAACATTATTGTCGCGAAGTTAATTGCTAACCAAAGTAAAGCATTTTGAATGCGGACGCGCTGCAAAACTGAACAGCTGCATGGTTCTCATTATTTCGCTGAGAAACGGTGGCGACTTTTCAGAACAACGTCATACTTGACAACAAAAACATGTAGAGTTGTTCAGGTTAGGCCTAGATTCAGACATCACAGGAAATGACATCAGAAGGCCTGCGATGTGGTCCTGGACATACTCAGCATCGATTCTGGATAGCGATAAAGGGGTTAGAATACCTCTAAATGCAGTCCTGCCAGTAGGCAGTTATATTTAGGACCTAGTTTCCATAGGAAGAGCGTTTTTTGTTTTGCCAATAACTTTGGCGCCGCTTGACGAATCTTCACGATATTTTAAAAATGTATACTTTAGTCAGTTCAGCTGCTGTGTTGAAAGTTTCAGGGTGATACATCAAGCAGGGGGCCAAGAAAAAAAGGGTGCCCCAAAATGCGTTTTCTCCATGCATTTTCCCATAGGGATTTTGAACATGACTACAGCCTGAACCGCTGAACGGAATTACACCTAATCTGGCAGAAAGCTAGATGTTGGTCCAGAAAGCGTGTTGTTTGTGATTTGGTGTACATTTGTTCAGTAGTTTTAGAGATACTAAAGGGCAAAAAAATATAGATATATAGGCAAGCAGATCTTTACAGTGAACTCGCAGATCCGCGCGCCAAAGAAAGATTGTGATTGGCTAGCCGTAACTGTGGTGTCGCAGTCTAGTTGTTCGGCAACCACGTGACCAAGCAGGGTGCCTCATGGGACAGCGCGGGACCGGACAGTCTACGGGGCACAGAGTGGAGAGATATGTGGATGCTCCCTCTCCGAAATAAAAGATAACTTACCCCGCACCTGCAGTGTCCGTGTCTCCTTGCGGGGGTGCTGCGTACATTACAGACTGGCGACGAGCGGCAAAGAACCCCGCTGCATCCACCTGCTGGACGTGCCGCGCCGCTACGATCATTAATCACGGCGGGGAGCGCGCAACGCATTTACTTTACGGAGAGGGAGAGAGGCGCCGTTGTTGCTGCAGACCTGAACTTCGCCCGGCCACACCTCCAGAAACGAAAAGAAACCGGCCTCCCACGCACGCAGTTTTGAGGTACGCCACCAGCGCGTCTGACATTGCGCGCTCTTTCATCCACTCCCTCACGAGACCGCTACATCTCGGCGACCTGATAAGGACCTGCTTGCGACCATATTTATTTATTTATTTATTTATTTAATGCGATTTTATATAGCGCGAACATTACCCGAAGGTTTCAGAGCGCTTTACAAAAGAACCAGTTGCGTTACATAAGGACTTTGGATTACATGAGTTACATAAGAGATATAAACAGGAAAAAAAATTGCAAATGTACAAGTTGTAAAGTCACTCAATGAAGAGATACAAACAGATAAACTCTAAAATCACATAGGAATGGTTGTAAGTACAAATGTCTACTACATATACTAGTGGTTAGAGATACATATATATACAAATTCACTCAGGATTACATTTTAACAGCAATAAGGCTTGAACCATTATATATTACATATTTACAGAGCAGGACATTTTTGCCATCGCTCAGCCAGGTGTTCAGGTGGTGTTGCACTCAAGGGTGGTGGTCTTGGGTCTTGGTAGACAGATACAGGTACAGGTCCTGCTGGCCTCAATATAACGTCAAACTGGGCTGGTGTAATAAAATTGCGTTGTTTTTTAAGTATCCATGTTGTATGATTGCCTGCACAATAACCCTGACTGTAGTGCAGGTCACTCCATTTTAAAGTCAGGCACCGAAGTCAGGCAAGCATGGTAGGCTTAGAGTTCAGTTACAGCATCAAAGCATACAATGATCAACTAAAAGATTGGACAATTAATTCGCTGGAATACTTGACCGGCAGCAACAGAACATCAAATGGCACAGTTGGTAGCTCCCGAGGCTAAAGATTAACTTATTAGAAGCTGGTCGCCATTTTGTGAATCTGCCGAAGGTGCTGGTAAATTGTGGGCATAAAAGAGGATCAATGTGAGGCAAGATGCGCTCCCCGTATGTATGGGTTGTGGGCAACACAGCGAGTTGAAAATGAAGTGTTTATGTCACTCCGCAGCAGATTAACATGCTGGCTGACGGTGCGCGAGTGTCTCTATTGCGGCCGCCATCTTAGGGTCAGGCCACTTCTGGAATGCTCGCCGCGATGATGAATTAAGTGTGAATAAGTGTAGAGGGTAGCGGTACCTACCCATAGCGTCGGGCGGCGCCGTGCGGAGTCTGCAAGAGGAGGCGACCTGCCCGGTCTGTCTCGAGTACTTCAGGGACCCGGTGATCACCGAGTGCGGCCACGTCGTCTGCCGGCGCTGCATCGCCTGGTGCTCGGAGGGGGGCCGGGCGTCCCAGCTCCTCTGCCTGGAGTGCAGGAGGGCCTGTACCGAGGGAAGCCTGCGGCCCGTCCGGCGGCTGCAGAGCATGGAAAAAATCAGTTGCCTCTGCTGCTGGGCGCCGCCATCTTGGGAGACACGTCGGATCGGGGCTCAGCTACTCTAGCGCCATTCCCTCCTCTCCCAATCCACCTTTTCGCTGGTTTCGGCAAGTCCTGTGGGTCCGGATTGGATGGAGAATACTCACAGGGGTAATGATTCGCCCGGGGGAAAACAGGACGGAGCCAGATAGTGGCAAGCCGGTCAGAGCTCGCGAGCAGTGCTGCTCCTACCGGCTGACCGGAACATATCACGTGCCCAAGTGCAGGCGTGCACACCAGTGGTGACCAACACATGTCCATTGGCCTATACAGACGGCCCAGGGCCGCTGCACAGCAACGCCTACCAAAGTGGCCTGCTCTCCTGCTTCTACACCGATTTTTCATACAGCGTGTCCTGCGCATGGCCTCACAGTGACACGCGCACTGGCCTCATCCCACGTGTTCGCCTTCCGCGCATCGCCAAACTGGAATGTGCATAAGTCCAGCGATCCAGTGACTCTATCAGAAACCGATCCACGCATGCTGGCACAGAATCCAGGCGCCACGCTACATTCACTGCCGCCGCTGCCTACAGCAGTTTCCTACGCATCCCCCAGTTGAGTATCTTTTCTTGCGGGTGCAGTCCAGCCCATCACTATGTGTGCCCAAACCTTCTCCCTCACAAGCCCAGTGCCCTTCCTCCCGAAGCCGGGAGAGCCAGCCATGAAGTGGGCTGATTGGAAGGGGTACTTCCTCAACTACCTGTCAGCCCTGAAAGATGAAGGGGAGGAAGCGTTCTCCAGCAAACGCAAAAAGAAAATACTACTACACAATCTAGGGCCGGAAGGGTTGAGGGTATACGAGAACATGGTTAAGAAACCGAGAGGCGCAACTGATGAAGACGTGTTCCAACACGCTTTGGAAGATTTAGACAATCACTACCAACCTGTTATTTGTACGGCCATAGACAGATACAATTTCTTCCAGCGGAAACAGAGCGACACAGAGACAGTGGAAGACTATGTCGCAGCGCTCAAGAAACTGGCAGTCAACTGCAAATTTGGCCATCTTCATGACGATTTAGTACGTGATCAGATAATAATGCACACTGTCAACACGAATGTCCAAGAAAAGTTGTGGGTGAGTGGGGAAGCGCCACTTCATGAGATCATAGCGATTGTCAAAAAAGCAGAGCTGTCCAAACGCTGTGCGGTAGCGGCTAAGAAGGACAGCGAAAGTAAACCCACAGTGTGCAAAGTGAGCGACACAAAGGTTTCCAGTGACAGACCGGCCCCCACGGTAGGGTACAGAAACAGCAGAAGGCCCACAAGGAACTCAGCAGGGCCCGCCAGACCTCCTCCTGAAAAGAAGGGTTCTTGCTATAGGTGTGGCAGCCACACGCACATGGCCAATGACAAACGCTGCCCTGCTTTCCATGTGAAATGCTCCTTTTGTGGGGTGGTGGGGAATTTTGGCAAAGTCTGCAGACGGAGACCCAGCAGTGCCTCTGTCAAATGTGTCATGTATGACTCGGAACCCGAAGCGGGGGAGGGTGATGGTGACGATGATTGTATTTTGTGCATTGATGAACAAGTGTTGGGCATAGATTGCAATGCTAGAAAAAAACCATCCTATTTATTGACCATTGGGGGAGTCCAGATATCCATGGTGGCAGACTCAGGGTCCCCGTTCACAATCATACAAAGGGAGATCTGGGACAGTGATTTTGCTGACACCAGAGGGCGCCACCTACACCCCACAGACGTACATCCGGTCACTTACACAGGGGAGAGGATCCCCATGGTAGGGTTCAGACAACTAAAGTTCGAATTCAGGGGGAGGGAAACCACATGCAAACTGTACGTGGCAGAAAAAGGCCCCTCCGTCCTCGGATGGGTCGACCAAGGAGCGTTGGGCATCCAACTCAACCCCAGCGGAGAAACCCAAGTGCTCATGACAGACGACCCTCCCAGACCGGATATAACCAACCTGCGAAAAGACTTTCCTGATGTATTTGGTGGGACAATTGGGCAACTGTCCAAGTTCACACACAAGATAGTGCTAAAAGAGGGCGCCGTACCGGTCATCCACAAAGTAAGAAACACCCCTTTCAACTGTAGGGAAGCCGTACAGCTGGAGCTGCAACGTCTGGAAGACAACGGCATTATAGAACCCATCGAAAGCGCCGAATGGTTGGCGCCCTTGGTCGTGGCACGGAAACCGAACGGGAAGGTGCGTCTGTGCATAGACCTTAGAGAATTGAATAAAAGTATACTGGTGGACAAATTCCCACTTCCACGCATCAACGAATTGTTGGCCCAGACCAAAGGAATCAAGTGGTTCTCCACAATAGATCTCACAGCAGCGTACCACCAAATCTTGCTCCACCCCTCGTGCAGGAAGTTGACCTCCTTCATTACCCCGTTCGGCTGCTACAGATTTCAGCGACTGCCATTTGGTCTGGCGTCTGCCGCGTCGGTATTTCAGAAACTGATGCACAAGTTATTCAAAGACTGCAACAACGTCTTATACTTCCAGGACGACATACTCGTCATGGGGAAAACCAAAATGGAGCACGATGCCAAACTTCAAGAGGTTTTAAGGACACTGTCAGAGAACGGCCTCACGGCAGAACTAGAGAAGTGCAGGTTCGGCCTACGCAAGGACATGTACCGGGGGCACGAGATCGGTGAAAACCGAATTTCCCCAAAGACGGCAAATGTAGAGGCCATCAGGTCTGCGCCCAGGCTACGAACCAAGGATGAAGTCCGCTCCTTTCTGGGGTTAGCGGAATTTTACAGCAAATTTGTCCGGAATTTCGCAACCAAAACCCACAGCCTGCGCCAGCTCTTGAAAGAAAAGAACAGATTCAGTTGGACGTCGGAATCAAACCAGGAATTTGAAACTATTAAAAAGGACATATGCGAAGCCGTACCCTTACAAGGGTTCGACAGCTCTGCACCCAGCATATTGACAACGGATGCCAGCGAGAAGGGGTTGGGAGCGGTCTTGTCACAACGCTCCAAGGATGGCACAGAAACCACCATAGGCTTCGTGTCGCGCTCCCTCGCCCCCAACGAGGAGAAGTTCAGCGTCATCAAGAAAGAAATGCTGGCATCCATCTGGGCCATGGAAAAGTTTCGGCAGTACCTCTGGGGTTCCCGCTTTACCCTCAGAACAGACCATAAACCGTTGATAAAGGTCCTTGCGTCCAGCGGCCACGCGACAGCCACCCAGCGCATAGCCAAAATGACGCTCAAGCTACTGGATTTTGTCTATGACGTAGAATACTTGCCAGGCCACAAGAACAAAGTGGCGGATTTTCTCAGCCACTCCGCTGCCATGGAGGGAGCGCCGAACCCCAGTGACTGGGACGCGTACCAGGTGGCGCTCACTGCAGACCATGAGAACATCATCAGCGCGCAAAACTGGGCAACAGCCTACGACAATGACCCTGATCTGTCCCAAGTGAAAACCTTCATCACGCAGGGGTGGCCTGAGAAAAAGCACTTGAAAGCGATGAATTGTCCCTCAGCGACGACACCGTATTTTTACTCAGAGGGGACAAAGTCGTTCCCCCGAAAGCGTTGTTGGACCGCATCCTCAGCATACTGCATGAAGGCCATCTAGGGATCGTGAAGTCTAAGAGGAGAGTGAAACAGTCGTACTGGTGGCTAGCCATCGACACCTACGTGGAAAAGTATGTACGTGCGTGTCAGCATTGCGCCAACGCTGACACATCACTGACACTGCTGAGGCCCCCGATGGTCGAGTTCACCACTCCCACCAGCCCCTGGGAAGAGTTGTCGGTCGACATATTGGGCCCCATCCTGGATTCTTGGGGGGTACCCAAATATGTTATCGTTCTAGTCGACAGATACTCCAAGTGGCCGGAGGTGGAAGTCTGCGAAACGGTGGACACAGATACAGTCATCGCGTTCCTCACCAGCGCATTCTTGAGGGAAGGAATCCAGAGAGTCATCACATGCGACAATGGCCCCCAGTTTACCTCGGAGAAATGGTCGGCCTTCACCCGGAGAAATGGAATCAGGACCAAACACACACCAGTGTATCACCCCGCAGGCAACGGACTAGCCGAACGTTTCAACCGAGTCATCATAGGCTCGGTCCAAGCGGCCATCAGCGCGGGCAAGAACTGGGAAACAGAAATCAGGAACACAGTATGGGCATATCGCATCACGCCCACCCTAACGGGATACAGCCCGTTCACGATACTACGAGGAAGAGAACCATTTACGAGGGACAAACTCGTTTTGATGAACATGAAACTTCAAAGCAAATGGTCTCCCGCTGTGGTTAGAAGCAAGATAGAGAAGGCTCAGAAAATTTACAAAGACACCTACGACAGGAGGCACGGAGTGGGAGAGGTCTCAGTGGCGTTAGGAGACTGGGTCAGGGTGAAACTTGGCCACTTAGGCAAGAAAGGTGCCAGCAAGTTCAGCAAGCCCCTACAAATCAGAGAACTCTATTCCCGCTCGGCCCTACTGAGTGACGGCAAAGTATGGTCACACGGCAGAATGGCGAAATGCAACAAAGTCATCCAGTGGCAAAAGGACGGCACTACCCCAAGTGCTGGATACAACGGTGAGGACTCAGAATCAGCCGACGCGCCACCACCTGTCGACACCAGGCCTTTTGGTCCGATGAGGGGGACAGGGGGTGATACCGAGACCACAAGGGTGAGGAATAATGAAGATTCCACACAGCACACGCCACCTCAGGAAACCAATAGCACAGGCAACCCAGACATTAGGCAAAGGGCTCCCACCTCACACGACGAGGGTCAGGTAGAGAGCACCATGAAGACCAGATTACAGGCTAGAGAAACACATGAGGAGCAGGCCTCCTTCACACGCACCCGCACAGGCAGGATAGTGGTGCGCCCAAGAAAGTATAGCGAGTTTGCTATGTAGACTCGTCTCAGGTCTTTCCCTCTTTGCTTCCTCTGGACAATCACTGGACAGTGATCTCTCTCCCTATCTCTCTCTCTCTCTCTCTTGCCTCTTCCACGCTACGCAGCTAGTTTCGCAAGAAGCAGCAGTCACAGCCTGACCTGCCGCGGCTCCTCCGTTGAGGCGCCACCATATAGGCATGATGTAGACCTACCGTTCATGCATTCATCGCTTAGGCTAAGCAAATGCATTGTTCTGTTTATTCCAAGGTGTTGTTGTTAAGGGGGGAGATGTGTGGTGTCGCAGTCTAGTTGTTCGGCAACCACGTGACCAAGCAGGGTGCCTCATGGGACAGCGCGGGACCGGACAGTCTACGGGGCACAGAGTGGAGAGATACGTGGATGCTCCCTCTCCGAAATAAAAAATAACTTACCCCGCACCTGCAGTGTCCGTGTCTCCTTGCGGGGGTGCTGCGTACATTACAGTAACCTCACAGAAAAGTTGCAGCCGCCATTTTGTTTGTAGCATCGCCTGGGGGGGGGGGTGGAAAAATGCGAGCGCAAAAACACATAAAGGGTCAGGATACAGGTTTCCTGACCTCATAGGACAATTTTGTTTTCCGGCCGATACGCGTATCCACCCGTGAGTCTCAGCGCGGCCCGCTGTGTAAATTCAAAGACCCAGAAAAAAGATCTGCGAATCCCCCAAAAAAAGGAAAAAAAGAAAACACCCACTGCATCCAAACCCATGCTGCGCACGGCCAAAGGCCGGGTGCAGCTTGTGTTTGGGTGCATGCAGCAGGGTTGGGCTCAGGGCCTGGCAGGCCCTACGCCCAAACCCCCGCCACGCACGGCGCTGGTTATATTAACGTACATGCTAAAAAAAACAGAAATTCACTGAAAAAAACAAAGGTTACAGGGACGTTATACTTAGGTTCTGAATTTACTGGCACAAAACCATAGAAATTCAGCAGTTATAGTTATATAGTCATATAATGTTTTTGTTCTCACTAAGCACCCTTGCTGTGGGAAGTACCTGGTAATATTCCAGAAGGAATTTACTACTTAGGCACCCGGAATTAGTAACTTGTGCCCAGAATCCTTGTCCTGAAGAGACCCCGTACCGCAAGAGGGTCGAAACGCCGTCGGCTATTAAAAAGGGAGAGCCCTCAACAAATTATATAGTTGAATCGATTGTATTCCATTTCCATTGGCTCCTCTTTTGTTTACGAATAACCACCACTACATTTTTTCAATTGCACCTTCTATACTTCACAGGTTCGGTTATGGTTATTTCACTGGGGTTCACAATTCACTTCCAATATGCAAATATATATATTGTAAATACACAGACAGGAAACAACTTTTTTATGCCTTTTTTTCTGTATGAAAAAAACTGTTTTGCAAAAATAAATAACTCTCACTTCGGCTGAAGTGAGAACAAAAACATTTTTTTGTCCTGTTGACTAAAACGCTTTAAACTGTTTAAATATCTGTATGCTTTATTGAGCAAGGCTCTATTCTATATCTGTTTGTTTTGCTTCAGTCAAGCAGGTTACATTAATTGCTGCTATAACTAACCAATTTATTTAAAAATGAGTTCCTTGTGAACATTGTCTCTGCTTAATAATCACTATAACAGAGTGGCACCATCCTGTGGGTATTGAGCCTCGAACAGCTGCATTTATATGCAGAGTTAAGATAGGTGCCCAGAGATCCACGAGTGACATGTCGCACGGAACCCCATCCGGCCCAGAGGCCACTCCCGTATGTAATGACAGGATAGCATCCCTCACTTCGTCCCACTGTATGATATTCAATTGCGCCTACCCAACCAGGATAGGGTGATTAATGCCTTCAAAGTCATTCAAGGCAGAAAAGTGATCAGTCCAAGACTGCGCAGGGACTGTTGAGACCTGGGTTGAGCCTTGTTCATAGCTGAACAGAGAGTGATTGACAACCTTCCAGAAGGTGGCAGTCCCGCAGCCTGCTTGCCATCTGTAGGCTCTCCCATATCTTTTTTGAAATTGTTCTTTCTGTCCCTCAATACCCTGCGACTTACACAGGTTGTTTTGTTGCCAAATTTGTGCACCCTCCTTTCCCAGAACAAAACTGTGCATCTGTAATGTGCCATGGAGACTTTCTGTCTGTTTGTAATTAATACAGCTTCTGCTTCTGTTGTAATACTGAGACATCACCATGGTATGGGTGTAGGATACATACTTGCAAGTGTTACTATTAAAGCTAAAGCGTAGCAGTAATCTTTGCAATGTGCAATTCCAAAAGGAGTATTGGGGGTTAATATTCCATGTCCGGAGATCTCGCATATACATGTTGTGATTCATTCACACACTAAAGCATGTGCAAATTAATATTTTGGAAAAAAAAGTTAGTCTACTCTAAAGCAAGATTCTTTTGAGTTTGCAGGAGAGTACAAGGTTAATGAATGAGTATCAGGGATTTTGGTGGTTCTCTTTTCATATGTATTTTCCAGGCTGTTCTCCAGTCACAGCTTTAGTGAAGTGAGGTCCTCACAGCGAGGTAGTCTCTGGCCTGGTGCACCCACAATTGAGGCACAGAGAGGTGTGAGCTTTGAACACTTGACTGTCCTCAGCCCAACTGAAACTATGATCAAGGAAGGCAAAAGGCTGGTCCTCACCTAAAGGGCCCCTTCACCATGCACTCAGAGGATGTAAATACACCTTAACCCCTACCATAAACCAAAGGACAGTGCTTCAGGACGTCTGATGAGCATCCCCTCGTTAACAAAGCCTTCATTGAATTTCTAAAGGGAGCCTTGTCACCATCCTTCTCTCCCTAGTGTCTTCATCTAAATCCTCCATCCAGAGAAATGCAGGCAAAACACTTCCACTGGCTGAGGAAGCTGTAATTGTCCTCCATCTAGTTCCATGTCAAATCAAACATCTTAAAATGGTCCACACTTTGCTTTGTAATGAATACTGTGAGCTCATTTTAAGGATGAACATCCGAACACATTAGCTTCACCATTCGCAGAATCTCCTTTTAAATGTTTGCATTATTTGCCTATATATTTTCTCAAATTGCTGGGATCTTGACATTTCTGCTTCCTTTGAGTGCAGCCTAAAGCTCTCGATACTTCCCTATGTGCCAGCCATTACGTTTCACTTCCAATTCTGAACTGATTAGCTGATCTGGATGGAGCGATGGTCTAGCAGTAGCCCAGCAGCAGACAGGCTGTTTGTCTGATTCTAGTACCTCTCAAAAATACCTAATATAGCACCATATTCACTTGCAAATAATGTTGTTTCTTTCTAGTCTAGCATCCTCAAATTTCATGCTAAAAAACATCCTCGATATTCCCGAAATTCTTCATGAAGAGCTGACCTTTATTTCAAACTTCTGATTGCCACCTCTTCTATTTTCTTTTAAATAACCTTAGCACACCTTACTCTAAAGTGCATACATGTTTGCCTTAATCTCTATTATTGTATTTCTGCAAATTGCCCACTAATAACTTCAAAGACCACAACCTCTCCTTACTTGTAAGTCATACCACGTAACCTAACACAACCTAATCTCCTCTAGCTCATCTATTGGTCCCACCAACCAGAGCTCGTGTCCCCATCTAATGATCATACCTAACTCCTATTCATGTTATCTACCACAAAGAAACTGACACAAATGTATGGAATGGTTTGCTTGAGGGTACAAGACTAATCCCGATAGCCAACAATAACCAACAATGACCAATAACACTGGACTAACCATTAGTCTTGGGAATCCAGAGCACCGTGGTGTCCGGCATAATGTGCTTCAATTCCTCGTCAGGGTAGTAAGCGCTTTATGAATGTAATTGCAATACAATACAATAAAATTCTATTTTATATGCCCTAAAAATCATGGGCCATATGTATCATTCCAAATTGCGATTGCAAACGCCGAAATTCGCAGAATTTCGGCGTTTGCGATCGCAATTGGGCTTAGTGGTATGTATTAATGAAAAACTGCCTCGCAAAATAAGGAATCGCAAAATTTGCGATTCCCTATTTTGCGATTGCATTTAAGGAATCGCAAATTGCGATTCCTTAAATGCAATGTAAGAAGCACAAAAAAAGTGCAATTTGGCCTTAAGGAATCGCAAATTACCACCAACTTCAAGTTGGTGGTAATTTGCGATTTCTTTGAAAAATGCACTTTATAGCAGTTTTCAAAGTGCAATGTGGCGCACATACATGCCCTTAGGGCATGTATGTGCGCCACATGTGCACCCATGCTTATTTCAGGGGTGCAACAGGGTGTCCTTTTGACACCCTTGCAACCTTGAAATTGCATTCTCAATTTGCGATTCTCTAATTGCTAATCGCAAATTGAGAATGTCTTCCCATTCATTCCTATGGGCCTTTAGGCCCATAGGAATGAATGGGGAGGGTTTCCTTAATTGCGATTCGCACTTTGCGATTCGCAATTAAGGAATATGTAGGATTCGCAAATTATTTTGCAAATCCTACATACATCTCGTTTTGCGATTCTCAAATAGCGATTCTCTAAAATTCGCTATTTGAGAATCGCAAAACCAAACTTTCATACATATGCCCCCATATTATTTAAGTTTTATTTATAATATAATTTTTTTATTTTAATTGATTACTTTAGGTGTTTTAAATGTAATTACAAAATATATATATATATTTTTGAATTTTCAAATAATTAAAAATCGCATTTTGCTCTAAAAATGTAGTTTTTTAAATTATTAATTTTTTTACTTTCTTTGAAAGTGTTTATTTTTTGTATAAAATATAGACTTTATATTAATGTTCTATTATTTTGCATGTATAATTTTTATTTATATATTAGTGTCCTTTGTAATTTTTTTTGTTTATAATTATGTATTTTGTTGTCAGTTATATTTAATATTCCATTTTTTAAGGCTGTTTAACTTGGTGTCAGAATTGTAAATCTGACCCCCCCCAAAGTCCATAACCTTCCCCAATGTGATTAAGTTTGGACTGGAAATAGTAAATCTGAGCCCCCAAAATCCAATACTTTCCCCAATGCATTTAAGTTTGGTGTGAGAATAGTAACTCTGAACCCTCCAAAGTCCAATACTTTCCCTGATGTGGTTAAGTTTGGACTGGGAATATTAAGTCTGACCCCTTGTAAAGTCTAACACATTCATGAACGTGGTTAAGTTTGGAATGAGAATAGTATATCTGATCCCATGCAAATTTCAACACTTTCCCCAATGTGGTTAAGTTTGGAGTGGGGATAGTAAATCTGACCCCTAGTAAAGTCCAAAGCTTTCCTCAACATGGCTATGTTTGCAGTGGGAATAGTTACTCTGAACCACGCAAAGTCCAACACTTTCCCCAATGTGGTTAAGCTTGGTCTGTGAATAATAAATCTGAACCCCTGCAAAGTTCAACACCATCCACAATGTGGCTATGTTTGGAGTGGGAATAGTAAATTTGATCCCTTGTAAAGCCCAAAGCTTTCCTGAACGTCGCTAAGTTTGAAGTAGAAATAGTTAGTCTGACCCACTCAATTTCAAAGCACTTTCCCCGATATGGTTAAGTTTAGAGTGTGAATAGTATATCCGACCCCTCCCCCTGCAAAGTTCAACATGTTCCCTAATGTGGTTAAGTTTGCAGTGGTAATAGTAATCTGATCCCTTGTAAAGTCCAACATTTTCTCTAGTGTGGCGAAATGTGGTGTGGGAACAGTAAATCTGACCTTTAATAAAGTCCAACGCTTTTCTAAATGTGGCTACGTTTGTAGTGGGAATAGTAAATGTGACCACCTGCAAAGTTTAACACTGTTCCCAATGTGGTTAGGTTTGGAGTTAGAATAGTAAATCTGACCCCTTGTAAAGTCAAAAGCTTTCCTGAACGTGGTTCAATTTGGAGTGGAAATAGTAAATCTGACCCCCTCAAACTCTAACACTTTTCCCAATGTGGTTACATTTAGATTGGGAACAATATATCTGACCCCTTCACATTTCAAAACTTTCCCCAGTGTGGTGAAGTTTGGAGTGGGAATAGTAAATCTGACCCCGCAAAGTCCGACACTTTCTCCAATCTGATTAAGTCTGGAATAGGAATAGTAAATCTGACCTCCACAAAGGTCAACACTTTCCTCAGTGTGACAGGGTTTTTAGTGTAAAGTGGGCAAATGTCGAGTGGAACAGTAAATCCGACCCCTCCAAAGTCCAAAACTTTCCTCAGTGGGGTTAGGTTTGGAGTGGGAATAGTAAATCTGACCCCCTCAAAGTCCTTTCCCTCATTTGGCTAAATTAATAATTCTGACCTCCCCCCACCCCTAAAGTATAAAAGGTCCCCCAATATGGTGAGGTTGGGAGTGGAAATATTAAACCTAATCACCTGCAAAGTTCAACATTTTACCCAATATGACTATGTTTGGAGTGGAAATAGTAAATTTGACCTCCCATAAATCTAACACTTTCCTCAATCTGTTTGAAGTGGGATTAGTAATTCTGATGACCCCAAAGTCCAACACTTTCCCCATTGTGGCTTACATTGGATTAGAAATAGTTTATCTAGATTCCTTAAAGAATAACTGTAGTATTATTTTTAATTTTGTAGTTTACATACATATAGTAATTTTTACTATAAAATATGTTTCATGTACTTATATACTTATTAACCATACCTTTTCACATTATTTAATTATGCATGTTTTCTAACCACATATTTTAATATATAACAATTTTAAAAACAATATGTTTCAATATTCACAATTGCATTGTAACATATTTAAAAAAATGTGTTTTTAGTACAAAACTATTTTCTACATAATGGACTTGTATACCTTTTTACATAAATATTTCTACAATTTATTTAAATTATATATAGAATCAGCATTTGTTTTTCAATATTTATAATATATATATATAATGCTAATTTGCATATGGGCTGGTGGGAGGAGCAGGTGCTTGCCATACAGTTCGCCAAAGAGATCTCTGAGAACGTGGTCGTATGGACCCGCTACATTGATGACCATTTCATCAGTTGGCGGGGAGAAATGACATCAGCAGAGGCATTTATTGACAGGCTAAAAATCAATGATCTGAATTTACGATTTACATCACACCTGAGTGAGAAAGAGGTATAGTTCTTGGATCTCACAGTGTACATAGAGGATGGGGAAATAAATACTAAAACATTTCGAAAGAGTACTGCTGGCAATACGATATTGCATGCCCGCAGTTTCCATCCTCCCAAACTGGTGAACAGGATCCCGTCGCTGAGAATCTACGGATGAAAAGGAACTGCAGCTGCCCCAGCTAATTGCACCAAGCACAAGAAGAGTTAAAGCAGAGGTTTGAACAGCGGGGATATAGCAAGGCAATTTTGAGAGCAGCCAGAGAAAAAGCAAACGCTAAGTCAAGAGATCAGTTAATATTTGCTAACTCTTTGAATACAAGGGAGTCCCAAGAACAAGCGGAACCAAAATTTCGATTTGTCACAGGCTACAATAGACAGCACAAGAACATAAGAGCTATAATGCAGAAGCATTGGCATGTACTACGAGGGGATGCCTTTTTGAGACAAAAGTTAGGCAATGGGCCATTAAAAACTTTTCACAAGGCAAGAACATTGCGACAGGCCAGAGTAACAAACAGTCCAGGGACCCCACAACAGACAACTTGGCTAAGTGAAAGCAAGGGCTTCAGGAGATGCCACAAGTGTAAGGCATGCAGTTATGGAGAGAATACAACAGAGGTGCCCTTACCGTTTTCAGATAAAAAGTGGCAGATCATGAAACCATTGAACTGCAGGAGCCAATTTGTGGTATATGCTTTGAGGTGCAGCTGCTCGAAGATATATAAAGGAAGTACCATTTTACCAGTGCACCAGCAGATCCTACAACACATTAAAGCGATTAATAACAGGGATCAGGCGTACCCCGTGGCAAGACATTTCCAACAATTTCACAACAACTAGTTGGAAGATCTGAGGTATTTTGTACTAGATCAAGTGCCACAAAGGATGAGAGGGGGCAATAGAGAAAGGTGCCTGAGACAGCTTGAATCAAGATATATTTTACGTTTCAATAGTAAGATCCCCAATGGCCATAACACTGAGGAAGACTTGCACGTCCATCTGTAGAAAATGAGAGATAGAATGTGGTCAACTGCTTGGTGATCGAGAGAATAGATGATGTATTTATGGTTAATGATCTGGGGTTTCCTGAGGGACAGGTAATGATGGAGGTCATGAATTTCAACTCACTCCATACAATATAATTGAATTTTTAGCACACGGTTTTAACATATTTACACAGCACTTTCATTTTTAATTTATACGTGACCAACCTTAATGCACATTGAAGGATCAAGGTGCACTGGCCCAAAGAGAGTGAGAGCAAATAAGATGATCATTGAATCATGGGGCAGCTCAATTTTGACTGCATTTGCATACACTAGTTGTGGATCTTTCTTGGGTGCTTATTTCATGTTATTATGGCATTTTAATAGTAATTTGTTATCTGTACAAGGCACAGGTCACTTTATTTTGAAATATGGCACTTTTGAAGGTATATAGAGTGTTTGGCCCGGAAATGTTGGGTCCTGAATTTTGACTTGGCGTAAATCAGGCACTTGCCTTTGATGTAGTGAATTATTCTTAAACCATAATAATTTTAGAATGCATTTTAAATATTAATTTTAAATGTATTCAGAATGAATTGACGCCACTTGTTTGCCATTACATAATCTCAATATTAGTATGGCATTTCAAGGTAAACGCTCATTTGCACATTGTATAGACTTAATTGGTCTTCCAAGTAGGATTGCACGTCACTTTTGTTTTTTTCAAATTTTGCACTGTCACTTTAACTTTGTTGAAGCTTTATTTAAAATTGTGCACTGTCACTTTAATCATGTTGAAACTTTGTTCATGGTATAAATTAAAAAAAATGGCAGCAACTTAAGGTTTGACAAAGACCGCTTGCGCAGTCGAAACACGTTACCTGATTCTGTGTAGCCAAGAATAAAATCTCTCCATAGTGAGCCCGAGTGTGCTGGAGTCTGTTTCTAATGTTGGAGCAGTCATTTGCAAAAAAAAAAAATATATATATATATTTATATATATATATATATTTATTTAACATTTTATACAAAAATTCAATAGAATAATTTATTGTAAAATTGTTCCCATTTATTTTATTACATTACAAAAAATATATTTGTCACTTCCCTGGTATCCTATGGGATATAAGCAATTTTCTATGTTCATTTTTTAACCGTTTCCTTGATTTTGTAGCCTGTCTTCATCATTGTGGACTTTGTGGTTGGAGTTTCCTGTGCCTGCTGGTCAGCTCAGGTAAGAGTAACTTACAGTTACTTTCTAATGGTTTAATATTTGGGGGAAGGTGTTAAGAGTTAGTAAAGCTAGCGTTTGTTAGTTAATGTTATTTTACTATGTTGTTTGTTAGTGTAGTCTAGATTAGCTCTTGTAGGTTAGTGCTGCTGGCCTTACTGTAATTTACCATATTTTTATGCATTTCGTATGTATTTTCTATGAATGTATGATTGCTTCTGATGATTTTCTACTGTGCTGTGTTTTATTTGTGGGTTGTAAATGTTGTTTGGGTGAGTTTATATCTTTTACTTTACAGATTTTTATTTCAGATATCGGAGATTATTTTTAATCTGGATGTTTTTTTTCAATGAAAAATGGTTGGTTATTTATAACCATTTTTTTCTCTTTTGTTGTTTTTTTGGTTTTCCTCAAGAATGTACTCAGTTTTTCCATATTTGTCCAGTATTGGATGGGTTCCCTAGATTAGTAAAGTCGTATTGGGTCTTTTAATTTGGCATGTTTAATTTTTGCATTTTGGGGATTTTTTATGTATACTTTTTTGGAATTGCTTTTTTGGGGTCGTGATTTTATTTACAAGGACTTCAGGAATTAAGTTGTAAGTATGATTTTAATTTATATATTTATATTATTGGTGGGAAATATTATTTTGTTGATGCTGTTTATGTTATATTATTATGTAACAATATGCTTTTTTGTGTGTGTAAGTGATAGAGAAATATTTGGTTACTTAAATTAATGAGTTGTATATGTATTTATTTATAAACATCTACTACTGCAGCTTTTTATTATGAGTCTGAAGAATTATTTATTGCATATTTGCTTCCCTTTTCAGATTGATGTCTTACGCATGGAACAGAGGCTTTGAGAGGAAGAGACCATAAAATAATTGATAATGCTATTGCAGGGACATACTGACGTGTGTTTAATCTTGCTCATGATGCCTCTCCAGCTCAAATTCGTCTTGAGTTTGGACTTAGGAACCAGAGCATAAGCAGCTTGGCTGCTTATTTGAAATGTTGCTAGAAGCTAAAAAGCAATCTAAGACCTAGCCTAAGTTCTATTGTGTGGAAGGCCATAAGTGACCAAAGTAACACCGTTGCATATGATTATCTAAACCTTGCTTTAACTACCTTTAAGGCAGAGGATCTTTGGCAACCCGCTTTCAACAGAGTCATAAATTCAACAGGGTAAAAGATCTCATGCCTCACGGACAAAGCTGTGTTGTCCAAGAGATCTCATGCATGGATGATAATAGGTTCATATGGCCTCCTCAAATCTCAATTATACTTAGGGGCCCTGTTTGGCCTAAAGTCCAAGCTTAAGTTAAATCTTCAGCTAGGTGATTTTCAAACTTGCTTTAACACCCCTGCTTGGAGGAAATCATCTGCTGAGATCTCATGTCGGCTTTGTAATTATCCCAAGGAAGACATTTGCCATATTGTCTATACCTGTCCAGCTCTAATGATGGACTAGAAAAGGTCGTTGAGACAGTTCTTTACAAGGAACAGCATACGTCCGTGCTGGCAAGCGATTACAACTTGCCTTCAAGGAGAGGATGCAATGTTCTGTGGGAAATTTCTCAAGTTTATGTGCATTGCAGATTCAAAATTAGCAAAGACAGAGTTATAAAAGGAATATTCAGCATGTGTTTCCTGGTTGCTTTTTCTTTTCACAAATAGATATCTTCCTTTTTGGACCCCATGATGGTAGAACTACAGCCAAAGCACTAAGCACCTTGTCCCAGAAGAATCGCATAAGGACAGCCATTACTTTTTAGGGACCGATGACGATGTTGTTAGGAAAGCATTCCCAACTAATCGGGTTAGGAATGCTTTCCTAACGATTCGTATTCGCGGGCCACATTTGGTCACCTCCGGGTGAAGGGGGGCCCGCAACAGGCCCCCAAAGTCTGATTCCCAAAGCCGTTTCGTCTCGGGCAAAGCCGAATCGGTCATCGTACTCGCTCGTTCGGAGACCGTCTCCATTGGACCATACAATATAACTCCGAACGACTCGGGATGCCTGAATCTCGTTCAGAACCGATTCGGACAGCTCGAACGGTTTCCTTTCATTGTACTCGGTCGTCCGGAAGGGTGACCGATTTGGTCGGATACAAGGGTTCCGAATCGGATTCGACAATACCGAATCCCATCCAGCGCCCTTCCTAACGACAACGTAATCGGCCCCTAGTCTTGGTCATTTTTCTCTTTAGCGTTCTATCTTGCTAACCAGCCATTTATGCACAAAGCACCTTGCCTTGAGAATTTAGCCTTTCATGTTTTTTTAAATTAATGATAAAGAAGATTCGCATAGGGACCGTTATTATGTTTTAGTCTTTGTAGTTTTTACTTCTTGTTCTTAGTATGATGATTTGCTAATCAATCCAAGCACTAAGCATCTTTCCTTCAGTATTTGGCCTAATATAATTTTATATTAGTAAGCCAATTATGTATGACATATGTCTTATATCGTAAATTATTTTTAATCCTTTTAATCTGGTACTGGTTTTGGTGATTAGATGTGTTAAATTACAAATGAAGGCTGGCAGTACAAATATACTAAAAGATTAATTTTATTGCATGATGTTTTAACTTGTGACTTTTTGACTAAATTATAAGTTTTAATTAACTGAACAATAAAGTTCTTTTATGGTATGGTTATGATTGATGTTTGAAATTTGTTTTTATATCATTTATAAATAAATATTAGCAAAGTATGTGTTTTCATTTATTTGGAAGGTTTAAATCTAGTTGTTGTTTAGTGTGGTGGTTTTAGTAGGGTTCTTGCTATTGGATCTAGGTATGGTAGGCTGCATTGCTTTTGTTTGCTTAGATATTTTGACTTGCTTTGGGTCAGGGGTCGATCAATATTTAGTTCCCAATAGCTTTGTTTCTTTTACAATATTTAAAAAAACTAGTATAGTGTAGGATGGCTTCTTCCAAGTATTCTTTGGAATTAATTGTGCCACCTTTCCGCTGCATTATGTGCCTTTACTTCCTGGGACCCTGTGCTATTGTAGACATTACACAATGGATTATGAATCATAATTTATGATACTTTGGTTGTGCTGGTCCATGCAGGTGACCAACTCAAATATCTTCAAAATAATCTATTAATTGGGCTAGTTTTGCTTTATGCTTTTCGTAATAGGTGGATTCAGCTGGAATGCTATGATGTTTATTCTCTTCTACATCTATGATCTTTTATGACATGTGTAAATTATAGGTTAGCTGCATACTCTATATTCAGGGCTGGTTTCTGTAAGTGCCTTCTAATGCTCTAGTTGAAGTGATAGTAGCACCCCTGAACTGCACTGTGTGGGTATTTTTTCAGTATAGTGGCGATCATTGCATGTTCAAAATCTATGATGATTTTTTGAGGATTACAGTTGTTAGTTTTTTGTTGTATATATGTTAGCAGTTCATTGCGAGTTGCAATACACTAATGGGATGTTTGTATTTTGGTAATGACAATGTATTATATATATTGGACTAAATGGTGGACGGTAATAGATATATTATTTGTGTTGGTGTATTATGTATTTTAATTTTGATTGTCTCCATTTTACTTTAGTTTTAAAATGTTTATCATACATTACTTTGCATGCATTATTATACATTATTTTTACTTTAAATGTTAATTTTGTGCTTAAATTATAATACTTTGTTTCGAGTTTGTTATTTGTGAACTTGTGATTTGTAGGTTAGTTTTCTTCTTATGTTGAGTTTCAATACAGAAGAGTGCCATTGTCCTGCTATGGTTGGTTCTTATGATGTATTTTACTGAATCCATTTTATACTGTGTTTTTAAATTAGGAAATAGTTTTATATTTGTTATCTGTTCTTAACATTAGGTTGTGTGGAGACTTTTTGTTACCGTTTATGGTAAACACTGATTAGTGTTTTCATTTGAAATATAATGTATATTTATGTTATTTTATATATATTTATATGTACATATTTTATGTAATTTGGAGTGTTTACATTTTAATTATGTTGATTGTCTGGTGTTAGATATTTTTATTTTCATATTTATTGTTTTATTTCATGTAGCGATGATGTTTGGAATTTATTTGTTCATGTTTTTGATATTGTTGTATATCAGACATTTTTTTAATGATATTTTTGTTGTCAACATGTTTTTCTTGTTTAAGTATAGTGTCACAATATCTGGGTTGTTGACATTTTGGGCAATTTGTTTGGTGGTTCAATATTGTTTTTATCGATATAATGTCATACAATCAAGAGATATGCTGACACAATATCCTAAAGACTACTGGTAGGATAGCACTGCCATAGAGCTATAACCTCCCCTTACAGCATACAGCTGAGAGATCATTTCTACATCTTCCAATTATCCTTGTTCCCAAAGTCGCTCCAGCACTCCCCTTAGGGCCAGGGAAGAGAATTGGGTCTGGGACAACAGTGGAGGTCAAACCAGGCAGTGACCTCAACATTGCTAGCACCTGTCCAGGTGTTGTGCGGAACAACAGGCCCCGCACTCAGTCTCCATTTTAGTTTCACGTTTTAGCTTGAAAGCGTTTTCTAATGGTGACTTTTTACATGATTTACATTTACACAATATTATACTGAGAAGTTATTCTACATGAATGAATGAAATGAAATGAATGAAATTTGTACTTGTAAAGCGCACCCATACCCCCAAAGGGGTGTCCAGGCGCTGTACGCATACCGCTGTGGAACCCTTCCTGGCTTTTCCCTGTGAAATGTCCACTCCTGGGCACCCCCAGGGTGAAGCCAGGCATCCCAGCGCAGTTGGGGCCGTTGTGGAGATTAAGCAAGCTATTGCCCAGAGTTGCAGAGTGGGACCCATGATTAGAATAGGCACCGAGGCGAGAATTATCAGGTCCGAGGAAATTCAGCCCAAGACCCGCCGAGGCGGGAATTGAACCCTGGTCCCGGGCCAGATCTCTGCATCAGGGTCTGCCGCTCTAACCTTTGAGCCACACTTCTCCACATGCAGTTTATTTCTTAGTAACCATTATTATCATGTTATTCATGGACTCTGTACAAGGCTAGGAACAAAGAATGTGATACCCTTGCATTTACGTTGTACAGTTGGAGACAGCTCTAAGACTCCAGACACACCATCGCATCAGCTCTTACCTTTGACACAGTGCGATTGGGGCAGTGCATTTATTATATAAACAGCCTCTTTGTTACATTGTGCAGAGGAGCACTTTCGGCTGGGATTGTCCTCGAACACAACGCACTGTGGCTGATATGCAGTTCTGCTGACTGTGACCTCTATCCTGCAAAGGACGATAGCCTGTTCTACACAAGCCAGCTTCCAGATACATCGCACCCAGGTATAGGGGTGGCTAGGCTATCCCAATGGATCTGGCAGAGGGTACTCTCACAGGGCTCTCAATATTATAGGAAGTGCTAGGTAGGAGTATAATAATACAATCATATAATCACATAGGAATGTTATCATGGTTGAACTGTTTATCTTTATCACCATTCTTGTAATGCTAGTTACAATGCTTTGTTTCTTTTGCCTAATCATTGCAGCACATTCTTTCTAAACAAGAATATGATTGTTTCAATGACATTTCTTGTGTTTACCTTGGGCATGCAAATGGAAACAACAAAAGGGTAACATCTGTTTCCACGATTTCCATGAGGAATAAAGAGTGGTCATGTTTGAGGTTGCTGATACCATCAGGAACCCTGGGAGGTATAGTGGTTCAAATGGGGCACTGAGAGCTTGCTAGGAACCAGGCCAACATTTTTTGATGATCTGTGCGACTGCGTCCCCATATTCTGAAGCTTATGTTGTCCAGATATACAGTTCTACTTAATTCATAGGAACCGTATAACATGGCACCACCAACGGTCTTGGTCAGGCACTCATTTAATGAGTCTCCTGAGTAGTTCTTGCGTGTGCCGAAGGTCTCCTTTTCACCTCATATGTAGACATCCATGGTGTTTGGGATTTAATCCTCCTCAGCTTAATAGGAAACCTCTTTTTTAGTCTGATGGTTGTTCAAGCTTGAACCTTTAGAAGGGTTACCACAGTATAGTTTTTTTTCTTTTCCGTGAATTCCATTCATTAAATATGGCGCTAGCAGTTTACATTCTTGTTAACTGCAGACATGATGTTACAGCATTAATACAACAACAAGAGCTCCCTGTTGGAGGAGGAGACATCACCTTTGTGGTTGAGGCCCACGAAGCATATAAAACAAAGATATTCTAGTCATGGGTTAACTTTCCTGCAGTCAATGGCACATTACAAGCATATCACAACTACACTCCAGCTGAGATACCAGCGCAATACAGACCTTATGTACAACTAGAAAGAGCATTAACTTTTCAGAAACAGCACAATTGGTTCCAAAGGACCCTCTCACATTCACTAAGCAATGTGAGACTTGGTCCCCTCAGCAATGAAGGGGCTACCTGGCCAGTCTCAGTCGGCTATACACAATACCCAACTTTAGCACCACTAAATGTTGGAGAGCTTTGAGTTCTCTACACAGGTCTAGTTATACTATACAGACTTTTAGCACAGTTTGTCATGCGTACAATAACAGTTACCCCAGAGAGGGCGGTTCAAGCTGTGCAGCCACATATAGCTGTGCCGGCAATTAGTCCAATCACTATTAATGCAATTATGTTAAGATTCCCACCAGACAGGAGGAAATTCCATTCTGGATTGCACGAAAACAAACCAGCTTGAAGCAGTGTTTCCCCAAACCGGACCCCGAGACAAACATAGAATTCTTACAATGTGCCTACCACTTGAAATGGTTCCCCTAATACAGGATTGTGCCACTTGGAGTACCGTCTTTGCTGCCATATATTTTCACCATAACGCATGGTACACCATCCATAGCTGTTTTGCCTGGAGTACTAAAAACAAATTCAAAATGAATACAGGGCTGCTCCTGCCCTGGAATTGTGATGAAATTAATTGTCAACTTTGCCACAGCTCCCTCAATTATTTTAAGCAATATTAAAGAGGAGGCAGCAGCTTTGGCAGTGCACAAATGTCTCACGCAGATTGCGGTTGCAGAGCGAGAGTTACCAAAAATTATTGCTGAAACCAATACATCGATAGGTTGAGATAATGAGGGAGCCAGGACTAATAAGCCACAGCTTAAAGGCAATTCAGAGAAAGAAACTGCCAAGTGGGCACCTGAGTTTTCTAATAAAACACTGGGACAAACAGAAAAGCAAGGAAAAGAACAAAATCACTGGGTGGATCTCCGCAACCAGAGCCCAGTGAAAAACGTTATAATTTACGTAACCGTGATACATTTAAACAGCCTGATAAGTATCAGTATACTGATACACGTCCTTCATGTTTCTTTCAGGACTCAGAGAGAGGGGGGTATCCGGAGCACAGGCTTGAAGAGTTTGTGAAACCGAGAAAGGACTCACAATGCTCATCTGACATCATCATAAAAAATGAAGAGAAACTTCCACAACAAAAATTCAGAAAGAAGAAAGTGGCAGGTATTTCCACTAAACATGCCACACATATTGAGAACGATCCTTCAGAACAAGACGTGGGCATTGACACTGCTAGACAGTGCAGCAGAGGTCACAATAGTTCACCAGAATCTTCAAGAGTTTCTGGTTTCGAGAGCAACTAATGAATTTATTCAAGTTGATACACCAGATCAGCAGGTTAGCCCCCCCGAAAGGCTATACGATTTTGATATCCAAATTGATGGTGACATACCGCGTACGCTTAAAGTCATATTCTGGGACAATTTAACAAATACCTATGACATTCTCTTAGCTGAAATGGATTGGCCACCTGAGTTTGTTAGAAAAGTCCCACAAGGGGAAGATGTCATTTTACCTTCCTTCTCTATTCCTGTTCCTGACGTTGTCAAACAAGCGTATATTGCAGAATGGGCAACTGCACAAGCCTTGGCATTATATCGCAATCATGTAGGCTGGGATAAGGACTCACCTTATCACGTTAAACCCATAAGGTCCAGCCCACAAGTGCAATCACAATACCCAATTAAACATGAAGCAAAACGCCGAGTTAGGGAAATTCTCTTACAATTAGAGTGTCTAGGTGTAGTAGAGCCTTGCATTTCAGCAATGAACAAGCCATCATTTCCAGAGGCTAAACCAGTTTATTCCTACTGTCTAGTCTTTTGAACAGTCACTCACTCACCTTTGCAATTCAAAATGCACATAGCACAGCACTAATGAACAAAATAGTGCGCAAAAAATACAAAACCCCATTGGACATTTCCAATGGCTTTTTGCCAAAATGTAGTGCCTGAAAACAGGAATTTAGTGGTGTTCATCGTTTTAGAAGTCCAGAGAAAATTCTGCCGCCTTCCACAGGGGTATAACAACAGCCTTGGGCTGTTTTTTGCCCAAGTAACATCAATTCTACATGACAATGACCAAGAGGCGCAGTGAATAATTTAGAAGGGAATTCAGAGTGGGATTTATGGCTGCAGCGTTGGTGCCCAGAATCTGAGGTGGACAAGGATCATCGGGGAAGCCGAACTTGCAAGCTTTAAGAGCTTTCTCAGAATCCTCCATCAAAATAGGAGAAAATTCTGTCCAAGAGGAGGGGTCAGGGGAAGATGTTAATAAAAGGTCCTCCCCTGTATGAAAAGACTTGCTATTGTTGCTAGCTGAAGATAAAGTCTGGCCTTCAGACTCATTTGAATCAGTGTAGTTGCAGGTACCAGCTACCTTTAGATGCTCTACAATGCCCGAGATCTTACTCTCAAAAAATTCCAAGAGTAGCGAGCTAAGCTTCGGAGAGGCGTCCAAGAGCTGAGCAAGGGAGGAGGGATTAACAAACGTCTTAGTTATTTTGAAAACTTCTCTAAATTTATTATTAGATGAGGCAATTTCATTAGTGAAATATTTTGCTTGAGCCTTTTTTATTTCTCTACGGTAGGACTGTAGCTCCTTTTTGTAACGCTCTTTATCCTCGGGTAAATAAAACTTATACCAGGATCTTTAGAGTCTTTTGCAGTTCTGACGCATGGATCTGAGCTCCTCAACAAATCAGGGCTGAGGGTCTTCGCAGGTTACCAGAGCCTGGCTTGAGAGGTGCCACTTGGTCCGACATATTACTCAGCCAAGTATTAACTGCCAGTGCGTCATCAACAATCCTACCTGATAGCACTGGGGCACTGTTATTGAAGATAGATGATATTTCCTCTGATTTAGCATTGGCCCAAGAGAGATGTGATAGTGATGGCATAAGCCTTCTACATCTCGGACCGTGCTCCAGAACCCAACAGAAATGGATTGTTGAATGATCCGACCAGATGTTTCCTAAAACGCCAGTGACCTCAATACAGCCATTAGAAAAGATTGGGTCCAGCAAATGATCAGCAGATGGGTTGTAGTGTAGCTCCTATTTCCCTAATAGGCTCTGCGCATTGGAATAATATACCCTATAGGCTTGACATAGGACTAAGGTCGGTATGTCCCTATCGAGTATATTAAACTTAATTACTTGTGCCAGCTACCTCAGAGGCCACTAGAAACTCCTTGGGTAACAAGAAGGGAGTAGTTTCTGGCAGCCGCAAAACATGACAACTTTGTTTCCCTTTAGAATCAGAACGTGTCCCAGAGTCATGGAAACAATAGATAACCGTTTCACTCAGCTCAATCGTGCATGCTTAGTTTTCCTCAAAGTTACACAGAAAGAATAGACGGGCGTTTCAATAAAAGGATTTATTGCACAGTCTTGTTTCTCGTGTAGGTGATATGTGCTGTTACGATCACAAGACAGTATGCAAGATAAATAATGTACAGCGTAAGCAGTAGAAATAAATAATACTGCGCTAGCATTATCTTTTAGCGTATATTCACATACATAAATAACATGAGCTAAAAATGTGAGTACTCATACGATGCGTCTCTAAGCTAGTTCTACCCCGGTGTACCTAACCTAACCTAGGTGTAGGGAGAGGTATGAAGTAGGTGGAGTATTCTCTAGTATGGTATACTAAGAGTATGTATGCCAAGAGTCTAGTATGCCTAGTATGCCTAGTATGCCTAGTATGCCTAGTATGCCTAGTATGCCAAGAGTCCCTCTAGGTTCTAGTCAGCTCCATACCTTAAGAATGAGAGAGGTGGGAATCTCTTGCCAGACTCGAACTCCAACACCCCGCGAGGGAAGTTAGATCACTGGAAGCTGGACTCTCTGCGTGCAGGGATGACAGCGTCTTCTCAGTGCGTCAGGCCGGGATACGGGCTCCTCTGAAGTCGAGGTCTCCTCTGATTTACAAGGGCGAGGGAAGGTATATTTATACCTGAGGGGTACCTCAGAATGTTAGCATTGACGTGAATCGGACAGCGGAAGATGTCATGAATGAACCCTCAAGGTGTACTGGTTCATGCATAATAGATGAGTCCTTGAAGAAATCAATAGTCCTGTGCTAGGGAAACTCCCGAAGCCTAAGGGTCTGTTCTGCAAGGACTCGTTGTGATGTTAGGGTGGACGGATGTCGGAGACCATGCCTGTATTTGGAGCGCATGGTTTAATGCCTAAATAAGGACTGGGATTCTATGCCTATATAAGGGCATGATGAATTGTGCCTATATAAGGACATGATTCAGGAAAACCTATATACGGACACCCAAAGAGGAATACAACACCCACTCCACTTACGTGTGTACGATAATAATAAAATGCTAAACATTTAAAATACTAAACATAAAATGGAGTACCGCATATTGCTAAAAATATTTCTTAAAAGCATTGAAAGCATTTAAAAACCTAGTAGAATGCAGGAAGTACTGTACATTTTATGCATCACTTCTTTTTTTTAAATTAATTCTTTTTATTAAATATCGTCAACACATCATATCATTCTTAACATACGGAGGAGACAGTACATTCCAAACAACTTAGTTTCCGAATTACCTAGATTCAAGTCGCAGTGCATCGCATGGGACAGTTAGGGGGGTGTAAGGCTGTCATCCACATTCATATGTGTAGGCGGGGTACAGATATCGCCACGGTAGGAGTTCCAAGGCCCCCAGACCCTGCACCATTTCCTGGGACACCCCCTGGCTATATAGACTGACTTTTCTCTGAACATACACCAGTCTAGGTCTTCTTTCCAGGGTTCCACCCCAGGTGTTTGAAGGGCTCCCCAGTGTCGTGCGATGTTTCTCTTAGCAATCATTACAGCTAGAGTGGCCCAGAGCTTTGTGTAGGAGGTAAGGTCTGTTGGTTCCCATATATTCAGGATGCACCTACATGCCTCCGGAAGCAACTCAATTGCGAGCACCTCACTGAGGACGCAGTGAATGGCGCGCCAATAAGTTTGTATTTGGTCACATTCCCATATTATATGTATGAAGGTGCGTTCACTCCCACATTGTCGCCTGCATTCCCCACTGTCTGCTCTACCCATACGCACCAGACACGGCCCTGTTATGTAAATTCTGTGGAGAATCTTGAATTGCACTAATCGGAGTCGAGCCTGAATTGCCACCTCCCTCGGGGAGGAAACTGCTTCCCTCCAATCCTACTCGTCAAGCTCAAGTCCGTCTCTTATCCATTTCTCTTTAAGTGACTGGAATGGGTCTTCCATATTATTGATTAGTTTTTTATAAATCAGGGATATGGCCTTTTCGGGCAGATGACCGTCCAATATCCTATCCTCTAAAGGAGAGGCATCCGGGAGGGAAGTTCCCCCAGTAAGATGGGTCTGGAGGGCATGACGGATCTGGAGATATCTAAAGTGTTCCGTGTCTGCTAGGCTATATTGCTGTTGGAGGGAGGCAAACAAGACTATATCATCTTTGACCCAAAGATCCTTGATCTGGGAGATTCCGATAAGGTCCCACTTGTCAAATCCCCGGGTCCGCCACAGGTTTCCCAGTTTTTCGGAATCCCACAGGGGGGTCGCCAGCGTGAGCCTGCGGTCCCAGCCCAAGTGCTTGTTTACAATATGCCAAACGTGAACCGAGTGGGAGGTTGGACCTGTTAAGGAATATTTACGTGGCCTAGAGTAGAGTGTTCTTTTGTAGTTCCCTCCCGGCAGGAGCCAGCTATCCATGGCGTACCCCGGGTCATCAAGGCGGCCATAGGACCCCTGGTTTATGGCTGCTAGATGGGACGCCCAGTAATATTTTTTGATATCTGGGAGGCTGATGCCACCATCGTACCAATGGAGGGTGAGTTTAGACAGGGCAAGTCTGGGTTTTCCATCCCACAATAGGTCTCTCTGGAGGCTCTCAATTTCTTGGAAATATGATTTGGGAACCGGGTCTAATGAGTTTTGGAGGGCATACAGGAAGCGTGGTAGCGCCATCATTTTAAAGAGGGCGGCTTTGGCTAGCAAAGAGAGCGGCAAAGACTTCCAGTTCTCTATATCTTGTTTCAATCTTTGTATAGGAGGCATGAGGTTCCGGGTGAAGCGGAGTGAAGGATTCAGCGAGATGAATATGCCCAGATATCTAAAACCCTCTGTTGTTATCTGGATCGGGCAATTCCTCGGTAAGACAGGTAGTTCCCCCCGAAGGACATAAAGGATGGACTTGGTCCAGTTTATTATGAATCCTGAGTACCTGCCAAACACTGCCAAAATATCCAATGTGCGCACCAAGGAAGCTTTCGGGGAAGCCAGGAATAGCAGAATATCGTCCGCATATAGAGAGATCCTATCTTCCCACCCCGGGGACCAGCGCAGACCGCGAATAACCGGATCCTTGCGAATCCATGTGGCTAGAGGTTCCAGAGCCAGAGCAAACAGGAGCGGGGACAAGGGGCATCCCTGCCGCGTTCCACGGCTTAATTGAAAGACCTCAGATTTTCTATTGTTCACCACTACTTGTGCCAAGGGTTTCGAGTACAGTAATCTAATCCAGTTCATAAAATTGGGCCCAAATCCCATTTTTTCGAGTACTGCAAAAAGGTACGGCCATTCCACCATGTCGAACGCCATGGTGGCGTCCAAGGAAACCAGAATCGCGGGCTCCTGGATGGTGGCAACTCTTCCCAACACCCCGTGCACTCTGCGTAGATTTAAGGCAGTGTTCCGATGTGGCATAAAGCCTGACTGATCGGGATGTACTAAGCTGTCTATCACTTTTACTAAGCGAATTGCCAGAAGCTTTGCCAGGATCTTGGGCTCCGCGTTAAGAAGGGATATCGGCCTATACGAGGCACAGTTAGTTTTGGGTTTGCCCTCTTTGTGAATGACCACCATGTTCGCTATCCTTTGATCAGCCGGGAGTAACCCCCTCTCTCCGCTATCCATAAACCTCAAGCGAAGGTATGGGGCTATCTTGTCCGGTCTGAGCTTGTAGAGCTCGATGGGTATGCCATTAGGGCCCGAGGCCTTCCCGGACTGCAGAGACCGTATAGCCTGAGCTATTTCGTCGTCCGACAAGTCGGCTTCAAGATAATCACGATTTTCGTCTGTCAGGGTGGGAAGTGTGATGTCATGGATTAAAGCGCGGGAGTCTTCTTCAGCGTACCGTCCGTTCGTGCGGTACACTGTCTGATAATGATCAGCAAATCGGTTAGCAATTTCCTGCGGATCAGTAACAGGGTCAGTATCTCCATCCCTCAGCTCAGGCACTAGACGACTGGCCCATTCCTTCTTGTCCAGCCACGCTATCAACTTCCCCGCCTTATCTCCATGTTCGTATATTCTACTTTGTGTTTCCCTACCCTGAGCCCTAGCTCTATCTGTTGCCAAGGCCTTAAATTCGTCTTGTTTTAGATGCAGTAAATGCAGTTTCTCAGAGGTTATTGCCCCGTGTAGCTCTTCTTCCAAGCTACGGATCTCGTCCTCTGCCTGCACTAAATCTTTTTGCCTTTCTTTCTTCTTGCCGGCTATCAAGGACAGGGCCTGCCCACGGATTACTGATTTATAGGCTTCCCATAACGTTTGGGCGGAGTTCACCGTTCCCTCATTCTCTTGAAAATAATGGTCAGTGGCCTGGATTAGATCCTTTCTGGTTTCCGGGTCTCGGAGATACCACGGATTGATGGGAGCTACTTTCCCTATTCTCATTTGGCCTATGACTACATGTACCCAAATCGGTGAGTGATCTGATATTCCCCTAGCTAGATGTCGGATTTCACGGATATTGAGTGCCTGGGACGCCGGGACCAGAATATAGTCGATGCGGGATAGGCTGCGGTGGGCCCCCGACAAGAAGGTGTATTGGATCTTATCTGGGTTATGTGATCTCCACCCATCTACCAATTCCATAGCCCCAAGAAATTCGGACAGCCATCTATGTGCAGGTCTTATGTCTCGCGGTGGGTGCCGATCCAAAGCTCCCGAGACCACTGCATTGAAGTCCCCCCCCACCATGAGTAAGCCTTCTGGGAGCGATAATAAGATCGCTCCCAGATCTTTGAATGTGTCTCCCTGGAAGCCCGGGGGTATGTAGACCGAAACAAATGTTGCAGCTCTACCCTCCCAGAGGCCTGAGATTCTATGCATCACTTCTTATTTCAGGCATATATCACAAAATAAAATGCAATGTAAATGAAATAAGCAGGAATAATTTACAGGTGACAAAAAATGTTCGATAAGTTGTTCAAAATCAAAGTCATTTCATGTCATGGAAATCAATGAAATTTATAGACAAATAAGATGACAAAGTGTCTGTGGAAGTACCGCGAAGTCCGTACTATAAGAATAGTTCTACTATAAGCAGATTGATTTGCCATGTAGGTTGGAAAAAAAAAAAAGGGGAAAAAAGTTCAATTTTGGAACAGTTCCAATTTTTGAAATTTTGAAGGCCAAACTCATTGCGTCCCTGGTACACTGTGAGCTGAATCAGAGTCAGTTTATGGGTCTGGTGTAAACATGAAATCATCTATTTCTGTAGACAAAATATCGTCCACTGAAGTTGGTGACATTTGGAACACCTCGTGTAGTAGATTAATTGCACAGAGATGTGAAGCATCGCCTTCAGCATAGGATGCCGCAGCAATGTTCGCGTCCGTTGTTACCTGTGTGCCTGTAGATCCATCTCGTACCTCAGCAGCAGCCGGAAGCGTCTGTGAGATCTCAATGAATGCTGTCATCAGGATTGGTAGCCTCTGGGGACAACAGAGAGCATGGGCCGTTATCGGATCCAGCAGAGTATCGATATCCGTTGGCGTAGCTGATGGAAATGTTAGACAGGTGTCCAACACGCATTCTTTACCGCATAGCAGGCATCGTAGAACAGGTAAGATGCAATCTTGCCAGATTGGTCTGAATGACAGGAACCACGTGGTATTAAGTTCCCGTAGACAAGTCATGCCCAAAAGCTGTACTATTTGCTCACGGCACTTTCGTTCAAGGAGAGCCTTCTCCACTTCGCTCGGAGTGATGTCTGCGAATAGGCTGGCCATAGCGTAATAGCAGGAAGAGAAATAGAATTCCGGCAACAAGTGCTAGAATTAATGGTATGCCACCAAACACCGAATGTGCAAAGTTTGGGATGATTCCGAGGACTGCCTGGAAAGGTGCTAACAGTCCGGAACAGATGGTCTTAAATACATGTACAATTCCGCTTGTATCTGACATGTTAAAGATACGTCCTATCATTTCTACGAAATGTATAGGGCAGTTTGTACGTATTAAAGTTTGTATCTCAGTCAAAGTCCTTGCAATTTGTAGATCATAGGTTTCTTTGGCCGAGGTCAAAGGCACTGTTTGTTGTATAAGCATGGCTTTCATTCTGCTTAAAGTATCAAATCTTATAAAAGAGACTTTCAGCGAAGGCCACAAAGGCGACTCCCTGACTGTGTCTATTGGGGCAAACAATACTTTCATACAGCAAGTGACCCTGGAGTTCACCGTTACTAGATATGGGATGCCTGGCAACATGCCGCAGCAACTCTGATCATTCAACATGAGGTAACTCCCATTAGAAAGTTGTCCAAACGTTGGATTAATCACAGCAGCTGGTGTACCCTGCTGATGGCAAGACAAATTTGCCACGGAACCATTACAAGCCCCGTGTAAAGAAATGTCCTGACATATAAGTGAACCGCTCAGTGCACTTTTACAGTGTGTACCGCTCAGAAACACTTCACGATCCCCACTCCAACATCTATATGTGTAAGGTAAATTCCAAGATGTCTTAATGTATTCCTTACCCAAACTTTCATATTTGCCTGCTTGCATCTGTTTGAGGCAATACTGAAACTGAAAAGTGGTCACAGGTAGCGTGATTTTGCCATGAATAAGCCATTCTGTAGCTGGTTTTTCTGCCACTGTGAATGGTAATTTTTCCAATTTTTCAATGCTCAGTACTGTATACTTTGTGCCAGTTCAATCTGTTTATCAGTGAGATTGTATTCTGCAAACAGAGCCGACGTGTTGATAAAACGCCAAGGCACATAGCCCGCTCGCAAAGATTGCAGCGTCCAGCTTAATAACACAATAGAACGTAATTGAGATTGGCCTTGTTGTAACATCACCAGATCTTGTTCTAGTATGTCGATAGCAGAGGATACAATACTGTCCAATGAATAAATTCTGGAGGACAAAGTTGTTAACCCATTGTCGACCACAGTGAGAGTTTTCTCTAAATTAATACGATCAAGTTCACGTATTCGTTCTGCGGCCTCTATCTGTGACACCTTCCATGCTTCATTATAAGCAGCATAGATGCCGGCATATATGAAACGTTTTTGACGCGGTTTTCTTGGTCCAAGCAAGAATTCCCTAATGTCTGCGTCTTCTTTAAGTAAGGATAAGTGTTGTTTCACATCCTTAAGTGTAGATTTTTGCAGCCAATCGATGCATAATTTGCCTACACTGTATGTTGTTACTACCCCCGGATGTTGTCTTTGGACATATCTTGGGTCAGGCCTGTGAATAGTAAAGCCCTGAGTTTTATTCAGGAATCTTTCCTGACAGTTGTTCGTGTCTGTGGGCCAGATCAACCATTTTTCCCAATCAGGATTAGTTCTGTTGAGTTGTAGTATTGTGTCAACTGTAACCGCTGCCTGTGTATTGTTATCACTTGCAGGTGTTGGTACAGAAGGTGTTTTCATCTCTTTGATCTTGGCTAGTCCAAGACAAGACGTTTGTTGGACAGTTTCATTCAAAAACATTATTTGCTGAGGGATGATGCATGCTCTAAATAAAGCTTCTATCCCCTGCACTTGCCAATTTTTAGTACCCCAGACCGATTTTGTGTCTATTGTGTCTTTCCAAAGGTTGAAACCATGTCTAGACAGTTGGGTAATAAATGCTGCAGAGTAAATCTGTTTTGTATTTGTTAACATAATTTTCATGCCTGTTTTGTTTATATTTTTATAGTAAAACGTTCCTGGATCAGATGTATTGTATCCTGAAAAATATGGAAACTTGTTAGCAAATGTTTTTGAACTACCTTTTGGTGGTGTAGGACAATGCTCCCATTGGTTAAACATAAACACATTTCTAGGGTTTGCCGATTTATGCAAAAAATGATGACCATAGTGGTTTTAGCAATACAGCTGTTCATAGTCTGATGAACCCTCTAAATATTCATTTTTAGAAAATGCAGCAGATGTTTCTAGGTCAAACATCATGTCATTAACAGTCTCAAAGTCCCAATCATCAGAATAGGTATTGGACGAAATAAGATCACTTAGTGAAATTTTAAATAAATGTGGAATGTTCAATTGTTCCGTTGGGCCGAAGATATCGAAATCAGTTTTGTCCCACACTATACCATCCTGTATAGGAACGGCTGTGATGTTCACTGTTGACAAGTCTTTTGCTTCACGATGGGAAGATTTATGTGGTTGCAAAAGTAAGTTCACATCTTTTCTTTCAGTGTTCACACGGATGTATCTGCCATTTATAAGCACGCTCATAGTCATAACCAAAGCTAGCCAAAGCAGGAAAACAAATATTTCAGAAATAATCCAGAGTTCAATCCATGGTGAAACCAGATAAGTCTTTTTCAGAAAGTGAAGAAAGTCTTGTACTTGCTGTTTGAAAGTTAATGATGCTGGCGTCGTTTCAGGTTCACTGGGATCTTCTGAGAACGTATCAAAGTTAATGAAATAGCCAGAAGCAGTTCTGTCAATTGTTGAAATTGAATCAGGATTTGTTGATATCGCTGGAACCAGTTGATCACTTGCTACGTTGGTGTAGACAGGTGTATTTGGACGAACTGTTACTTGAGTTTCAAGAGGGATGAGTTCCATAGCATTGTTGCTCAGTCCTTCATCTGTTACCGCTGAATTCTCGATGGTTATCAGTCTTTCAGTCTGAACCTCTTGGATAGTAGCGAGAGGAGTGCGTCTGCTACTAGGTCGGAGTCCACGAGGCCTACTATTTAGTATTGGCCACCTACTGTGGTTTGATGAGGTCGATGGACACAAATCTTTTCTCGTTTTTTCCAGTAAGGGGCGGCAGTAATACTGTTCTTGTTCCTTGAACAGCTAGGACAGGTACTGGTTGTCTGTAAGAAGGTCCAAATTCCTTCTTGACCGCAATCTTTTCTCTGACTAGATCCCCAACTTTTGGAATCCAGACAGGCCTTGCTGGGACAGCCGGTTGATCCCCAGTGGTGGTTGGCTGCAGGAACACGTTGCTCTGTTTCGATCTTAGTTCATTTAGTTCCTGTAAAACAGCTAAACGATCTTTGATATCAAAGGGTTTATTTTCCACCACTGTGCCTACGTGTTTGAGGTCTGGTACCCACATTCTTGTCCCAAATAGGACCTCATATGGAGTGACCCCCCTAGAGAACTTCTTGGCAAATTGTTTAATGAGCGTTGGACCCCATATAGATGCTTGACCCACCCATCACCCGAACCTAATACCCTAGCTGTTATAGACTGCTTTATGTCCCGGTTTTTCCTTTCCACAACCGAATTTCCCTCAGGATGGAATGGAGAGGAGTACCGCAATGCTACGCCCAGACTGGCCATGGCTTCTTTGTAAGCCCGAGAGCTAAACGCAGGGTCCTGGTCAGAATGTAGTGTGCCTATTGCGTATGTGCCGATAAAGACTCGCAAATCTTTTATAACAGTTCGAGCATCAGCCGAGCGCTGAGGCCATATCCATAGGAACCTTGAGCACGAATACACTGCGACCATTATATATTTATAGTTACCGTCCCTTTGCAAGGGACCACAGTGGTCCAGGTAAACACAAGCTAATGGTTTGTCTGAAATTAACAGGGGTGTCTGCTCAGGACGTTTCACTGTGGAGACGTTCATCTGTTGGCATATAACACATTCTAAAACATAGTTCTTTGTTTGTTTCCGAATGCCAGGCCACCAATATCTTTGCTTGAGTAAAGATACTGTTGCAGAAACACCTGCATGGGCAGAAGCTATCCCTTCATATGCTGCTAGTATTAGTCCTAATCTACGTTCCTTGTTTGGAATTACCCTATCCCCCACTCCAGGGATTCGAGCAAAAGGAACGTTGTTCGCATCAATTACATAAGAGTACTTGAGTGGAAACTTTTTTGGTAACGCTGCACCACTGCCTTTGCTTGTAGCATTGACAGCCAACATTATCTCACTGTCTTTTCTCGTTTTTGAACGAGTGATCGCAGCTACGGAAGCCGTTTGAACAGCCCCCTTTGCGGCTTCGTCAGCCAATGAATTCCCTGCAACGTGAACGCCATCACGTTGATGACTCAGTGTGTGTATCACGTGAGCCTTTGGTAGTTCGTTTTTCAACTGAACTACTTGTTCCCAAAGCCTTTTTTGCTTTATTGTGCCACCTTTTGCATCTTTGAACCCGTTTTCAAGCCAAGTTTGTATATATTCATTATACGACTGCACACAATAAAAAGAATCGCACACTATTAGTGTGGGGAATTCGCGATCTGTATTTTCAAGTGCCAGTTTAAAAGCTTGTAGTTCAGCTCGCTGAGCTGTGCAATCTCCTAGAGATTGTGTCTTTGTGACCATAGGTCTGAAGATGCCATCTCGCATGCGACCTTTAACGATTGCACACGCTGCACTGTAAGCTTGCTTACCCCCTGTTGCGGGTTGTGCGAATCCGTCAGTGTAAATTATGAATTCGTACTGATCGAGAGGCAGAATTTCAGTGGGCAGAGGACATTCTTGTTCATATTGCAGGAACGCTTGTGTTTTTAGATCAGGATCAAAAACATATTCAACATCTGTTGCAGCAAGAGAATTAACCCATTGTATCCATCTTGGATGTAATGCTTTAGCATTTGGAATGCTCGCTTTGTGACCGCTTCTAATGCAGGTACTGGGGTAACGACAATAATGCGTTTCCCTTGTGCTAGGGCTCTTTCTTTTGCTACTGCAGTTTGAACTGCTGTCAGAATTTTTTCAGTTGAAGTGAAGCGCATTTCTGCTTGTGTATACAAATGGGATTTGTATGCAATTGGTATTTTTTCACCCTCATTCAAGGTTAAGTAGGTGAATCCGCATTGACCCGAAATTATTCGGATCACTAAATTGCGTTGACTTACACGTGTTTGTAAGTGATTTGTTGCTAACATGTTAGCCTGGAGTGAACGCAAGATTTCTGTATGTTCTTGTGTCCAATTTTTGATTGAAAAATCAGGTTTGATTAGTGCGTAGAGAGGTTTAACCCTTTCCGCGTAATTTAGAATGTATGTTCTTCCAAAATTTAGGAAACCCAGGATGGACTGTAAGTTTTTCAGCGTTTTTGGAGGTTGGAGCAGCGCACACTTTTCTAAAAAGTTAGCTGCCAAGCTTTTGCCTTCACTTGAAAGCTCATATCCTAAAAAAAGGACATTGAGATGGGCAATTCTGGATTTTTTGAAGTTGAATTTGTAGCCCTCAGAGGCGAAGCCCAATATAATGGTATTCACCCTGTTCGTGTTTTTCCAGGTCATCGTCTGTCAGATAGATGTCATCGACATATGACAATGCCTCATTATCATAAATTTGTAGTAACTCTGTTACCCTCGCTTTGAATAACCCTGGGCTGTTCTTGAACCCTTGTGGGAGTCGACAAAATTGACGCTGGGTCCCCATTATGGAGAAAGCTGTTAAGTACCTGCTTTCAGGTGCTATGTTTTGACAAAAGAAACCATTTGAGATATCTAATGTGGTTTTATATTTTTTACGCACAATGTTATTCATTAATGCTGTGCTATGTGCATTTTGAACTGCAAATGTTTTAGAACAACAGTTTAAGTGTCTGTAATCCAAAACTAGACGATAGGTGTTGTCTGGTTTGGAGACAGGAAGCAAAGGATTGTTCATTGAGGAGGTGCATGTTTCAATCACCCCTTGGTATTCAAGTTGATCTAAGATCTCCCTGGCCTGTTTTTTAGCTTCTTGCTTTATTGGGTACTGCCTTTGTGCAGTTGGTTCATGTTTCAGATGTATTTTATGGTGAGGTGAGTCCTCATCCCATCCTACATGATTTTTATATAATGCAGGGGCCTGGGCTACTGCCCATTTCCTGGCATATGTATATTTTTGGTGAATTGGAATATTGTTGGAGAAGGCAGGCATAATAATGTCCTCTCCATGTGGGCACTCCCTGACAAATTGTGGTGGCCAGTCTTTTTCTGCTAGAAGTATGTCATAGCCCTTTGAAAGTTTTCCCCGAAAGAGTGTTTTTACCTGTCTTGGTATGTCTCCCTCCATTCGGAGTGGTATTTCATATAACCTTTGTGGAGTACTAACCCTGGTGTCTACAGTCTCTACTGTGATGTACTCATTCAAGTCCACTATCTCCAGAAGTTCCTTCAGGTTCTGGCGAGCTATTGTGACTTCTGCTGCACTGTCCAGCATTGTCTGAGCCCATTCTCCGTTCTTGAGTTGTGTTCTCAGTATCCTCGGCATGTCTGATCTTCAGACCTGCTACTTTCTTTTGGAGAATTGAGGTTTTGTTTTATTTTTTGGAGCGTGTTTATCTTCCTTGGATTTCACGCGTTCTTCTCTATGTTCTGACCGTCCTCTTCTTCCCGATGTCTGTGACGAGATCTGAAAGGTACGAGAGGAACGTGTATCAGTATCTTGATACCTGTCAGGTTTTTTCAAATTATCCCTATTCCTGAGGTTTTACCTCCTTTCAGAGGGCTCCTTTTGAGGAGACCTACCTCGGGATTGAGAACGTTTCTCGTTTGAATTTTGTTTATTAGTTTCCCACTTCTTTTTAGAAGATGTAGGAGTTTGTTTAATAGAGTCCTTTTCAGGATTCTCAGATAGTTTTGGTTTTAATGGTCTTCCACCCAAACTATCTCTGCCTAATTCTGCATAGGATTGTTCAATTATTCTGGGTAGTTCAGTTTGATGTTCTGTAACATCGAATTCTCTTAATCGTTGGCGGATCGCCACTGCTGCTGCCTCCCCTTTAATATTAGATAATATTATTGTTGAGACCTGGTCGAAATTTTTCAGTAATTTCATACCTAAATTCAGAGCAGGCTCTGCCCCGTATTCGTTTTGAATTTGTTTCAGGACATCAGGTATTACCGCAATTGATGGAATACCATATGTTTTAGTATAGATGGCAGCAAAGACTGAGCCCCAAGTGGTGCAGTCTTCCAGTTGTGGTGTGATCCCCGTCGGTAAACTGATTGTTAGGATTCTGTGTTTCTCATAAGGGCTAGTATTTGGAAATACTGCTTCTATTTGAGTAATTTTTTGAGCTATCCAGAATGGAATTTGCTAACGTTTTGTGGGCATTTAACCATGACTGAGTAGAGAGTCTGTAGTGTAATTTTTAGTGTAGTCCCCGGATGAGGGGTCTGATTTGGAATTGTTAATGGTGGTTGGACTGTGAAAGTCCGCATGACATATAGGACCAATTGTCTGTAGATTTTTATTAACTCTTGTAGTTCAGTAAGTAGCTCCTCATCTGACATTATATCCAGTTCAGGATGAGGTGTGTAGCCGGCTAGAATCGGCCATGTTGCTCCTAGTCTCCCTAGGGGACCGAGCCTGGTAATGTTTCTGTGATGTTTTAGGTAGGCCTGGGCGGTAAATTCCGTTCCGCTCGCGGAATTTGCGGAATTTGGGTAATTTCGCGTTCCGCGGAGAACGCAAAATTGCCAAAAATTCCGCGATCCGCGGCTTCGCGGAATTTTTTGCTTGTTCGCGCTTTTAAAATGCGTGTTCGCGAGAGATTTCTCCCCGAGCACGCACACAGCGTTCGCGAACAGGAAAAAAGCATCGCGAACGGGCAGAACAAGCAATTCCGCGTGTTCGCGGAACTTTTGCGTGCTCGCGGAGATTTTTTACCGTTTCGCGGAGCTTTGCGTAGCGTGACTACGCAAATTCCGCCCACCCCTAGTTTTAGGGCGCCTTTAAACCAGAGCTGATGCTCCTGGTATGTTAATGGAATTTCAATATCCTCGAAAGGAATATATTCCTCTGGTGGATCATCTTCCTTGTAGAAGTGAAACAGTTTTGTTACTGGATTTGATTCTGGGAATACTATCCATGAATAGAATACCTCTGTCTGAAAGGATTCGTGTGCCTCTATCACGAAAACTGCTCTACCGCCTCTCGGTGGTAGGCTGTGTTTTATAAGTTTTAGAGTGATGGCTCTTCTTAAGTTTGGATGGATGTCTATAACACCCTCCTTGGTTTCATTTAAACCTGTAAAGTTAAAAGCTGTTACGACTGATTCAGCCGCAGCTCCACCGGTTTCGGTGTTATTGTCCCCGTGTATGGACATTTGTTTTTTGAAAAATGTAGAACAAGTTTCAAGGAAACAAAAGATAAGGTGCACAATATTTTGGAACACTGTATCCTTCAACGTTGAGCAAACCAAACAGCTAATATATAGGGTGCTTCCCTATTTTGCTGTGGCGGATACTTAACCCTGCCCACTCCAGACGTCTTTTGGAGTATATGGGTAGGGGTCTCTGAGAGAAAAAGCACAGCTGAGTTACTCCGTATCTAGCGTTAAATTACCGCCTTACCAAACCGTTGGGCGCCATGTAGTGTAGCTCCTATTTCCCTAATAGGCTCTGCGCATTGGAATAATATACCCTATAGGCTTGACATAGGACTAAGGTTGGTATGTCCCTATCGAGTATATTAAACTTAATTACTTGTGCCAGCTACCTCAGAGGCCACTAGAAACTCCTTGGGTAACAAGAAGGGAGTAGTTTCTGGCAGCCGCAAAAAATGACAACTTTGCTTCCCTTTAGAATCAGAACGTGTCCCAGAGTCGTGGAAACAATAGATAACCGTTTCACTCAGCTCAATCGTGCATGCTTAGTTTTCCTCAAAGTTACACAGAAAGAATAGACGGGCGTTTCAATAAAAGGATTTATTGAACAGTCTTGTTTCTCGTGTAGGTGATATGTGCTGTTACGATCACAAGACAGTATTCAAGATAAATAATGTACAGCGTAAGCAGTAGAAATAAATAATACTGCGCTAGCATTATCTTTTAGCGTATATTCACATACATAAATAACATGAGCTAAAAATGCGAGTACTCATACGATGCGTCTCTAAGCTAGTTCTACCCCGGTGTACCTAACCTAACCTAGGTGTAGGGAGAGGTATGAAGTAGGTGGAGTATTCTCTAGTATGGTATACTAAGAGTATGTATGCCAAAAGTCTAGTATGCCTAGTATGCCTAGTATGCCTAGTATGCCAAGAGTCCCTCTAGGTTCTAGTCAGCTCCATACCTTAAGAATGAGAGAGGTGGGAATCTCTTGCCAGACTCGAACTCCAACACCCCACGAGGGAAGTTAGATCACTGGAAGCTGGACTCTCTGCGTGCAGGGATGACAGCGTCTTCTCAGTGCGTCAGGCCGGGATACGGGCTCCTCTGAAGTCGAGGTCTCCTCTGATTTACAAGGGCGAGGGAAGGTATATTTATACCTGAGGGGTACCTCAGAATGTTAGCATTGACGTGAATCGGACAGCGGAAGACGTCATGAATGAACCCTCAAGGTGTACTGGTTCATGCATAATAGATGAGTCCTTGAAGAAATCAATAGTCCTGTGCTAGGGAAACTCCCGAAGCCTAAGGGTCTGTTCTGCAAGGACTCGTTGTGACGTTAGGGTGGACGGATGTCGGAGACCATGCCTGTATTTGGAGCGCATGGTTTAATGCCTAAATAAGGACTGGGATTCTATGCCTATATAAGGGCATGATGAATTGTGCCTATATAAGGACATGATTCAGGAAAACCTATATACGGACACCCAAAGAGGAATACAACAGGGTAGTAAACCCAGGGTTTTTCTGATTGGCTATAAGCAAGTAGTCTGCCTCCTGAGCAGATATTGTAACTTTTTCAAACAGAGGGCTAGATTTACTAACATTTTGCGCCAGGTTTGCACCACAAAAGTGGAGCAAACCGGTGCAAAATGTTTTCTTGGGATTTTCTCTATAAAAGCATTGGCAAAACTTGTAGCTGTCCCATAAACATGCACATAAAAATAATGGTTCAAAATAGCCTAGAAACAAAAATATATTAACTGTGACATATTTCTTTCATGGACCCGATCCAGAAAAGGTTAAGTAATTATAACAGAGAAGATGGAAGTGACATGCAAGACATACAGATGAAAATCTTAACATTCTGCTATGGAAAATGACATTCATAACGAGCAAACAGGCAAGCAGATAGCCATGGAACGGGACAGCAAGTCTTGTAATAACAAACTGTTAGAAATGGCCCTTTTCGCAGGGTTACCCCAAACCTTTTGCCTTCCTCCTCCTCATTTTCTAACCTTGTTTTTGTTGACTTTAGAACTCTAACACTTTACCACTGCTGACCAGTTCTAAAGTGCATGTCTTCTCTCCTAAACATGTGTATAATTGGTGTATACATGATTGGCATATTTAGTTTACTTATAAGTCCCTTGTAACGTGGCATACCATATACCCAGGGCATGTGTACATTAAATGCTACTAGTGGGCCTGCGGCACTGACAGTGCCACCCCCAAAAGTAGCCTTTCAAACCTGTCCCAAGCCTGCCACTGCACTGCCTGTGTATACAGTTTACTGACACTTCGACTTGGCATTTAAAACTACTTGCCAAGCCTTAATCTCCCCTTTTATGAAACATAGGTCACCCCTAAGGTAGGCCCTCAGTAGCCCTATAGGCAGGGTGCTGTGTAAATAAAAGGCAGGACATGTACTTTTATGTTTTACATGTCCTGGTAGTGACAGACACCCAAATTCGTTTTTCACTACTGTGAGGCCTGCTACTCTCATAGTTGACCATTGGGAATCGCTTAATATACTTTTAAGATGAAATTCCTGATTGCAGAGGAGTAGCTGCTTTATGTTTATTATCTTTGGATTGGTAATGACAAATCCTCTTTACTGGTAAAGCTAGATTTAACATAACTAGTTTAGGAGTGCCACTTTTAGAAAGTGGGCATTTCTCTGCTCTTAGCTCTTTGTGTGCCTTCCAGCCTGTCTCCAATACACGTCTGGGTTTGGGTGACAGCTCCACAATGTGCATTCCCTCTAGACAACCACAACACTCAGATGCATCTGCATTTATCTGCATGCTGATGGGCCTTCCTGGGCAGAGGGAATGGGAGGGACCGACACAATCACTTCAATAGGTAGTATCCTGCCCTCTCACAAAGCACTGATTAAACCCCCCCCCCACGCCCCTACCCCCTCAGGGTTAGCCTGTCAGACAGCACTGAGCTGAAAGGGGACAGGTGCACTGCAAAGACTTTCCTTTTAAATCCCCTCCACTTCAAAGGCATTTTAGGGTATAAGTACTGGGTCTCTGACCCCTGCTAATCAGACACTTTTGGACCTGTAACCAGACATCACTGGCTCTACATCTGAACATTGGCATAAGGAACTGCTGTGCTGCCAGGAGGGACTGTCACTTTGCTAACTGCTTTGCTGTGTTGGCCTGCTGCTTGCTGTGTGCTCTGCTACAGGAGAGACTACCACTTTGCTACCTGCCTTGTGTTGCTAGTCTGCTGCCTACTGCTATTCTTTACTCAAGTCTTCTCCAAGGGCTTGTTGGCTTGCACCCTGTTCCTGAAGTCTCAGGAGCATCAAAGACTTCATAGTCGCTGTGCATCCAGTGGCTGAACTCTACAGTCGAAGCTGAATGTGCTGGATCGCCAGCTTGCTATATTCATCAACTCATGCTTTGCCTGACTGCAGAGAGTGCGCTTCAACTTTGTTTGACGCCAGCAATCCTGACTCAGGGTAGCGCTGCAACTTCCAGCGTGTATTTTTGTGACAATCATCGCCTCTAACGGCGTCGCTTCCGCACCCCACAGTGCAGCCCTTGAGAATTGTGTTTCCTCAGTGACCAGGAACGTGTCCGTGATCTGAGGTCTCGAGTCTCGTCAGTCCGGCCCCACCCCACAGGAGCATTACGTGGTGTTCAATGCTGAAATCTCCGACACCCGACATCTGCGTCAGCCCTGTCTGGGCTTACTGAATTCAGTGCTCCCTTCCAATGGGGTACTGTGCTCTGTCAGCCGGATTCGCAAGGTCTGTGTAGTCCTGCTGCACGATCATGAGTGGCAGAGCTCCCCTGCACTCTTCGGTCCCTAGAGACCAGTGCAGCATTCACTTGGGTGCCTGTTGAGCACTGTCCTAAGCAGGAGTCTCTTCAGAATCCCTTCTAAATGATCCACTGCTTGGATCGGCGACGTTTTATCTTGCAACCTATGATTGTGGTAGCAGTGTGTTTACCTTTACGCATTTTAAGTCATAACGTGAACATTTTCTCTTGCAACCTATGATTGCAGTAGCACTGTGTTTACCTTTATGCATTCTAAGTCATAATGTGAATGTTTTATCTTGCAACCTGGGATTGCGGTAACCCTACATTTACCTGTATGCATTCTAAGTCCTAACTTGAAAAGTATTAGTTCAATTTATATTTTTTTGGTCATATTTTACTGCTAATACAAACAGTTACTTTTATAACTCAGTGTGGTCTTTTTGTGGTGTATTCAGTGTTTTACTGTGTGTGTGTTGCACAAACACTTTACACATTGCCTCTTTCGATAAGCCTGCCTGCTCTGCGCCAAGCTACCAGAGGTTGAGCAGAGGTTATCTAAGTTGTGTATATAGCTTACCGTAATTAGAGTGGTGGGTTCTGCCTGGCTTAGGAGCATATCCTAGTGAACAAGAAACCCCATTTATAACATCAACCCACTTGTATGACCGCACATACACCCATGAAAGTAGTTACTGAGATCGGCAAAATAATTGGCACAATGTACAATGTACACTAACACTAGAAGCACAGAAGGCCACTTTCACATACACTATGAGATGCATGAATCAAAATGTAGCTTTTATTCAGAGAAAAGCAGACAGAAAGAAAAAAAACATAAATCAAATGAAAGAACATTGCCAGTAAGAAGGAATGGAAATCAAAGGGGCATACACCCCCTTTTATACAGCTAGCCCGAACTTGGCACAAGGGTTTTAGAGCACTTCAAACGAGCTTGAGATTATTTTATACTATGTAATGTTTTTAGCATGGAGAGACTGAGGGGCATATTTATCAAAGGGTTGTGTCGCTTTTGCCCCATGCAACCCTTAAGTTTGATTTATCAAGCCACGCAAGGCCACCTTGCGTGGCCCTGAGTGCCTTGATAAATCCAGAGGAACGCAACGCAGCGCAAACTGCTGCAGTGCGGTACTCTGCAATAGGAAGGCGTTTTATGTGTGGAGTGTGGGTGTTCCCACGCATCCACAAATGGATTTTTGTGCATTCTCATATTTACCATTAGTGGTAAACCTGGTAATGCGTCGAAAGGCTACGCCTCCTGAGGTGAAGCGTAACAAGGAGAAATACCTTTTTTCCTCCTCGTTACTTCCTCTTTCTGTGTATGCTGCGTTCTGCAGCACACATAGAAAGAGGAAAATGCCTCACAGGATTGTTTTAGTGCAGGAAGGTTTCCCCTCCACAAAAACAATCCTGCTTACAACACACGCACCCTTGCACCATGGTGCAAGGGTTCCTGTATTGGCGCTAGGCAGCACATTGTGCGCCAGCGCTAGGAAATAACAGGAATGCGTTGTATATTGTTAAATATGTGCAGTCCTGCCCTTTCCCTATCACACAGCAAAGCAAGGTGATCTGCTGCTCTGTGCTTCATGATAATTTGATAACTATACCTCTAAGCGATTTGCTCAAAATCACAGGAAGGTGAGCCGACGCCAGGAATCAAGATGGATTTCCCTGTTCCAAAGACGGTAGCTCTTGCTGTTAGGCCACATCGCCTCCTTAACACAGTGGAAGTCAAAGCACTAACAGCCACACCTACCACCAGTGGTCTTGCATAGGGAAAGAGGCCCTTTCAGTTGGTTGAATGTTTAAGGTGCACTTTCTTGTCTTGGGAGGACAACGCACTGGCTATGTTGTTAACCTGTAGTTTTAAGGTTGTCGTTTGCAGGGGTGTCACTGTGCAGGTCCCTTGTTGGTATGGGCCTTGGCAGAAACAACCATTATTTTCTATATGTAAAGCAGTGATACCCATATGATCAATTGCATGGATGTTTGCATTATGTCCACTTTAATGTATGTCTAGGGCGCTGGATCCACATTCATTCTCTTCTCATTATTGTTCACAGTGTTTAGAACTGTTTTTAGGTCTCGCCTACGCAGCGCGCATGCGTTGCTTAGGAAAGAGACCTTTAGCAATCGGCACAGCTTTCCCGGCAAAAACGTGCACGCGTTGCATTGCTTCCAATGGCAACGCGTGCACGTCTGGCGATTCACTTGCAGGAGCGAGCAGCTTGCGCCATTTGTTATCAATTATCGCGCCTTGCTGCTCGCTCCCGCAAGGGAATCGCGCCGGCCCCCTCCTCTTTCCCCTCCCCCTGCTGCCGCGCGCGCTTGTGCTTGTTAAACATGGGAATCGAGCAGATGGGAAGACGACAGTGCCGGAGGTTTTGGAACGGTTCCTGCGATCTCTTGAAAGTACACAGCTCTCCCTACCTTGTTCTGGAGAATAAACCAACGCGCATCGGAGCCTGGATCTGTGGGCCAAAGCGAGGATGTCTCGCCTCTGCCAACTTCTGCCTCACAGACGCCCATAAATCCGCCCGGGCCGTCAGCGGGGTATTGGGTTGCAGGCCACCTTTGATTCCAGCGGCCGTGGCCACACCTAGGCCCCCCGACCTCTGACCCATGGAAGACCACAGGGGTCGAGCCGTGTAAAACATATCTGAGCACAGGGGTTTTTTGTGCGAGCTTTACGCACGTGCAACGCGGCGCTCACCAGCATCGCGGCCATGGGTGGAACATTTTAATGACGTCTGCGTTGCTTCAGTGACCAGATGGCCACTGGTGTTTTAAACTCGCAGCATTTGTTGTAACACCCACAGCTGTGTGTAGGACGCACGCTGCACTTGGACGCGTGCCCGCCTGCTCTTTATTTCCTGCTTAAACGTGCACATATATTTTCAAACAAGTACACGGCTTTCACATGCACTATGTTAAGCGAACATTTCATGCAGCAGTGACGTCTTAATCTGGTGTGACTTAAATTGTTTGCACACTTGGAAATCTAAAGACACATGCACACCTACAAATGTATACGTTTTGATAGTCAGCAATTAAAATGTGTTTTTTCTCTTTAAGTGTGTTTTTTTTTTTGTGCCTAATTCACTATTAACAGTGATCCGCCTACTTTAAAATGGGACATATTTCGAGAGAGGTGCGCAATGCCGTTTCTGCTGTCATTCACAAATTGAATTGCCATATGTTAACCATATTGCTTTTATAAGTATAGCCATCAATGTGTCATCATTTGATTTATTGCAACCGCCTCTTTCAGACCCTGGTACTGAAAAGGAGAGCTGCGCCCAGGGGACCGCATCACAAAAGCGAGACACTAACAACACACACATCAGAGTTTGTGTGAGCCATTTAGAAAGACTGAGCAATTAGACAATCAGCGTGTAAAAAGAAATATTTGCACATCGCCGTTGTTAGGTTATAAAGCCACTTTCAAGCATGCACGTGTCTATGTGTGTATTTATAGCGGGGGCAGAGGTGGGTCTGTTTGTGAGGGGTTTTGCAGGTAAGAAACCTAACTGATTGCTGTCTATTTAAATAAATAAAAAACGGTAAAATTGTATTTTTCTTTTGAATGGTTACCTTTTTAAATGGGCACAAAGGAAAAGTTAAAACATCCGTGGAAATATGTGTATTGTTTGCCCAAGTTACCCTGGAGAATACACAGTTTTTCTTCCCATCGTGCTTAATATTTGCATACATCTGTGTCTTTCTGCCTTGGACCCTCCACAACTTTACCTCTGGCTGTGTAATATTGTTAAAGGCTAACACTTGTGTGATCAATATCTCTGATTTTACAAACGTCATTGTGTTTGTGTGTCAGTTTAAATCCGCATTTGATTCAACCAAACCGGTGAAACTGAACAAATCTGCGTTTGAAGTGGAGAAAAGAAATGGGTGAAAATAGGGCCGAGCTTTTTGAGCCACTGAATCCAGTCAGGTTTTGAGTGTATGCATAATGAATATGTATGAGAGAAGTTTGCATGCAGTGAATTTCAATGCAGATTATTTCCATGTGTATTAGTCGTTCCGAACACCGGACTGATTTTTACTTACTGTAACAGTATTAGATAAACATTGATTAAAACATGTCCCCTTGGTTGTACCTCTCACTGAATTAAGGCCCTTTATGAATTGCCATAGTATTTGCTTCCTTGTGCAACAGCATTGTTAAGGCTTGTGGTGTAAAAATACATTAATGGTGACACATTGATTATGATTTAGAAATCTTTAGACCTTATACGTGTCAAGGCTAGATAAAAATGTAGTTTAACACTCACATATGTAATTACGATCAGCATTGAAACCATGCAAGCCCAAAAACGGAGAGGCGTGCCAAAAACCACACAATGCTGTCTATTCAGGCTGTGTCACCACACCAGCGCTTTCTCCCCGGCATTAATTGGTCTTCTCACAGCAAAAGAATTCAAATAATATGGAAGAGAGTGTGGGGGAAATACTGCTATGCCTGGGTGCCTATTTAATCTCCACCTCCTCTGCAGAGACTTGGAAAGTGCAGTGGCGATTTTAAGTTCCACCTCTACCTAAAAGTGGGCCTTTCCAGAAACTGGTCTCCCTAGAGAGGTTGTTTTTTTGCGACATTTACATTTTTTAGGTTCCCAGTAATTTTTGCAGATGCAGTGAATGTTACAGGCCCAATGTGGTGTAGGGAGAGACATCTCTGCCGTTGTGTGTCTAAGAAAAGCACAATTATGCTGCGCAAACATGAAACAGTCTGAGAAATCTAAATGCTGCCATACTTTAAATCAGCACTCTTGGGTTCGGTGCTTCCTTCAGAATCTTTAAAATTTTAATAGCTTTCATTGAAGTCCTGATTTTTGAATTAGGGCATGAGAGTTGCCCATTCATCTCCAACGCATCTTGGCTCATTTCATATCGACTTTAAATAAAAAGTGTACGATTATTCGAAAATGTTGAGTGTGTGGGCATGCTAATAGGGGCTAATCTGCTGCATGTCTAAATTTATAAGGTCCCAAAGGCGAGACCTATTGGCTATGCCAATGCTTGTTTGTTTATGCAACAGTGTGTGTTGTGCCTCGAGATTATCAAGGAATTATCTGCTCAGATATGTGTGTAGGTGTGCAGCTGCATCTGATTTTTGTTACTTTGTTGTCATGTGCACATGCCTGCTGGTGGGTGTGTGCTATCAAGGAGTGTTTTCCTGTAGAATGGTGACCTTTCTTTACTTCACAAGTACTTTCGCTGTGTATAGGTGCCTGTGCATGGTGTCTTTCCTTTTTAAGTCTTAGTTTTGACAGCACAAGTTCTGATATGGTTTTTGCTAATAATATGCATAGTGTGACTTAGGGTCTGCCCCATTCAGCTATTGGCTTTCCTCAACTAGCCTTATTGAGTCTTCAGACATAAGACCATCAAGGCTTGTCTCTGCCAGTGGAGTATCCATCTCTCACCTAATGCTACTGGCTGCTTGGATGTATCCTTCCGCCTTTCTGTCTCCACTTTAATGCTTTCATTGAACTGCATTCGGGACTACATTACAACTACAGCCCTCTCTGTCCACTCCTTGTTGTCCTTCTCGAGTGTCTTGGTCTAACGTGTCTAAGCACGTGCCATTGCCAGCGCTTGTAGTTTGTCATCAGTTAAAGTCTGTTTCATGAAGGAGGGGACATTTCTGGATATGTCTGTGTGAAGACTTCCATATGTGATCTGAGCTGTGTTCACATGTGTCATTGTGGTATTATTGCTGGAAACTTCGGTGTGTTGTTGGCAACATCATGTGTTCTTCGCATGGACTTATTCTCCAGGAAATTTGTATTGCTTCTTCATATCCTCCAGCACATATTATGAGTTCTGCTTCCAAAAGAGCCTTAAAACACAATGCCTTACTGATCTATCTACCCATCCATCTATCTATCTATTAGTGCAATTGTCACCCCCTAGGGAGTCTTGGTGCCAGGGCCTGACTGGGAACTCAAAGCACCCTGGCAATTTTATCAGACCAGCTACAGGGGGTGCTTATGTTACTGGGGGCCGATATTGGAGCACCTGTGCACAACCGACCCCAATAACAAAACCTGCCCCCACTGCTGCAAAACCGGCCCCTACCCTTCCAGCCTCCCGGGGAAATGCCCGATGCCAGCTACCGTCAGTCCGGCCCTGGTTGGTGCTGTACAGTTGAACCGGAGCAGGAACACCAAGGAACACTCGAAAGGGAATTAATAGCATCTCCCTATCAAGTAACAAAGTCTTAAAATGTCTCTTAAAAGTCAAGTGATTAGATATCGGTTTCAGAAGATGAGGCAAGAAAGTCCAGCTTTTTTGTAGCTTGAACAAAGAAAGAAGTACCACCCCACTGCAACGCCTGAACTTTGGAACCACAAAGCAATTACTGGTGGAGAAGCCCAGTAGGCCCGGTGTATTTGAAAAACACACAATGTGTCAAAAATTAATCCTCTTCCTCACTGGAAGCGAATATAGCTATCAGGGGCTGCCTCTCATTTAGGGCAGAGGGGCACTGCCCCTCCTCCCTTTTTCAAGAGAGTTGTGTCAAATGTGGCATTTTAAAGAATATGGGTCTTATTAAGATCTTGGCAGACGGGATGCTCCGTCACAAACGTGATGGATATCCCATCCACAGTATAACGATCTCCATAGGATATAATGGGATCGTAATTCGGCGGGCAGCATATCTGTTCCGTTTGTGATGGAGTATTCCCCTCCGCCAAGATCTAAATCAGGTCCAATGTCTAAATATACCAAGTCATGCCAGGGTCTGAAAGAGGCTCTCTTCACGGTCGGTAATGGTCAGTGGGATGATCAACATCTTTGAGAGGTGCAAACACCATCTTTCTGATGCTTTGTCTTGCTTGTGACTCTTATGGCTTCAAGGCGCTCAATGTATTTGCATTGATTATGAGCTTGCCGCATTAAAACTTAGATGTATGCCTTATTTCAGACACCAGGGAGCCATATTACACAAACTCTGTGGTGGTGCAAAATAGGGCAAATGTATTTTGAAAGGTGTTGCTGCTTGTATAATATTTAGTGGAGAAAGTACATTTTTCCCCAGTTGACAGTAGTGGACAGTTTTTGCACCAGAACTAAATTGGAGAAAATAGATAGCAGAACCATTGCTAAAGATACATAATGCTCGTTTTTGCCTGTAAATAATTTTAGGATTAGAAGACATATTTCCACAAAGAAATAGCAGTCCAAAAAGAACCTTTTTTTAAACAAAAAAAACCTGAAATTAATTTCGCACTATTTTTGCAACTTACGTAATGCAATGGAACATCTGAAAAGGAGAAAATGTATTCTCTTATTATATATACTCAGCAACATTAGTGTGAAATCTATTTTGTCCATATTTTGCCCTGATCCAAATACTTTTGGCCCCATTCCTATTACACAAGCAGAAAAAACGGTGGAAACGAATTTGACCTAAGATTTTATTTTGCACCTGTGCAAAGTGTTTCAAAATGGCCTCTGCCCTGACGGCCGTACTGATAATAATGTCTCCCTGATGCAATGAATACACCCTAAGCTCTGACTCCACAGCCCGAGAGGGTCAGTGGGACGTTTTGGGAATAAGGCCAATGTCCGCAGGCCCTCTCCCCCCCTTTAAATATTGTCATTTGACAATGTATGAAGAAGAAACCCGCTGCCTCTGGGGGAGGGTGAACCGCATTAATACAGTCTTGAGTATAGAGATGTACTTGTCACTGTTTGAAAACACTGCTTCGGCGGAATCGGCTTAACCCCCGTAAGCCTTATTAGCCGATGCAAGCAGCTTTTACCTGGAAGGCTCATCCGAGGCCAGGGGGGCTGGGCCTGGGCCAATCAAACGTGAAATCCCGGATCTTCATTTCGAAAATGAAATCTCGGCTCTTCGTTCCCACTGTGGTGGAAAGTTTCCCTCCACTGATCATTGTGTTATAAACTAATGTCTAGTTTATAATTAGTGCACACGTGTTTATATAGTACTTCTCTTCTATGGACATTTCCTTGTGTGTTGATATTTATTTTTGGCGGGTAAAAATTGAAGTTTTACATTTATTTAAGTGCTAAAAGTACACTCAGACATTAATGGTGCATAATCACCTGAAAAACAAGCATTGTAATGCAAGCACGTGTGCACATCTGCAGTTACTTTACGAAATTTCACCATGTGCTGTTAATGTGCAAAGCTGCCGGCCAGGCAGTCATGACAGAGCATGCAGAGACTCATGACAGAGCATGCAGAGACTCTGCGAGATGATGGACAGAGCGCTGAAACTTTTCAGACACTCTCCCCCCCTCACAGATCTGGGTTGAATCCCTTATCGTTCTTTAGTTCACTTCGCCACCCCAGTTCAGACCCAGCCGCATGCAAATCAGTCTTGACCCTGTGCCTCATGGGAACAGTCCAACCCAAACTGCCAAGCCAGGTCTTCCCTGGACCGGAAACAAGGATCCTGGGAGCGGTTTAGGGGTAACACTCCTCATCAGCCAGGCTAGCTTGAATCCAGTGGCAAAGTGAGCAAGGGACCCACGTCTGGGCATACCCTGCCAACTTAGGGCAAACAAAGCAAACACAAGGGGATGATGGACGGAGCGCTGAAACATTTCAGACACTCACGCCCTGTCACAGATCTGGGTTGAATCCATCATCGTTCTTTAGCTCACTTCGCCACCCCTGTTCAGACCCAGCCATATGCAAATCAGTCTTGACCCTGTGCCTCATGGGAACAGTCCAGCCCGAACTGTTCAACATTCTGTCCATCACATTTTCATTTTGCATTTGTCACCCCGAATGGAACGGGTATGCACAGACGTGGGTCCCGTACTCTCAATGCCACTGGAGTCAAGCTAGCCTGGCTGATGAGGGGTGAAACCCCAAAACCAGTCCTAGGATGCTTGTTTTCCAGTCCATAGAAAACCTGGCCTGGCAGTTCGGGCTGAACTGTTTCCATGGGGAACAGGGTCAAGACTGATTTGCATATGGCTGGGTTTAAACTGGAATGGCATGGGGAGCAAAAAAACAATGGATTTAGGCCCAGATCTCTGTACTGGGGTGAATGTTTGACATTGTTCAACTTCCTGTCCATCACATGTTCTTTTTGCAAGACTCTGAAAAAGGCCCGATTTCAGTTTTTCCCCTTTTTAAAAATACATACAGACGGGGAACACATATTTCTTGTCTGAGTTACATGCAAAATCACTAAAAATTGAAACCTAGGAGCCTTCTTTATAATATGAATGGTTGGACATGGTGAACCTCGGTTTATACTCTCACATAGTGGATGTGTGTGATTGTGAGAGAGGCAGCACATGGCTCCTGGTTCATGATTGTTAACAGAGTGCTGGGCGACCCAGTGTGTAATTTGCACCCGGCAGGAGCACTGCTGCTGTACACTTGTGTGCCGATGCTCCTCTGCAACAAGCCCACCGACAGAGGACCAGAATAACCCCATCTCTCAGTTTGGGCAGGTCCCCCATCCTTGAAGGGATGCCTGAGGTCCATACAGAGTTACGGTGAAGTGACAGTGCGCACAAGAATGGTGGGATAAGATGAAGCAAATGCAAACAATACGCCAGCACAATGTGTACCACAGCATGCCTTTAAGAGCGCCTAGAAGACCTGCCAGGAGTCTCCGTGACACCCCATGTGGGTCTCTCCAGATGGTCTGTGAACTCCTCCATTCCCCTCCACTCCAACAGACCCCATAATTGCAACCCGTAGGCCACTTTAGAGATGTCTTTTATATGTGCACTCTGAGAAATGGCCCCTACGTAAATCCGTTTATATCAATTCAATATGATTTTATTCAGAAATAAATACAAAGAAACAATATACATTTCATTAAAATATTAATTAAACATTTCACTACAGTAATATGTTTATTTCAGGTCCCCTTACATGAACTGAATATTATAGCTTCCCTATACAACAAAAAATACAGTGCTATGTTTCATTCTTTCTCATAAAGTGGGGATACAAAATAAACTCATATTCAAATCTCAGAATTAGACGATAGGCTAAAAATACCAGGGCAAAAGCAGCTTAGCTGATGCTACCGACCTAATTGCCCCCATGTAGGTGTCCCTAGCAAACTGTCACCTAGAATTGGCCATCTACAAATCACTGGCAACTTCGACCATGATTAACTGTATCTTCATTAACAGTGAAAAATGACGCAGTCAAATCTCATACATGCACAGAATAATACTTCTCCAGCTTAGAGATATATTTGCCACTATAACAACAAGCTGGATTTTTTTCAAAAAATCAAATTTTCACAAACTAAATTTATTTTTGCCCATTTCTAGTCGGGCAATCCATTATCCAGGAATATGTACTTTATTACAAAAAAACAAAACAAATAGTTGAACAAATCCTGTATCTTGTTTATTACCATTTTTCAGAGGGGTCAATGATTCCACAATGTCCATGAATTTTGATCTTTTGTCATAAGGAGTCATATTCACCATAATTTAAAGGAATTCTCTCTATATATGATTTGGGCAGCAAACAGTAGTAACATAGGAAACCTCATCTAATAGCACTCCGGGATATCCACATTTTGCTTTCTACTCGGAAGTGAGTCAATTTGCATTCCACATGTTTATCAATGGTACGCAGAAGCATACTGGCGATCTCTTTACCGGTGGATATCTGGGCGGATATCTTGATGATCTTCCGAAAGGGTCTTAGAATTATTTCATTCATTCATTTCTTATGGTCATAACCATTGAAAAGGGATCTAGCTCTTCTCTCAGTTTTCCTGAACATAGGTATTAAGGTACTACTTATTTGCCTTGGGTCTTTCCTATGCACTATTCATAGTCCAGTACTTCCAGAGGGTCAATTCCATAATATAACCCTTGTAAATACTACTCAGTCTATTTGTTGGGGAATTTCAGCTAGGTTTCACAAAGACCATTGGCAGTTATTAGTGGTAATTACCCTACAAATAGATGATGGGTCTTCATGTGTGTCTATCAAGAATTTCTCAATGACATGTCTTGTACACTTTCAATAACTATTTTTCTTACAGAATTTGGTATACATTTTATTAATTTATGGGGTCATTTAGAGTTTGGTGATATGATGCATGCGACATAGCAGTTGTAATGTTCTATTGAACTGGAGGTTTTGTTGTCCATTTAGTGGTGGAAGAGCCATTGTTATAACTGCTGGTAGAAACCCTTGACCTGCCATTATGTTCAGCATGGGACACAGGATTATAATTGTGGTCACCTCGTATATGGAGGGCAGGGCAACCATCTTTTTTTCTACCCTGGACCGCTATGCTAGGCATGGAGTTTCCAGAAGGGAACTCACACATTTTCTTGCATGTTGGGTCATTGTTATTTTGTTCCACAAAAAACACAAATTCCTTCTTTTGGATTTTGTTCATGCAAAGCAAGCTTCTATGCCAAGCGTGTGCATCCAACATGGTGCCCATTCGGCAAAGGATTAGTGCCCTTAATGGGGATGTAGTGGTAACTGCAGTGAAGGGGCGGGGGCTGTTTTCTGCCAAGCAGCTAGAGATCTCTAAGTCTAATGGGTGTTCCTCCACTAGAGTTGCAGAATTTACTGCTACCCAATCTTCAGCTTGCAATTTAGAATCTTGCCATAAAATCTACCTATATATGTATATGAACTTTAGCAGATTGCTCGTATACTCAAAAACTTCCTGACACAAGGTGATGGTCCTTGTAATAAGCTGATGAGGTCATGTAGGGGCATAGATAGTGAAGGCAAGAGCTATAGAGAACATATCAGGGTTTTAGATGTTTTTAATAACAGCATCACTGGTGTACGCTCTACGTGACAGTGTTAATCATTCCATCAATTTGTTCATCAATTTATGTGTAGCCATTTAAATATTTGGAATTTTTCTATCAATGATTCCAAATTTATTTTCTTTGTTTCTGACTCAATACATTTTCTGTCTATATTCAATGGTCTAACATATATTCATGCCTATAAACAAGAATAAGATAAAGAAAGATGTAAATGAACCAACACATTCAATAACCATTATAGAGAGAACACAATAACTATCTTGTCCCCAGTACATTTTGTTTTCAATGATCTATGAAAGATCTCATGTAAGCGTTCCACTATTCTTCCATTTTATTCACATCCACTTACTTCACCGCCTTCCTTACTCTATTCATCTACTACCCACATGTGGTACCTAAGGTCCAAATTACTAGAACACAACTCGTTCACCTGGAAATGTCATATCTGCTGTGGTTTCTTCTACTCACAACTATACCTCTTCCTTCAGTTCTTGATGAATATGTCTTTAGCCATTCTAATACCTGTAGACAATCAACAATCAATAACCTTTTCAATACACACACATGCACTGGGTGTGTCAGGGTTTACCCACACTATGAGGGCCAATCCGGTGCAATATATACACACACACACACACACACACTAACTAATCAATTTGCATGATTTTTGTATTCACAAACTTTTCAAGCTCCCACCAGCAGTTTCATAATACTACAGTTTTACAGGTTATAAACCACATTTGTTGAATAAGGTGTTTGTTCATCAGAAATGTAACCCAGAGTTTCTTCAGAACTGATAGCAGCACTGTGCCCCTTCCCCTATCACTGGGGCCACCACCCCAACTTCGAGGAGAGCAAGACAGACACATAAATACAAAGCTGAGCAGCATCTGCATAAGATGCCACTTTGCCACTGAAGTTTTAAAGCAACACACTAAGTTTTGAGCATTTATTAAGAATGGACCACCAGTGTGACTGTGAGCGTGACTGCCTGTTTGAGGCCACTGTTTACACTGCATGTATAATTTATTGTTTGAGTAATTAAAATCATTATAATACCCGAATTCAAAGCTATAACAGTATCATTAATACGTAGCTTAAAATACATTATTTTTCCAGAGTGGCATCCCAGACAGTAAACGAAGCACTGTTTACACTGCTCTGGTGGTGTGTGGAAATGGACCTAAACCAAGCTCATTTGTGCCTATCCTTGTAAGTTTGGTGGTAGAGCAGGAATGGATACTGGTGCCTTTTTCATGGACGTCATTTCGGGGTCGTCAGGGGTCACAGATGCAACCCCTGGCTTGTCCTTTGCAACCCCTGGTCTCATAGGTGTCAAAATCAGTGCCAGGAACACAGGGGCAGCTCATCCTTATGGACGTGGGTTGGGGCTCCACTTTTATTGGTTTCGGCCATTTTTGTATTACACTAATAGTGAATAATATTTTGTTATTTACTATTAGTGTAATAATGAATGGAGTACAGTTAGATGGAATATGAGCCCTGTCAGCTCAGCCCTGTCAGCTGAGGTGCTGATAAAAACGCTGCACCACTGGTGGTATATATATATATATATATATATATATATATATATATATATTCACTTAAAAAACCATAGGTTTCAGGCACGTTATAGTTAGAAATTAGCATTTAAAAAACCTTTGAAATTCACTGAAAAAACCATAGGTTTCAGGCAAGTTATAGTTAGAAATTAGCATTTAAAAAACCTTTGAAATTCACTGAAAAAACCATAGGTTTCAGGCTCGTTATAGTTAGAAATTAGCATTTAAAAAACCTTAGAAATTCACTGAAAAAACCATAGGTTTCAAGGGCGTTATAGTTAGTTGGACATTTCACTCGTACAAAACCAGAGAAATTCCCCCGTTATAGTTAGTTCAGCTAACTATAACTCGCGCCCCGCAATGCACTGCTGATGACGTCACATATTACATCACTCATGACATGGTCAGTGACATCACTGATGACATCACTGATGACATCATCCAGTGACTGTGTGTTTCTGTAAAGTTTAAATATGTTTAATATATATAGGGAAAGGCGTATTGAAGAATGAGTGGGTGTATAAGTGTCTGAATGGATGATTTAGTAGGTGCGTGACTGACTCTATAAGTGAGTGATTAAACGTATCTTACTGAATACATGGGTTAGTGACTACATTGTGTGAATGTCTGTATCCGTCTGTCTGTTGGTGTGTAAGCGACTGCATGGGTTTGTGAATATCTACATGAGTGTCTACATGGGTTATTGATTGGTTGTCTGAGTATCTGTATGGGTGCCTGAGTGTTTGTGTGGGTGGGGTGTGTGTGACTCTGTGCATAGATGTGTGAGTGGGTGATTCACTGGGTGCATGGTTTCAATAGTGCATCTGTGATGGACTGTATGGGTGGGTGAGTGTGTATATGGGTGTGTTAGTCAGTGAAGGTATATCTCAGTGGTACATGTGTGAGTAACTACATATGTGAAAGGCAGTATATATGTGTGTTGGAGTATATAAATGGCTATAAGTGAGAGTGTGTGATTGTGAGAGTGGCTGTATGGATGAGTGTGTACTTGTATCAGTGATTGTATAAGAGCGTAAGAATGTGCTAGTATTTGTATGAGTAAGTGAGCTGGTGTGTGTATAACTGTATAGGTGAGTAAATGGCAGTGTGATTAATTATTTGCATGACTGACCAGGTGTGTGAGTACCTCTATGGATGAGTGGCGGTGTGTGTGTGTCTATATAGGTGTATGAGTGCATATGATAGTCCTGTACTGAGTGACCGTAAGTATGAGTGACTGTACGGGTGAGTGAGTGGATGTGTGTGTAGACCTAAGAATCAGTGAGTGGGTATGTAGTTATTGGTGTTGGAGTGTCTATGGTTTTGAGAATGGCAGTCTGTAATTTAGAGTGGGTGTATCAAAAGTTATATTAGGGTGTGAGAAGATGCATGAAATTATCACTTGGATGATGTCATCAGTGATGTCATTTGAGATGTCATCAGTGATGTCATCAGTGATGTCACTGACCATGTCATGAGTTATGTAATATGTGACGTCAACAGCAGTGCATTGCGGGGGCGCGAGTTATAGTTAGCTGAACTAACTATAACGGGGAATTTCTCTGGTTTTGTACGAGTGAAATGTCCAACTAACTATAATGCCCCTGAAACCTATGGTTTTTTCAGTGAATTTCAAAGGTTTTTTAAATGCTAATTTCTAACTATAACGTGCCTGAAACCTATGGTTTTTTAAGTGAATTTCAAAGGTTTTTAAATGCTAGTTTCTAACTATGCCTACAGAGGTAGGACATGTGAAGAAAGAAGAAAAAACGCACAGAAAGAAGCAAAAGAAATGTAGAAAGAAGCAACAGAAGTCCACAAAGACGAAGAAAAGTGCAGGAAGAAGCAAGACATGTGCAGAAAGAACCAACAGAGGAGCAGAAAGAGGCCTTGTTGCAAAATCATCCTGTGCCCACAACTTTTTCAGACGGGTACTGGTGGTAACTGAGTCTGACTAACCAGGCTTAGAGCCAGTGCTATGCTAAAAGACACTTAGAATACAGTGAAGACACCTACATACACTAGGGAACACTATGCGTTGGGGTACCCCTGTGATTAGCATGACCTCCTCTGTAAGGCCCTAGTACATAATAGGGCAGGGGGATTAAAACTACCTCTAAGTCAGAGGTGCAGAAATATGCTACTTTAACTAGTAGTCGCGTTTGCAGAGTGGTGGAGAAAGGGTGCTGGGCGTCCAACCAACGCTCAGGAATTCCGCTGCGTAGGACTTACAGGAGGTACCAGGAGGGATTCTTGGCCCCCAAACTCCCTCAGGACAAAATTGGACTTCATCCCCCATCCCGTAGTCTGCCACGAGGCACGTTTGCAGAGTGGTAGAGAAAGGGGGCCATGGCCTCCGAAGACGTCTTAGCAATCTCACTGTGTGGGACTTACTGGAGGTAACAAGAGGGGTAGTTGGCCCCCAAGGACATCCTTGGGGGCCAACTTCCCAAACTATTACCTCCAGTCAGTCCCACACAGCAGCACTGGTAAGTACTCGTACTAGGCCACGCCCACTTTGCCCACCACTCTACAAACGCGCTCCCTGGTGCGCTCTTGGATGGGGATTGAAGTCCCCTTCACTGCTGGGGGTCCTTTAGGGGCCAACTAGCCTACCTTTTACCTCCAGTAAGCCCCACGCAGTGCGGATTGGTGAGAGGTAGACAAAGGCCATGCCCCCTTTCTCCACCACTCTGCAAACGCGCCCCTGACGCGTTGTAAGTTGGGGATTAAGTCCCCTTGAATCCTGAGGGTCCCTGGGGTCCAACTAGCCCACCAGGTACCTCCAGTAAGCGCCACAGAGCTGCATTGCAGAGAGGTGTAAAAGGGGCGTGACCTGGACCACCTCTCTGCAACGCAGTGCAGTGGCGCTTACTGGAAGCACCTGGTGGGCTAGTTGGCCCCCAGGGGCCCTCAGGATTGAAAGGAATTAATTCCCCAACTTAAAAGCGCCACAGGGCGTGTTTCCACACATGTCACCTCAGGCCCCGCCCCTCCATTCAATACTGTGCAAACACGCCCCGTGGCACTTTTTAAGTTGCGGGATAAAGTCCCCTTGAATCCTGAGGGTCCCTGGGGTCCAACTAGCCCACCAGGTACCCCCAGTAAGCGCCACAGAGCTGCATTGCAGAGAGGTGTAAAAAGGGGCGTGGCCTGGACCACCTCTCTGCAACGCAGCCCTGTGGCACTTACTGGAGGTACCTGGTGGGCTAGTTGGCCCCCAGGGACCCTCAGGATTGAAGGGGAATTAATTCCCCAACTTAAAACGCGCCACAGGGTGTGTTTGCACACATGTCACCTAGGGCCCGCCCCCTCCCTTCACCACTGTGCAAACGCGCCCCGTGGCGCGTTTTAAGTTGGGGGATAAAGTCCCCTTGAATCCTGAGGGTCCCTGGGGTCCAACTAGCCCACGAGGTACCTCCAGTAAGCGCCACAGAGCTGCGTTGCAGAGAGGTGTAAAAAGGGGCGTGGCCTGGACCACCTCTCTGCAACGCAGGCCTGTGGCGCTTACTGGAGGTACCTGGTGGGCTAGTTGGCCCCCAGGGGCCCTCAGGATTGAAGGGGAATTAATTCCCCAACTTAAAATGCGCCACACGGCGTGTTTGCACACATATCACCTCAGGCCCCACCCCCTCCCTTCACCACTGTGCAAACGCGCCCCGTGGCGTGTTTTAAGTTGGGGGATAAAGTCCCCTTGAATCCTGAGGATCCCTGGGGTCCAACTAGCCCACCAGGTACCTCCAGTAACTGCCACAGGCCTGCGTTGCAGAGAGGTGTAAAAAGGGGCGTGGCCTGGACCAGCTCTCTGCAACGCAGCCCTGTGGCGCTTACTGGAGGTACCTGGTGGGCTAGTTGGCCCCCAGGGACCCCCAGTATTGAAGGGGAATTAATTCCCCAACTTAAAACGCGCCACAGAGCGCGTTTGCAGAGTGTTGTTGGGAGGAGGCGGGGCCTCCGGCACGATTGCGTTTTTTTTTTTTAAAATTATTTTTTGGGGAAGGGGGGCTGTGTGGCCCCCCTTCTTTTGACTTTTTTTGGGCCCTGGGGACCTTATCCCCCAGGGCCTGACCCCCATTTAAAAAAAAAATATATATATTAACGGGTAGGGGGCCGCGTGGGCCCCCCTCCCGTGGCCAATTCCAGCCCCGGGGACCCCATCCCCCGGGGCATGGCCAAATATATATTTTTTTTATGGAGGCGGGCTGCGTGGCCCCCCTCCTGAGGCCTCTATTGGCCCCGGGGACCCCATCCCCCAAGGCTGGCCTTTATTTTATTTTTTTAATTTTTTGGGAGGGGGGCCACGTGGCCCCCCTCCCGGGCCACTTCTAGCCCCGGGGACCCCATCCCCCGGGCAGGCCCTATCCGTTGGGGACCGTGGGGGGAGCCCCAATGCCCCCACGGTCCCGCCGGCTCCCCGCGTCCTGCGGGAGCCGGCATTGCTTTTCCACATGGGGAGCTGCTAACATGCAGCTCCCCTTGTGGAAAAGCAATCTGCTTTGCTTCATTGAAGCGAAAGCAGGTTCCCGCCCTGTCATTGCAAACAGCAGTGTCCCGGGGGTGGGCACCCCGGGACACTGCAGGAGCCGGCTCTGGTGGGTGGCGGTCTCCAGGGCCATCACGGGCTCCAGGAGGGGGGCCGCGCGGCCCCCCCCACCTATTGCACAGCCCCGGGGAGGTGGTGGTCCCCAGGGCTCGGGGGTCCGTTGCGGACCCCTGAATTTGAATATTAGTGCCCCGGGGAGGTGGCGGTCCCCGGGGTGTGTGGGGGGGGCTCGAGCCCCCCCACACAGGTCTATGTTTTTTTTTAAAAAAGCCCCGGTGGTGGCGGTCCCCGGGGCAGCGGGGGGGCCGTGTGCCCCCACGATTATAATCAATAAAAGCCCCGGGGGGTGGCGGTCCCCGGGGCTTGGGGGGGCCTTGGAGGCCCCCCAAACATTAAAAATAAGAAGCCCCGTGGGGTGGCGGTCCCCGGGGCTGCGGGGGGGCTGTGTGCCCCCCGCAAATGTTTATGGAAAGCCCCGGGGGGTGGCGGTCCCCGGGGCTGTGGGGGCCTACCTGGGCCCCCGCAATTACATTATTGAATGCCCCCGGGACTTGGCCCACCCGGGGGCTAAATAATAACGAAGCGCGGGAGGCCGCGCTTCGTTTTTTTTTCCGGCCGAAATTCGCGCTGGGTGCGCGAATCTCGCCGATTTAAAAAAAAAATATATATATGCTTTTTTTGGCCCTGAGCAGGCCTAGGGGGTCAGGGTGTTTCTACCCTGCCCCCTTTTCTTTTTTTTCACCTTTCTTTCCCTGTTTTCTTGTGCCTCGGTTACCGAGGCACAAGATGGCTGCCAACACTTCCTGGTTTGGAGTGTTGACAGCCAATTAGAATAAAGCTCGTGGTCGGGAGGGTGCAGATCCACTGCGCCTCTATATATCTAAACTTTTATTTTTTGATTTTCTCAGCAACTACTGAACGGATTTACACCATTTAAAAAAGGTCTCTTTCTGAACCAAGGGCTACCTTTTGCCAAATTTGGTGTAATTCCGTTCAGCAGTTTCAGCTGTAACCGTGTCTAAATTTTCCTATGGGAAATTGATTTTCTGACCTCTATTTTTGAATTTCTCAGGAACTACTGAACGGATTTAATCCATTTAAAAAAAAGGTCTCTTTCTGAAACAAGGGCTACCTTTTTGCCAAATTTGGTGTAATTCCGTTCAGCAGTTCGAGCTGTAGCCGTGTCTAAAGTTTCCTATGGGAACTTGGAGAAAACATGTTTTGGGACCCCCCTTTTTTCTCAGCCCCCGCTTGCCGAATCACCCCGAAACTTTCAAGACAGGAGCTGACCGGAGCGGGCTACGAGTTTTGAAACTTTCGCGAAGATTCATCAACCGGCGCCAATGATATTGAGAAAACTAGGAAACTAGGTCCTAACTATAACTACCTACTGGCGACCGCCAGTAGGTAATATATATATATATATATAATTCCAAAAATTCCAGTAGGCGCGCTCTCAGGGTATAGTACACTCGGACCACGGTAGTTGTTGCAGGTTTGGCCGGTATGCTCTGCCAGCATTTGCCTACACTTCCCAAGGGTCCCGCAGATCTAGAAGGTGCGACGAGATAAGGATATATATATATATATAGCTATATTATCTACTGGCGGTCGCCAGTAGATAGTTATAGTTAGGACCTATTTTCCATAGGAAATCCGCGACATTCTATTTGAAATAACTCTTGCGTCGGTTGACGAATCTTCGCGAAATTTTCAAACTTTATGGCCCGCTCCGGTCCGCTCCTATCCTGAAAGTCTCAGGGTGATTCGTCAAGCGGGGGACGAGAAAAAAGGGGGGTCCCAAAACGTGTTTTCCCCATTCATTTTCCCATAGGAAACTTTAGACACAGCTACAGCCCGAACTGCTGAACGGAATTACACCAAATTTGGCAAAGAGGTAGTTGTTGGTTCAGAAAGAACCCTTTTTGTTCAATGGTGTAAATCCGTTCAGTAGTTGCGGAGAAATTAAAAAATAAGAGTCAAAAATCAATTTCCCATAGGAAACTTTATGCAAGGCTACAGCCCGAACTGCTGAACGGAATTACACCAAATTTGGCAAAGAGGTAGTTCTTGGTTCAAAAAGAACCCTTTTTGTTAAATAGTGTAAATCCGTTCAGTAGTTGCTGAGAAAATCAAAAGTAAAAACACATATATATCTGGGCGGAGCCTAACGACACATGTCATCGTGAGATCTGATTGGCTGTCAGCACTTCATCCTGGAATTGCTGGCAGCCATCTTGGGACCAATATAAATGATAGTACCCCATTGAAATGCATTGTAGTGAATCGAAGATTTTGAGGGTTACCAAAGGAGAACTATATAAAGGGTGATAACAGACTTTAGTTACATTAGAATTCATTTGTTGATGGTACCATACTAATTTCAGGAATTGTGGTGTGTTCTAAGGTGATTTTACCCTGTGAAAAACCTTCTGCTGGGATATCATGAATCATGTTTGAGAGAAAACTATTTTCACATGCTTGTCCCATACAGTTTTGGAAGGTGCCCCAGAAGCTAAAATGAGAGCATATTTTCTGTAAATTCACATTATCTTTCTCAGTCATGTGAGAATGAAGTCTGACATTCTCAGTAAAACATGTACATCCAACAAGGGCAGAGACTGTCAGTTGATTCCTTTGTGTTCTACTGCAGCTTCCCAGAGTGTTCTAAAGAACAACTAGAGTGCTAACAGCCTTACTTATGACAAAAGTATGGCACACCTGAAGCCATCTTGATTGGAATAAACTGGTAACACTTAAAACATTTAATTTAAAAAGGAACAAAATGATGGGGTTCATCTTGTCATAGAAATTATGGTTAGTGCTCTGGAAAGAAAAATTAGGACATGTTTCAAGTGTGATCTCAAATATCTTCCTGTTATATTTCAACAGGAGCAGCCTGTCAGTTGATGCCTTTGTGTTCTACTGCAGCTTCCCAGAGTGTTCTAAAGAACAACTAGAGCGCTAACAGTCTTACTTATGACAAAAGTATGGCACACCTGAAGCCATCTTGATTGGAATAAACTGGTAACACTTAAAATATTTAATTTAAAAAGGAACAAAATGATGGGGTTCATTTTGTCATAGAAATTATGGTTAGTGCTGTAGAAAGACAAATTAGGACATGTTTCAAGTGTGATCTCAAATATCTTCCTGTTATATTTCAACAGGAGCAGCCTGTCAGTTGATGCCTTTGTGTTCTACTGCAGCTTCCCAGAGTGTTCTAAAGAACAACTAGAGCGCTAACAGTCTTACTTATGACAAAAGTATGGCACACCTGAAGCCATCTTGATTGGAATAAACTGGTAACACTTAAAACATTTAATTTAAAAAGGAACAAAATGAGGGGGTTCATTTTGCCATAGAAATTATGGTTAGTGCTGTAGAAAGAAAAATTAGGACATGTTTTAAGTGAGATCTCAAATATCTTCCTGTTATATTTCAACAGGAGCAGCCTGTCAGTTGATGCCTTTGTGTTCTACTGCAGCTTCCCAGAGTGTTCTAAAGAACAACTAGAGTGCTAACAGCCTTACTTATGACAAAAGTATGGCACACCTAAAGCCATCTTGATTGGAATAAACTGGTAACACTTAAAACATTTAATTTAAAAAGGAACAAAATGGGGGGCGTGGCTAAGCACCGAAGCGTAATGGCTGCCTAACGCTGTAGCTCCGTAAACCCTGTCCCCACACGCCTATCCGCCACACTGATCCGCTCCCCCCGAGGAGGAGAAAAGACACCGGAGGCATACCGGAGGGGATTCCCTCGGACCCCGAAACCAGCGAACGTCTGTGCCCCGAGAAACCGGAGCAAACGGAGTGGGGCCTATCCGCAGCGCTGAAACCGGGGAGCACAGTGCCGGTGAGGCCGCGGCGGTGAGGGACGGAGCCGCCTTTCCCGGCCGTAGCCACGAGCCTGGCGAAGGGCCCTGAGAATCACCCGCGCTCTGCGGCGGCATCGGCGGAGTGGGCGTCAGGCGGTCCAGGCAGGAAGCACCTGTAGCAGCCCTCACCGTCCCGAGGAGCGACTCGGGGGCCTGAGACGCCATTGCTCCGCGGGGCAGGACCGGAGCACTGCGGCGTGACCTGGAGGTGAGGCGGGGGGCCCGAGTGTCTTGGGGCGGTGTCCCCGAGTGAAATCATCGGTGGACCTTGTCCTTTCCCCCCCTCGCTGAAGTGTCCGCAACCAGCTGCGGGTCCTGTTTTCCCACCCCCCCCCTCACTGGCATACTGTGAGGTGGCGCCGGGGACTCATAGCCACAGCCCAGTCGAAGAGACGAGGAGAGTGTTTGAGCCGGCCGGCCCTGCGCCTATCACCAGTGGGCCTCTGTAACAGCTAGCAGGGTGAAGCGAGCGCTGGGCTCCCCCATATGGTGCCTCCTGAATCAGCGCTGCCACCATAAAGTGATCTGAGTGCGCGTGGACCACATACCGAGATCCTACGGTCATGGGCCCCCTCCCCCGCCTACACCATTAGACTACTGGCCGGGCACATTACCAGTCAGCACCCCCCTGACTACCGGGGCCATAGACGACTCGTTTAATTCCACCACAAGCCCTTTGTGCGACGAGGAGCGGACACAATGGAGAAAAGCAAGCCCCCAGGAACGAGAGGGTCTAAACCAACGCAGACCAATAAACTCGATCGATACACGATGCCCAAAGACATGCTGCAGGGCCGTCAATCCAGAGGCACACCCCTGGGGGACCCAGAAGAAGAGGAGCGAGAACTCTCCCTTAAAGACGTCATGGAGGCCATCACAAGCGTCAAGACCTCTCTTGAACATAAAATGGACACTATCGCGATTGACATAAACCTAATAAGAGCAGACCTAGCCACATTTAAGGAAAAGGTCAAACAGGTGGAAATCGCTACGACCAGCCTGACGGGAGACGTCGCACAGCTCCAGGGGAGGTCTCGGACCTACAGGATTTCCGTAAATTCACGGAAATGAAACTGGATGATTATGAAGGGCGCCTACGCCGCAACAACCTACGCATTCTGGGAGTTCCGGAACGGGCGGAGGGGCAATCTCCGGACCTCTTCGTGGAAGACCTTATCCTAAAGCACCTCCAACCCAAGGGCCTCAGCCGATTTTTTGTTATTGAGAGGGCCCACAGGGTACCGGGGCGTCCGAAACCCGGGGCTCCTCCGCGCCCTATGCTGGCGAGAGTGTTGAACTTCCGGGACAGGGACGTAATTCTCCAAAATGCTAGGACAGGAGCTCCACTCCACTATGAAAACGCAGGCATCACCTTCTTTCCAGACTTTACACAGAGAGTGCAAAAGATGAGGCGCACCTTCCTTGTGGTGAAGAGGGAGCTTCGAGAGCGGGGCCTGAGGTACTCCATGTTGTTTCCGGCACGTTTGCGGGTCGAGGCGGAGGGCGGACGTGGTTTTTCGAGCATCCTGAAGAGGCAGCTGACTGGCTTGAAAGCAGGAAAATTCCGGGCCCACCGGATAGTCAACCCAGAGAGGAGACTTCGCTGACCCCTACAGGATGAGACACGGCGGTGGAGAGTGGATGTCACTGAGACATTTTGGCCCTTATCCGAGCTAGGTTAAGCACTGGGCGGCTGCGCATTTGATCTGGAGGGGCTTCTTCGAGACTGTTTAAACTCCAACCCTCGAGGGGTGCCTTTTCCTTGGGGTTACAGACTTTACTTTTTATAGGGGGCAGAGATACGGACAGCCACACCCCTATTTTTTTCTACCTTTAGTTTTTTGCTAGGGCGACAGGCACTCTGCAAGTTTGAAATGGGCAGTTCTACGCCCAGAGTGCAGGAGCAGCAGGGAGGGGGTTGTTGGGTGGGGAATTTTTGTTCATAATTTGTTGGAAATTTTGCATCGGTGTCAATTATGGTTTCTTCCACAGAGGGGATGTCGACTTTGTTTCTCCTGGCATTTTAAAATCTATCAAGTTGTACGACAGAGGTTATGGGGGACGGGACAATTAAGGTATTAAGTTGGAATGTCAACGGGCTTGGGGACAAGATTAAGCGGAGCATAGTTCTCCAGTACCTGAAACAGAGATCTCCAGATATTGTCCTGCTCCAGGAGACGCACCTGGTTGGTAATCTGTGTAAAGCAATGCATAGGGGAGGATACAAAATGGTAGCACACGCGGGGTTCACGTCTGGCTCCAGAGGGGTGGGCATTATGATGAAAAACACACTCCCCCTCGCTATAAGTTCCACATGGGCGGATGACCGGGGCAGATACATTGGTATTACGGGAACTTGGGAGGGCCGTCTTATCTCTCTCATGTCCATCTATGTTCCGCCAGGCCTACAGGGCACCACCTTTGCGGACCTGGGTAAGGTCCTCCTCTCCATTCCAGACGGCCTTGTGGTCCTCGGAGGGGACTTCAATGCGGTGGTCTCGGGCACCCTGGACCGTCATCCCCCGCGTGAGGTGGGGTCCGCTTCCCGCTGGCTACCTGACTTCCTAGAAACTATGGGGCTAGTTGATGGTTGGAGAACTTACCATCCAGACCAGATACAGCACACCTTTCACTCCGGGGCACACCATACCCTTTCCCGCCTAGACTACTGTTTGCTGCCAGCCGCACAAGCATCCCTCATACACGAAATCAAACATCTCGCGAGAGGCATCTCCGATCACTCACCGATATGGCTCCGCATGGTCCTCCATCAGAACAAAGTAGGAAGACTAGCCCCAATCAATCCCTGGCATCTCCACAATCCCAAAATCCGCACAGCCCTTATTGAAGCCATGGATAATTATTTCTTAGATAACGAAGGGACGGTCTCCTCATCCAAGTCCCTATGGGAAGCATTTAAGACTGTAATCCGGGGACAGGCGCTATCGCTGATCTCGGGTGCGAAGAAAGAAAAACAGAAAGAAGTTTTGGACATCGAGGCTGAAATCGATAGATTGGAGAGTGAACTGGAGTCTGGGGTGACGCCGGAGAAGCTTCACCTCCTGAGCCTGAAGCAGCACAGCTATAAGGCCTTAGTCACAGACAAAGCCAAAAACTTGGGGAGGAGCGGCTGGGTAGACTCTACGACCTGGGTGACAAAGCAGGGAAGCTTATAGCATGGCTAGATAAACGGGAATGGGCGAGCAGGCTGGTGCCAGAGCTTAGAGTAAAGGGGACATACCCGTCACGAATCCACAAGAGATAGTCGATAGCTTTGCCAGCCATTACCAAACGGTCTATACGACAGTGGCCCCTATACGGAGGAGGACTCTCAAGAACTGTTGCATGACATCAAACTCCCCCGCCTCTCCTTAGAAAATCGGGATTTCCTGGACAGTGACTTGACCCCAGATGAGATAGCGCAATAGATCCGTTCATTAAAATCGGGAAAGGCACTCGGCCCCAATGGACTCCCCATCGAGCTCTATAAGCTGCGACCCGATAAACTCTCCCCTACTTAAAATCTATGTTTGAGGAATCACTGGAGACGGGCATGCTGCCCAGGGAACAGAGGATAGCCACCATAGTTACCATCCATAAAGACGGAAACCCAGAACAGACTGCAGTTCCTACCGGCCAATTTCCCTCCTAAACGCCGAACCCAAAATCCTCGCCAAGCTCCTGGCCAATCGCTTGGTCAAGGTCATTAGTGCCTTAGTACACCCAGATCAATCCGGCTTTATGCCGCACAGGAGCACGGCCCTGAATCTGCGTCGAGTCCATGGGGTAGTAGACAGAGCACATACTCTCCGAGAGCCAGCAATGATCGCGTCTCTGGACGCAACCATGGCATTCGACACTATTGAATGGCCTTACCTTTGGGCAGTATTGGCCAAAATGGGTTTCGGCCCTAACTACATAAACTGGATACGACTTCTGTATAACGAACCCCTAGCCCAAGTGGTGGTCAACAATAAGTTATCAGCTACCTTCCAGCTGAGTCGGGGAACCCGTCAGGGCTGCCCGCTTTCGCCTCTCCTCTTCGCCCTGGCCCTGGAGCCTTTGGCAGCCTGGATCCGTAGAGATCCCAGGATACGGGGATTAGAATGGTCTCCCGGCTGGGAGGACCGAATCTCCCTCTACGCAGACGACCTGTTGCTTTATTTGGCCTCTCCTAGGAAATCCCTTATAGTGATCTTAGATATTCTGGCGGTATTCGGACGATACTCTGGATTCTCTATCAACTGGAGTAAGTCGCTTTTGTTTCCTCTGTGGGGCGATCCACCCGTCCCTCCCAAGAACTGCCCCATACAAATCAACACGGCAGGCTTCAAATACCTGGGGATTTTCATTTCGCTAGATCCCGCAATCCGGTATACTCAAAACCTTCTCCCCCTTCGTAAACTTAAAAGCGATATTGCCAACTGGAGGTCGCTACCCCTCTCCCTTCTGGGCAGAGCCGCCCTATTCAAAATGATGTCCCTGCCTAGATTCCTATACACCTTGCAAAACACCCTGGATCCTGTTCCCGCAAAATATTTCAAGGAAATTGAGGGCCTGCAGAGAGACCTGTTGTGGGATGGAAAACCTCGAATCGCCCTGACCAAACTAACACTGAATTGGTATGACGGTGGTATTAGCCTCCCAGATATCAAGAAATACTACTGGGCGGCTCACCTAGCAGCCATCAACCACGGCATGTATGGCCGTGCAGACGATCCCGGATACGCCATGGATAAATGGCTCCTCCCAGATGGTAATTATAACAGGGCGCTATACTCACGGCCCAGACGATACACCTTGACTGGCCCCACCAAACATTCTGTCCAGATCTGGCATGATGTTATCGCCTCACTGGGATGGAAAAACACGCTGACATTAGCCACTCCACTTTGGGACTCAGAAAGATTGGGCGACTTATGGAAATCGAAGGGCTTTGACAGATGGGACCTTATCGGTATCTCACACATTAGGGACCTTTGGGGGGCTGGAGGGATTAAATCCTTTGACACGCTCCAGGCGGACTACGATCTAGCAGCCACCGAGTATTTCCGATACCTGCAGGTCCTGCACTCACTGCAATCTTTGCTGCCTAAGGGGACGTCCCTCCAGAGGCCTCTCCGCTGGAGGACAGAATATTAGACGGCCACCTTCCCGAGAAAACCATCTCCCTGATTTACAAAAAGTTAATCAACAACATGGAGAGTCCCCTTCAATCACTCCGTGAGAAATGGACGCAGGATGGGGTGGAGGTGGATGATGAGGACTGGCAGCTGGCGGTGGCTTCCCCCAGGAGGTTGCTATCCCGGCACGTTTGAGGCTGGTACAGCTTAAAATCCTCCACAGAATTTATATGACAGGACCCCGTTTGGTACACATGGGATGGTCAGATAATGGGAACTGTAGGCGGCAATGTGGTCACGTGGGGACATTCATACACATAATTTGGGAGTGCGAACATATCATATCCTTCTGGCTCAAGATCCATGACACTATTAATGCGGTACTACAGGTTCACCTCCGCCCGGAGGCACGACGATGCCTCCTCAATCTGTGGGAACCTACGGATCTCAACACAAATCAGACACGGTGGGCTACACTGGGGTTCATGCTGGCAAAACGCAACATTGCTCAACTATGGGGGGCCACACTATCACCCACACTGGCAGCATGGGAGAAGAACCTTGACTGGTGCATGTTCCGGGAGAAAACAGTCTACCTGGCAAGAGGGTGCCCCAAAAAATGGTCTCGGATATGGAGCCCCTGGAATACCTACCGGGGAGAGATCTGTATGCCTCCTGATTGTCCCGAACAAAATGACCCCCACACCCTGTAACATTCCTCTATCATGTAGAAAGCTGACGTATTTCCTCCTGTACCGACTGTAATGTATGATTTGGCGAACCCTCTGTAATGTTTATTGGAACCGATGTATGTTTAATAAAAAGAATTATAAAAAAAATAAAAAGGAACAAAATGAGGGGGTTCATTTTGCCATAGAAATTATGGTTAGTGATGCAAAAAGAAAATTTAGTGCATGTTTTAAGTGAGATCTCAAATCCTCTTCTATTTCATTAGAAAATTCACTTTCAATACCAGCAGTAGACTTCCAGTTAACTCCTTGGTGAGCAGTAGCTTTACTACAGAGATCTAATGAACAACTAGAGTAATAACATTCTGAATTTATGGCAAATGTGTGACACATCTGAATGCCTTCTTGATGGAATCAAAGTAAAAAACTGAAAGCATTTCCTACTGAGGAGACTGCAGTAAATGAGGAAATTAGGAAACTTCATAACAAAGAAGTCTTCCAAGATGGCCACCAGTGAAAAAAGAGCCCAAATGTAGCACAAATATTACCCAGATGTAGCCCACATATAGCCCAATGACAAAAGTGTGCAAAACACTTTTTATTTTTAGTTTTTGCAGTTTTATGTAGTGCAGACTGGTCAGGTATTGGAGCGTTGCATCTTAAAACATGACCCCCCTACACTACAAAAACACCACTGCACTACCCTAAACCCTAAAACACTACCCCAGCACGACCCCCTACACTACACAAGCACCACTGCACTATCCTAAACCCTAAAACACTACCCCCAGCATGACCGCCTACACTACACAAACACCACTGCACTACCTTAAACCCTAAAACACTACCCCAACACCACTGCACTAACCTAAATCCTAAAACACTACCCCCAGCACGACCCCCTACACTACCCAAACACCACTGCACTACCCTAAAACATGACCCCTACACTACACAAACACCACTGCCCTACCCTAAACCCTAAAACACTACCCCCAGCACGACCCCCTACACTACACAAGCACCACTGCACTACCCTAAACCCTAAAACACTGCCCCCAACACGACCCCCTACACTACACAAACACCACTGCACTACCTTAAACCCTAAAACACTACCCCCAGCACGACCCCCTACACTGCCCGAACACCACTGCACTGCCCTAAACCCTGAAACACATACCCTAGCAAGACCCCTACACTGCCCAAACACCACTGCACTGCCCTAAACCCTGAAACACCACCCCCAGCATGACCCCTACACTGCCCGAACACCACTGCACTGCCCTAAACCCTGAAACACTACCCCCAGCAAGACCTCCTACACTGCCCGAACACCACTGCACTGCCCTAAACCCTGAAACATCACCCCCAGCAAGACCCCCTACACTGCCCGAACACCACTGCCCTAAACCCTGAAACACCACCCCCAGCACGACCCCCTACACTGCCCGAACACCACTGCACTGCCCTAAACCCTGAAACACCACCCCTGCACGACCCCCTACACTGCCCGAACACTACTGCACTGCCCTAAACCCTGAAACACCATCCCCAGCACGACCCCCTACACTGCACGAACACCACTGCACTGCCCTAAACCCTGAAACACTACCCCCAGCAAGACCCCCTACACTGCCCGAACACCACTGCACTGCCCTAAACCCTAAAACACCACCCCCAGCAAGACCCCCTACACTGCCCGAACACCACTGCCCTAAACCCTGAAACACCACCCCCAGCAAGACCCCCTACACTGCCCGAACACCACTGCACTGCCCTAAACCCTGAAACACCAGCCCCAGCACGACCCCTACACTGCCCGAACACCACTGCACTGCCCTAAACCCTGAAACACCACCCCCTGCACGACCCCCTACACTGCCCGAACACCACTGCACTGCCCTAAACCCTGAAACACCACCCCCAGCACGACCCCCTACACTGCCCGAACACCACTGCACTGCCCTAAACCCTGAAACACCACCCCTGCACGATCCCCTACACTGCCCGAACACTACTGCACTGCCCTAAACCCTGAAACACCACCCCCAGCACGACCCCCTACACTGCATGAACACCACTGCACTGCCCTAAACCCCGAAACACTACCCCCAGCAAGACCCCCTACACTGCCCGAACACCACTGCCCTAAACCCTGAAACACCACCCCCAGCAAGACCCCTACACTGCCCGTACACCACTGCACTGCCCTAAACCCTGAAACACCACCCCCAGCATGACCCCCTACACTGCCCGAACACCACTGCACTGCCCTAAACCCTGAAACACCACCCCCAGCACGACCCCCTACACTGCCCGAACACCACTGCACTGCCCTAAACCATGAAACACCAGCCCGACCCCCTACACTGCCCGAACACCACTGCACTGCCCTAAACCCTGAAACACCACCCCCAGCACGACCCCCTACACTGCCCAAACACCACTGCACTGCCCTAAACCCTGAAACACCAGCCCCAGCACAACCCCGTACACTGCCCGAACACCACTGCACTGCCCTAAACCCTGAAACACCAGCCCCAGCACGACCGCCTACACTGCCCGAAAACCACTGCACTGCCCTAAACCCTGAAACACCAGCCCCAGCAAGACCCCCTACACTGCCCGAACACCACTGCACTGCCCTAAACCCTGAAACACCACCCCCATCAAGACCCCCTACACTGCCCGAACACCACTGCACTAAAGCCTGAAACACCACCCCCAGCAAGACCACCTACACTGGCCGAACACCACTGCACTGCCCTAAACCCTGAAACACCACCCCCTGCACGACCCCCTACACTGCCCAAACACCACTGCACTGCCCTAAACCCTGAAACACCACCCCCTGCACGATCTCCTACACTGCCCGAACACCACTGCACTGCCCTAAACCCTGAAACACCACCCCTCAGCACGACACCCTACACTGCCCGAACACCACTGCACTGCCCTAAACCCTGAAACACCACCCCCAGCACGACCCCCTACACTGCCCGAACACCACTGCACTGCCCTAAACCCTGAAACACCACCCCCTGCACGACCTCCTACACTGCCGGAACACCACTGCACTGCCCTAAACCCTGAAACACCACCCCCAGCACGACCCCCTACACTGCCCGAACACCACTGCACTGCCCTAAACCCTGAAACATCAACCCCAGCAAGACCCCCTACACTGCCTGAACACCACTGCCCTAAACCCTGAAACACCACCCCCTACACTGCACGAACACCACTGCACTGCCCTAAACCCTGAAACACCACCTCCAGCAAAACCCCCTACACTGCCTGAACACCATTGCTCTGCCCTAAATCCTGAAACACTAGCCCCAGCATGACCCCCTACACTGCCCAAACACCACTGCACTGCCCTAAACCCTGAAACACTACCCCCAGCACGACCCCCTACACTGCCCGAACACCACTTCACTGCCCTAAACCCTGAAACACCAGCCCCAGCAAGACCCCCTACACTGCCCGAACACCACTGCACTGCCCTAGACTCTGAAACACCAGCCCCAGGAAGACCCCCTACACTGCCCGAACACCACTGCACTGCCCTAAACCCTGAAACACCAGCCCCAGCATGACCCCCTACACTGCCCGAACACCACTGCACTGCCCTAAACCCTGAAACACCAGCCCCAGCATGACCACCTACACTGCCCGAACACCACTGCACTGCCCTAAACCCTGAAACACCAGCCACAGCAGAACCCCCTACACTGCCCGAACACCATTGCACTGCCCTAAACCCTGAAACACCAGCCCCAGCACGACCCCCTACACTGCCCGAACACCACTGTACTGCCCTAAACCCTGAAACACCAGCCCCGGCATGACCCCCTACACTGCCCGAACACCACTGCACCGCCCTAAACCCTGAAACACCACCCCCTGCATGACCCCCTACACTGCCCGAACACCACTGCACTGCCCTAAACCCTGAAACACCACCCCCTGCAGCACCCCCTACACTGCCCGAACACCACTACACTGCCCTAAACCCTGAAACACCACCCCCTGCACCGCCCCCTGCACTGCCCGAACACCACTGCACTGCCCTAAACCCTGAAACACCACCCCCAGCACGACCCCCTTTACTGCTCGAACACCACTGCACTGCACCAAACCCTGAAACACCACCCCCAGCACGACCCCCTACACTGCCCGAACACCACTGCCCTAAACCCTGAAACACCACCCCCTGCACGACCCCCTACACTGCCCGAACACCACTGCACTGCCCTAAACCCTGAAACACCACCCCCAGCACGACCCCCTACACTGCCCAAACACCACTGCACTGCCCTAAACCCTAAAACACCACCCCCAGCATTACCCCCTACACTGCCCAAACACCACTGTACTGCCCTAAACCCTAGAACACTACCCCAGCACGACCCCCTACACTACCCGAACACCACTGCACTACCCTAAACCCTAAAATACTACCCCCAGCACAACCCCCTAAACTACCCGAACACGACTGCACTGCCCTAAACCCTCAAACACTCCCCCAGCATGACCCCCTACACTACCCGAACACCACTGCACTGCCCTAAACCCTAAAACACTCCCCCCAGCACGACCCGAACACCACTGCACTGCCCTAAACCCTAAAACACTCCCCCCAGCACGACCCCCTACACTACCCAAACACCACTGCACTAAACCCTAAAACACTACCCCCGCATGACCCCCTACACTACCCAAACACCAATGCACTACCCTAATCCCTAAAACACTACCCCCGCATGACCCCCTACACTACCGTAAACCCTAAAACACTACCCCCGCATGACTCCCTACACTACCCAAAGACCACTGCACTACCCTAAACCCTAAAACACGACCTCCTACACTACACAAACACCACTACACTACCCTAAACCCTAAAACACTACCCCCTACACTACACAAACACCACTGCACTACCCTAAACCCTAAAACACTACCCCCAGCAGTACCCCTACACTACCCAAACACCACTGCACTAACCTAAACCCTAAAACACTACCCCCAGCAGTACCCCTACACTACCCAAACACCACTGTACAACCCTAAATCACTACCCCCAGCACGACCCCCTACACTACCCAAACACCACTGCACTACCCTAAACCCTAAAACACTACCCCCAGCACCACCCCCTACACTACCCAAACACCACTGCACTATCCTAAACCCTAAAACACTCCCCCCTGCACGACTCCCTACACTACCCAAACACCACTGCACTACCCTAAACCCTAAATCTACCCCCAGCATGACCCCCTACACTACACAAACACCACTGCACTACCCTAAACCCTAAAACACTACCCCCAGCACGACCCTCTTCACTACCTAAACACAACTGCACAATTTGTTACAGGCGTTGCAACGCAGGCCTGTGGTGCTTACTGGAAGTACCTAGTGGGCTAGTTGGGCCCCAGGGACCCTCAGGATTCAAGGTGACCTAATCCCCCAACTTAAAACGCACCACGGGGCGCGTTTGCACAGTGGTGAAGGGACGGGGCGGGGCCTCAGGTGACATGTGCGCAAACACGCCCTGTGGTGCGTTTTAAGTTGGGGAATTAATTCCCTTTGAATCCTGAGGGACCCTGGGGGCCAACTAGCCCACCAGGTACCTTCAGTAAGCACAACAGAGTTGCGTTGCAGAGAGGTGAAAAAAGGTGCGTGGCCTCGGAACGCCTCTCTGCAACTCAGCTCTGTGGTCCTAACTGTAGGTACCTGGGGGGCTAGTTGGGCCCCAGGGACCCTCAGAATTCAAGGGGACTTAATCCCGCAACTTAAAACACGCCACGGGGTGCGTTTGCACACATGTCACCTCAGGCCCCCCCCTCCCTTCACCACTGTGCAAACGCGCCCTGTAGCGCGTTTTAAGAGGTAGTTTTAATCCCCCTGCCCTATTATGTACTAGGGACTTGCAGAGGAGGTCATGCTAATCACAGGGGTACCCCAACGCATAGTGTTCCCTAGTGTATGTAGGTGTTTTCACTGTATTCTAAGTGTCTTTTAGCATAGCACTGGCTCTGGTTAGTCAGAGTCAGTTACCACCAGTACCCGTCTGAAAAAGTTGTGGGCACAGGATGATTTTGCAACAAGGCCTCTTTCTGCTACTCTGTTGGTTCTTTCTGCACATCTTTTGCTTCTTTCTGTGCGTTTTTTCTTCTTTCTTCACATGTCCTACCTCTGTAGGCATAGTTAGAAACTAGCATTTAAAAAAACCTTTGAAATTCACTTAAAAAATCATAGGTTTCAGGCACGTTATAGTTAGAAATTAGCATTTAAAAAACCTTTGAAATTCACTGAAAAAACCATAGGTTTCAGACACGTTATAGTTAGAAATTAGCATTTAAAAAACCTTTGAAATTCACTGAAAAAACCATAGGTTTTAGGGACAGTTATAGTTAGTTGGACATTTCACTCGTACAAAACCATAGAAATTCCCCCGTTATAGTTAGTTCAGCTAACTATAACTCGCGCCCACAATGCACTGCTGATGACGTCACATATTACATCACTCATGACATGGTCAGTGACATCACTGATGACATCACTGATGACATCTCAAATGACATCACTGATGACATCATCCATGTGATAATTTCATGCATCTTCTCACACCCTAATATAACTTTTGATACACCCACTCTAAATTACAGACTGCCATTCTCAAAACCATAGACACTCCAACACCAAAAACTACATACCCACTCACTGATTCTTAGGTCTACACACACATCCACTCACTCACCCGTACAGTCACTCATACTTAGTCACTCAGTACAGGACTATCATATGCACTCATACACCTATATAAACACTCACACACCGCCACTCATCCATAGAGGTACTCACACACCTAGTCAGTCATGCAAAAACTTAATCACACACCCATTTACTCACCTATACAGTTATACACACACCAGCTCACTTACTCATACAAATACTAGCACATTCTTACACTCTTATACAATCACTGATACAAGTACACACTCATCCATACAGCCACTCTCACAATCACACACTCTCACTTATAGCCATTTATATACTCCAACACACATATATACTGCCTTTCACATATGTAGTTACTCACACATGTACCACTGAGATATACATTCAATCACTAACACACCCATACACACACTCACCCACCCATACAGTCCATCACAGATGCACTCTTGAAACCATGCACCCAGTGAATCACCAACTCACACATCTATGCACAGAGTCACACACACCCCACCCACACAAACACTCAGGCACCCATACAGATACTCAGACAATCAATCAATAACCCATGTAGACACTCATGTAGCTATTCAGAAAGCCATGCAGCCGCTTACAAACCAACAGACAGACGGATACAGACATTCACACAGTTTAGTCACTAACCCATGCATTCAGTAAGATACATTTAATCACTCACTTGTAGAGTCAGTCACTCACGTACTAAATCATCCATTCAGACACTTATACACCCACTCATTCTTCAATACGCCTTTCCCTATATATATTAAATATATTTAAACTTTACAGAAACACACAGTCACTGGATGATGTCATCAGTGATGTCATTTGAGATGTCATCAGTGATGTCATCAGTGATGTCACTGACCATGTCATGAGTGATGTAATATGTGACGTCATCAGCAGTGCATTGCGGGCGCGAGTTATAGTTAGCTGAACTAACTATAACGGGGGAATTTCTATGGTTTTGTATGAGTGAAATGTCCAACTAACTATAACTGTCCCTAAAACCTATGGTTTTTTCAGTGAATATATATATATATATATATAGATATATATATGCTATTTAAAATATTACATTCGAAATGTTAACAATAACTTGAAATTTGAAATTAGCAAACAAATACATGTATATGTATATGTATATATATATATATATATATATTATCTGCTGGCGGTCGCCAGTAGATAGTTATAGTTAGGACCTATTTTCCATAGGAAATTCACAACATTCTATTTCCAATAACTTTGGCGCCGGTCGACGAATCTTCGCGAAATTTTCAAAACTTATGGCCCGCTCCGGTCCGCTCCTATCCTGAAAGTCTCGGGGTGATTCGTCAAGTGGGGGCTGAGAAAAAAGGGGGGTCCCAAAACGTGTTTTCCCCATGCAATTTTCCATAGGAACCTTTAGTCGCAGCTACAGCCCGAACTGCTGAACGGAATTACACCAAATTTGGCAAAAAGGTAGCCCTTGGTTCAGAGTCATGCCTTTTGGTTAAATGGTGTAAATCCGTTCAGTAGTTCCTGAGAAAATCAAAAGTAAAATCACATATATATCTGGGCGGAGCCTAACCACACATGTCATTGTGAGATCTGATTGGCTGTCAGCACTTCATCCTGGAATTGCTGGCAGCCATCTTGGGACCAATATACATGATAGTACCCCATTGAAATGCATTGTAGTGAATCAAAGATTTTGAGGGTTACCAAAAGGAGAACTATAAAGGGTGATAACAGACTTTAGTTACATTAGAATTCATTTGTTGATGGTACCATACTAATTTCAGGAATTGTGGTGTGTTCTAAGGTGATTTTACCCTGTGAAAAACCTTCTGCTGGGATATCATGAATCATGTTTGAGAGAAAACTATTTTCACATGCTTGTCCCATAGAGTTTTGGAAGGTGCTCCAGAAGCTAAAATGAGAGCATATTTTCTGTAAATTCACATTATCTTCCTCAGTCATGTGAGAATGAAGTCTGACATTCTCAGTAAAACATGTACATCCAACAAGGGCAGAGACTGTCAGTTGATTCCTTTGTGTTCTACTGCAGCTTCCCAGAGTGTTCTAAAGAACAACTAGAGTGCTAACAGCCTTACTTATGACAAAATTATGGCACACCTGAAGCCATCTTGATTGGAATAAACTGGTAACACTTAAAACATTTAATGTAAAAAGGAACAAAATGATGGGGTTCATTTTGTCATAGAAATTATGGTTAGTGCTGTAGAAAGAAAAATTAGGACATGTTTCAAGTGTGATCTCAAATATCTTCCTGTTATATTTCAACAGGAGCAGCCTGTCAGTTGATGCCTTTGTGTTCTACTGCAGCTTCCCAGAGTGTTCCAAAGAGCAACTAGAGCGGTAACAGCCTTACTTATGACAAAAGTATGTCACACCTGAAGCCATCTTGATTGGAATAAACTGGTAACTCTTAAAACATTTAATTTAAAAAGGAACAAAATGAGGGGGTTCATTTTGTCATAGAAATTATGGTTAGTGCTGTAGAAAGAAAAATTAGGACATGTTTCAAGTGTGATCTCAAATATCTTCCTGTTATATTTCAACAGGAGCAGCCTGTCAGTTGATGCCTTTGTGTTCTACTGCAGCTTCCCAGAGTGTTCTAAAGAACAACTAGAGAGCTAACAGTCTTACTTATGACAAAATTATGGCACACCTGAAGCCATCTTGATTGGAATAAACTGGTAACACTTAAAACATTTAATTTAAAAAGGAACAAAATGAGGGGGTTCATTTTGCCATAGAAATGACAACATTCCCAGCACGAACCCCTACACTACACAAGCACCACAGCACTACCCTAAACCCTAAAACACTACCTCCAGCACGACCCCCTACACTACACAAACACCACTGCACTAACATAAACCCTAAAACACTACCCCCAGCACGACCCCCTACACTACCCAAACACCACTGCACTACCCTAAACCATAAAACACTACCCCCAGCACAACCCCCTACACTACCCAAACACCACTGATATACCCTAAAACACTACCCCCAGCATGAACCCCTACACTACCCAAACACCACTGCACTACCCTAAACCCTAAAACACTACCCCAGCACTACCCCCTACACTACCCAAACACCACTGCACTAACATAAACCCTAAAACACTACCCCCAGCACAACCCCCTACACTACACAAACACCACTGCACTACCCTAAACCCTAAAACATTACCACCAGCACGACTCCCTACACTACCCAAACACCACTGCACTACCCTAAACCCTAAATCTACCCCAGCACGACCCCCTACACTACCCAAACACCACTGCACTACCCTAAACCATAAAACACTAACCCCAGCATGACCCCCTACACTACACAAACACCACTGCACTACCCTAAACCCTAAAACACTACCACCAGCATGACCCCCTACACTACTCAAACACCACTGCACTACCCTAAACCCTAAAACACTACCCCAGCACGACCCCCTACACCACCCAAACACCACTGCACTACCCTAAACCCAAAAACACTACCCCAGCACGACCCCCTACACTACCCAAACACCACTGCACGACCCTAAACCCTAAAACATGACCCCCTACACTACACAAACACCACTGCACTACCCTAAACCCTAAAACACTAGAACCCAGCATGACCCCCTACAGTACACCAACACCACTGCACTACCCTAAACCCTAAAACACTACCCCCTACACTACACAAACACCACTGCACTACCCTAAACCCTAAAACACTACCCCCAGCACGACCCCCTACACTACACAAACACCACTGCACTACTGTAAACCCAAAACACTACCCCAGCACTACCCCCTTTACTACCCAAACACCACTGCACTACCCTAAACCCTAAAACACTACCCCCAGCATGACCCCTATACTACACAAACACCACTGCACTACCCTAAACCCTAAAACACTACCCCCAGCATGACCCCCTACACTACACAAACACCACTGCACTACCATAAACCCTAAAACACTACCCCCAGCACGACTCCCTACACTACACAAACACCACTGGACTACCCTAAACCCTAAAACACTACCCCCAGCATGACTCCCTACACTACCCAAGCACCACTGCACTACACTAAACCCTAAATCTACCCCCAGCATGACCTCCCACACTACACAAACACCACTGCACTACCCTAACCCCTAAAACACTACCCCCAGCACGACCCCCTACACTACCCAAACACCACTGCACTACCCTAAACCCTAAAACACTAACCCCAGCATGACCTCCTACTCTACCCAAACACCACTGCACTACCCTATACCCTAAAACACGACCCCCTACACTACACAAACACCACTGCACTACCCTAAACCCTAAAACACTACCCACAGCATGACCCCCTACACTACACAAACACCACTGCACTACCCTAAACCCTAAAACACTACCCCCTACAGTACACAAACACCACTGCACTACCCTAAACCCTAAAACACTACCCCCAGCATGACCCCCTACACTACACAAACACCACTGCACTACCCTAAACCCCCCTACACTATACAAACACCACTGCACTACTCTAAACCCTAAAATACTACCCCCAGCACGACCCCCTCACAACACAAACACCACTGCACTACCCTAAACCCTAAATCTACCCCCAGCACGACCCCCTACACTACCCAAACACCACTGCCATACCCTAAACCCTAAAACACTACCCCAGCATGAACCCCTACACTACCCAAACACCACTGCACTACCCTAAACCCTAAAACACTAACCCCAGCACTAACCCCTACACTACACAAACACCACTGCACTACCCTAAACCCTAAAACACTACCCCAGCACTACCCCTACACTACCCAAACACCACTGCACTAACATAAACCCTAAAACACTACCCCAGCACAACCCCCTACACTACACAAACACCACTGCACTACCCTAAACCCTAAAACACTACCCCCAGCACGACTCCCTACACTACCCAAACACCACTGCACTACCCTAAACCCTAAATCTACCCCCAGCACGACCCCCTACACTACCCAAACACCACTGCACTACCCTAAACCATAAAACACTACCCCCAGCATGACCCCCTACACTACACAAACACCACTGCACTACCCTAAACCCTAAAACACTACCACCAGCATGACCCCCTACACTACTCAAACACCACTGCACTACCCTAAACCCTAAAACACTACCCCAGCACGACCCCCTACACTACCCATACACCACTGCACTACCCTAAACCCTAAAACCGTACCCCCAGAACGACCCCCTACTCTACCCAAACACCACTGCACTACCCTAAACCCTAAAACACTACCCCCAGCACGACCCCCTACACCACCCAAACACCACTGCACTACCCTAAACCCTAGAAAAGAAACCCCCACCCCATGCCCAATCCCCCTTACCTCTCACTCCTCATGGTTCCTCTCTCCTCATGGTTCCTGCTTGACGTCGTCTCTGAGGGGCGGTGCACGTCATTGTGAGGAAACGGAACAGCCTCTGTTTCCTTACAACAACATGGATCATCTACATGTTTTTTAGAACGCATAGTCATTTACCATACATACCTTTACAACAAAATTCGTTGTAAAAGCATGCGTGGTAAATGACCATGCGTTCTAAAAAAATGCGTAGTAATGACTTCACGATGTACAACGCATGCGTGGTAATGCATGCGTTGTAATGGTATCGCGAAGTAAAAAAGTCGTTGTAACGGCTGCTTACCGATCGAAGCTGGCCCCTGTTCTTCAGTGAGACGTTTATTTGATTAATTAGGAGGAAGGAATGTGGGTTTTTTACCGAAAAGTGCATTCCCGGCTGTTGTATTGTGAAAGTGTCCGCGTGGCCTGGTTTCACTTCCGGTGAGAGAGTGAAAGAGTGTTTGGATCTAAAGGAGTTCTGTTGTTGGACGGGCCGGCGCGAAACGTCATCAGAAAACATAGCTAATGGAAAGCGTCCTCCCTGAAGTGTGGAGCAGTGCCATGAGAGGTCAACGAGTGTGCGTCCCACCGCAGTATCACCGTACCGCGTGACCCATGTGCCGCCTCCAGGGTACGGGAGGCAGAAGCGGCATCGTAGGTACTCTTGAAGATCATTGTAGCACTAATTCTACATTTTGGTACTAGGGCATTTTAACTTCGTTGTTCCTGCCAGATACAAAGAGAAGATCCTGTGTTATTCAGTGCCCTCGTTACCTTTTTTGTGGGTTGTGGTGCTTATCACTTCGCTGCCCCGCCGGTGCACACGACTGGGCACCGCACCTCGTGTGCCATCTGCAGGGCCTCTGCCCTCTGATCACTGGTTTTGGTTTCTGGAGTGGCAACATAAACAGTTGCTCCCAAAGGACTAGCCTGAACACTTAGGTGAATATCCCCTGCACCAGCATTCCACGGAAATTCTTTCCTAGTTCTCCCACGTCAACGAGGACATCATAAAAGCACGGCTCCGCTCGCGACACCGTATGACGTCATCTGAGCCATAAGAGGACCTCGTCGGCGTGCTGACGTCAGTTCCACCCATTTTTTCCGTGCCACCGAGGCAAACTGGCGGACCGAGACATTTTCACATGTATACATAGTATAATAAATATATATATATTCACTGAAAAAACCATAGGTTTCAGGCACGTTATAGTTAGAAATTAGCATTTAAAAAACCTTAGAAATTCACTGAAAAAACCATAGGTTTCAGGCACGTTATAGTTAGAAATTAGCATTTAAAAAACCTTAGAAATTCACTGAAAAAACCATAGGTTTCAGGGGCGTTATAGTTAGTTGGACATTTCACTCGTACAAAACCATAGAAATTCCCCCGTTATAGTTAGTTCAGCTAACTATAACTCGCGCGCCCGCAATGCACTGCTGATGACGTCACATATTACATCACTCATGACATGGTCAGTGACATCACTCATGACATCACTGATGACATCTCAAATGACACGTTATAGTTAGAAATTAGCATTTAAAAAACCTTACAAATTCACTGAAAAAAACCATAGGTTTTAGGGACAGTTATAGTTAGTTGGACATTGCACTCGTACAAAACCCGTGAAATTCCCCCGTTATAGTTAGTTCAGCTAACTATAACTCGCGCCCCCGCAATGCACTGCTGATGACGTCACATATTACATCACTCATGACATGGTCAGTGACATCACTGATGACATCACTGATGACATCTCAAATGACATCACTCATGACATCACTGATCTAAATCTAAATCCGTATTTGTAAAGCGCGAACTACTCACCCTTACGGGTCTCAAGGCGCTGGGGGCCGTTGTGGAAATTAAGTGAGCTATTGCCCAGAGTCACAGGATGCTGAGCTGAGCTGCCGCCGGAGCCAGGGATCGAACCGTGACCCCTGTGCTCCGAAGTCAGCTGCCCTGGCCGCTGCACCACACCTCTCCACTTGATGACATCATCCATGTGATAATTTGATGCATCTTCTCACACCCTAATCTAACCTTTGATACACCCACTCTAAATTACAGACTGCTATTCTCAAAACCATAGACACTCCAACACCAATAACTACATACCCACTCACTGATTCTTAGGTCTACACACACATCCACTCACTCACCCGTACAGTCACTCATACTTACGGTCACTCAGTACGGGACTATCATATGCACTCATACACCTATATAGACACTCACACACCGCCACTCATACATAGAGGTACTCACACACCTAGTCAGTCATGCAAATAATTAATCACTGCCATTTACTCACCTATACAGTTATACACACACCAGCTCACTTACTCATACAAATACTAGCACATTCTTACGCTCTTATACAACCACTGATAGAAGTACACACTCATCCATACAGCCACTCTCACAATCACACACTCTCACTTATAGCCATTTATATACTCCAACACACATATATACTGCCTTTCACATATGTAGTTACTCACACATGTACCACTGAGATATACATTCACTCACTAACACACCCATACACACACTCACCCACCCATACAATCCATCACAGATGCACTCTTGAAACCATGCACCCAGTGAATCACCCACTCACACATCTATGCACAGAGTCATACACATCCCACCCACACAAACACTCAGGCACCCATACAGATACTCAGACAACCAATCAATAACTCATATAGACACTTATGTAGTTATTCACAAACCCATACAGTCACTTACACACCAACAGACAGACGGATACAGAGATTCACACAGTTTAGTCACTAACCCATGCATTCAGTAAGATACGTTTAATCACTCACTTATAGAGTCAGTCACGCACTTACTAAATCATCCATTCAGACACTTAAACACCCACTCATTCTTCAATACGCATTTCCCTATATATATTAAACATATTTAAACTTTACAGAAACACACAGTCACTGGATGATGTCATCAGTGATGTCATTTGAGATGTCATCAGTGATGTCATCAGTGATGTCACTGACCATGTCATGAGTGATGTAATATGTGACGTCATCAGCAGTGCATTGCGGGGGCGCGAGTTATAGTTAGCTGAACTAACTATAACGGGGAATTTCGCGGGTTTTGTACGAGTGCAATGTCCAACTAGCTATAACTGTCCCTAAAACCTATGGTTTTTTCAGTGAATATATATATATATATAACATATATCAAACGTAATAAAAATTAATATAATATAAAAGCAGTTTTAATTATATGCGAACTAAATATAAAAGCAGTTTTAATTAATAATGTGAACTAAATATATTTATGATATATATAATATATATAGACATATACATATATAATAAAACATTTATAATCAATAATTAAACATTGTTTTAAAAAAATATTACATTAGAAATGATGAATGATAAATTAGCATATATATATATATATATATTCCAAAAGAAAAACACGCATTTCACCTTTCGGTAATGTGAAAAACAGGCCCACCAGCCAATCCTCCATAGCAGTTCTTTAATTGTGGCAGTGCAGTCAGCATTATGCGTTTTGACTCTGCACGAATCTTATTCATATGCTAATACAGGGGTGGTCGCTGGTTTGGTTTTTAACACCCAATGCATAAACAGAGAGGAAGGACACATGGTGCAACAAAATACCTCCGTAGTCTACACAGGCTTATAATGGAAATTATCATGTAAATGAGCATTTCATTACGATTTTGAAATGAGGTCAGTGAAGATTTAAACAATTTGCTGCACTGAAAAATTCACCCTTTTTGCATCCAAATTTCTAGTCACTGAGTCTAGTTCATCATTTGAAGACCCACAATGCCCACAATGCTTTGTTTTCATACGTGTAAAACCATGTCCTTCAACATCACTGTATGTTAAGTTGTTATCACCTCCGATTCATGCACATAACTTCATAGTACCTCATCGCCCTTTAAAGGATTAAATTCCATGAATGGCCAGGTCATATGGGTCATCACAGTATCCAGGGTCCTGCCCCTCCTGCTATCCAACTGAAATCACTTCCAGTGCCTCGCCGCTTTGCCATTCATTACAGTTCTGTAGTCATGGCGTGCACAGGAAAAAATTCCCCCACAAACCCTGGCTGTTATAAAAGACTTCCAGTTATGCAAGGCGTGCCTTCATGGCCCTTCCATGAAACACTCTGTTCATTTTTCAAATTCAGCCGGCGGGCATCCCGTTCCAATTAATATTCGCAATGCAATGTGACACCTGGGACGCCCATCCTCTCGGGTCGGGGCCAAAATATTCCACAAGAAAAACACGCATTTCATCTTTCGGTAATGTGAAAACAGCCCCTCTCCCTGGAGGCCACTCAGGATAGCTACCCATACTGGGGTAGTTTCCTGATAACGAAACTAAGTCTAGCCTGGTGACAACACACTGATTGAATCCAGCTTATTGAGCTACAGTGTCATGTGTGCTTTCAATTTTTAACAAACTTTGTAGGTTCCGTGAATATAAAAATGACAGACTTAAACCATTTATTTTGGATTTTCTTTCTCGTTATAAACTCCATTTCCCAGAACTCATTGGGTGGAGGTTATATGGCCGTCAGTGGACCACATGGCACACAGATCCATTACAACAGGACCAACATACTGGTCATATGTTTCGTGTTAGAACTAACACATGTCTAGGAGCAATGTTTTATTGATTCAGTTACATGGTTTCGGCCAGGTGATTTTCAATTGCACTGCAATTGAACGCAGATTTGCTTCAGGGAGAAACAATAACAATTGAATGAATGGGGGGCGGAGCTTGCGTGCCGCAAGATGGCCGCTTGAGCTCTCGGCTCCGTGTAACCGCTACACTATCCGACTAATATCCTGCGTCTGCGGCGTTTGGCTGGCCCACATTTCTGCTGAACTGGGTCGGTGAGGCCCTGGAACGGAGCGAGCTGCTTCTGGGCTCTCTACCCCTCCGCTGCGCTTGTAAGACGGCCACGAGTCACTGCGGCCTGTTCCCGAGTTCAGAGCACCGGTGTGACGGAGTGGGCGTGCGGCGGAGACGCGCCCGCGCTGGGACTGCCGTGTCCCCCTGCTACCTGGGAAGTTGCTGGCGCCTGGGGACGAGCGAGTTCTGGACTGTTTCCACCCTGCTGTGAGCTGTCGGGAGTGCATCGACCTCCCGAACTTCCTTGGGGGTGCGAGAGGAGCCAACCTCCCCGTCATTGCCACAGAACTGGACGGTGCGGCGGCGCTGTGGCTCTGCGCTCTGCCGTACGCCTGCAGATCGGAACACGGTCGGGGAATACCGTTTACACGGCGGCACCCTGTTGCTGAGTCGGACCTGCGCTGCCCTCGATCCAGAAGTGAGTGCCTGACATACAGGGGGGACTAGAGCTGCCTGAGACTGGGAGTCGGCCATTTTGTGCTCGGCAATTGGGCGGACGGAGGCGGTCTGGAGAGCCAAGCGAGCAGCTGCAACTCGCTATCCTGTCCTGAACTGTCTGCACCTGAACATGCCAGCTGCCTGATTTTGGTTGCTTTTACGGCTGAGTGGGGGATAGCGCGGCAACGAGTGCAAGCTACCTGGCACGATATTGTTGCAGAGAGACGCCCTATCCACAAGAGCATCGAGGGGCTGCCTGCCCTGCTGCGCCGCAGTGGCTTGACTGCGGGGCAGCTGCGAGCGGTGCTCAGGATCTGAATGCATGATCATACCTAATGGTGGTGCGCTGTGAACGAGCTGGAGTAGCGTTGAATGCCCCTGAGTATCACGCAATAGGGGCGCTGAGAGTAAGAACTGGCCGACCGGCTGACACCTTGCTGACCCTACCAACTCTAGTGAGTGGAGTTTGTGCTTGCAACCTCAAATAGCGAACGACGCAAGATGGGCAGAGTTGATAGAAACCAACCCAAGATAACGTTCGACCAAAGGAAGACAAAGGGACGAGACAATGTTACTGAAGAGGGAGATCCCACGCAGGACCTGCCGTCGGAGGAGCTGGATGGTGACATACACTCTATGTTAGTAGCTATGGAAAAAAGCTTACAAGGTAGCCTTGCAGGTTTGGGCACTAAAATTGACTCGCTCTCGTACCGCATGGACAGAATGTCAGAGAGATTGGATAAGCATGCTGAGCGCCTAGACATGGCGGAACGCAGAGTTACGGAGGTGGAGGAGGCACAGACGTCGATGGACTCTGACCACAAACAAATGGGTAGGGTCCTCCAAGTGTTACAGGACAAAGCTGAAGATTTGGAAGCGCGTTCGCGACGCAACAACTTGCGAATCACGGGCATTCCTGAATCGACACCAACAGGCAACATGGAGAAGTTCGTCGAGAAGCTTTTGACTACACTCCTTGGCAGTGACACGTTTTCCAAAATGTTCGTGGTGGAAAGAGCGCATCATTCTTTGGGTCCCCGTCCTGCCCCTGGTGCCACTCCAAGACCCATAATCGCGAGACTGCTGAACTATCGGGACAGGGACTCGGCGCTGTCAGCGGCTAGAGCCAAGCAGTCCTAACAATACGAGGGGTCCAACATCTCCCTATATCCGGACTTCACAGCTCGTGCCCAGGAGGCACCCAGACAGTTCGCCCCGTTAAAACGCCAGATGAGAGACCAGAACATAGACTACGCCATGCTATACCCGGCCAGGCTACGAGTTAACAGGAATGGTCATTCGCGGATCTTTACTGATCCTAAGACACTGCAAAAAGCCTTGAAGGAATGGGCCAGGGAGCAGTGTGCTAGTCCGGAGCGGGACGTTCTGGAGGAGGCCGTCGGTGGTCGCCTAGAAGAACAAGACTGACCCTGACTTTGCTAGGTTTCCAGTTGGCAAGTTCCACGGTGATGTATGCCTGGATCAGTCTAGGAGAACTGTGGTGGTCTTGGCTCCGGGGGTTATTCTATTGTGGGGAAATTTTACCATTGGTGGCCTACTTTTGCTGCAGCCAGTATCTTGTTACTTATACTCAGTAGGGAGGGGGGGAGCACGGAGGCGCCGCAATATTGAGTTCTAAAAGCTGCTGCGGGGGTTGCTTTAGTTGCAGATGCAAGTTTGACATGAGCGGTGGAGCGGAGTTTGTGCAGAGATCAGCTACAGCACATGCCCTTACTTGGCGTGCAACATCTGCCCTCGTGTGAATCACACTGTTTGAGTTTTGTATGGGGGGTGGGCTGGGATCCTGAGTTTGGGTTATTTGAGTCTGCATACGAGCAAATGCCAATTGTTGGGGGGGGGGTCTGTGGGAGTTTGTCGTCCAGGCACTGTTGGGTACAGCCTGGCGTGGGAGGGGGGAGGGAGGGTAAAGAGACTCGTAATGGTTCTTTCAGCTACTTTTGCACTTTGTGACGACACACAGAACTCACACATGACAACTATAGTACCGTACGGTCCGAGAAAACATGCAAGATATATTCCATGACAGATACTGGTAGGTCCCGTAGGGATACAGGCCTAGACACACTAAGCGCGCTCACCTGGAACGTGGCCTCAATGACCACAGGAAAATACGTAAGGTCCTGAGCTACATGTCAAGACATGACATTGACATTGCACTGTTGCAGGAACTCACCTTCCGTTAGACAGCCCTATGTTACGTATTAGAGGGCTACATGGCAATATTCATGCGGCAGGGTTTACCACCCATGCACGTGGAGTATTAACGTGGGTGAACCCTAAGGCTGCAATAACACTAGAACCTTTAGAAATGGATAAAGAGGGTAGGTTTGTCATCACTAGGTGTAGAGGGAAAGGTCTGGACCTCATTCTGGTCAATGTATATGGCCCGAATTACGATAACTCGGACTTTTACAGAATGTTGACCGACACAGTAGGTTTGCATGCAGGTGGTCAGCTGCTCTGGGGTGGGGATTTTAACTTAGTCAGAGACCCAACATTGGATAGATCGGGGGGCCCGGAGAGGCGCATTACGATGGCAGCTAGGGCATTGGAAGGAGCTCTAGTGCGATTCGACTTAAGTGATGTATGGCGCCAACGGTATTCAACTAAAGGGGGGTTCACGCATTATTCTGCATATCATGATATACACACTAGAATAGACTATTGGTTTGCTGCCAGGCGGCTGACTGAAAGCACTCGTACATGTAAGGTACTCCCTCGTACATATTCAGATCACTCCCCACTGCTGTTGGTGATAGACACCCCGAGAAAACGTATCCCACCTTTCACCTGGAGATTCCCGCCTTATTCATTGCTAGCTGCAGTCTTCAAGGAAGAAATAGCCGAAGCTATTGAAATATATTTTGAAGCTAACGTGGGTTCGGTGGACAGCTTTCAAAGTGTGTGGGAGGCGTTTAAGGTATATATAAGAGGTGTGGCAATGTCCAAGCATTCGGGTGTGCTTCGGTCAATCCGCAAGCGTCTTGCTGATCTAGAACAGAAGCTCGTATCCTTAGAAAAATCCCAACAGGCCAGGCCAGATGAGACAGTCACATAAGAGATTAAAGTGACGCTGGAAGAGTACCATGAGGCGGCTGATACAGAGATCAAACACCTTGGCAAGTACGCTACAGCCCGCGTCTACGGAGAGGGGGAGCGTCCGGGGGCGGTATTGGCCCGACTACTCAAACGACGTAGAGATAAGACCGTTGTGACTGAGATCACGTCAGCAGACGGGGTTTCCCTAACAGAGGAAACTGACGTGGCTGAGCGGTTCCGACAATACTACACTGACCTATATGCCTCTCGTAGCGGCAGCTCGGAAGAGCGCATTCTAGATTATCTCATGCACTTTAAGCTTCCTCGGCTGACGAACACCCATCGGGAGTTCCTCATGCGTCCCATTGAGAAGGAGGAAATACTTCTAGCCCTCTCAAAAATGAAGGCGGGAAGCGCGCCAGGAGGAGACGGGCTGACGGTGGCCTTCTATAAGGCGTTTCTAGAGTTACTAGTACCGCAGCTGGCTGCACTGTTTGATGATATGTGTGTTTCGGGTACGATACCTCCCTCTATGAGAGAAGCAATTATAGTTGCGATTCTGAAACCGGGTAAATTACCGGAAGATTGTGCATCATACCGCCCACTCTCCCTGCTGAACGTGGACACAAAAATATTTGCAAAAATACTAGCAAATCGATTGATTCCCTTGGTGCCCACCTTGGTGGCGCCGGAGCAGGCGGGGTTTGTTCCGGGCAGGAACCTGACTTATAATTTACGCACGGTGTTTGCCGCGCTACAGCATACCAGACCGGAGATCCCAGCTGTAGCGGTCTTTTTGGACATGGAAAAGGCGTTCGACTCTGTCGAATGGCCCTTTTTAAGACACGTACTCACTAGGATGGGCGTAGGGCCGGTTTTTCTACAGCTGATTCGTGTTTTGTATAACTCTCCCACGGCCAGGGTCAAAATAGGCAACTTAGTTACGGACCCTATCAACATCTCCAGGGGTACTAGACAGGGTTGCCCCCTGTCGCCCATTCTATATGCTCTTGTGGCTGAACCTCTGGCCTGTGCGCTCAGAGAATATCATAAACACAAAGGCATTCGGTTCCTGGGCTATGAGTTAATAGTGTCTACCTACGCAGACGATACGTTACTGTACGTTCGGAACCCGGAAAGCAACCTGTCCCAGATACTTCGTGAAGTGGTGCTCTTCGGCACTATGTCAGGTCTACGAGTTAACTGGACAAAATCTATTATTTTCCCCCTAACACCGGCCATTGTAGCTTTTGAGCCTGACTACCTGCTACAGTGGTCCACTGAGGCGGTGAGATATTTAGGCATTAGGGTGCTCACCGACTCAGAAGTTGTGTTCAGGGAAAATTATGGGATCACAATTCACAAACTAGAAGAGGACGTCGCCAAATGGGTCCAACTGCCGTTATCCTTGCTGGGCAGGGTTTCCCTTATGAAAATGATTATACTGCCTCAGTTCCTGTTCCTTTTCCTGAATGTTCCCATGGTGCTGCCTCGGGTGTTCTTTCGACGCCTTACCTCCCTTATGGTTCAATTAGCGGGGCTGGCAAACAGGCGCGTGTCAGGTGGCAGGTCCTCACCCTCCCGTATTCTATGGGAGGACTTGGTGCCCCAGACTTTGATTTATATTATAGAGCCGCGCAGGGATCCATGGTCCCTTCGACATTCCACACCTTCGCATAGAATCTGTTGGTGCGGCCCCTCTGGCGCTGCCGGCTCTGATGTTCACACCCCCTGATAGGCGGACGGGGATTCTTCACTCAATCAATACAACCACACACGCTTGGCAATACTTGCTGCAGTTGCAGGCCGGCGCTATTCTGTACTCTCCCTTCGCTCAGCTAGACTGGTGCCAGTGGCTTCCGCCGTGCAGGGATAAAGGGGTTACAATGGCGTTAAACACTCTTGGGGCACAGACAATAGGGGACCTCTTTGCTGGTGGTGAAGCTAAGAGCTGGGGTGACATGGGGACTGAAGGTGAGACACCTAGTCTGCTTACGCAATTCCAATTTCATAGAGTTCGTCATGCACTACTGGAGATCCTGGGAGAGGACATGTTAGAGCCCCCGGAACTTACGGCCTTGTCCTACGTTATTAAAGCACAGTCGCCCCTCAAGATAGTATTCAAAATCTACCAAGTCTCAATGTCAGATAGAGGACAGCATTACACTAAGGCATGTTTGGCCTGGCAACTAGACCTGCAGAGGGACATAGAGGATGATATGTGGACATATTGCTGCACCAGCACAAAACGCATATCTCTGAACGGGAGACATAGATTGATACACTTCACATTTTTAAACAGGGTTTACTATACCCCGGAGCGCCTACATAGGTATGGTTTGCGGGACGAACCAACTTGTGACAGGTGTAATGCACAATCTGCAGACTTCTTTCACTTAGCCTGGACTTGCCCGGGGATCTCTCACTTCTGGGAACTAGTCTTTGGAGAACTGGGCCCTGTGGCTGAGTTGTCGCTGACGCCAGAACCTGCTCTTGCGTTACTTGGCTACTCTAGGCAAATACCCAGGGGGGTAAGAAGACTGGTTGACATGGGTTTGTTATTAGCCAAAAGGTGTGTAGCGACCTGCTGGTTACGAGGTCCACCTCCCACATTGGCTCAGTGGGCACGCAACACGTTATATTGTAGCACTCAAACGGAAAACTACAGTGACCTCCTGCCACCACGTAATAGACCGAAAAACTTCTGGGAACTGTATAAAACTTATGTGGCAACCAAAGGGGTAGGCACAGCGGTTTCTGGGGAGAAGCGCAGGAGACTGACCAATATACATCCCTGGTTGACGAGTAGATGGGGGATTGCAACGCTAGTAATCCATATTGTTATGCAAGGTCATGATGGGTTTGATTTGTGCAATGGTTAGGAGGGTTGTGGAGCACGATTTGCGCACGAAAGTGCATGGGATATGTCTGCTCATTTGCTGATGATTATATTGTAAAGATATTTTTGTACACTGTGTGTAGCTGTGAAGGTAATGGTGCTGTATAGAGTCTCATGTTTTGTTTGCATAAAACTTAATAAACATATTTAAAAAAAATAAAAAAATAACAATTGAATGAAGTCTTGTAAGGTTGTACAATCTATTATATACCCCTGTGAAGGTAATCTTATATAACCTGTACATTCAAATTTATATAATTTTTATTTTCACATTATGTAGATATGTTTGTGGTCAAACAACATATGTGGTAAGATGGCGGCTACATTCTACATCTTTTCACCTGTTATTCACTATTGTCCATTGTTAATGTCACTGATTGATTGTATGTATTGTTCACATCAGTTCCTCTTCCCTTACCGTGATCAAGGCTATGGCTGAAGCCCTCCCCCATTGCAAAAAGGCTGGGCCCCGGGGGATGGGGTCACCGGGGCCGAAATGTGCTTGGGGAGGAGTAGGGGGCGCACGGCCTGCCCTCCCCTAATAAATTTTTTTTTAATAAAAAGGCCGGCCCCGGGTGAAGTGCCAGAGGCCCCGCCCCCTTTCTCAAACGCTCTGCAATGGGGACTTCTGGCGCACAACTTGTTGAGGGATGAAGTTCCCATGGCTGCTGATGGTCCTTGGGGGCCAACAACCCCTCCTGTTACCTCCAGAAAGTCCCACACAGTGAGATTGCTGAGAGGTCGTCAGAGGCCATGCCCCCTTTCTCCACCACTCTGCAAACGCGCCTCCTGGTGCACTACTGATTGGGGGGTGAAGTCCCCTTGGATGCTGATGTTTCTTGGGGGCCAAGAACCTCTCCTGTTACCTCCAGAAAGTCCCACACAGTGGAATTGCTAAGAGCAGGGCAGAGGCCCCGCCCCCTCTCTCCACCACTCTGCAAACGCAAAACCATAGAAATTCACTTAAAAAACAAAGGGTACAGGAACGTTATAGTTAGGAAAAAAACCTTAGAAATTCACTGAAAAAAAACAAAGGCTACAGGGAGGGTATAGTTAGGTTCAAATTTCACTCGTACAAAACTATAGAAATTAAGCAGTTATAGTTACCTGAGCTAACTATAACTTACAACCCCACAATGCACTGCTTATGACCTCACATATTACATCACTCATGACATGGTTATTATTTGAAATCAATAATGCAAATAGGTTTTATGAACCTTTTATGATCCCTGAGGGAGTAGAGGAAAGAATGCTCAACACACAAGTTAAAAGTTTCTCGGTCCACATCCACGGCAAACTATATACCTGCATTGCCATTTAATATGGCACACAATGCACAGATCACTCAGTGCCTCAAGCACTCCAAACCAAATATAAGAGTCGTTTCAGATTATTTCCCATTGGATCACAGCTGCCAATGTCCGAAAACAGGTTCTGTTATTTCTGAACTTTCCCAGAATGGTGCCCATTGTAAATGTGAGACTTGATAAACTGAAACCATCTTTATATTCTACATTTGTTCTTCTGCATCCATCCGTTCATTCATTTAGATAGATAGATAGATAGATAGATAGATAGATAGATAGATAGATAATTAAAAATTATGATGGACCTCAGCACTCAGAGTAACCAAACATTGAATTTACAACTACCAAGGCCCCTTCTTGTCTTTTTGGGAAATTAGATATGCATTCTACCTGGTAACCTACTGGAGAGGTTCAAGTCTATCAGCCATTATATTACATACAGAATAAATTATAATCTGCAGTTCACTTAAGAAGATCAGGTGAGCTCTTACCTGCAGTTCCAGTATTTTGATGCGGTGCCTGTGGTTTCTCAGTTCCTCCTGAAGCTCAGCGATCAGCTCCCTCAGCTCCAAAATCTGCTGCTTTCGTTCTTCATTCTCATGCAGCCAGTAGGAGACCTCGTCTGTGCAGCGGAACATATCTGGGCACCTGTGATCGTCCAGCTGGGGTAATGTGGCAATGATCTTACATTTCCCATTGGGCAGTACCTGGTTACTGTACTCACCACACTGGATAAGTTCAGGGTTCTCATGTGGGGCATCACGGTAGCTGCTGCGCCCTCCAGGCACGGCGCAGGATTTGTGCAAGTTAAGGATGATCGCAAGGATGATAAATCTCATTGTTTAAGTCTCTTACAGTCAAACAATGTTCAGTAAGTTTCAATATTCCCCAATGTGCATTTTCTTCATGTTCTTAACCATCTTCTCAACTAACAGAGCATTAGAGATGCTTACTTTGGCAAGGGATTCTTGCTTTAGTAACATAACCGCCAGTCTCCCAGCTCTGCATCGGCCATTCAGATGTCTACATGAGCATCAGAGCAAAACCTGACAATCAAACGCAAGTGCAAAGAACTGCAGCAAACTGGTTCACAGCTGTAGCTGTGTGCTCTCAGGTGAATGTGTTTGAAAGGGACTTCATCTAATTATAATACTCCTGTATTTATGGATCATATAAGTCTCAATTGCTCTCAATGTTCCAAGTGAAACAAAGGATCATTAGTTATCATATATTGATGACGTCATGATCTACTCCATGCAAGCGCTCATGACGACTTTGCAGAAGTACTAAAAATAGTTGACAAAACTATCAAGCATCTGATTGCTTGATAAAGCATATTTTAATTTATTTTAAGTGTTTTCATAACCTTTTGAAAACTGTCAGAACTTTCCCGGGTATCTTTGAAGTACCTTGTAGTCATTGTCAGGACGAGATGACCGTTCTTGTAACCACCATTTCACGGGCAGGTCCTGTCCAATGTGGGATGACGAGCCAGGTAAATTTATTAACACAGTTGTGGATGGTACCCAGGGAGTGATTTATACTCCTCTCCCAACAACATGTTTATTCACTTATTCTGAGGGAAGGAAGATCAAACATTGTGGAAGTCTGTGAAGACTTGAGAATAATACAATTGATCATCCCATGGCATTCCAGTCAGGGTTCTTCTTCTTCTAAAACTTGCCTGAACAATGGTGATTGCCCTGCAAAACAAATAATTATCAGAATGTCAGTCATTGTCAACACTAAAGCAACAACATATGTTAAACTAAAACCCCCAGTGTAATCAATTAAATTGGTTCCCCAAGCAGTACACAGCTGAAAAGTCTCTTACCGTCCCGATCCCTTAGGATTTGTGTTTGTAGCAAATTTGGTAAAATCTATCTCCTTCTTCATTGTAATATTAACTTTTGAAAAGAGCTTTCTCTGTCAATATTTAAACCAGAGGTACAGATGTATTTATGCTGAGAGGTAACACCATGTATTTTGTGCTTATTCACAAAGCCATGGATAGACAGATAACATGTGCAATCAGATTTTCCCAAAACAAATTTATGCTCAGAAGGTCTAAGTGTATTGTTTGTGTGAAAATGAAGTCCAACACCACTATATTTAATGTAACTTACACAAAGGAGTTGACACACAGGATAAATATTTCCACGTGGTAAAAAAACACAAGAAAATTAAAGAGAAAATTTAGTTTTAGACTAATCTCAAACTTGGTGGATTGTCCATGATGGACAATCTCCCAGGTGTAACAGACGTATGTATAATAAACTTAGATATTGCCAGGGCAACATACCTATTCTTGAAAAACAAAGAGTAATAGTTTTTAAGGTGTCATTTTTTGCAAATATCCAAAAAGTTTGGAAATCAAAGGGAGGAATAGATATATTTCTCTTCACCTAGATTTCCAACTTTCTGAGTGAATCAGCCCTTCATCTCTTCTGGTCTCTCTTTTTTGCCTTATGGGCAATCTTGTCCATTTCAGATCACTGGCACACACAGGCTTGGGAAGGGAAAGTAAATCATAGAAGGGGGCATCTGGTTGAGGAACTGGAGTTTGCATTACACCAGAGTGCCTCCATTTTCAGAGAAAATCTCTAAGGAAGAAATTCAGATATAGTTTGTAGTTCCTTTTAGAAGACAATTTGAAAATCGTTAAAATCAAGCCTTGGCAATAGTTATAAGTGGGAAAGGAGGAGACAAAGGAAAGAAATAAAAAGGAGACAGATAGTGGTGATAGAAAGAGGAAGAAGGAGTCCTAGAAACAAATACAGTGCTTAATATGTGCCAATAGTTGGAGGTGGTGGGCACCAGCACTCATTTTCAGGGATCAAGACTTTTTTTTTACTATAAGACGTTATGCCAGAGCCAGAAGGATAAAGGTAGGAAAGGAAAAGAGAAAGATGGGAAATCAGTGGCATAGGGAGAAAGGAAGGATAAACAAGAACCAACAAGTGGGTTGTTTGTTAGATTATCCTCTATAGAAATATTGTCTGACATAAATATTGTATGTTATGTTATGTTATGTTATTATAACTTATATAGCGCGCGTATACCCTTAGGTGTCTTGGCGCTTCCGGTCTTCAAATTACCTTACAACCACTGATCCTAAAAGAGCCATGTCTTTAGCTGCTTTCTGAACTCCAGGAGGGAGGGAATTTTCCTAAGATAAAGTGGGAGAGAGTTCCATTCCTTTATGGTATTGTAACTGAAACTCCTCCCACCCCAATTCGTTTTTTTAATTCTAACAGTAGGCATCAAATTTAAGTTTGCCGATCGTAGAGATCTATTGGGGGAATACTATCTGAAGAGGTCCCATAGAAATTTCGGACCTTCTTTGTAAAGGGCCTTGTGAGCGTTACAAAGCGCCTTAAATTTTACCCGCTGACCGACTGGCAGCCAGTGCAGGTCCTGAATCCCTTTTGTCACTGACTGATACTTGGGGATATCCAATATGAGTCTTGCTGCAGCATTTTGTACCATTTGCAATTTTCTAAGGAGAGAGGATTGAATGTTAATATAAAGGCCATTGCAATAGTCAAGTTTTGATAAGACTAGAGAGGTCACAACTGTCTTTCTAGATTCTTTAGGAATAAAAGGAAGTATTTTTTTAAGGTTTTAATCATAAAGTATGTGGAAGACACCACTGTGGACACTTGGGGTTTCAGGCTCAGTTTGTCATCTATAATAATGCCAAGATTTTTAGCCTTAATTACAGGTGAAGGTGGGGGGCCAAGATTGTCTGGCCACCACTCAGGGGACCAAGGTGGAGAAAGATTACCAAACATGATCACTTCCGTCTTGCTTGAGTTCAATTTTAAGCAGTGATTGCTCATCCAGCTACTTAATTTAATCATACACTCGTGAAGTTTTAGAGAATGATTGATATCCTTGTCTATTGTCGAGATTACCAACTGGGTATCATCGGCGTAGGTGGTAGGGATCAAATTGAAACTTCTAATCATAAATATCATTGAATCATTGAGAAATATATTGTCCAACTGAGTAGAGATATCTGTTATTAACTCCAATGAGCCAACATTTATGACAATATTCTGACAATGGTACCACACATGTTAGAGTAAGATTGTTAGAGTAAGATGAGCACAGGAATTGTAGGGCGGTAGAAGAAAGAGGCATGAGGTTCAATCAAAAGTAGGCAGCCTTGGAATCTGGTAAACCTGGCCCACAGAAACATCATAAGAATATCTTTGGGCCTTATATTATTTTACCAATCAAGCACTGGCCAAAGGAAATAAATTGGTGAATAGTGAGAGATGGATTGTTTTGCACCAGGATGTCATCAAACAATTGGAGAATCTTGTATTCATCATGCAGAGGTGCGGATGGGCTGCCTCTAAGGAGCTCACCATTGTGATTGGGCTTCTCAGCATTGTCAGCCTAAGGGCTCTGTTGCAGCAGCAGCCCGTGCAGGTAAGAGCAGTGGGGGGGTGGGGCCGGGTTGGGGGGATTCGACAGATGACCACGAGGGAAATTAAATAAATGATTAGTTTTCCCTCGTCGTAGTCTGTCGAAATCCCCCACCCGGCCCCACCACTCTTACCTGCACGGGCGGCTGCTGCTTTGTTGAGGGTAGGAGTCAGGAAGGTCACGGTACTCAAACAACTGTTCTTGGTGAAGATAGTGCTAGGGCAGGAAAAGCTTGCAATGAAGCTGGGAGTTAAATCAAGGCATGTCTGATCCTGCAGTGCACAAGGATATTGTGGTGGCAGTTCACGATTCTGCCGCAATGAACAGTTGCTGTAGCTGGATGTGAAGGCAGGCGGGCTCCTGCAGCATTGCACCCACAGTTTCATGTGATGGAGATCACTGTTCAAACACTACTACCACACAAGCCGGAGGAGGTGTACTGCAGAATGTTGTTCGTGGAATAAAGTATCATCATCTACTCACAGGCCCTTCCTAGAGAATATTCATACTTGTTTTCAGACTGTCTTTTCAATGAACAAAACAGGAGGTCCCACTACCAGGTGCTTACCTTGTGCTGGTGGTGGCATCAGCACTAATTTCTGGCACCCAGGACTTATTTTTCTTCATCAGACTTTGATTTAGAATTAGATAGAGGTGAAGGAAGAAAAGGGAGACAGAAAAAGAAGAAAAAAGGAACACAATGACAGCCGGAGAAAGAAGAGATGAATGAAAAGGAAACTACAAGCGTGAGATATAGAGAGAGGAAGAGTATGGTGGTGGAAGAAAGAAGCAAGAGGTGAAATCTAGACTAGGCAGCCTTGGAATGTAATATTATCTGTTAGAACATGAGTCATTAGTTGTGTGGCCTGCATAAGTAATGAGTCTACATTTGTCCTCCAATGGCAACCAAACACCCTATTGTAGCTCTTGACTCTCATAGGGTAGCGATGCAGAGCAGTCCAAGGCATACTCAAGGGAGGTGGTGAGGGCTATTAATCACCATTCACAGATACGCAGTAATGAGTCTTAATAAAGGATTGTCCAGTCTGTGCCTTTTCTTTTGAAAAAGGAGAAAGTGCATTTATTACCCACACACCTCTCAATACTATGCAGCAATTCACAAATATACACATGCTGCTGGAAATTCCTTTGGATGACATTGCGTAATCATTCTTGTCCCTCCCAAAGGGAGATTTAGACCAATAAATATGTCAAAAACATTTACTTGTATGCAGCTGCAATACTTGAGCATAACTTTGGGTGAGAGCACTTACTACTGGCAATAAAGCATGCAAACTTTGATCACAAGTGGCTGTAAGCATCATTATTTTATTAACATTGGTGCAAGTAAAATGTGTAGGCATGCCTGAAGGATTTGAGCTATCCAAATTACTTTTGGCATGAAATACGCAATTTCCACAGCCCCCAAAGGGCATCACCTTTATAATTACATCACTATGCAATTATAGACTTTCACCTGCTAGAATGTGTTTGCAGCATACACTTTTAGAAACATTCAGCTTAAAATACTGCACCTAAAACATAGTCCCTAAAGGACATCTCTGTTGTAAATACACAAATGTGCAGTTACTTCCTTTTACCCTTAGAGGATGTTTGCCAATTTAAAATTCACATTAGATCACTTTCCAACATCTAAGCATTGTAACCATAGTGTTTGCCCGTAGAGGGTGCAGCACTCCCAGCTGAAGAGCAAAAGGTCTAGCCTGTGGAATGGTTGAAAATTGCAAGAAATCCAGGGGAGGTAAGTCTTCTGGAGCCCCATCAAACGTAGGGTAGGGACATATGAATTCTTTTAGGGGGAGGCTGCGCTGCAGCCACCCCCCACACTTTGGGAACCATTTAGTGGTGAACCCATTCTCCTGGGGACACCACACACCAAAACGAGTGGTTTTACATTCAAAATTGCAGCCAGGCCCTGAAGGGCATTATGGGGTGCCCCTTGCGTTTCTCCTTTGAATTTTAGAGAAGCTGCGCTCCCGCTGTGCCAGGGAGAGCCACGTCTTTCCTTTCCTTCTTTTCGTGTCCTCACGCCGTGTTTTCCTTTTCTCTGGCTACGCAGTCCCACCAGGGCACCCCATGTGCATCCACAATCATTGGAGAACAGCTCGGGCAGTTCACCCCGGCTGCTCTTTCCGGCTCCCCGCACAGACAGCACACTCACGTGTTGCTGTGGGAGCCAGCACTTCACTCTGGTCTGCCCGCTCCACGCGCAGACATGTGCTGTGCTGTCGACCTTCCACGGGTGATCGGGTCACATGGAGGAGCGCAGCAGTGCTCCCCCTCCTCTTCAGGTGCAGCCGGGAATCACGGATGGGGTCCTGTGACCCTTTGCAGGATCGCAGGGAAGGGCGACAGCACTCCCCGCATTAATTGTTTTGGCGGGGCCCAGGGATGGGGTCCTGGCCCCCTCCCGCCTTCTTGGGGGAACATGACAGTGTTCCCTCTGCACTTTTCTTCACGGGCCCAGGGTTGGGGTCCTGGGCCCTTCTCCTCTTTTACGGGTGGCTCAAAGGCGCTCTGTCAGGGCCATAGCATGGGGTCCTGGGCCGCCTCAGCTTGTCGGGGAAATGCGCAGTGGTGCTTCCTCTTCACTTTTTGATTCTCGGGTGAGGCTGGGCACTGGCCCAACCCGGGGGCCAAGATTAGAATAGTGGTGGAGCCGCACGCACTCCATCGCCAAAAGTTGGTCAAAAGTCACCGAACTTCCCCAGATGGTTCTCAAGCCCCATTGAGCCAATTTCCATGATCTTGGTCTCCTTTTGCTCCTGGTGGCGAACCCTAGCCACCTGGAGCACTTTCTTTAGACCCACTGGCCTCAAAGGGTGACAAACTTTGCAGGGAGTGGGTTTCACTGGCTCCCTGCACCAGCCTTTCACTTTTCTCTTCCGCTCGCCATCATCCTTCCTGCATAGAAGCCCAGTTTTCCCCCAACCGGTTCTCAGGGGCATAAGAGGACCAGCATCCCTGGTACTGGGGGAGTACCCCACTGGTCCTGGGGCAATCAGAGGCCGAGTCCTTAATCTAGATGACAGATAGGGGGGGTTCTACCTTCCAACTGTTCATGGCGCCAGCCTCCAGTCCCAGTGTTCAGCAGAAAAGCACATCCAAGAGAGTTCTCCCCCTTGCGCATGACCTTTTAAGTGGGGGCGAGAGGTTCCATCAGGAATACACCTCTGGCCTATCGTGATGTGCCACATCACTTCTCTGCCCTTGTCCCAACTTCTCTGCATAGCCTTTTGGGATACTTCAAGATGACATCACCCAGGAGTCACTTGTCACAAGTGTTCTGGGGGTCTCAGCTCCACCCCTCACTGACATCACTGCCAGGCACTGCCTCAGCAAAACATCAAAGGAGCCCTCCTGCTGATTTGGCTCCAGAGTCTGGGCTCCCTCCCTTTGGCCAGTGGACTTGGGCCGACCCGCTTCCTGGCACAGGATGACAGCTGGCTGATGGATGCAGAGCAGTCCTACCCACCCCTTCCCCTACAGAAGCTGACCTAATCAAGGTTAATTGCTCCCCTTGTGTGGAGAGGCCTTTGGGGCACATGCATCAAAGGTTTTTGCGATCGCAAACGGTGCGATTCGCAAAAATCGGCCGTTTGCGATCGCAAATTGGCCTTTGGAGATGCATGAAAGTGTTTCCTATGCGCAATTTAAGAATTCGCAATTATTTGCGAATTCCTAAATTGCGATTGCATTTAAGGAATCGCAATTTGCGATTCCTTAAATGCAATGCTAGAAGCACTTTCAAATAGCGATTTCGCTATTTGGGACTGCAAATTACAGACAAATCAAACTTGTCTGTAATTTGCAAAACTTTGAAAAATGCACTAAAATGCATTTTTTAAAGTTTTAGGTTACACACACACATGCCCTTGGGGCATGTGTGTGCACAACATGGGTGCACATCGCAATTTCAGGGTGCAACAGGGTGTCATTTTGACACCCTTGCACCCTTGAAATTGCATGAGCAACCTAGCGAGTACCTACTGGTACTCGCAAATTGCGCATGCAATCTCAATTCATTCCTATGGGCCTGTAGGCCCATAGGAATGAATGGGATGGCATTCCTTAATTGCGAGTCGCAATTTGCGAGTCGCAATTAAGGAATGTTTAGGAATCGCTATTTTTATAGCGATTCCTACATGCATAGGCTTTTGCGATTCCTTAATTGCGATTCCTTAATAATCGCAATTAAGGAATCGCAAAAGCCTACCTTGATGCATGTGCCCCTTTGTTCCTGCTGCTGGAGGGAAAAGTGATAAACCCAGCCCAGCAGGGTGACAATAGGCCTGGGCCTTGATCCTGAGTTGAGCCAGATAAACATGACATTCCTTTATGACCCATAAGTTGCACAGTTATGACTTTGGACTTTACAGTATTGTTCTCTTCAGGCAGGTTACTCTGTACATTGGTATGACTCTGGTGTTTGTAGACCCAAGGGGAGAGGAGCTGCATAATAGTGTATAATGGAGGGTCACTGCAGACCAAACAGTAAAGAATGCTGACTTTCCCTATATGTGTACATCAACATTATAAGTCCTATTCCAGGTCATTACCCAACCCTGCAGAGTCCCTTCTGTGCCAGGGTACCTATACGCAGTTCCTGGGCTGCACACGACAGGAGTCTCCCATGTGCAGCCCTCACACATGTGCACACGTGTGTGCAAACGTGTTCACATGTAACCAGCCAAGTGCCTTTTACCCTTGCTGCATTGCAGCAGCCTCATATTAAAAGGCGGACACTGGTGGTAAACACAAGCAGTCCATTTTACCATGCGTTAACCATGGGTGAGTCACAGGTTATGAGGCTCTCCCACAGTAAAAGGTCGAAAACCAGGTGATCAACAGTGAAAAATCCGGGCAGATTAGATGGACAGAACCACCTTCTCACAAGATGTTATGCAATATGTAGAGTGCACTATCACCCGGGAGGGTATTCTGTCGCTGAGCAAATGTGAGCCTAGCCAAACCTAGGGCGTAGTAGGACTACTCAAAAGCCAGGTCTTCAGCTTCTTGCAGAATTTAAGAAGTGAGGAGGAGTCTCTTATGTGTAGTGGCAGGTCGTTCAATGATTTAGGAGGGATGTAGGAGAAGGCTTGACCACCAGATCTAGTTTTCCACATGTGTGGTATGTGTGCAAGTAGGAGTCAGGACTGGTGGTGGTGTCTGGAAGGTTTGTGAAAGCAATTGCAATTGTTGAGGTATGCTGGGTCAGTGTTATGTAGTGCCTTGAAAGTGCGGGTGAGGAGTTGTTTGATTTTTGCTCATTTGTGTTAGGGAAGGCAGTGGAGGTCCTTTAGGTGCGGTACTCAGCAAACCTGGTATTGGCCAGTGCTGGTTGTGGACTCCCTTGATAAACTTTGGGTCCGGGCAGTCATTTTTAACAATATAAGCACTACCACTGCCTCAGCCATATTACATCTGCAAAATTTGTGGAAGACCTTACCAGCCAGACGTTTTCAAAGTTCCCATCTACACACTTGGTATAGCATCCTCCCACATAAGCAGCCACCCTGGGATTTTAACGGGGGATTCTAGAATCAAAGAGAAGAGTCTGTTGACAGAACAAACTTTAATTGGAGCCTTACATGGATGTTGATTCATCAAATGCCAGGGTTAGTGGGGTGGCATCTCACACCCAGATGATAATTGCTGGGTCGACCCCTTATCCCACCCATAGCCCATTAGCAGTCTCCTATTTGCTGATGAGTGTAGATATGATGATGTGATGTCATTCATGTTCCATAGATGCATTCCATGCTGGAATGTAATGTGGAATTGGAATGGGAATCTGACAGCGAGTTGCTGGGGGTTATGGCAAGAGGCAAGCAGCAATATCCTGTGCTCTCAATAAATATTTGAAGAGGCTGTGCCGAGTCTCAGTCCTATTTTGGGGACATTAAAATGAGGGGCTTAGGAAAATGCAGAGAGTGGTACACTGGACAAAGTACAGCATTTTACTTTGTGTTCCTGCTCGTTAGAATAGAAGTAGGAGAAGCAGTATTAGGAGAACCATAGAGTAAACACTGAGTAGCAGCTGCTATCCCTGGCTATCCCAATTGCTATCCATGCGACCTTGCTCTGCCAAGATCATTTCAAATATTTGAAAGAATATGGTGATATATATAGCTAACAGGCTAAGATATGGCTCAAAGAGCAGAAGCAGTCCAAAGATTGTACAGAGCTGGAGTTAACAGCCCACTAGCAACGATGTTCGTCACAAATATTTCGTAAACTCATGAAATCACAAATAATGTCATTATAAGGACAAGGTTTATGCTAAATCTCAAGGAAATTATTTAAATTACTGCAAATATCTTTTGAATGTAAAAGAGATTGGAGAAAACTAATGGCCTAATTTTGACTTTGGCGGACAAATTAAGTACCGCTGCCATTGCAGAGTACTATACTCCAGCCATGGTGAAAGAACTCTGCCCACCAAATTGAGAGATGTCCTCCGGCCCAGCGGACATCCATTGCATTTACCGGAACCACTGTAACATGCTTTGAAAGTTTGTTGCAAAAACAACAATTGATGGACAGAATGCAGAACAATGTCGTACATTCACCCCAGTACAGAGATCTGGGCCTAAATGCATCGTTTTTTTGCTCACCATGCCATTCCAGTTTGGACCCAGCCGTATGCAAATCAGTCTTGACCCTGCGCCCAATGGGAACAGTCCAGCCCGAACTGCCAGGCCAGGTCCTCCCTGGACTGGAAACAAGCATCCTAGGACCGGTTTCGGGCTTTCAGCCCTCATCAGCCAGGATAGCTTGACTCCAGTGGCATGGAGAGTGATCCAGCGCGACTAATATATTTTCCTCTCCTATGGACATAACATCCAGGTCGGAAACACTCCTTTTCCCACAACTATACCAATATGACGGTGGGGCCCATAACACCGCATATACATTTACTCACTCAAATATTCCCTGGATCTCATCCACTACTATCTAGGAGAGAAAGCTAATGATGAAATGCTGGAAGGGAACGGGATACCTTTTTACTATTGACAAGATAACTGTTCAAGCATCATACGTTTTTAGATTGTAATCCTGTCAATTTCTAAAAACATCAAAAGGCATTCCGTTCATTGGTCGATGGACCAACTAGTAGGAATCAGTTGATGGTGATTAAGACCAGCTCAATCACTTTAACCTATTAAACATTTGCATTAATCATTGAGCTAAAGAATCACAGACTCGTAGTTTTAATTATAATAAAGTTTATCTAATTAATCAAATGCATAAAGAAGATTTCATTTTATTTATCAGTTAATACATTTATTATCATTATAAGAATACAGTTCAGAGAATTAGTGCATACCCTTTTAGATGGAAAAATAAAGTTCGTCACAGCAGATCACAGCATAACATTCCCAAAATCTGACTGTCTGTCCCGCTAAACAGGCCTCCTCAACGGACCACCTATACAGGTTTTCCACATCGATCTCCTTTCTTCCCAGTCAGATTAAAAAGCAAAACGATTAATAAAATTTAAAGAAAATGGCCTCAAGAAAATAGCAGCAATTCTCCAGCGTCAAAGTTCTGTGCTCAAAAATTATGTATGAAAAAAAGCGCTCCTCCTACTTAAGAGTAGGTCCTCTTATACCCTAAACTGGCTTACTAAACAGAAATGTTTCAATCTTTGGGGCGAGATTCACGCTAATTGGTCCATTGGAGGGGTGGCAAGCATCTCCTCATTGCCCTCCTTGTTCAAACCAGTTCCGACAATGTTTTTAATTTTCATTCTTTCACACGGTTTTAGGACATTACCAATCTGATTGACAAGTCATTTTTTTGTAACTTTTCTTGTATCTTTATTAAACCAGTTCATTGTTAATTCACAGTCGCATCTCTGGTTCCATGCATTTTCTCGCTGCGTCCCCTTTTTGGCACCCATACTGGTATCAGGTCATGGTGACCTTGGTCCTTTCATTCTGGGCTTTACTTTCGGATCATGTGTTATTGGCAAAAGCTTTCTCCCAATTGGAAGCCATTTTGCACTTGCGCACTTTAGCTCATCTGCCTTGGCGGCCATTTTTACAGTGCGGCCTAGCAGGCCCGTACGAACTATTATGAAAACAAACACAATCGTAATCAAAACAAAGAAAAATATGCCTTTTCGTTTCCCACCCGTCATTCTACGTACCCCAATTAGGTGTTACCTAGCAAAAGCGACATATAAAGCTATGCTTACTTACCATTCATATACTTTTTGCCACAATACAATTTACAACATAGCACAAATCATGCAACATTATTTTAATTAGTACGCAAACTATTATGTTATTTATTACATCACTTAGACAAGCATTAATAGGTTATTTCTTAGTTATGAATTTGCGATTATCCCATATAAAAGATGTCTATAAAGACGTAAAATGTTGATTAGTCTCAAAACAATTAATAGAATTAATTATTAATATTGGGGAGTTCAAAATTTTCTTATTTACCTTGCTCCATCAACTCCCCCTTTGGTGATTTTTAATATCACCACAAAACCCATGTTACACAATTTTACTGATAGCATTGTTTCTTGTCCATTTGCTTCTTGTTAGTTTTTACACTTCTGTTTCCTTTTCATCTTCTCTCTTTGTTCTTTCATACATACTGTCTTTTAGTTCTTCTAGTTCTATCTCACCCAATTCTCGTTCTCTTTCTTTATTTATCTTATTTTCTCTTTTCATTTTGTTTTGTCTTTTTCTCCTTTTAATACATATGATAACAAATTTCAATAATATTACTCCTAAAATTACTAATGTTGCTGATATCAAAACTTTCCCTACAATAGAACTACCTATTTCAATGAACCAGTTTGGTATTGAGGAAAAACTCTTACCAAGTTTCTTCCAGGCACTTTCAACCTCCAGTGGTACAAGTTCTTTGTGCAAATTTGTAATATTCTTTATATACTTTTGTATATTTTCACTTTTATCTGGAATGTAAGTACAACAATGTTGGATTTTCAGCATTCCACAGACTCCTCCCTCTTTTGCCAAAAGAATGTCAAGGGCAAGTCGATTTTGCATTACCATAGCTCTCATGGCAACCATCTCGGTATTTACCATCAAGAAGCCTCCAGCAGTATTCGTTGATAAACGATCTACTACTGTGGATAATTTTCGAATTTTAAATGCATTCAAAGATATTCCCACTGCTGGTATCATTGCTCCAAAAATGTCACCTACTATTTCTGAAAATTTTTCCCTTTTTCTACGTGTGAATGTTGCACCCATCTTGTGTGTTCCTTTTTCTTCTCTATCTACATGAAAGATTTTTGGAAAGACCAGGCCTAAGTAGCAAGAGCCATACCAATGGTCCGGCAACCTGTAATAAGCCCTGTTCCCACAAATATAATAGATCCCTGGAAATATTGGATCTTTTCCTCCTTTGAATCCCCATCCTCCTAAAATTTTATAATTGTCTCGACAATCGCTGGAACCCACGAAATAGTTGTCATACCTAGTTCTATTTCTACTAATGCACAACTTTCCCTGTTCGGGCCAATCTAAAGTCATAGCTGCATTTGTCCTTTTCTTATCATCACTTTCTCTTTCAAATGTCCATAGTGGTGTTTTCATTTCTTCCTCTACTATTTTCCTTTGAAATTTTACTCTTCTGCTTTCTACCATTTCTAAGAACACCTTTTCCTCTTTCTTTAACTCACAAGTAAGATTATGTTCAACTACATCCTCTAATGTCAATTCTTTGTTCTCTAAGAAAAATTCACCAAACATTTTTGCCACCTTTACCTTGTTCAATTCAGGAATTATAGGAATTTTTGCAAATTTTTTATTTATGTCAGTATAATAATATTCTAATCTACCTCTTTTATAAAATAAACTAGCTAAAACACTACATGTTATTCCATACGTCAAAGGAAGGTGATGATAGGTCACACCTTCTGAAACAGACGCAGGTAATTGCATACAAACATAACAATCTCTTACATCCATGGTTTCTACATATTCATATAATAATTTTGTGAAAACGTTCTTTGAAAAATCTGTTATAGATCTATCATTATGTAATTCTGCACTATCTACTAGTGTTGCTGTGTTCTGTATGCTATCCTTCTTTGTTTTGTTCTCTACTATGGACGTTTCTTCTACAGCTAATCTAATTGGAATGGTGATTGCTAAAATAAACCATACAAACATTAATAAACCTGTACAAAAAAACACATTCTACACCATCTACGTAGAAACGCACACCTATTCTCTATGTCTCCCATCTTGTTTTACTACCTATGTATAATTTGCACAGAAAATTGTGTCACCACACCTCTGAATGACGTTTCAGCCACTCTACTTTCTCACTTTGTCTCGTTTGGTACTCTCTTTAGTTCCTCTCAGAACTCTTTCTTGTCTTATTCATGTTTTTATTGTCCAATCCGGCTTTTCTTTTTAATCTCTTCAAACTTGTTGCACTCCACTTTCACCCATTTGTTTGTAGCTTTCTTCGGGTTTATCGTGAGTGATTTCTTCTTCTTTGATATCAGTCAGTGCAATGTATAGCCATTCAGGTGACTTATATTTCAAATTAACTTTCTTTACACTTTTTGTTTTCTGTAATTGTTTTCCATCTTGTTTTTCTTGTTCCTTTTGACTTGTTATTTCATTTACTTGTTCTGCATTATCTTTGTTTATTTTTATGATTTTGTATCTCAACCTTTTAACTTCGTGGGGCCAATTATCTCCTTTTCTCGGCCTTTTCCGTTCACTTTCTTTTTCTTTACGTTCAGCTCTCCAAGTTCTTTTTCTTAGTCCTAGTCTCTGTTTTCTCTCTCCTTCACTTTATTCTGATTCTGTTTCAGATCTTACTTCATTTCCTCTTATTTTAAATTTTATAATTTCACTTTCTTTGACTTGCTCTTTTTCTTCCTGTATCTTTTCCTTTTGATCACCTGTTTCTATCCCTCCTCGAGGTTCTTCCGGACTCTCGATGATCTCTCTATCTGGTTCTATATTACCCTGTTCATTTGTTTGTGTATCTGTCCCTATTACTCCTCGAGTGTCTTCCGATTCTTCTATCTCTCTATTTGAATCTATCCCTGCCTTGTCTACTTTGACAATTTCTGTAGGATTTTTACTATAACTTGTGCTTGGTTGTTCACTGTCAGTTTCTTCGTTTATGATGTCAATCTTCCATTTACTCTCTTAGGTTTTCACCATAATCTGATTGATCTGTATCAGATGCTGAACTGGTGTCTGATATTTCCAGATGTCGACTTACAGGTCGATCTTCAGGTTCTGGAACTTTTGCTGTTTCAAATTCTTCTTCAGTTGTCAGACTTGTACCTGGGTCTTCCAGATGTCGACTTACAGGTCGATCTTCAAGTTCTGGAACCCTGTTTCTTTCTTCTTCTGCATCGGATGCTGAACTGGTATCAGATATCTCCAGATGTCGACTTACAGGTCGAGCTTCAGGATCTGGAACTCTGATAGTATGGCTGGCATGCACCCAGTTTTTCACTCCTGCACATTTGACTGCAGTTGTTGTTACCAGGATCACCTGTCGTGGTTGATCCCAGCGAGGAACCAAACAGTTTCTTCTTCTGTGGACTTTTATGCGGACCCAATCTCCTGGATTCAGATCATGAGCTGGTTTTCTTTCAAGAGTGGTCGCATCCGGTCCAACCTGATGAAACACAGAATGCACCACATCAGCCAATCCTTTGCAATAATCCATCACGAGATCATCAGTTATAGTCAACAGTTTGTTGACAGGTACATGAGCTTGTCTCATTGCTCGTCCCATGATAATTTCGTGGGGACTCAACCCTGTTTTCCTATCAGGTATGCTTCTGATAGTCATCAGTACCAGGGGAAGGGCATCTGGCCATTTCAGTCCTGTGGCTTGACACATTTTTCCTAACCTATTCTTTATTGTTCCATTCACTTGTTCTACTACTCCAGAAGCCTCTGGTCTGTATGCACAATGCAATTTCTGTTGAATACCAAGAGCCTCACATATCAGTTGAACTAATTCATTTTGAAAATGTGTTCCTCTATCTGTTTCAATCGTTACTGGAAAACCATACCTTGGAATGAATTCTCTTAGCAAAAGCTTTGCTACTGTAATCCCATCATTCCTTCTTGTCGGATAGGCTTCCACCCAACGAGAAAACAAACAAACGACCACAAGAACGTACCTCAGTCTATTGCTTGGGGGCATCTCTATAAAATCCAGTTGCATTCTCGTGAAAGGACCTCCTTCTCATCCTATTGTTCCTAAACTCACTACTGTTTTCCTTCCCGGATTTATCTGTTGACAGATAAGACATCTTTGACAAAGACTTTCAGCTATGGCTCTGAATTTTGGGTTATACCAGGTTTGTCTGAAAAGTCGGATCATTGCATCTCTTCCAATATGAGCTTGTCCATGGTACATCCGTGCCATGTCAGAAATCATGCTATCAGGCATAACTGGTCTTTCATCTCTATAAACCCAAACATCATCTTCTTCCCTTTTCCTGCATCCTGCTTTTATCCAATTATCTTTCTCCTCATCATCTGCTGCTTCCTGTAACTGTCTCACCTCATCCCATGTTTCGACAATGTTAGTAAAAAGCAATGGACATGAAACATGCTCTCTTTCTTGCCTTCTGTTTAGTGAGACTACATTTTTAGCACAGTATTGAGCCACCTCGTCGGCATAATTATTGCCCACGGTTATGTAGTCTTCCCCATTTTTATGTGCATTGCACTTCACCACGGCAATTTGTCTAGGCAGCTGTATCGCCTCAAGCAATTTTTTCACAAACTCGCCATTTCGAATCGGAGTTCCTGCAGACGTCAAGAAACCTCTTTGGGACCAGATCTGCCCGAAATCATGAACCACTCCGAAGCCATACTGGCTATCCGTGATCACTGTGATTCGGACATTCTTTCCCAGTTTGCATGCCTGTATTAGAGCAATCAGCTCAGCCACTTGGGCGGAACGTATCCCTCTCAAACAAGATGCTTCCATTATGGCACTTACTGTACATACTGCATACGCTGCACTCAAAACTCCTTCATCTGTTCTCAAGCATGAGCCATCCACAAACATCACATAGTCTGATTCTTTTAAAGGCTCATCTCTAATGTCCGGCCTTGGTTTCGTACAGTATTCGAGTACATTCAAGCAATCATGATCAACCTCATCTTTGTCTTTCACACTCTCTTCATCCGGCAATGATGTTGAAGGATTCACACTTGTGCATCTGTCAATAGTTACATTGTCTGCACTTAAAATCACTTTTTCGTACCTAGTCAGTCGACTATGTGTCATGTATTGAGTTTTTGTTCTTGTCAGGAGAATTTCGACAGAATGAGGAACATATACCCTCAGTGGGTATCCCATCACAATGCCTTCACTCTGTTCCAGACTCACACAAGTAGCAGCTACTGCTTTCAGACACCCAGGCAACGCTTTCGCTACTGGGTCTAAAACAGCCGAAAAATGTGCAATAGGTCTTTTCATATTTCCATGTCTTTGCACTAAAACTGAAAGTGCACATCCATCTCTCTCACTACAATACAGTTCAAAATCTTTTTCATAGTCAGGCATTCCCAGTGCAGGTGCTTCACACAATCTTGCTTTCAATTCTCTGAATGCCTTCATTTCTTCATCATTCAACTCAAACGGATCTTTCACATCCTTTTTTGTCAATCGCTGTAATGGTTTCGCAATTAGTGAAAATCCACTTATCCACTGTCGACAATATCCAACCATTCCCAAGAACATTCTTACCTCTCTTTGTGTCATTGGAGCTCTCATTCCTCGGATTATTTTTATTCTTTCAGTTGTTACCTTTCGCACTCCTTTTTCAATTTTATGACCTAGGTATTGAACTTCTTGCTGACAAAACTGTAGTTTCGACGGAGACACTTTATGTCCTCCTTCTGCTAGATGGTTCAGTAAAGCAATGGTGTCAGTAACACATGCTTCTCTCGTTTTTGATGCCACCAATAGGTCATCAATGTACTGAACCATCACCGATTTTTCAGGCATTTTTAAATCTTCCAACGATTTCTTTAGGATCTGATTAAAGATCGAGGGACTCTCTGTGTACCCCTGAGGAATTCGGCACCATGCCAAAATACGCTCTCCGAACCTGAACGCAAATAATGGCTGGCTATCTGGATGTAACGGGATAGAGAAAAATGCATGGCACAAATCAATGACAGTGTACCATTCTGCCTCATGTGGAATCTGATACAGTATTACAGCAGGGTTTGGTACAATTGGACAACAAGGAACGACAATTTTATTAACCCTTCGTAAATCCTGTACTATTCTATATGTTCCGTTTGGCTTTTTCAGTCCCATTATAGGCGAATTACATGGACTACTCATTATTTCTTTCAATATTCCTTGTTCAATCATTTTATTTATCACAGGGGTTATTCCTTCAATGATTTCTGGTGTCAATTTATATTGTGGAATATTTGGGTAACTTGTCCCTTCTTTAACAGAAATTTTAACAGGGTCTACTCCTTTCATTAACCCAATATCTTCACCCGTAAAATCCCACACCTCCTGTTTTACTGTTTCTTTTAACTCAATTGGGATTTTCTCTACATCGAACACAGGAAACAAGTCATTCACTCCTGGCTCTAATTCTGCCATTGTCATTTTATATAGTACATCTTCATCTGGTGTCTGAAATGCAATCCCATCTGGCGTACAATAGATGGTGCAATTCATTTTGCAAAGTAGATCGCGTCCAAGTAAATTTACAGGACTGCAATCACATACCACAAATCGGTGCATCTCTCTGAACGGTCCAATTTTTACTTCTACTAATTTTGTAAGTGGTGCCTTAATTTGCTGATTCGAAACACCAACGACTTGGATATTTTCACCTGAGAGAGGAAGGTTTGGAATTTCCACTGATCTAACAGTAGAACGGGTAGCTCCAGTGTCCACAAGGAATGTTACATCTGCACCATTCACTTCTCCATCCACAAATGGACCTGTCTGATCTAACTCTAGAGTTGCGCCAAGTACGCACTCTTCCTCCTCTCCTAGGCACCGTCATAAACTTTCATCCGACTCATTCCCATCCTGTCGCAACCAATACTGTGATATTGCAGCTGTGCGCGGCAATTGTGTTACCTGCTCTCCTCCGTAGAATCCTGTCTCTGTACTGTATCTCTGTGGATTTACACTCTTGGGTAGCGGTGGTTGTGGCACCTGACTCTGTTGCGTAACTACCTGCGGTTGATGCAGCTGTTGGTAACTCACCTCACTCTGCACCTGTGGGTTTAATGATTGATTTTCTGCATTAGCTTTTGGAGGAAATTTACACTCGTTTCTCCAATGCCCTAATTTTTCGCAGTTGTGGCATGGCCACTTTTTCTTTGCTTCTTCTATACTCATTTGGCCTTTTCCTTTACCTATATTTGGTTTAAATTTATTTGGTCCGGTCTCGTTAACCTGGTTATTCAGTTGAGCTTCTTGTTTTTCTGCAACTTTCACTTGTGCCCACATTGCTTTTTCCTTTAATTTACGCTGTCTACTCTCAATGTCATCACTACAATACTTAGCATACCTCAACACCTCATCTACTGTACTATTCTGCCAGCATATCATATGCTGCTTAATCATTTCGCTTATTTCTGGTTTCAACCCATAAACAAATCTATATACAAAATGACTCATGTCCTTCTCATTCAGAGTCTCGTAACCGCTGTACTGTTTGAAGACCAAAAGCAGCCTCTCATAGTAGGCATGCACAGATTCCTTACTCTCTTGCGTAGTTCTATCAATTTTTACCCAATCAGTTTCTTTGGGCGGAATTTTGTTTTTCAGGAAAGTAATAACCTGCTCATATTTCCTCATCACCTCGGGTCCTGGCGCTCCTGTTTTTGCATCCCTAGGATATTCTACAGTTGGCCAATCAATGGTGATTTTGCATTCTGTCCATAAATCAGCTGGTACTACAATGTCAAATAACCCATCCAAATCCACCCACAACACCTTTGAAACTTTGACAAACCTTTCTACTTGTCTGTACCATTCTACAGGTTTTTCTCTCAATTTTGGAAAGTCATTTGTAAATGACAATATATCCTGTCTGGTCCAAGGGACATGTACATAACTGCCTCCTGGAGTTTCTCTCATGGGATATTCCCTTACAACCGACTCTTTGTCTGTCACTGCAAAAGCTAAAGACGCCTTGTCAGTTGTTTTCTCATTCCTTTTAGTCCACCTGCTTCTCCATCTGTCCACATCACCCCATTTTCTTAGCAATACAATTAATTATTTTATCTGTGTCAAACGTCCTGATGTGTTCAGATTTTCTATATCCTTTTCGCAAAAATCTACCCTATACGGTTTCTGTAAGCTTCTGACTTTCACAAATTCCACTCCTAGTTCATTCGCTGTTTCTTCCAATTTGTCATGCAGATTTCTAGCTCTCCAAGTAATGCTCTTACATAAGAACATTATCTCGTCATCTTGGTACGTTTTTAGTTTTTCCGTCCCAATAGTCCCTAAAATTAATTCCTCCATATCTATCTTAAACCTAATTATATCTAATGGTTTTGGTTCTATCTCTTTCTTCTGCAGATTTCTCATCCATTCATTTAATTCGTCAGGAGTGGGACCTACAGGTGTACTACTCATTTCTATCCAATTTCTATTCCTCTCAGGTGTTTCTGATGCAGATTCGGTTCCCATAGGAATCCTCCTCATCTCGCTCTCGTTTATAGTCAGATTAGTAGGTGGGCTCGGTCTATATGAACTGACCAAATTTCTTGCCCTTTCATTTTCTAGTTCCATCCCTACTCTTATTCTCTGCAAATTTGAGTTCATGGGAATGACTAAGGAATGTTCATCTATTTTCAGATTCTCAAAAACTGGTATTACTGGTCCTATCGTTACTGGCACAGTCACAGCTTCCATATTCATTGTTAACTCTCTTATTTTCTCTGTCAATTCTTTTGTGGTTTTCGCTAACTCAGTTGCATTGTTGCTATCGCAATTTTCACTCTGTGGTGTTTTTAGCTGTTCATTTGACCTATTTATCTCGTATCTTCGTTCTGGACTTTTATTCCTCCCAGTTTCCATTGGCGGTGCATTGGGTGTCACCACCGCAGAATTCTGTTGATATGGAGGTGGGTTTCTGTTTAAAATATCTTCCAGCAATTCATCCTCTGTCTCGCTACCTCCATACCTGTACCTTTCTGTAACTGCATGTTTCTTTTTCTCTACACACTTCTTTCCTGTACCCTCTTCAACTGTGAAAGCTGGAAACAACCCTTCTGTCATGTTAGCATATCTCCAACGCTTCATTCTGTCCTCATGATTCACTCCCCACAACCTTCCAGGAACAAAACCATGATTCTTTGCACCTCTGTACCTTTCTCTTTCATACATCTCGTCTTCCCATTCACCTAACGCTTCAAACTGTGTCGGTCTAGGTCTTGGCTCAAGCTTTGTCATCTTTTCCCTCACATTTCGAAGTATCGCCATGCTAAACGATCCATTCTCTGGAAAAGCCAATACTCCATCATTCTGAGTATAATTTGTCCAGTTTTCTAACCAAATGCATGTATGATAACCATATTTCAGCATCATATGCGAAGCTGGTGTTTTCGGCGGAGGTATTATTTGTCCCTCTCTAGTTACTACCTTTTTGTCCTTCCTAAAGAAGTTCTTAATTTTCGCCATCCATGACTGTTTCTCTCTACCGTATTCATAATAAGCCATATTTCACAATTTCTTTCTCTTCTGTAAGCTCGTAACTCTGTTCTGATCTCTATGTGCTATTCGGACCTATCCCAGCGCGTCTCACACCAACGCACCAATCCGAAACCTTCACGTCACTGCTATTCGGACCTATCCCAGCGCGTCTCACACCAACGCACCAATCAGGGCGTTTTCCGTGTTTCTATCGCACTGGCCAATCCCAGTGCGGCCTTTTGTCTATGTCAGTTCTGCTCCTGACCCCTCCTTTACAAAAATTATCGGCAATTCGTTTTCTTGACTAAATCTTATTAGTTACAACATAAAACACATTTCCATTGTCTGTTTTCGCTAAACAAAAGGGATAGTTTATTCTATCGTACAAGAATATAGTTTCGTTCGATAAGTGTAGCACTTCCCTCTACCTTACCCTTCTTTCAAGCAAGGGGTAAACCCGTTTCTCTGGGGATAAAACACATGTGGAGACTACACTGCTCCTGAGAATTAAGGCCAGAGTTTCACAAGAAAACCGGTTGCTATTTCACTCATGCACGTTTTATACAGAAAATGTCCCTATCATAACACAACCTGTGTTATCACCAATTTGAAAAACCAGACAATGCACTATTCCATGTGACTTCTCTTGCCACACGTGTCCACTTCCTACTTCCCGGAAGCTTCAAAATTTCCGACGTACATATAACATAATACAACTCGACATGAAGTGTTAAAAGATGGAATATTCCACAAAAAAAAAAGAATCAATAATCAATAATCACCAAACTAATCTATAGTAACCATAACTCTGCTACCAAGAAATCTGATCCAGCGTGACTAATATATTTTCCTCTCCTATGGACATAACATCCAGGTCGGAAACACTCCTTTTCCCACAACTATACCAATATGACGGTGGGGCCCATAACACTGCATATACATTCACTCACTCAAATATTCCCTGGATCTCATCCACTACTATCTAGGAGAGAAAGCTAATGATGAAATGCTGGAAGGGAACGGGATACCTTTTTACTATTGACAAGATAACTGTTCAAGCATCATATGTTTTTAGATTGTAATCCTGTCAATTTCTAAAAACATCAAAAGGCATTCCGTTCATTGGTCGATGGACCAACTAGTAGGAATCAGTTGATGGTGATTAAGACCAGCTCAATCACTTTAACCTATTAAACATTTGCATTAATCATTGAGCTAAAGAATCACAGACTCGTAGTTTTAATTATAATAAAGTTTATCTAATTAATCAAATGCATAAAGAAGATTTCATTTTATTTATCAGTTAATACCTTTATTATGATTATAAGAATAAAGTTCAGAGAATTAGTGCATACCCTTTTAGATGGAAAAATAAAGTTCGTCACAGCAGATCACAGCATAGCATTCCCAAAATCTGACTGACTGTCCCGCTAAACAGGCCTCCTCAACGGACCACCTATACAGGTTTTCTGCATCGATCTCCTTTCTTCCCAGTCAGATTAAAAAGCAAAACGATTAATAAAATTTAAAGAAAATGGCCTAAAGAAAATAGCAGCGATTCTTCAGCGTCAAAGTTCTGTGCTCAAAAATTATGTATGAAAAAAAGCGCTCCTCCTACTTAAGAGTAGGTCCTCTTATACCCTAAACTGGCTTACTAAACAGAAATGTTTCAATCTTTGGGGAGAGATTCACGCTAATTGGTCCATTGGAGGGGTGGCAAGCATCTCCTCATTGCCCTCCTTGTTCAAACCAGTTCCGACAATGTTTTTAATTTTCATTCTTTCACACGGTTTTAGGACATTACCAATCCGATTGACAAGTCATGTTTTGGTAACTTTTCTTGTATCTTTATTAAACCAGTTCATTGTTAATTCACAGTCGCATCTCTGGTTCCATGCATTTTCTCGCTGCGTCCCCTTTTTGGCACCCATTCTGGTATCAGGTCATGGTGACCTTGGTCCTTTCATTCTGGGCTTTACTTTCGGATCACGTGTTATTGGCAACAGCTTTCTCCCAATAGGAAGCCATTTTGCACTTGCGCACTGTAGCTCATCTGCCTTGGCGGCCATTTTTACAGTGCGGCCTAGCAGGCCCGTACGAACTATTATGAAAACAAACACAATCGTAATCAAAACAAAGAAAAATAAGCCTTTTCGTTTCCCACCCGTCATTCTACGTACCCCAATTAGGTGTTACCTAGCAAAAGCGACATATAAAGCTATGCTTACTTACCATTCGTATACTTTTTGCCACAATACAATTTACAACATAGCACAAATCATGCAACATTATTTTAATTAGTACGCAAACTATTATGTTATTTATTACATCACTTAGACAAGCGTTAATAGGTTATTTCTTAGTTATGAATTTGCGATTATCCCATATAAAAGATGTATATAAAGACGTAAAATGTTGATTAGTCTCAAAACAATTAATAGAATTAATTATTAGTATTAATATTGGGGAGTTCAAAATTTTCTTATTTACCTTGCTCCATCAAGAGCACGGGACCCACGTCTGGGCATACCCGTCCCACTCTGGGTGACAAATGCAAAAACAACAATTGATGGACAGAATGCAGAACAATGTCGTACATTCACCCCAGTACAGAGATCTGGGCCTAAAGCCATCGTTTTTTTGCTCACCATGCCATTCCAGTTTGGACCCAGCCATATGCAAATCAGTCTTGACCCTGCGCCCAATGGGAACAGTCCAGCCCGAACTGCTGGACTGTTCCCATGAGGCACAGGGTCAGACTGATTTGCATATGGCCATGTCTGAACTGGGGTGGCGGAGTGAGCTAAAGAATGATGATGGATTAAACCCAGATCAGTTGACTGGGGGTGAGTGCTTGCAATGTTCAACACTCCGTCCATCATCCCCTTTGGTTTTGAAAGTTTGTTGGACACCTCCATCAACATAACGCAGTTATACATCAAACTTTCAAAATTATCTTTTATTTTCAAAAAACAAAATTCCAAAGCAGAAAATTAAAAAAACGATGATCCCCTAGCCATGGGAGTTTTCTTCCATTGCAAGGGGTTCATTTTGCAGTTTCCACTGCCACTTCCCGCCAGCTTTTTCATGGTGGTGACAGACAGTGAATACTAGTCATGTGTTCATCTTGACGCCTGGTTGGATATATACTCTACTTTATAAGCTGTTTTTCATTTAATTTTTCATTCATTCGTCTACTCTAAATAGGGCGGGCAGACACATGGCCAAACCTTTGATGGCCCTTACTTTGTCAGGCCTACGGAGGTGTGTGTAGGCGGTGGAGACCGCGTCTGGTGGCTTAGTGAACTAATGCGTCCACTATAGGGGCCTCTGTTTGACATCATGGTTACGGTTCAACTCCCGGTGGGTCCACTCAGCCTTTCATCCTTCTGAGGTCGATAAAATAAGTACCATTGAGTTGGGTAACAATAAACATCTGTTATTCAGTGCCAAGATACCCTTTTGGGTGAATGTCCTTTTTACAAATACACATTATGTTAAGTCTACATACTGAAGTTCCACTCTATTCTAAATTAGGCTGGTGCAGCTTCGCTTTGGTGGAGAGGATACCCTCTCCACCCAAGTCTAAATCAGGCCGTCAATGCTTTCCTGGTTAGAAGACATTCAAACCCTGCAACTGTCTCACTAACATTAATTCTCCTAGCGTTGCTGTAAACCCTCTGCATTTACAGAAGCCTCCAAAATTGGTATAAATGTTCCTGATACTGACCCTAATATCCCCCCAGTCGCTCAGACTTCCAGTAAACGATATTAGCTTTATGTGTCCTCTAATAAATTACGCCAAAGAGGCTCACATCAGATTGTCCATGGACTCCTGAAGTCAATTCTCCCAATATTGGGATGCTGCAAAGCAGCACGTCACCACAGTACAATAGCTTATCGGGATAATGCTCCTGCTGTAGACATCTTGTCGAAGCCTACAGGTCCGAAACGTCACAGAATTGAGTTTAATCTTTCAAATGTTGTTGAAATGAGTACCCTTCAGTGAAGATAATCACAATACATTGAATCAGGCACCTATAAAAAGTTCATTTTATGACTGGTGTAAATGTGTATTGTGCATAGTAATTGTGCCAATTTTCCAGTCCTAGAATGCACTTTTATTTCTATGTCTGATTTTTGTGCTCTAATTTTGTGATTCTTGACCCTAGATATTTTAATCATCATATTACTCAGAATGTAACGGAGGTTAACTGAGGTTAAATTAGTTGTGAATTCTCTACTCCATAGTCCATGTAGGTAAGGTTACCAGATGATGTTATGAGACCAGTCAAAAGTTTTTATTTAGCAACCTCTTTCAACTCTTGTATCTCTTACACTACGCTGATACTAATGGGGCTTTAAGTGGGCTGGGTCCATCCAGGTCTCCGGCCCAGTAGTAATTAAAAACAGACATTAAAACGGGTACCTATCGGGCCCTATATTCATGTCCTTAACCTTACTGGCTAAAACACTGACGGATATCTGAACAAATGTAAATTGAGTTAAGGTAGTCCTTGTCAGCGATCAGGGTCGGACTGGGAAAGAAGAAAGGCCCAGTCACCAAAATAAAAATGCCCCTGATTAGTAAAGTGGCCGATATTTGGAAATCTGGGCAGTTTTGAATTCGTGCAGACATGGGGCCTGATCCACAAAGGGCCTACACACTCGTGGCGGAGGCCCCGCAGTCATGGGAGAGTCGTTGGTCCCCGCGGCGGAATCTCCGCTATGAGAATACTCATGACGGAGATTCCGTCCTGAGTGCGGAGACTCCCCCACAACGGAGGGGCCTCTGCCATGAGTGCGGAGACTCCCCCACGACTGCGGGACCTCTGCCATGAGTGTGGAGACTCCCCCATGACGGCGGGGCCTCTGCCACGAGTGCAGAGACTCCCCCATGACTGCGGGACCTCTGCCATGAGTGCGGAGACTCCCCCACGACTGCGGGACCTCCCCCACGAGTGCGGAGGCTCCCCCATTACTGCAGGAACTCTGCCATGAGTGCGTAGACTCCCCCACGACGGCGGGACCTCTGCCATGAGTGCGGAGGCCCTTTGTGAATCAGAGCCATGCTGTTCAAGTGTTTTGTAAGGTATGGAGGATTGCATAGATTTGAGGTTGCTGCAGGTGATGTTTGTTTCAATTTCGGAGAAATCAACAGTAAAAACCACCCCAGCAGACCATAAAACAGGCCCAAAAGCAGCCAAAAAAAAGGCCCACATACTGACCTTTCAGAGCAGCCCTTCGGGCACTGCCTGATTGCCCTCTAGGCCAGCCCGACCCTGTCAGGGATTTCGTTTTTCATTATATTTCACATTTAACACTGGTAGGAAATGCCAGATTAGGTAACCTTTTTCCAGGATGTTGTGTTTCTGTATTTTTTTTAGTGTAGCATATCAGTCTTGTACAGTAGATACTTCAAACTAGGTCACCGCTACGAGTTTATAACGGGCCACGATTGCTAACATAGAGTGAGCATTACTGGAGTGATTGAGACACTGAATGCCACTACCCCTTCCACAGGCGTCAGTAATGTTTCATTAACAGTCTCAATTTCAGAATTGAAACTGTCAAATTATTTACAACACAATCGTTGTTATCATAAACAACCATTGGCAAAGCCCCAAGTTCTGGCTGGTATTAGATGTATGTCAGTTGTTGCGTTATGTATCTGGATGCAGTAACAGAAAGCTCAGAGAGGCAACAAATACCAGAGGAGTGGTAGGCAATAGGAATCGCAGAAATTGTTTATGTGTTTAAGCCACACCTTAATTACATAGGCCCCACCCCTTTTAGACACCCCCCACTTTTTTCATCCCACTTAAAACCCTGCATACTCATTTTCAATCCTGGCAAGGCTGATTCAGCTTTTCATTCTTACAAGGTTGATAAACTGTAGTTGGTACACCTCCCATTTACAGGGCTATTAAAAAGCAGAACTGCAGCAGCACCTTCTTATTAAAAATCGAAATTATTGTTATTAATTCCAGAGCACATAAAAAATCTTAAACCCCTAATGCAAAGTTTCTTTTAATTAAATTCCTAAAGTTATCAGCCACATCCTGCATCATGGATCAAAAGGTGGTCCAAGGGGAAAGGAAAACAGCAATGTCTATTTAGCGCTGTCATAAAGAAAATATACATTTTGCACGGCAATCTATACATATAGGTAAGCTCGTTCCTGCACAGTGCAAGCTCCCTGGTGATTTTCCCTTATGCCTGTGATCCTCTGCTAGGGACTGGGGTCATATCTAACTCGGCCCCTATGTGCCTTCCACCCCCTGGGCCGTCGCAGGAATGTTTGAGGCAGGGACAACAAGGGAGTAGGATAAGGTTACCAGTAGGAATGCAGCAGAGTAACACACACATGCACACACACACAAACACACACAGACAGACACTGTCCCCAAACTCACTTATCCAGTGTATGTGTGGATATGTGCCCATCTGTTAGTAACCAAACCCCTATGTCCTTCTCTTCTCTCATTCTCCTCTAATTGGCTGAGCCCTGAGGGAAAGAAGTGAGACCTGGGTGTGTCAATTAATGCATGGCAGTCATTGATGGTTCTGCCTGTTTTATCACTTATTGCTGCCTGCATGCCTCAGTTGATACGCTGTACGGGTGATTTATTTGGTGATAAAGTCTTCCTTGGAGTCAGGTGAAAGAGAGCTGAAGACTTCATTCACCTTTCAAATCAAGTTTGTTGTTGCCGTTAGAAGCCATACAAATATTAAATTACATTTAAATGAATGTAAAAGGATATCGGGAACGATTATTTAAAAAAAATTGTCTAAAATCAAATAAAACACATTAAGACATACGAGTTCATAAAAATCCTAAAAACTCTTTTTAGCAAGCCAGTTTAACTCACTTTTATATTCACTCTTAGCACACTCCCTTGCTGTAGCATGTAAGCTGCAAGTTGAAGAAAGATGGCTGAAGTGTTAGTCCTGTAGCACGCCATTGCTTCTTTACTAGACTTAGGCCCACATTTCTTGAATAAAGGTACCAGTATTCGCTTTCATCGGGCGGCAAATTTTGTACAGGAAAGAAGCAAGCATTGGCATAGCCAAAAACGCTTGCCTATGTGAGAGCTATTGGCTTTTGCCAATGTCTTTTGGCCATGTTGCACAGCAGCGTGGCTGCTGTTCAGCATGGCTGCAAGTTAGTGGTGGTGCAGAGTAGAGTTGCATAGAGCAGAGTGGGGTAGAGGAAAGTGCACAGAAGAAATGTGCCATGGAGTGGAGAGGCATAGAGTGGTGTGGAGTGACACACAGTAGAGTGGTGTGGAGTGACACACAGTAGAGTGGCGTGGAGTGGAGTGGCATAAAGTAGAGTGGAGTGGCGTAGAATGAAATGGTCTGGAGTGGAGTGGTGTGGAGTGGCGTATAGTGGAGTGGCGTAGAGTGGTATAGAGTGGAGTGGAGTTGCATAGAGTAATGTATAGAGAGTGGCGCAGATTGGTATACAGTGGAGTGGTGTAGAGCGGCGTAAAGTAAAGTGGCATACAGTGGCATAGAGTAGAGTGGCATCTGTTAGGGTGGAGTACAGTGGCGTGGAATAGAGTAGCATACAGTGGTGTAAAGTGGAGTGGTGTAGAGTAGTGTGCAAGTGGAAGAGCATACAGTTCATGGAGTAGAGTGGTGTAGAGTAGAGTGGCATAGGGTAGAGTGGTTTAGAGTAGAGAGGAGTGGCATAGAATGGAGTGGCATACAGTAGAGTGGCTAGGATAGAGTGGTGTAGAATAGAATGGAGCGGCGTAGAGTACAGTGGCGTATAGTGGAGGTGCATAGAGTAGAATGGCATTGGGTAGAGTAGAGTGGCATAGAATGCCGTAGAGTGGCATTGTGTGGAGTGGAGTGGAATGGCATGGAGTGGCATAGAGTGGAATGGTATAGAATGGCATTACTGAAGTGGTATAGAGTGGCATACAGTACAGGGCCATAGAGTAGAATGGCGTGGAGCAGATTGGTTTAGGGTGGAGTGGCATAAAGTAGAGTGGAGTGGAGTGGCGTAGGGTGGTGTAGAGTAGAGTGGTGTAAAGTAGAGTGGCGTAGAGTGGAGTAGCAATGTGTGGAATGGAGTGGCACATAGTAGAGTGGTGTTGAGTAAAGTGGTGTAGAGCAGGATGAGGTAGAGGAGAGTGGCATAGAGTGGCGCAGAGTGGAGTAAAGTAGGACAGAATGGCATAAAGTGCAGTAGTGTAGAGTGGAGTAGAATGGTGTAGAGTGGAGTGGAGTGGCGTGGAGTGCCATAAGTGGAGTGGCATAGAGAAGAATGGTGTAGAATAGAGTAGCGTAGAGTGGCATAGAGTGGGGTGGCAAAGAGGAAGGTGGAGTGGAGTAGAGTGGAGTGAAGAGGAGTGGCATAGAGTGGAGCGTCATTAAATGGACTAGTGTGGTGTGGAGTGGACTGAAGTAGAATAGAGTGGCTGAAAGTGGAGTGGAGTGGCGTAGAGCAGAATGGCCTAGAGTAGAGTGGTGTAGACTGGAGGTGCATAGAGTGCCTTAGAGTGGTACTGTGTGGAGTGGAGTGGCATAGAATACAGAGGGGTGGTGTAGAGTAGAGTGGCATAGAGTAGAGTGGCAAAGAGTAGAGTGACATGGAGTGAAGTGGCGTAGAGTGGAGTGGTGTAGAGTGGAGTGACGTAGAGTCAAGTGGAGTGGAGTGGCGAGGAATGGAGTAGAGTGGCACGGAGTAGAGGAAATGGTTATAAAATTTAAAAAATTGTGCCTTGCAAAAAGACGAGGAAGAATAAAGACGAGTACGGACGGGGGTCGGACTGGCATATAGGGCAATCAGGCAGTGACTGAAGGGGTGGTCAGGAGAGTGCGTGGGTAATTTTTTGGGCTGTGTGTGGGCCTGTTTTATGGTTTGCTGGGCCAGTTTTTGCTGTTGATTTTCCTGTTATCAAAACAAACATGGCCTACAGCAAGTTCAAATCCATGCATACTTCCATACCTCGCAAAACACTTACACAGCGTGTCTTTACAAGTTCAAAACTGCCCCAAGTTACAAACATGGGCCAATTTTTTAGCTATTTAATCCACTAATGAGAGCCACTTTATGGTAAGTTAAAAACACCACAGGAACTTTTTTAACTGTAGAAGTTTATTTCTTCAAACGCCACTTTGTTAGTCACCTCAGGCTGCTTGCAGGCAACTGACTAACAACCAAACCCAAGATTCTAAGAACTGTGTGTATACACAGGTTCCATATTGGAACTCAAAACCACGAGCCCTAAAGAATAAGCCTTTCAATGAAGACACTATATGAATCATACCATTGAAACCTAATATGAAATTACACCAGTTTTCTTGTAAACAAAGAAAAAAACATTGCAATAAGAAATAACATTATACCAATTACACAAAACAAGTCAACGTACATGTGAACATCTAAAACTAAGATGATACCAAAAATAAATGAATATGCATAGTGAACATGCACAAATTACCTCACAGGAATTAGCTATAATTCAAAGGTATCCGATCACATCGTGTACTCCTGCGCACAGGTGCAGGACTGCTTTGGTTTTGAACACCCGCATCATTACACACAAAACCAGGAAGACTCATGTCACTTGAGACCATACCCAGACTCCCATTTTTCTCATTGTTTGTGACCTTAGTTACTTTTGCTTTATACCACCATGGGCGGCCCAACACCCTTACAGCAAAACCACACAAGTCTTCAACTGCAATAGGTTTGTCCAGCACTCTATGCCTTTGATCATAATACATTTTGTGCTTGGAAGCGCTCAAGGAGGCCATTGGTTTGTGAATGATATAACAAGCTTTTTAAATGTTTGATAAAACTCATTGTTAAAAAAAATCTTCCACCTCAGCTGAACAAACTGCACCCCATTATCAGATATCAATTCCTCTGGAAAGCCCTCACACAAACACATCTTTTATAAATGTTATCACTGATTTGGAATTAGGTTCACTCATGAATTTGTCATGTGGCCACTTACGGTAATAATCCATGAGTATAAAAGCATACCTAAAATGGTGTGGAAGAGTTGAACGGTCCGACCAAATCTATACCAAGTTTCATCCTGGGGCCGAAGGACATTCTATAGACTTCAAAGGTGGAGTAGCTGTTTTTAAAGATTTGTTACAAGTGGAACAAACAACACACTTCTTTACCAAATAATCAGTGTCACTATCCATTTGTGGCTACCAATATGAGGTTTGGTTAACGTAGCCCCTAAATGACCTTCATGAGCTTTTTCTAAGACCCGGTTTCTTAGACCATCAAGTGGTACTAATTTGTCCAATCTCATGATAAGACCATCTTCAATGGTCAACTCTTCAGCTATTTTACAAAATGGCTGAATCATCAAACTCACAGCTTTCTACCTAGGCAAACCTTCAACTAGATATTTGGCCACTGTCTTTAGCACAGAAGCACTATCAGTTGCCTCTTTCCTAATTTTTTACGCGAATGAATTAACATTCTCAACTTCAATAGCCACAATCAAGCATGCCTCATCCTCATTGTTATCACTCTCTGTAAATTCCTCCTTGATGGAAAATCTTGACAAACAGTCAGCTCTAACATTTTTCCCACTGGATAATTGAAAAACATCAAAATGAAATTGAAGCAATCTTGCTGCAAACCTAGCTAATATAGGCGTACTGGATTTGGCATTCGTACCACTGAGAATAGAGACAGGTGGATTATGGTCAGTTTGAAGAATGAAATGCCTACCCCATAGATAACTCTTGAACTTTTCTATGGCCCACCAACACGCTAAAAGTTATTTTTCTATGACAGAGTAGTGAGTCTCTGATTTCCTGCAAACCCTCGATGTAAAACTAATAGTAAATTCTTGATCACCAGACTTCTGTCAAAGAACGGTTTCCAAACCCACATTGCTTGCGTCAACAGTAAGAAAGCATCTAAGATTAGGATCATAAGGGGGGCGTGGCTTGGCCGAGCAGCAAGATGGCCGCTTGTTAAGCAGGCTCTGCCTGCCGGGCTTCAAATCCTGCATAATCCTACTGCATGCAGGGCGATCGTGCTCTAAGGCACTACGTGTCACACTCAGCTTATCCCGAGGGACAGACCCGGCTGTTTGTTGGAGCGAGGCGCTGCTCAGCGCGATACTTGCAGCCCAGGACACACTGGTTGCGAGTAGAGGCGAGGCCGGCCCAGAGTCGATACTCCCGCTTGGGTGGTGCGCGCTGCCCCGGAGGGCACCGCCACAGCCTGCGGGAGGAGAGACCAAGCCGAGACTCAGCGGGGGCCACCCGCGGGGACGAGATCCGGATTGCGCACCCCTTTAAGCGAGGCTGCAACTAAACTACTGTACAGTGGGAGCGGACTGCTGTGAGGCCTGGTGACAGGTGTATGGCCGTAGCCACGACACTCCGGGACTGAGGCAGAGCCCGAAGAAGGAGACGCACAGGCCTACAGACCGAGCCTGACGATTGCCGTCCAGCTGTCTTCGGCAATTGTGAGTAGACCTTGAGCCCCCCAGGGCTCGGCTGGCTTGGGCGTAGCCTTTCCCTGGTGGCTGACAGAGCCGCAAGCTGCGTACTGGGTTGTGGGCCCAGTGGGCTCAGGGGCACGGTGAGTGGAAGTGAGGGCTGGCGCTGGCCCTGGCAGGGGGGATGCAGGGCGTGGGGGCCCTAAGCACTTTGGCATATCGCTGAGGCTGGGGACTACGTGCAGCCGCAATCCCCAATGTCTGGGTGACAGTTGCTAGACCCCGCTCCACCTGAGGCCCTGGTGCCTGTATGGACCGTTTGATGTGCAGTGACAAACCTCGGCGAATATATCAATTTGCAAGACCTCTCAGGCGGCGGTTTCCCAGAGAAGCGAGAGACACTTGCTCCCCTAGATGTTGAGACAATATTTGCATATAACAGGGGGAAAAACGACCCAAAGCAATCAAAACTCACATTCGAAAACAAGCGTCACACCCGCAATATGGACACCAGCTCTGAACCCGAAACTGAGTCTCATCATGGAGGAGATTCACAAGAAGAAGACCTGTGCACCATCATGTTGGAAGTGCGCACAAATCTAAAATCCATTGACACCAAGCTAGACGCGCTCACTTCCAGATTAGACACAGTGAAGCGTCAAGTGGACTTACATGAAACCAGACTAGATGCTTTGGAGAACCGAGCGACGGAAGCACACGAGTATCAAGTCGAATCTAAAGAGCATCTCCTCAACATGGAAAAGGTCCTAACGGTGATTAAAGCAAAGAATGACGATTTGGAAGCACACTCCCGGCGTAACAACCTCCGCATCGCCGGGATTCCAGAAACCACTGCTATCCCAAAAATGGAGCCGTATATCGAATCCCTATTGCGCAACCTGTTTCCAACTGCACTATCTGCTGTGTTTGTGGTTGAGCATGCGCATAGGTCCTTGGGTCCAAAACCACCTGTCGGAGGCACACCCAGACTCATAATAGCGCGACTTTTAAACTACCGTGACAGGGACTCTGTCCCCAGAGACCATGGCCCCATTAACCACCAAGGCAACAACATATCCATCTTCCCTGATTTTACTCCTCTGGTCCAAGCCGCACAGAAAGAATTTCTTCCTGCAAAGCGCCTTCTGCAACGCTCTGAAATCCCCTACACAATACTCTATCCAGCCAAACTAAAAGTCTCGTACGATGGCAGGCTCACTTCTTCACCGATGCCAAATCGGCTCTTACGTTTGCCAAACATGTCTGTTCTGGTCAACGCTCACCTCGCCCAACACAACAAGTTGGAACAATGGCTGGACTCAGTGACAATGACTAAAAGCGGACCCCCGTCGCGAAGCTGCAGATCACACCACCTTACCTATGCTGTTCCAGCTGATAACTGTCTGTCACTAACCTTGGAACTGTCCCTCTTTACATTAAAACTTATGACTAATCTACTTATCTTGCAAGTGACCCCTGGGCCGATTGGACAGCCCGCCACCCTGCCACCTGCGCAGGGCAGCTCGCCGGCGACTCATGCCCCCACAGGGAAAACTCCCATGGTTAAAACTGTTCTTTTCTTTTATTGGTTTGTTTGGGTGGGGGCGGGTAAGGCAATCACAACCTAATTGGGGGGTTGGTGTGGGAGGTGGGTTGGATGGGAAGATCTATACACTAAGGGAAAGTTGGGGGTTTACTGTTAACACGCTGAGTTCATTCACTTCAGCACACACACGGAAGGACAAGACACACAGCATTAAGAAATATCTTGGCTCACATACGGGTAATTTACACTTGCCAGCAGATACACGCCCGCTGGGACACCTGTGGCAAGCAAGCCATACTCTCGACCATAATAAATGACGGCAGTCACTTTTTTAACATGGAACATACCATAGGAAGGCTTCAATAACCATAGGAAGGCTCGGCTTGTCCATGCCTATTTGATCGGACATAAGATTGGCATATGCTTCCTGCAGGAAACCCATCTCCAGTGCGCCACTGACCCCAAGTTACACAATAGGTATTGGGAGGAGGTGCATTCGGCAGTATACTCCAACTACGCACGTGGGACGGCAATCATGATAAGACGCAATGTTGGCTGGACTACTCTTAGCTCTGTCATTGACCCCGAGGGATGGTACGTCCTATTGAGAGGCACTTTACACACTACCCCAATGACTCTGGCCGCTGTACATGGCCCCAATACTGCCTCCCTGCCCTGTTTGAAATTATCTGGTCCAAAATTACATTGTTGGGGGAGGAGACGGTCATCTGGGGGGAGGGGATTTCAATGTTGTTATGCAGGATTTCCTGGACCGGGTGGGAAGCTCCTGACCACTACACCTCAAAGCAAACCACATGGTTACTTCTATAGCTCAGGAGCACGGTCTAATTGACATATGGCGTTCCTGGCACCTGGACGCCCGGGAGGGAACCTGCATTTCTACATGTCATAATGCATGGTCCAGACTTGACTTCTGGCTGTTGTCCAGGGACATAGCCTCTTGGACCACTGCCATCAGACATATGCCAGGTACCCTGTCTGACTATGCCCCTGTTGTCTTTACCTGGACCATACCACTGTCTGTACCGCGCGCCTTCAGCTGGCGCCTGCCACCACACGCACTAACTGACGTGGCATTTCAGGAGGAGGTGCGTGAGGAGCTCCTGCAATATGTCGCTACAAACAAAAAATCGGTAGATTACCCTTCCACACTGTGGGAAGCCTTTAAAGTCGTCATAAGAGGTACCTGCATAGCCAAACAATCTGGAGTATTAAAGTCTATCAAGTCCACCCTAGAGAAGTTAGAGGTAGAGATACATCAGGAGGAGCTATTATATTTCCGCACTGGCCTCCCTACACACTTAGCCATTATCCGCAAAAAGCTCTGCGAATACGAAGCAGAAGCAATTCACGAAACACATTTCCTGGGCAAGCACGCCTGCGTCCGCAGATACAGGGAGGAGGACCGCCCGGGCAGAGCCTTGGCGAGCACGCTTAAGTCACTGCGCACTTCCTCATATATCACCGAATTGTAGGATCAAGGCTCCAGTCCGATCCGAGGACAGTCTGCTACACTAGAGAGATTAAAAGATTTTTATACATCCATCTATACTGCCACACAGAAGGGACCACACCCAGAGCTACAGTCCTACTTAGACTCCATTGAGCTAGTCTGGAGTGACGCCCACCCCAAATATCTAGATGCGCCTTTCTCGGCTGAAGACGTAGCTCAGGTGATTAAAGGCTTGCCCGGAGACAAAGCCCCTGGGCTAGACGGGCTGACAGCCTCATTTTATAAAGCATACGCTGAAGAGCTGGCCCCTCACTTACTGGCAGTTTATCAGGAATCACTTGAAAAGGACTGCCTCCCTCCAACGATGCGCGAGGCTGCGATAATTACAATCCTGAAGCCGGACAAGCCTGCTAACAATTGTGATGCCTACCGCCCCCTCTCCCTTATTAACACCGACATCAAGATACTTGCTAAGCTGCTAGCCAGTAGACTGCAACCTTTCCTCCTGATTGTGGCCAGACCGGACAAATCCGGGTTTATACCAGGCAGATCTACCTCGCATAATCTGCGCACCTTCTTCTCAATTATCCATCAACTTGGCCCGAGCCTGCCAGCCCTGTCCGCCTTTCTAGACGCCACTAAAGCATTTGATTCTCTAGAATGGCCATTTCTCTTTACCATACTGCCTAGAATCGGGGTGGGCACCACTTTCTTAAAGCTCATTCAACTGCTTTTAACGACCTAATATCCGACCCGTTCCCCATATCGCGCGATACTAGACAGGGGATTCCCCTTTCACCCCTGTTATTCGCGATAGCGATGGAGCCCTTGGCAGCCAGGATGCGACAGCATCACACAGCCAGAGGTCTGGGGTTTTCGGATAGAGGTTTGATAATATCAATGTATGCTGATGACATTACACTATACATACAAGAACCAGAGACTAACCTTAATCCTGTGCTGCGTGAAGTCCTACTGTTTGGAGGCATGTCGGACATACAGGTCAACTGGGACAAATCGACGCTTCTTGCCCTAACACCGGCCCCAATTGCGCTTGACTTGGAATACCCACTAGCCAGGGCTGACAGTGCGGTCAAATATCTGGGGATATGGGTGGGCGTGGCTGGCAGCCGTCGGACATGGGCGTACTCTGAAGCGGCTCCGCTGCCCTCGCCGTTTCTCCTGAAAATATCTGGCACTTAACCTGACGATATCCCCTCACAAACGGGGATCCGACTCCCATACAACCCCCTGTACCAGCTTACTGCAGCCCGCCGTGGAAATTGCGGCAGAGACGGAGCACCGCTGAGCTAGCCAGAGCCCATGCGGGGAGAAAATGGCGGCCCCTCCTCGCTCCTCCAGCTAAAGTGGCGAATGCGTGGGGAAGCCGCAAGTACTGCGACCTTTGGAGAGACCCGGAGCAGCTGACTGCCCGCTTTTCGGCCCGGTAGTGGTCACGGCGCAGCTGGGCTCGTCGGTGGCCCGGGAGATCCTTTAAGCGCCGGCAGTGGGAGGGGCCTGAGTGCCAGTCACGGCCACTGCAGCTGGACGGCGCAATTACTCGAGGCCCCGGCTTTGAGGCCTAGTAGACGGAAGCGCCGGAAGCAGAGGACATCCCCTATTAAACATCCGCAGAACACCGTAGAGGCAGGAGGACTCGCAAGTGGCGCGGGCGAGAAAAAGCACCGGAGAGCAGCTCAAACAGGCGGAGAAACTCCTAGGGAGCCAGGAACCGCAAGTGAAGCAAAGACAAGTAGCCATCCACAAATGGAGTTTGACCCTCAATAATTATCTACAGACCACGGTCGCCACAAGAGGCCCCACAGGTACCGGGGGCGAGAAAACACGCCAGGGAGCAGCCCACACAATCGGAGGTGAGCCAGGGGGGCTGGTAACCGCAAATGCAATAAGGCCCAGCGACCTTCCAGTGCAACACTGCGACCATCACCTGATGCACTTATTGGGCGGAAAAAACGGATTGCGGGGACTTTAAGATATCGTTATAGGTTCCGTCGCACTCTGCACCCCCCCTACCTCTCACCTGAAACGCAGTGACTCAGGGCGGCGCCTCATTTCGACTCCTTCCCCCAAATCGCAAGGTGATCACCTGTCTGGGAAACCCGACAGGCCGGCAGATGTGGGAACCCCCCCCCCTGCGCAGGCGGCGGCGAGTACTGGTACGGGGGCCTGAGCGACTGGAAGTACAGCACTTGACATTGCGCAATAATGGCCAGCGGAAGGGGCGCCAAGACGCAGGCTCAAAGCAAACTGCCCAAATTTGCCTGGGCCAAGGCAGGTGACGAGGACAACACCGCGTCCACAGGGGGGACGGGAAATCATCAACATCAGACTCCCCAACAAGACTTAACCCTCCAAGACGTCATGCAGGCCATCGCTGGAGTGCGGACCTCCCTAGAGACTCGAATTGACTCAGTTAATATTGAGGTCTCCCTCATCAGAGCTGGCTTGTGGAAAATGGACTCCAGAGTGAAGGAGGTGGAAGAAGTTACCACAACGCTAACCTCAAACACGGCTATCCTAAAACAACAAGTGACCCAACTATGGGACCAGCAGATGAAAATGGAGGGGCTACTTGAGGATTATGAAGGAAGAGCGCACAGGAACAACATACGTATCCTGGGAGTTCCGGAACGGGCGGAGGAGCCGGCAGCGGACCTCTTCGTCAAGGACTTAGTATTGACAAAACTCCAGCCAAAACGTTTGTCAAGTTATTTTTCCATTGAACGCGCCCATCGAGTCCCCGAGGGCAGACCAAAACCGGGAGCCCCTCCGAGACCAATTATAGCACGAGTGTTCAACTTTCGCGACCGTGAAGTCATACTCCAAACAGCACGGGCCAACCTGCCATTAAAATTAGAAGACAGTGCAGTCACCTTCTTCCCGGACTTTACCACCAAAGTCCAAGCTCAACGGCGCAGTTTCACAGCAGTAAAGAAGGCAATGTGGGACAAAGAACTAAAATATTCCATGCTCTTCCCGGCAAGGCTCCGGGTTGAATCCGAGGGTAAGACATGGTTTTTCTCCTCCCCAGAAGATGCATGGGAATGGCTGGAGGGTTGGCGGAGAGTTGGAAAGCCGAATGGAGACCGAAACGACAGACCCCGTAGCCACAGGCTAAACACCATCACCAAACCACAAGACGAACCCGCCCGGGGAGAGCTGAACTCGACATTGAATGGCTAAAGAGACAAGGCGCTTTAGACTCCGAGGCATATTGACTGAGAGACAAACGATACCCCTGGGTATAGGGTAAGGTGTCAGACAAAGGTAACGGGGCGTTCTCCACCAGCCCACGACTGACAAAATGTGCTCCACCATTACCCAATTAGGCGAGACAGCCAACAGCGAGCTGCTCTAGAAGTGGAAGCACCAGAGGGGATTGGGTCATGTTTGAATGACAAAATGTGTAACATGCTTATATCCTAAATCTACGGCGGGGAGGGAGGGCTGTCAGCCAGGCACCTCACGAATGGGGGGGGGACGACAGGCACTCTGCCTTGTTGGGGAGTGGGTAGTTGGAAATCCACTGGCAGGGGGGCAGGGAGGGGGGTGGAGCAGGGGGGAAGGAGGGGGGATTTTGTTAGTCTTAATGTTGGTTATTACAATGCACAGTGTCACAAACCAGACTTGGATAGTTATGTCCTCCCTACGTCGGCATGGTATAGACATCTGGAGTTCAGAAAGAATTCCGGTTTACACGGTCGCTCCATGGTTATAATGACGACTGCGAACTTGCTGGATGAGGCGGTCGCCCCTCCAGCAACTTCCGTAGGAGTTTCGCCTGTCCCTAGCGATATTCTATCATGGGAAGCACAATAGAAACAGAGCTGTCCATTTTGACGTGGAATGTCAACGGATTGGGAGACAAAATAAAGCGGGGAGTAGTGCTGCAGTACCTCAAGAGACAGGCCCCAGATTTAGTATTGCTGCAAGAAACACACCTGGTGGGTAATAATTGCAAGGCCCTCAATAGGTGGGGATATAAACTTCTGGTACACGCAGGGTTTACGTCCGGCTCTAGAGGCACGGGTATCCTAGTCCGGAGGAACCTGGCTCTCACTCCCACTCATACATGGGCTGACCCGCAAGGAAGATTCGTGGTAGTGGAGGCCAGCTGGGAGGGAAGGCCAATTAATGTGGTCTCGGTGTATCTCCCACCAGCACTGGGGAAGGAGGCACTTAGTGATTTAGGCAAAATTCTGATAGACCTCCCCGAAGGTACATTAATACTGGGAGGTGACTTAAATATGACTATGGACGACGCAATAGATAGGTATCCTCGACGACCCCCAACACGTCATAACACTCAAATGGCGGAGTTTACTCAAGCCATGGGACTGACGGACATATGGCGCTCACTGCAACCAAACATGACGTATTACACCCATTACTCTAACGCACATAAAAGTATGTCCCGCATAGATTACTTCCTTACACACCTAGTAGACCTTGGCCACTTTCAACACCCTCGCGGGCTACCGAGAGGTATCTCGGATCATTCCCCAGTATGGCTCGAACTCACCTTCAATCAAAAAAGACAGCGCAGCTCCATAATTATTAATCCGTGGCTCTCAACGATTTCAGACATAAAGGAAGATCTCACCAAGCAAACAGACTATTATTTCACCGAAAACTTAGGCTCAGTGGACTCAGCGCAGACTATTTGGGAAGCGTACAAAGTGGTGATGAAAGGGCATGCTCTGGCATTAAAAACAGGCTATATCCGACAACATAACCAGCAACTACTACAACTAGAGAGTGAGCTCCTACAATTAGAGACACAGAATAATTCCTCACCTAGCGAGGCCACCATACACCGCTTAACAATTAAGCAACTCGTGTATAAAACTATGGCGCGGGAAAAAACCCGGGCGAAACTACTTCACACGCGTCATAGGGTTTACGAATTGGGAGATAGAGCCGGGAAAATGCTTGCCTGGCTGGAGAGAAGGGAACAGGACAGGGAGATCGGTGGGTACCCGAACTGTCCGTTAACGGGAACAAACAGATCTCCGATCCCCAAGAGGTAGTGGAGGCATTTGCGGATCATCTGGAGGCGGTGTATACCTCCTCCACCACCTATACATCCGAAGACTCACGTCAACTGTTGGCAGACATACATTTGCCCATATTGTCAGACGAAGACAGAGCTGAGCTAGACGCAGACATAACAGATGACGAAATATGTAAGGCCATATTCAGCATCCAGTCAGGAAAGGCAATGGGGCCCAACGGGATTCCCATTGAGTTCCTCAAATCGATGGCCCTACAAGTGGCACCACACCTTAAACATATGTATAAAGAAAGCTTGGAGAAAGGAATCCTGCCAGAAGATCAAAGATTAGCTTCCATCGTAGTAATCCGAAAGCCCGGGAAACCGGCGAACAGCTGCAGCTCCTATAGGCTAATTTCCTTGATCAATGCGGAGGCCAAAATTCTAGCAAAACTTCTAGCATCCCGTCTGGGTACCGTTCTCCCTTCACTGGTCCACGCAGATCAATCGGGCTTTATGCCGGGGCGAAACACAGCACTAAATATTCGTAGAGCGCACAATGTCTTGGGTCGTCGGCAATGTATAGACGAGGATGCGGTAATACTATCGTTGGATGCCTCTATGGCATTCGATTCTATAGAATGGCCCTATCTCTTTGAAGTGCTGGTCCGCCTAGGGTTTGGTCCGCGGTTTATAGAGTGCATCAGATTGCTTTATACAGAGTTGCGGGGTCAAGTGAGGGTGAATAATCGTACATCCCGGACGTTTAGGCTGAATAGAGGTACTAGACAGGGCTACCCCCTGTCCCCCCTACTTTTCGCCCTAGTACTGGAACCACTGGCGTCTTGGGTGAGACGAGACGCGGTACTTCGGGGGCTGAGATGGGAGGAAGACAATGAAGACAGGATATCATTGTATGCAGATGACATCCTGATCTATCTAGCATCCCCACATGCCTCAATAAGCAGATTACTAAATATATTCACAAATTTCTGCAAATATGCGGGGTATGCTATTAATTGGACTAAGTCAGTGCTATTTGTTCTGCAGGGCCCCACACCCAGACTACCCCGGGGATGTGGAATCAAAGTGGCCTATGACGGATTCCGTTATTTGGGGATCTTCATTACACCTGACCCTCAAATTTTTTATGACAAGAACTTAGCAGTCCCCCTAAAAAGGCTCCATGAAGATGTCAAACATTGGAGATCGCTGCCACTGTCAATACTAGGTCGGGCAGCCCTATTTAAAATGTTGGCTCTACCGCGATTCCTCTATATTCTCCAGAATTGTCCATATCGGATCCCCGACTCGTATTTTAACAGCGTGGAGGGTGAGGTCCGTACACTATTGTGGGATGGAGGTACACCGCGCATAGCTTTAGGGAAATTGACGAAGGGTTGGTACAATGGTGGAATCGCACTCCCCGATGTACGACTCTATTATTGGGCATCACAATTGGTGGCGATAAATCACTGGCTGTACCGCTCCCCGACGGACCAAGCATACAGATTAGAAAAATATCAGATAGGACGAGAGGGGTGTCTAGGGGCCCTTTACACTAAGGTCCGCAGGGGGAGATATCTGGGCCCTATGGCTCAAACGGTAACCATCTGGCATCAAGCAACTAAGCATCTGGGCTGGACAGGGGTGCTGACAAGGGCTACGCCTGTGTGGTCCTCTCAACAGCTGGGATTGCTTTGTCACCATATGGGTTTTGACAAAGGGGACACCATTGGACTGTCCACCATAGGAGATCTTATACATAAGGGTAAGATCCTTACATTCAAAGAATTATAAGCAAAACACGAACTAGCACACAGTGAGATATTTCGATATTTACAGATTCGCCATGCTCTTAAGACAGCACTCCCAGACATGACAAACGTGCCGGACTCGTCTCACTTAGAGGACCGGCTGTTATCGGAGCCCATCCTAGACAAAGCCATTTCACTCACATATCGTAAATTGTGCAATAATTTACCAGACCCCTTCCGCACTCTCAGAAACCACTGGCAGGCAGACTTGGGGCAGATCGAAGATGACGATTGGCAGACCGCATTGATGTCCCCAAGAGAGGCAGCCATAAATCATCGTTTGCGATTGATTCAATTGAAAATTTTACACAGAACATACCTCACAGGAGTAACCCTAGCCAAAATAGGTACAAGACAAGACGCACTCTGTCTACGTGGGTGTCACCAAGAAGCAACATTTTATCATATTCTATGGGACTGCCCCCAAATACGACCCCTGTGGGAAAGGGCCACAATGAAGATGCAAGACGCACTAGGGAAACAAATTACCCTAACACCACCAATGGGGATCCTAAATATTTGGGAGGCCGCTGACCTAACGGAAATAGAGCAGCAATTAGCCACATTGGGCTACACATTAGTGAAAAGAGCAATCGCGATGAAATGGGGGGCAGCAGATCGACCACTGACAATAGGCTGGGTGGCGGAAATGGACATGTGCATGATTGCTGAAAAAGATGTCTACAAATCCAGGGGCTGTCCTAAAAAGTGGGACAAAAAGTGGGGCGGGTGGAACGCGTATAGAGGAGAACTGTCTGTTTCACCAACGGTGGAAATGGAAATGTCAAAAAAGGGGGACCGCGGGCATGTAATAATGGACTGAAACACTGTGCGTTTTAAATGTTTATATATAATTGTCTTATTTGTAAGGGAATGTATGCAAAGGTAAATCTGACTTTGACAAGTTAAAAATCAATAAAAAATGTTAAACAAAAAAAAATATCTGGGGATATGGCTCAGTAGAGACACTCAGGAGATCTGGCGCATGAACTATGGTCGGATGATAGCCTGGCTTGAGAGTAAAATCGTCATCAGGGCCAAACTGCGATTGTCTTTAGCCGGCAGGATTGCAATTGCAAAAATGGTAATATTACCTAAGCTTCTTTACCTGTTTGTCAATATTCCCCTTCCTCTCACACTGGCTTTCTTCCGACAACTGCGCTCTCTCCTTATAACTCACATCTGGGCGGGTAAACAATTGCGCGTCTCCTAGAGGTGCTGATGCTGCTACTTTAGCAAGGAGGACTCAGGCACCAGAGTTCGAGCTATATGCACTGAGTACACAGGCTCATTTTCTCCACTTTTGGTCACACCCCATCCCATTCCAACCCCATGTCGCGTGGAGAGGGACGTTGCATCCCCAGCCTTGCTGCCGGCAGCCATCTACTATACCTATAAAAGAACAAGCGAGGAAATCAATACGGTGGAAACATTACGATGGGCATGGGAAGGTCTTGTACGACGTGCAAAGGTGCCATTGTTATATGCCCCATTGACACCACTGGCGCATCACCCTGGTTTCCCTCCTATGCAAGACGCTGGCTCCATCCAATGTGCATGTCAGATGGGGCTTATCACTTTCTACGACCTTTATCCAGATAACGAATTCCGGGCTAGACCACAGAGCCCCAATGGCACCCAGATCCCCATTTTGGAACTCTTCCTCTACTACCAGCTCAGAGCCAACTGTAGACGACTTCATTCCACTCAGCGCCAGCGACACTAGCTGCGCTAGAGAACATATTAGCCAATCCATCGCCCAAAAAACTCATTACACGCATTTACAATACCACACAAAGAACCTCACCGATCATGACACCTAAGGCACTGGAGCAATGGAGTGGAGATCTTGACCCAGCCCCCACTGAGAAGCAGTGGGCCTTTTGCTGCGCTCAGCTTAAGCCTTTTTCACCTAACTACAAGCTGAGGCTCATCCATTTTCAACAGTTGCATAGATTATATCGCACACCTATACAACTACACAAAATGGGCCTGCGTCCAGACGCCAAATGTTGGAGAAGCGCTACCTCACAGGCATCCTTCCTTCACCTGGCATGGACCTGCCAGCCCATCTCACAATTTTGAGACAATGTATTTGACATTATTCACGAAGTGACAAGCTTCCAACTGGACGGCACTCCACTAACAGCTCTACTGGGTCATGTGGCCGAGGCTCCCCCGGGCACTGGCCGTCTATCGGCCATGATGCTACTCCTGGCCAAACGGCGCATTGCGATACACTGGGGTTCAGTCGGGGCACCCAAAGTAGACACATGGATACAAGACATTGCTTATTGCCAGGAGATGCTGACGGTGTACTGGGATTTAATGCCCTCGGCGGCCAGGCCCAAAGACATCTGGTCCCCATTTGTGGCATGGGCCAAGACACGCAATGAACGTACAGACCCTGCATCTTGCGAGCCCGCATGTGCATATTCCCAGATCACCATGACACCTATCCCTAACACCTAATCAGGCCCTGAGTTAGCTGTGAAACATATATCATTTCTCCTTTGCACCCTTGCGAGGACACTGGAATTGGTCTAAACACATTATCTGGGCTGGGATGTGGGAAGAAGAGATCTTTTCAAAATGGACATGCCTTTTTATGTCATATTGTTCATTACTTATGGCCATGTTGAACTGTTCAATGCTGTCTACTGCCTAACTCTCCACTTTAAAGATGACATGTGATGCTGCCTACTATTGTAAGTGTATATACCTGCCAAATATTACTTTCTAACTCCGTGTTGCTGTGACGTAACCTATATGTGCTGAATGATGCTACTAAGATGCAAAATGAATAAATAAAAACAAACAAAAAAAAGATTAGGATCATAAGATTTAAGAACCTTTACCGATGACACTTGCTGTTTAATATCAGTGAACGCATTGGCACACTCCGAATCCCACACGAAATCCACTCAGGATTTAACCAACATAGAAATGGGCATTGCTCTTGAAGCAAAATTGGGGATGGATCGGGAGTAGAATTCACAAAGCCCCAAAAATGATTTCACACTAGAGTTGCCTTTAGGAGGTGGTGATTTTACAATGGCGTCAATCAAAACTGGTTTTGGACGAACCCCGTCACACGTGATTTCAAGTCCCAAATATTCCACTGACTCCTTCAAAACTTCACACTTCTCCCTTTTTAGGACAACACCAGCATTATCAAAAAAAGAAAGCACTTAACGTAGAATGACATCATGTTAATTCCATTCCTTAGCATCAGCCCCACATTGACACGCACACCATTAGACTTGGTTCTAAAGGACATGCGTTTGTCCTTTCCGAAAAAACACAATCACACCATAATGCGTCGTCACATTAAAATTAAGCCAGCTTTCGTAAGATAGTGGGCCTTGATTAATAGCATCCACCTCTCTTTTGGTAGACGGTTGGGTGCACAGATTCCAACCTGTCACGGTGGAGCTAGATGTGTTCCACAGCTCAAATGCCAATATCGCACTCTGGAATCAAAACCCACAACACCTCATCAGTGACGTTGTGTTGCACAAGTACTCCTCTCGGCTTAACGCCTTGACCAGTATGCACAATGTCCTCTGTGACACCCGAACTCCTCCTCACTGTGATAGATGAGTGTAGATTGACTGCTGCACTACGTAGGTTGCTGTATCTGGGGTGCCGAGCTGCTCATCGCCAAATATGGTAAGTTAAAATACCATAGGAACATTTTTAACTGTAGAAGATTCTTTCTTCAAGAGCCACTTTGTTAGTCACCCCAGGCTGCTCACAGGCAACTGACCAACTGCCAAACCCAAGATGCTAAGAACCTCATGTATACACAGGTTCCATAACGGAACCCAAAGTCATGAGCCTTAAAGGATAAGCCTTTTAATGCACACACCATATGAATCATACCATTGAAACCTAATATGATATTACACACTTTTATTTTGGTGCCTGGGCCAATTTTCTGCCCCAATCCGACTGGGCAGGACACTTGTACTTGGTCCATGCTTCAGGGAGGAGCAAACTCGTAAAAAGTTAGGGAAGCCTACGGGAGTTAAGCAATCGAAATATTGCAAATAAGAGTGACAACCAAAACAAATAATGTTATGCTGTGGGCGGGTTGTATGCCCAATTAATTGTCAATAATAGGTCTCGCAGCACAGCAAAAGGCGCTCTGTAGGCAAGACCTAAATAATTGGTGGACCGCACAATTTGCAGTTGTGTAGCCCATTGCTATTGTGGGAGCTGAACACCAATATTCTAGTGTGCCCAAATATTTTAGATCATCCCAAAATTTACCTCAGAGGTTTTGCTCCAGCACCCTTGATGTTATGATGAGTCACCACCCTCCTCAACACTAGGCCCAACAAAAATTAGCACAGTAATAAGTAAATGAGACCACTCAATATCTGAGTTCTAGATCAAAGAAAAGTTAAAGGGTTTTATTACAAAAATCTCAAATTACAATAAAGAGAAATGCAAAATAATGCCATGAAGGCTCAGATACAGAGTGCATGGTCAGAAATCAGAAATATATCAAGTCCCAGTAAGCAGCAAAAAGTGTATCGGACAGAGTCCCAGGAGGAATAGAAAAATCATCTGGATCACCCCCAAAACCAGGGGATTTTATACACATTTTATAAATGCAAGCTGAGAAAAAACTGCAAATTCAACATGGCATGATTAGTGCCAACACATATTGAGCAAATTAGAATTTAGATGTTCATGCATAATCATATAACACTAACCCATTTCTAAGGAAAGGAAAACTTCATCAGCTTCTGGAGCAACAGCAGCGTGGTCCGGAGATGTACGACACAACACAAAACATTTACAAACAAGGATGCATACACCAGTGTAAGCTAGCAGGTTCACATCGGACCTTTCCGCAGAAGGACCTTGTAAAGAGGATACTTTCAGTACACGAAGAAAAGTCTATTCACAGTACATGCACTTGAGGGAAATAATCACACTGTTCTGAAGGGGACAAGGGGACATTGATTGGGAGGGGTAATGAGCAGGAGCAAGATGAACAGAACACTAAAACAGCATCTATATTTTAATAAAATGGTGACTCTGCAGAAATGTTGCACAACTTAACTACATTAAGAAACACACTTCTAAATATCTGATCAGTATAGTTTCAAGTGGAATACTAATAATTCATCTGTTACAACTAGAATCATCCAAAAAAATCATTAGTATTCAAAAATAATTTCTCACACAAAATTTCATATTTAGAAAAAACTACCAGATTATCATCTTTAAGTGATCATTTGCAAATAAAAGTGTTCGGAGACAATGTTATAAGTCTCAATTTTAGATCATCAGACCTAAACCCTTCTTTTTAATACTTATGAGTCACCCCTAAGGTAGGCACTAATGGCTCATAGGCAGGATAGGACTGAGACAAAATATAGGCCCGGGCACCAAACCAAAATGGGGCCTCATTAGAGAACCAAATAGCTAAAAAAGTGCCCCACATTTACAATTCAGGCCAGTTTTGAACTTTTAAAGGCACGCTGTATAGGTATTTTGCAAGAAATGGGAGACTGCATGCATTTGTGCTTGCCTCAGTCAATGTTTGTGGTAAAATCAGGGAAATCAACAGTAGAAACTGGCCAGGCCCACCTGCCTATAAAACAGGCCCACAAACCGGTCCACACAGTGATCTGTCAGACCAGCCCATCAGGTACTGTCTAATTGCCCTATGGGCCAGTCCGCCCCCTGCTCATAGGGCCGGGTGCTTGGTATTTAAAAAGTAGAACATGTGCACCTTACAATTGCTTCTGGTGCTGGACTTTTCATTCTAAGGTTGTAAATTCCATTAGTAGCTTTAATTTGAACTCAGCTACTAATATACATTTCACCTTCACCTGACCTCTTTCAAAATGTAAGTCTGTATACACTGTAATATTGTTCACACAGGGAAATACGACCTCTTAGATGCGCGTGTGTGCGCATGAACGCAAAACAAAACATTTCTCAGGCAAAGAACATTTCTTGTAAAAAAAGAAGACCTTTCACGGAAAATTAAATGCATGATTAAGACATAAAGCTTTTACTGATACCCATTCTCAGTGCAACAATTTTCCAGTGATTGCATTCTATACAAGTGGCACACATTTTTGTTCTCTACAGAATGGAAATAGCTCTGTAAACATATTACATGCAATCATTCTCAATTAAAATTCCCATCCCAGCAACCCACAGGCATGTCCTTTTAGTAACTACTCTATTCACTAGTGCGCAAGTCATGCCCTAGTTACTGGCCTTGGTTTGTGCAGCAGACTTGGGTATTTACTTTGTGGCCCTACTGAAAAAGAAAGTCAGCAATTTGCTCCTTTAGGATCACTCGCCTACATCCAATGACATTTTCAGAATTGTTGAATTTAAAAACAAAATAGCTAAAGTACTGTTGTGAGTTCCTACTTAAGCCCACTGTTCTTTTCCCTTATTTTACCCTAACTGCACGTTCTAGGTCACGTTTGCTTTGCACAGTCACACGAGACACATTTATTTTTGTTCCACGATATTATTGTAGAAATGGGCTGCACATGTTATTATTGTTATTCAGCTCTTCTTCTGGGATTCAGTCTGAACATTTTGTACAAGGTTAAACAACATTGTGCCCTGTTTTTCTGTACTCAGTAAGGCAACATCTATTAACTTATGGCCACAACAAAACTGCAGCTGCTGTTTTCCAACACAGCACTTCTTATCATATAAACCAAGACATGCCCTTTAAAAAACAGAGAGGAGGATGCATACAGAGGGGAAAGGTCTTGGAACGGGTGCAGCAGCCTTGCGTAAAATGAGTTTACACTTACGATGCGGACCACAAGATACCAGGTATGGGGTCCGGCACTAATCCCAGAGATCACTGATATTGTTCTGTGCTCACATAGTGAGGGGAGGCTTAGAAAGACATATGTTACCATGAGAGGGCTTTTCATTGTATACAGTTTGCTTGTAATGCTAATTACTCTGCTCAGTTGCATATGCTTTCTAATTACAGCACACTTGCTTCATAATAGACCCAAGTAGTTTCAATAAATATTGGAAACTTTCCTGGTCTCTTCCTTTTGTTTATAATGGGCATGCATGAGTGAGAGAACGAAATGTGATGATCTGTATCCACGGTTCCCTTGTGGACTAGAGTGTTTTGTTCTAGGTTGCCAATTCACTTGTCACACTGGAAGCTTAGGAGTGCAAGTGAGGCGCTATGAGCTAGTCAGATATTTGGGCCCATAGGTACTGATGTGATATGGAGACACAGTCCCTACATTCTGATGTCCTGTGGTCCCAGGCATAGTTCTGTTTCCAAGCAGAATTCCTGCAACAGTACTCCTAGGAAGTTTCTGCTGTTGTAGCTTCTAAGAGTACTCACAGTAGCTTTTGATAATTGAAGAAGTGTACATTTTTGCGTGGGAAAATCTAATACATAAGTGCATTTGCAATTAACTAATTAGTTTTCCTTTTTTCCTCCATGAGGTAATAATTTTTCCATGTGTCGAGACCACTTCTGCAAGCAAACCCACAAATTCTGGGGCTATTGCCTCCTCTTTCCTACCCTGAAGATCTATTTCCACCCACCCTTAAAGAGGAGAAAATCTCGGATCTTTTTCAGGCTGGGCAACTACCTTAAAGCATTTTCTGAAAATGCACAAACTTGCGAGTACACAAAATTCGCAGGTGTCCCCCACCACGGAATGACCACAGCCAACTCCTGTGCGATTTACTCACGCATAAAAGTACATCATAATTGTGAGATTTTACACATATGAATAATTCCATTGATGGATTGGAAGTCTTCTTTTTTGACTGACAAAGTTGAACATGAATTGATACCATTTGCACACCTCAGTGTGCAAATGGTAACCACCAACCAGCCCCTTGAATTTACATTGAATCTGAAACTCTAATATATTTACTTCGTTATTAATTTAGTATACTTTACAAGTACCACACATGAAACAGCCTGACAGTGCTTGTAATAAGGAAGAACCAGAGAAATGATATAAAATCTTCAGTGTCGAAGATATTTTCCAACATACAGCAGCAGCCCTTATTCCATCTAGTATAGACACCCTTGCCCTAAGTAACACCATTGACACTAATGCAGATACCAGAGCAATTTTAAAATCATCCTCAGGGAAGGAGCCAGGCCCGGATGGGGTTTTTGTGGATGTTTTCAGCCAGAACCCTTTAGTCTGGGTGCCCCTTTTGACTAACGCTTTTCGAAAAGCAGTAGGCGGAGGCCTCCCCAACATCTGGAAGGAATCAATACTGGTACCTATCTTTAAGAAAGGGAGTAGGAACCAAACCTCCTGTTACAGGTCAATTTCTCTCTTAGATTCCAAAATTAAGATCTTAGGGCAGATCATTCTAGAGGAGTGAGCCCTGGATAATAAGTTCTTTTCTGAGGCTCAGTATGGTTTCTGCCCAGGAGTAGGTGCCATTGAACAAACACTGAACCTCCTTATGATCGGGGGTAAATATGTCCAGGCCAGAGGCGGGGCACTCCATAGAGCCTTTATGGACCTTTCGAGTGCCTTCGACCTAGAGGACAGGGGCAAGCTGTGAATTATGATGGGGAAGGTTGGGATTAACTCTGCCTTAGTTGACCTCTTAAAACACTTGCACTGGGACAACAAGGGTGTAAGGCAGGGCTGCATACTAGCCCTCTTTTTATTTCTTATTTATATTAATACCCATGAGAATGAGTTAGTGGCAAGAGGAAAGGTTATTCTCAGATTTGGATCCTGTGTCGTCCCGGTTTTATTATATGCAGACGACGTAGTTTTAATTGCTCGTACAGCCAACGGTCTTTAGCTTTTATTGGAGATTTGTAATGATTTTATGTGGGGACTTTACCTGAAAATCAATCATACACTTCACATGAGCCTGTGCAATAGTAGAGTTTATCATCTGGTCCCGATCTCCTCATCTTGAACTGGAAGGCTATAAAAAGCACTTCCGCCCTCATTATGGGGCAGATTGTTTTCCTGTGTATGCCCCGCTGCTGGAGTTTGGAGGAGTTGCTCCGGGTGGTAAGGGTGTTCTTTGCACCAACCCGTTTCAAGACCCTTAATCCTGTATGTTTGTGAATCTGTGTTTATGGCGTTCTCCATCGCCGCGTGTGCGCAGGCTGCGTGCAATGTAGGGTGGAAGCTGGATTTTCTGTCCTGCATTAGCTGCCAATACTTGACTGTGACTAACCACAAACTGTAAAAGAAACATTGATTTTACGGCATTTTAGCTGATTGGAATTCCTGGCTCTGAACAATTGAGAGACGTTTGTTCTGGGTTAAAATATGAACCCTTCCCTTCTCATCTGCCTGTTGGAGTGTGGAAGTGCCTGCTAGATGTAAGGCTACATTCAAACTACTGGTTCTTTCTTTACGAGACTGTTGCTTAGCAGGAGATACTAAGCTTGACATTATACGTTCAATTTGGAGTCTATGTGTTCAGAGGTTTACCCAGTGTGGTATGGTGTACAATACTCCGCTGGTGAGAGAGGAAGTGTGTCATTGGATATGATGCACTATGACAATGAATATGTGCAATTGATGTGAAGATATTTATCAGGATTATCATTTGCCATTTTAACAGGGGTTTCCTAGAGTTCCTGGAGTTGGATCCTCCCCTGTGAGACAAGGCTACGCTTCCAGTAGGTATATTCTAATATCCCATGTAGATAGCAAGGTCTAGAAACTGTACCTATTACATGTGTAATACTCTCTTACTGTTGCAGCCTGAACTGTCAATATGTGTAGGGGCACACCAAATCTGACAAAAGTGTTTATCCTACTTCTTTAAGTTCAAAGGTTACAGATTTTTTCCATTACAGATAACCAATGAGCACATGCTATAAATTGTGTTGTTTTAAACGGTGTTCCAGTTTACTTGACAAGTGTGCTTTCATTGCAGGTCTCCTTCCCCGCTGTTCGCTTCCCTACCTTCCCTCACTTGATCACCTCAACCTTCTGTGCTATAATAGCATCCTGAATTGAGGCTGTCGAGAGGTGGACCTCAACAAACCAACCCTGAGGGATCTGATCACAGTATTGTTGACAATTTCCCAGGGGACTTATGGGGCTGGCGTGCGAGGCAACTCTCTGGCGGGCAACCTTCAAACAATAGAAAATCAATTGCTCTGCAGGTTACTTGCTGTGCCGAGGAGCACAGCTACTTTTATTACTCATTTGGAAGCCGGATTGGCCTTCTTGGACGATCTAGTTCAGGTTGCCCCGTTGTTGGTATGGCTAAAGATTTGGTACTCTCCCCACACAGCGTTTAGTCAAATGATTCTTGCAGTCTGTCTTAAATTAGATCATGCTGCCGCAATTCCCTGCTTGCTTATGTCCAAAAGACTTTTATAACTATAGGACTGTCAAAGTTTTTTCACAACCCACAAGAAATCAACAGAAGCTCAAAATAATTGGTCAAATCCTTTTTTTCTTCCTTTAGATTGCATTCCAGGCTTGTCAAACATCAGTCTATGACCTCAGTCACCCATTATCTACATCAAAAGAAGACTGAGGGTGGGGAACGTTACCTTACTTGGATTACAAATTCGTAAAGCAGATTTTATCTGACCGATTCAGGTTGGGTATTTTGCATTTCCTAGTAGCCGACCCTAAGCAGGGTTCGAGGTTTTCGTTTTTTACCTTCCTGTCCTTGTGATGGGTTTTCTAAGCAAACCCTGGCCGATTTTATGGTTTTTTATAGTTTTTACTCCAGACCAACGGCGGTTTTTTTATGTCCATTATTGCGCTCCTTTGGTTCTAACTTCTTTTCTGTCCGTTTGCTTCGCCTCCAGCTACTAGAGCCTGAATTTTACTATGCCTCAGTATTAGGCTATGTTCGTCAAGCACTCAAAATCTGGAAGACTGCGACCTCTATTAATGATTAATGCTGTGTTTTTTTTATTTCTTTTATAATCAGTTTATTTATTCTGCATTGTTGATGGGATATTGATAATTGTATTGTCAATGGCCTGAGATTCCACTGTAATTAATTGTTTCATTTATTATAACAACTTGTATGTATGATATTTATTCTTTTATGGCCTTGAGCCGAATAAAGTTTTGAAACTAGAACTGATAGCGAAGGCGGGAGCAAGGAGAAAATCCAGTTAAAAAGTTTGAGACAGGAGCTTGGCGACGTGAAACTTTTACACAACTTTTACACAACTTCCCATTGAAGGCAGATCTTCCTATAAGACCGCCTGCATCACGCACAAAGCCCTGCATGACCACACCCCGCCGTACCTCGCAGATAAACTCCTCAAAGCGGGCTGCTCTCGAACTCTGAGGAGCTCAAACACACTTGTTCTTGTCCCTCCTCTGTTAAACAAGAAATCCACTCAATCACGCTCCTTCTCCGGAAATGCGCCTACCATCTGGAATGCTCTCCCTAAAGAACTTCGTTGCAACCCCTCCTACTTCAGCTTCAAAAAAGACCTTAAATTACACCTGCTCAGCAAATTTTGGGATCCTTAACCCCTTCTCTGGGCTCATATCCCAACCCGGTTTCCTACTTGATAGGAGCCTCCCTTCAGTGCTCCCGACACCCTCTCTCCACCCCCTTTTCTTCACTTCTTTCTTTTCTTCTCCCGCTTTCTCACTATTCCCTTTCTTAGGCTGATACACTTGATGTTTCCTTACCCCCCCCTCACAGCCTCTCACCATTCTTACATCCTGCCCACCTAATCTCTTTCCCCCTCACAGCCTCTCACCATTCTTACATCCTGCCCACCTACTCTCTTCCCCCCCTTCTCCACGACAACCCTCTCTTCTCTTGTCTTGCTGTTGAATATCGCAATTTGTTATTACCAGATCGTATTAATTGAGCTGTTACCTATTGTTTTAATTTGATTTGTATGCTACCTCATTGTATTTTTGCTATTTTTATATCTACCCATGTGACCCTTGTAAAGCGCTCTGATACCCTTGGGTCCAGCCAGCGCTATATAAAACCTTTAAAATAAAAAAATTAAAATAAATAAAACTGCTTTTCATGCAGTCTATGCAGTCTACAGCTGTTAGCCAAATTAGCTCAGCAGGCATCCCTACTGTGGCTCTTTCATGTCATTAGCAAGTTGTACCACATCACCAGGCTAAATGTAAGGTTACTTAAGGACAATTCCTGCCCAAGAACTGTATTTTGTGAGCAGGGATTTAGGCAGAATTTAGTGTTCTCCCATGTTTCGGTTACTGAATGGTGAATCCTTCTGATGTAAGTTAGCAGAAGTGATAACCATGGCTGATTTCTTGAAGTCCTCATTGTAACCAGAATCACACCTGAGAAGGTGCCCAGTGTGGTTTGAAAGTTCTTGAATTATGCAGAGAGGAGCAGTCTAGCAACCTCAGTCACCAAAACCTAAAATATAATCTATGCCCTCCAGGTGACAGGGTTTAGGTGTCTCTTGATATGGTATCAAAATATCATGGGCCTGGCTTTCTCTGGCAGTCCCACACAGGAAAATTTTACATAGCATGGACCACCTTAAATAGGGCAGCAGGGCCGGCTTTAGGGCAGTGCAACCATGCAGACGTACCAGGCGCTGACCTGGGGGTGGGGGAGCAGGGGGAGATACTGCATTTAGAACATGGGTGTTGCAGAGTTTCCTGTATGTCCAGTAAATTTCAGGCAACAATAAAAATGTCAAGATAACTCTGGTGCGTAATTTTCCTGCTGGAAAGAGATCATAGTTTTGTCTAGTGGCAGTTTGACTCATCATAAAGTAGTGGAGAAAAAACATGCTCTGTGCAGAACACAACTCTTTAAAAGTGGATAGGTCAGTGGGTTAGTGATTTTGTCACAGAGATCCTTTTGTTACGTGCAGTTCATAATTTACAATCCTAATATAGCACAATGATTTATGAACTGTCATCAAAGAGCTGCATGCAAATTGCATACTATGAGTTAGAAAGTTATGTTTTTTCCCCAATCTTTCATTATCTATTCCTAATGGTGCTGAAAAAGGTACATTTGGGTAAAAATGCATTCTTATTAGTAAAGCCAACCCCAACTAGCATTTGAAAACAAATGAAATGTTTGTGAGAGAGGGGCTATGGAGAGATGAGAGGCAGTGTTGGAAGGCGATACTGAGAGAATCCGTGGAGAACAAGGTAATTGGGAGCGCACCAAAACAATTGTCACACTGGGCAATACCAGCGCTAAAGCGGCCCTGTAGGGCAGACCTTGTGGTTTATACATTGACTGATGGCTCTGTGGCAGACAGGCCTTCAGTCAAGGTCAGTGGCGGCTCGCCGAGGGCGTGCTGCCGGGCGGCGGGGCGGGGGAGGGGCAGGGTGGGGGTAGTAAACTCCGGCATACGGCGCAACGGAGTTATGAAAATAAATAAATACATAAAACAATTTAGATTGCGCGCGCTGCAATGCTAACTCAGCAATGCAGCGCGCGCAATGTAAATTGTTTAATTTTTTTACATAACTCCGTTGCGCCGTATGCCGGAGTTTACTACCTCCCACCCTGCCCCTCCCCCACCCCGCCTCACCACCCCGCAGCACTCCCTCGGCGAGCCGCCACTGGTCAAGGTTTCTGACAGCTGAGGGTTCCTGAGTGAAAAAGCTGGCACTTTGCCCGCCTTTAAGCGGGACAGGAAGACTGCACGTTTGACGCATGAGGCATCCGCCACTTTTTGGCAGATACCCTCCACCCGCCGAAGACATGTACCAAAGAAGCTGGTTGGAGAGGGGCACGGGGTTTTGAGATTTAGAATCATATTTACTGGAAATAACACACAATGTCATCACTCATCATAGCTGGAAATATGCTGTTGTGAATGCCACAGACTGATGGTTACACGAAACGGTAATAAATCTGTCTGAAATATTTTTTCCTGCAGCAGAATCAACTCCAATGCAATCAATAGTGCTCAGGGTGAAACTCTGCATAATTAAAACAAGCATTGGCAAAGTCAATAGCTCTGTCACTGTCCTCTAGCCTTTTGGCGATTCTTGTTTCAATTTGTCATGGTTTTTGCAAAACGTAATTGTACGGGAAGCTGCTGAGCTTTCTTCAATTTACAAAAATATTAACTAAAGGCAAAAAGTTTTGGGGTCTCAAAAAAGCACACATTACTATATTAATTACTGGCAGTGAATGTAACTACTTTGGGGCCGATTCCGATCTCGGTTGGTAGGGCTCCGAATCGGATTCGGCATAACCGGATCCGATTCGGAGCCCTATTTCCCAACCGATTCGTACGCGCGTCCGGACGAGCGAGTACGATGCAAATTCGCCGACCGACTCGTTCGGGCGTCCCAACCGCTCCGACCGACTCATTCCCGGGTCTAACCGCACCGACCGACTCGCTCGGACACGACTCGCACCGCGCAATGGAGACGTTCCCCGTCCGGGTAAGTACGATGCGCGCCGCGAGCAGTCCGACCGACACGCGCCCTCCGGCTCAAAAGAGCAGTCGGAGCCGTACTTCGGGGGTCCGTGTCGGACCCCATTGTACGCGTAGCCACGCGAGTCGCACACAGGGGGGACCCATGGGTCCCCCCTACCTGTGCGTGTACGGCGCGAGTCGCTTCGCCGCGTACCCGCTGTAGGGGGCGCCCTTGTTTGCCTCACACCCATTGAGGCAATGGGAGCCCGCGTACGCGTTGTACGACCGGCTCCCATTGACTTCAATGGGAGTCCGACCGACTCGAGTACGATAGCATACGGACGCATCGTACTCGTTCGGTCGGGCTGCACGGGTCCGATTCGGTCGGAAATCTCTCTGGGTCCGGCTCGGTCGGAGAGATTTCCGGCCCGAATCGGAATCGGCCCCTAAGTGTGTGTATGCGCTCTTTGTGAAAGACAGTATGCCGTAACTCATAACGAAGTCAGCCAATGGTTGAAGTGGACTGACGCAGTGCCCCTTGATGCATGCTCGAGTGGGTTGGAGAAAATGTGAATGATACAGCCACAGAGAAATGGATGAAGTGGGGCGGAAAACTACCATAAGTAACTACGTCATACACATAACTTTAGTAAACTAAAACAGTCTTGGCTAACAAAGACTTAAAAAAGACAATCGTTCTGCCACTGTCTGCCAGCCTCTTGCCGAAAAGAAAGCAGACAAGAGAGAAGGAAGGAAAGAAGGAAAAATAGACAGACAGTAGTAAAGAAAGAATGAAGGAAATAAAGACAAAAGAAAGAGAAAGTAGGAAAGAAAGAAAGAAAGAAAGAAAGAAAGAAAAAAGCTTGACAGAGGGACAAAATTCAGGAAAGTATGAAAGAAAGAAAGAAGGGAAGAATGAAAGAAGGAAGAAAGCAGGAAAGTATGAAAGAAAAAATGAAGAATGAAAGAAAAAAGAATGAAAGCAAGAAATCATGAAAGGAAGATGGCTAGATAGGTGGAAAGAAAGAAGGAAATAAAGACAAATGAAAGGAAAGAAGGAAAAAAGGAAAACAAAAACAAGGACAGGAAGAAAACTGAAAGCAGAAAAGAAGGAAAGAAAGCAGGAAAGAAAGCAAAAAAGAAGGAAAGAACAAAAAAAAGTAAGAAAAAATGCAAGAAGGCAAGAAAGAAGAATGAAGAGAAAGAAAGAAGGAAAGAAAGCAGGAAAAAGAAAGAAGAAAGAAGGACAAAAAGAAGGAAAGAAAATAAGAAAGAAGGAAAAAAGCAAGAAAGCAGAGACTATGTTGATGCAGAAAAGTTTCAAATGGGCAGTTAGACCTGTCAGCCTTAGGGTGCTCTTCCCCAAATGTTTTCCCTTATTTCTCATGTTTTTGATGAATTAGTTTTTGTTGGCCTCAGGACTCTGCACACTTTACCTCTGATAACAAGTGCTAAAGTGTTGTGCTCTCTCCTTTAAACATAATGAAAATGGCATACACCTAATTGGCACATTAAAATGACTAGTAAACCCCTAGTAAAGTGGTACTACATGAATCCAGGGCCTGTAATTTAAGTGCTACTAGTAGACCTGCAGCATTGATTGTGCCTCCCACTTAAGTATCCATTTAAACCTCTCTCAGGCCTGCCATTGCAGTCTGTGTGTGCAGTTTTGAACTGCCATTTCGACCTGGCAAAATAATCCTTTGCCAGGTCAGAACCTTTTTATTTTAATACATATAACTCACCACTAGGTTGTCCCCTGGACAGGCCACAGGACAGGGTGCAGTGCATCTAAAAAGTTAGACATGTACTTATCAATTTCACATGTACTGGTAATGAAAAACTCCTACATTTATTTTTCACTACTGCAAGGCTGCATCTCGCATAGGATAATATTGGGTTACCTTATCACATCTGATAAGTGATAATGTTCAATTGGGAGCAGGTAGGAAAGTTAAGTCTGTGAGTCCTAACTCCCCAAGTGGTGCCCCTCCAGTCCTGGACCCTTGAAAGTGGGGCTTAAGATGCTGTGCCAGCCCAGCTGTGATCTTCAGCAGAACCAATGCAACTCCTCGCAGTCTCGCATTGGAACATCCATTGCGAGACGCATCTCTGATGCAGGACCTCACTTTGCAGCCACACAGCTCATCGGAGCTGCCGCTGCATGATGCATCTTTGACGCAGGACCTCGTATCGCAGCCCTGCCACTACGGAACTGCCGCTGCCCGGAACCGCCACTGCGCAGCGCAACACTCCACAACCAGCATTTAAGGAACATTTCTCAGCGGGACTAACTTCGTCCCTGTATCCAGCCCATGCTCTATTGCTGTAGGCCTGAACTTGTGACTTTGTCCCAGTCCAGCGGGACCAGATGGTGCACAGTCTAAATATCGAGTTTAGAATATCGACCTACAGTAATATCGAGTTCCAAATATCATAGGGACAGAATATCGAAATCAAGAATATCAACGACCAGAATATCGACCTGCAGGTAAGTAATATCGTTTTTGTTAATATCGAAGTTAGTAATATCGATAGCAAAAAAATCGATGTTACTAATATCGATATTTATATTAGTGTTATGTATTTTATTATGTATTTTATATGTATGTGTTGTATATTTTTGTGAAGTATTGTACTGGTTTTTAAATATATGTATAAAATTTATATGTTAGTAATATTTTTTTAAAGTAAATTATGCGTTTTAGTACTGTAGCGGGTTGTGGGTTTATAGGGGAATAGGGTGGGAAGTAATTTAATTATAGTAAATTCATTAATAATTTTTAGAAATTATTAATTAATTTTAATTAAATTTTGCGTTTTAGTTCTGTAGCGGGTTGTGGGTTTATAGGGAATAGGGTGGAAGTATTTTAATTGTAATTAAGTAATTATTTATTTTTATATATTGGTATTGTAAATTAATTTATTGTTAATTAATTGGTAATTAATTTTTATTAATTGGTAATTAATTTTTGATAATTATATTAAGTGTATTAATTTATTATTGGAGCGGGTTGTGAGTTTATAGGGTGGGAAGTAATTTAATTCTAATTAAGTAATTATTAATTTTATTTTTGGGTATTGATAATTAAATTATTGTTAATAAATTATTATTTGGTAATTAATTCTAAATAAATATTATTTTTGGGTATTGTAAATTAATTTATTGTTTAATAATTATTAATTGGTCATTAATTTGTATTAATTATTATTTATTGGTATTTATAATTAATTTGTTGTTAATTAATTATTAATTGGTAATTATTTTTTGTTAATTATTTATTGGTATTGGTAATTAATTTATTGTTATTCAATAATTCAATCATTATTTATTTATAAAAATTAATTTAATTATAAGTATGTTAATTTTAACCCCTACGTTATCCAACACTTTCCCTACTGTTGCACTCACTGGAGTGGGAATAGTAATTTTTACCCCTACGCTATCCCACACTTTCCCTACTGTTGCACTCTTTGGAGTGGGAATAGTAATTTTTACCCCTACGCTATCCCACACTTTCCCTACTGTTGCACTCACTGGAGTGGGAATAGTAAATTTTACCCCTGCGCTATCCCACACTTTCCCTACTTTTGTACTCACTGGAGGGGGAATAGTAATTTTGACCCCTACGCTATCCAACACTTTCCCTACTGTTGCACTCTCTGGAGTGGGAATAGTAAATGTTACCCCTACGCTATCCAACACTTTCCCTACTGTTGCACTCTTTGGAGTGGGAATAGTAATTTTTACCCCTACGCTATCCAACGCTTTCCCTACTGTTGCACTCTTTGGAGTGGGAATAGTAATTTTTACCCCTATGCTATCCCACACTTTCCCTACTGTTGCACTCACTGGAGTGGGAATAGTAAATTTTACCCCTACGCTATCCAATACTTTCCCTACTGGTGCACTCACTGGAGTGGGAATAGTAATTTTTACCCCTCCGCTATCCAATACTTTCCCTACTGTTGCACTCACTGGAGTGGGAATAGTAATTTTTACCCCTCCGCTATCTAACACTTTCCCTACTGTTGCACTCTTTGGAGTGGGAATAGTAATTTTTACCCCTACGCTATCCAACACTTTCCCTACTGTTGCACTCTCTGGAGTGGGAATAGTACATTTTACCCCTCCGCTATCCAACACTTTCCCTACTGTTGAACTCTTTGGAGTGGGAATAGTAATTTTTACCCCTACGCTATCCAACACTTTCCCTACTGTTGCACTCTTTGGAGTGGGAATAGTAATTTTACCCCTACGCTATCCCACACTTTCCCTACTGTTGCACTCACTGGAGTGGGAATAGTAATTTTTACACCTACGCTATCCAACATTTACCCTACTGTTGCACTGTTTGGAGTTGGAATAGTAATTTTATTCCCTCCACTATTTAATATTTTTGTATTATTTTAGCTAATGTAGTATATAATTAATTTTAAAAATAATTTACATTTTTTAATTTGTTACATATATTTATTTAATTTATATTTATGTTATTGTTTTATGTGTATAGATGTATTTATAATTTATAAGATTTTCTTAATTTATAAGTTATTAAAATAATTATTAAAACATATTAATAAGTGTATATATTATATATTATATGTATATATTAAATGTATTTATAAATTATATATATTTAATTTATAATTTTTAAACATTTGAAAATATTTTAACTATGTTTATTTTAATTATATGTATTATTTACTTTATTTTACATTACTTTTTTTAACTAAAAAACGATATTTTTAACAACGATATTTTTGACTATATTTTTTTTCTCGATATTTTTGTACTTACCATAATGTAGATAGGATGTCGATATTCTTGACTTCGATATTCTTGCTGCGATATTTTTGTAGGTCGATATTCTGACCTTCGATATTCTGTCAGTGATTCGGACCAGATAACTATTGTTGCCACCTTGTGCTTTTAGGCACTATTTTTATTTAAATCTTTACAATTGCATATCTTTGGTTCTACTGATTTGATTTTTGTCGTTTTTGTGTCAAAAAATTTATTAAAATGTACTTCTATTTTCTAAATTGGTGTGGGATTTTTCTTGTGCTGTGTTTTCACTTCATCATTGTTTGTGTGCTGCATAAATAATTTACATATTGCCTTTATGTTAAGCCTGACTGCTTTTGTGCCAAGCTACCTGGGGGGTTAAGCACAGGTTAATTTGGGGTTTGCTTGTGTTCACCCTGACAAAAATTGTTGTTGCTGCTTGAGTAGGGCCTCACCCTCCTCAACCAGTATCCTAATTTCTCACATGGATGCAATTTGTTATGCTGTGAAATACAAATAAACAAAGGACACTTCAAAATTAAGGGGCCGATTCCGATTCGGGCCAGAAATCTCTCCGACCGAGCCGGACCCGGAGAGATTTCCGACCGAATCGGACCCGTGCAGTCCGACCGAACGAGTACGATGCGCACGCATGCCATCGGACTCGAGTCGGTCGGACTCCCATTGAAGTCAATGGGAGCCTGTCGTACAACGCGTACGCGGGCTCCCATTGACTCAATGGGTGCGATGCGGACAAGTGCGCCCCTACAGCGTGTACGCGGCGAAGCGATTCGCGCCGTACACGCACAGGTAGGGGGACCCATGGGTCCCCCCGTGTGCGACTCGCGCGGCTACGCGTACAGGGGGTCTGACACGGACCCCAAAGTACGGCTCCGACAGCTCTTTCGAGCCGGAGTGCGCGGCTCGGTCGGACTGCTCGCGGCGCGCATCGTACTTACCCGGCCGGGAACGTCTCCATTGCGCGGTGCGAGTCGTGTCTGTGCGAGTCGGTCGGTGCGGTTCGACCCGGGATCGAGTCGGTCGGAGCGGTCGGGACGCCCGGACGAGTCGGTCGGCGAATACGCATCGTACTTGCTCGCCCGGACGCGCGTACGGATCGGTCGGGAAATAGGGCTCCGAATCGGATCCGGTTAAGCCGAATCCGATTCGGAGCCCTACCGGCCGAGATCGGAATCGGCCCCTAAGTTGAAACAGCATTGACAGGAGCTCATTAGGCGTGGAATATGGTCTGGGCTCTCATCTGGTAGAAGGTTCCTGCTTTCACCCGGGGCTCCAAGCACAAAGGCAACACTAAATTAATTATAAAGTAAAAACAAAAACACTGGCACTGGCACTGAAGGGAAGTACCTAGTTTGTGGATGTGCTCATTGTGAAACAGCAAATGCAGTCACTCAAAGTGAAGTTAACCAGTATCGGAAAAGGGAAGTTAACCAGTATCTGAAGTAGGCTGACCCATTGCCCCATGCTGTATGCTGTAGTGAGTGGAAGCTAAAATTAAATGACACAACAACAGACCAATAGATAAAGAGAGGTGGCTGAAAGCCCCTTTAAGTAAGTGTATATGCATATAATTTTAGTAAAATCAAAAGATATTGGCTAATGCCAGACCTAAAAATACTGTGTTGTGACAGTTTGTAACACCACATGAGTGAAACAGAAACAAGGAGAACGACATTTGTCAGCATTGTGAGTTTCTCCTTGACCTTATTTTAAAACAAACATATTACCTCCAGTGGGGGCTGGTGACATTTTAAAGTGGTGGAGCGTAAAATAATTGGCACACTGCACTGTGGCGAGCGCAGCGAGCGAGCCTGAACAACTTACGGGGGGGTTTGGGGGGTTTTTCCCCCCCCGAGAAAAATTTGAAAAAAGAGTGGACAAATCGTGCATTTTCAAGCAAATTTGAGAAATTAAAATAATAATAATACATTTAAATGACCTAACACATGAAGTCAAGTTGGAATAAAGTAATTAGGATTAAAGGTGCCTTTAGGCCTAGTTCGGGCCTACTTTTGTTAAGTACAGGAAGATAGAGTTTCACACAATCTAATAAGAAGGAGCAGAACCCTAATAGATCTCTGCTCTTCGTGTTCTAATAAAAAGGAAGGAAACAGCCGTTCGAGACGAATAAAACAATAGCAAAGGAGCAGTTGGCGAAGTTCTGCATTATTAAACCTGGACTCAGTAAATACAGTTTCCCTTCCAAAGCTGCTTAGATAATTATATTACCTTCATTACACAGATGCATTCTGGGTTCCATCTCTGAGCGGGTGGGGGAGCACGGGCAAGGCAATATGAATTCAGGCAGTTATATTACATCAAAATGCTAAATATTATGAAAATAAGGCGCCGATGTGCTGCCTTTCATTTAACCGTAAATAAGCAAAGCAAAGCAAACGCAAAGGCAATTCAACGGTCTGGGCTGCGAAATTATCTGCGTGCGTCACATAACCAGTCTGTTCGAGGAAGCAATAATGCGGAAACGTGTTCTCAGCTTGAACCCGTGGCATCTTTACTGGGGTTAGAAACCGCTGCGTCGAGAGTGCCAAGTGACTCCTTAATTACAAACACAAAATACGCTGCGCATCAGGACGTACGGTTCAAGGAGGCGAGCGAAGCAGCGTGTCAAATGTAAAAACAAAACATCAGCGCCGAGCAGGCACAGGACAGAGACAGGGCAGAGTTTTTGGAAAGTGTGATGTGTGTGCCTCTGCTGCAGACTCCTCTAGATACTTATTAGGAACAAGGGCCGACTCACAGAAACATTTTTGACTGGCACAATTGAGGACCTTGTATACCCCTATGTTACCGCACCTGTGATACAGTAAAATTACGACATGCACTACTAAAACGTATAGAATAACAAGAAACTAAAGGCTGTTGTTAAATGCATTTAGGGATGTTCAAAGGTGGAATCCGTGAAGCTTCATTTTTCATTGTACACGATTCATCAGGAGGTAAAATCCAGCTCAATCATCAATAATTGTGGTGCAGCTGTTGCCGCCTGACTAAAGGCATCATTCTTGGGCCTTAAAAGAAAAGAAAACTCACCTCGCCCGGCGCGCCACCTCAGCTCCTGGCCAGTCTTGCGTTTTCCTGCTGCTCTCCCTCTCTCTCCTCAGGAAAGCGGAAGCCACCCACAGGCAGCCTCCCTCCCCTCCGCCAATCACAACGCTGCAATGGCAGCGTTGTGATTGGCTTAGCAGGGATACTTGCCGCTCATTAGGAGACCGAGGGCTGCTGCGTTGATCAACCCTCGCTCTCCTAATGCGCAGCCGCCAGCCAGCAAAGACTACTAGTGTGCATGTGGGGTTTGGGTCGGAGAAATTCTCCGACCCAAACCCAACATGCGCACTTGTGCTGCTGTGCGCTCGGCTCGACGGACCAGGACCACCCCCTGTCAGTCAGCATGACGACGCCGGAGTCAACCTGCTGGCTGCCCCGCCCCACCCCCTTCAGACAGAGCCGCTGAGCTGAAGTCGGGCGGCCTGGGATTATTTAAAAACCACTGATTGAAGCCAGTTAAAAACTACTGATTGAAAGAAGGTAATAATAATAGGGGCGGCGGGCCAGAAATTACTAGTAGGTCAACACCCCAGCGCCCTAATGGATGCACCGCCACTGATTACCTCTGAATTACGATGCCTGTGTTAAACCTGACAGTGTGGGTTGAGCTGTCTTACATCCAATACTAGAAATGTAAAACATTTACTATGGGATCCCATAAATTAGGGGTCAAGTCATGAAAAGCAGAGTCTGACAGTCAATTTATGCATTTATTTTTCAAAAACACTGGCAGAGAAATTGGCAACAAGGACAAATGTGGCAGTAAATCTATGCTGGCTTACTTAATTGGTTACAAACAGGCAGTCTTTCAAAAGGGGTTAAGAAACCTGAAGCAGAAATTTTTACTATGCCCAGCAAAGTTCAGCGGATAATAATAACAGTAAGTCAGATGTGGTGGTTAAGGGACTTGTTGTATACATCTGTGTTTTGTCTAACCACAGTTTTGACTCATCATAACGTAGGATAGAGGGGTAATGTGCCTGCTGCAAAGCACAATGTGTAACTTGCAGATCACAGATTTGTATTTTATGATGATAGCTCAGTGCATTTGTCACAGACATACTTTTGTTACCTACAGTTCATAAGTTACAATCCTTCTAATATAGCACAGTGAGCTATGAACTGGTATAAGGGAGCTCAACCTGTGAACTGGCATAAGGCTCTAAAGCTATGCCTTGCTATATGCCAAGGCATAGGTTTAGAACCTTATTTGTTCTAAATCTTCTGTTTTTCTGAGATTGCTAAAATGGGTTTCTCTAAGTAGTAATACATTCTAAGTACAGACAACCCCCAACCACTGTGTTACATTTTAAAGTCTGAATTTGTGTTTCTCCAGGCCAAGCAGTCTTAACATATAGTACCTACCAGTATGGATGATATGTGACTCCTACACTGTGTAACGCTCCTTGTCTTATTAGCCTTTCCTTACATTGATTTATACATTTATATGAAATATTGTCTATATAATATTTGAGCGTGATGGAAGGCACTCTGGCACCCTGCATTGGGGTGAGCAGCACCCTAAAATAAATAATTAAAAAAATTAATTAGTAAGTGCTGTTTAAATTATATTAGTGTAAATACTTAGACAGATGCATCTGACATTCTTACAATGAATGCATATCTCTTACACACAGGTGTTGAGCAAAGTCAAAAACCTGCCTTAAAATAATAGTTTCTCTTAAGCACTGGTGAGATGATATCAAGCTGAATCCCTTTATTTCCCTCCATTGCATTGGCACCCCACTCCAGTCCAATCCACCCCACTCAATTCAATCCATCCAGCCCACAACATTCCAAATCACCCCACTCCAGTCCAATCCACCCCACTCTAATCCAGTCCACCCCTCTCTAATCCAGTCCACCCCACTCCAATCAACCCCACTCCAATCCAATCCACCCACTTCAATCCACCCCCTTCCAGTCCAGTCTAACCCACCATCTCCACTCCACTCTAACTCACCCCTTCAAACCACCCTACTCTAATCCAATCCACCTCACCTCAAACCAATCTAATCTGCCCCATAGGTATTGGGTTCAAGATAACTCCCAGACAGAACAAGACTTCAACAAAAGGAGGGCTGATGGCCCTTGAAGTTAGGCCTTTGTGTTGTTAGGCCCAGATCTCTGTACTGGGGTGAATGTATGACATTGTTCTGCATTCTGTCCATCAATTGTTCTTTTTGCATTTGTCACCCCGAGTGGGACGGGTATGCCCAGACGTGGGTCCCGTGCTCTCCATGCCACTGGAGTCAAGCTATCCTGGCTGATGAGGGCTGAAAGCCCGAAACCGGTCCTAGGATGCTTGTTTCCAGTCCAGGGAGGACCTGGCCTGGCAGTTCGGGCTGGACTGTTCCCATTGGGCGCAGGGTCAAGACTGATTTGCATATGGCTGGGTCCAAACTGGAATAGCATGGTGAGCAAAAAAACGATGGATTTAGGCCCAGATCTCTGTACTGGGGTGAATGTATGACATTGTTCTGCATTCTGTCCATCAATTGTTCTTTTTGCATTTGTCACCCCGAGTGGGACGGGTATGCCCAGACGTGGGTCCCGTGCTCTCCATGCCACTGGAGTCAAGCTATCCTGGCTGATGAGGGCTGAAAGCCCGAAACCGGTCCTAGGATGCTTGTTTCCAGTCCAGGGAGAGACCTGGCCTGGCAGTTCGGGCTGGACTGTTCCCATTGGGCGCAGGGTCAAGACTGATTTGCATATGGCTGGGTCCAAACTGGAATAGCATGGTGAGCAAAAAAACGATGGATTTAGGCCCAGATCTCTGTACTGGGGTGAATGTATGACATTGTTCTGCATTCTGTCCATCAATTGTTCTTTTTGCATTTGTGTTGGGCCCAGCTGGAAGTGAAAATAGGGACTGTTCTCCTCCCTGCAGTTTGTTGCTACGAACAGGAAGCAGGCAATATGCGGGCAGGGGCATAGCTTCCATTGGTGCAGCAGGTGCTGTGGCACTGGGGCCCACTGAACCCTGATTATTGATGTGTTTCAGAGTATAGTGCCAAAAGGCCCCTTTCTTTGCTTGCAGCAGGGCCCATGACACACTGGCTACTCCACTGTGTGCAGGCACTGCTGAATAGGCCCGGGTGTTGACAAATTACATTGGGTCAAATTCAGCATACGCCAATGAGGCGGGCCGGATCCCAGATCCAGCTTAATAATAGCTGATGATCTGGGATTCTGTTGGATCCCTCTCTTTCCTTGCAGTGCTTACATCAATAATCTCAATTGGGAGGGTTCAGTTGCTTTCTTTGGTCTCAGGAACGTTCTACCTGCTAACAAGGAGCACGCCACCGACTTGTTTTTAATTGTGTCACTAGTCTAAAAGGTACAGTTGGGGCAAATATGATCCTGTTTGAAGGAAGAAGGATGCTGGCGATCTCAGTCTTGCACCAATCTTCTATAACTATTACACCAAAGCTGCCCAATCAAACGTCAAAACTGCAAGGCGATTTTAACATTTGTTTAAATCACAATATACCAAGATATCTTTAATGGAATTATAAAGAGAGGTTATGAAACTTTTCCTAAATTGGAAAAACACAATAGTTTATGCACTTTCACAGTTATCACATCGAACTTACAGGTAAAAGTGTGATTTTTCATTCATGTGCTTTCTGCATTCACAAACTGCTCAGTGGATACTTTAATGGTGATTTTAATCTAATCAAATTTAATGTAATCTTTTGTTATTCCTTTTCTACCATAAAGTCTACAAATGAGCCAATTCACACTTATATCTTATGAAAGTGTGCAACTCCAATCCCTGTCCACCCTGCTCGCCTGTAGAATCGGAATATATAAGCAACTCTCACAAGTAAATGAGGAGACATCTTCTGCCATTTTCTTGGGAGAGCAACAATGGGCGGCCATTTTGGTCTTCTTGACCTTCAAGCCATTTTCCCTTTGCTATGCTCCATGTTCATCACCACATTGCGAACATCGTCCCACGCATGACTTCGAACACTCCACAAACGTTGCAGACCTAGACAAACCCGGAACATTACGTGAAATAGCCATGGAAGCACAATTACGCAGACGCTAAATGGATATATACTTATATGGTACACTCGATACTTGAGGTAGATGGACACAGCTGCCTCTCATAAATCTATGGTTGCATACCATTCTTTCCACTGCCCCTCCCCCCCCCCCTCCCGGGCACTGCAATTAAGTGAACCTATTAGACAAGCAATTTCCTAGCATGATGCAGTTGGCTTTTAAGGACATCGTCTTGGAAAAAATAGAAATACTCTCTACATGCCCTAATGAAAGCCATTATCGTCACCTTTAACATAAACCCAAGAACCTTCATTCACCCGTCCACGACTGCCGCTGTGGGCAGGCGAAGTCCACTTTCGACTAGGACTAAAGGAGACATGGTGCCTTTCAATTCTGGAGAGCCTTTAAAAGCTTGTTCAAAGCTCTTCCTTTCTGATTCCCTTTTATTGAGTCAGAACACCATTTGCAAGCGTTTTTGAAGCCGAAAGAGACAAAAAGGTCTAAAAAAATGTGGTTTCTCTAAATAAAAAAAAAACCTAAGTCATTCAATTTCTACAGACGGAATCCATCGGCCTCCACCTTGGTCTGTGTCTGCCCATCAATGGGCTTGAAGTGCTGCTCACTCTTCATACATAAGGTAGATAAATGGAACCGGCTCCCTTAGCGGCGGCTCTGAGTAAGACCCACTTGGCCCTCCATTCAAGGGCATTTCTGACCCTGAATGAAATATAATTGAAGCACTCCATGTTTAATGAGATCAGTTCAGAATCACTTAGGGGAAAAAAAATTAGAACATGGTAAAGTTTTGGGGGCTTTTCAGAACTTGTAGAAAAGTGCATCAGAGTTCACGAAGTTTTGAAGTGCAAAATTATAAGTGCGAAGGCCACAGGCATAGGACAGGTTCTGATCAACATGGTAGCATTCAATGGATGGTCACTGTCAAACTGTCATATGTGTGGGTGAAGCAACCATACATTAAAGGGTGGCACAACAATCGTGAGCCCTTGAGCTCAACTGGGAACAGTCTATATTAGAAGCATCCAAGCCATTGAAGCCTCATAGTTGTTAGGTGGGTTGTTTGGGGTGATTCTAGTTTCCTAAGGCTCAAATCACAAAGATGGACGAAAATACCAGAAATCAATGTATCCCAGTATAGGTGGGAAACCTATCACACAGAAATTTGTTTTTTTAGTTCACCAACGAAGTGGATCAAGCAAAAAACATCTAAATCTGCTTTGCAGGTGGGCAGAACAAAGGGCAGATTCTTGCAACCTAAGTCAAAATATGCTTGTGTTCCACTGTCCCACATCTATCCGAACTACAAAACAATGCGGGGAGCTGCGGACTGTGTTCTGCCAATCTAAAGGGTGTAACCAAGTAGACATGTTCTGATTGACTCATAGCAGCTGTTGGACTTGGCATTTTCTGCAGGGTAATCCCCAAACTTTTTTCCTTCACTCCTCCTATTTATTTGCTGAATTATTTTTTGCTGGCCTTAGGACTCTGTGCACTTTACCCGTGCTAATGGGTGCTAAAAGGCTTCGCTCTCTCCTTAAAACATGTTAGATTGGCTTATACTCAATTGGCCTATTTAATTTACTTGAAAGTACCTAGTAAAGTGACACTACCTGTGCCCAGGGCCTGTAAATTAAATGCTACTATTTGGCCTGCACCACTGATTGTGCTACCCACTGAAGAAGCTGTTTAAACATGTCTCAGACCTGCCATTGCAGCCTGTGTGTGCAGTTTTAAACTGCCATTTCGACCTGGGAAAATAAAGCTTTTGCCAGGCCCAAACCTTCCTTTTTAGGTTTGAGCATGCAATGTGTTGGCTTGCGTGGCACTCTTCTTTACAGCCTCGTAACTGGACACTGCAGGCCTGGCATAATTTCCAGTCCTTTGTGTGGAGCAGGGACCAAGGACTGATTGATTCAACTTAATCAGTGCCCGTCCGCTGCTCCCAATGTGATTGAGGTACTATTTTGCTCTTATTAACTTCTAGTTCCCTGCAAAGAGAAGGCTTATGACTGGAAAAAATGTACCCAACAAGACAAACAAAATTGCAATGTTTTATTTTCTGTAGTTAACTTTCTTTTGTTATGCAAATTCTTCTTTTCTCACTTTGCACTCATGTTTTGTTTTGTTTTTGCTCGTGTGCGCTGTTCTCAAAAGATGACGATTATCTTGTTCTATATAATGCAAAGCGACATTGTTTCTTTCTTATGAGTAATTTTCGAGATTGTGCATGCAGTACACCTCAATCCACCCCTCTTCAATCCAATCCGCCCCACTCCAATCCACGCCAATCCACCTCACACCAATTCACTCAATCCAATACACCCCACTCAATTCAATCCACTCCAGACCAATCCAGTCCTCCCCAATCCACTCCAATCCACCACACTCAAATCCAGCAATCTAAAACAGTCTTCCACACTCCAATCCAAAACAATCTGCCCCACTCCAATCAGCCTCACTCCAAACCAACTCCAACCTACCCACTCCAATTCAAAACAATCTGCCCTACTCCAATCCAAAACAATCTGCCCCACCCCCACAACAATCTGGCCCAATCCAATCTACCCCACTCCAATCCAAAACAATCTGCACACTCCAATCTACCCCACTTTAATCAGCCCCACTCCAGTCTAAAAGAATCTTTCCCATTCCAATCTGCCCCACTCTAATCCAAAACAATCTGCCCCACTTCAATCCAAACAATCAGACCTATTCCAATCTGCCCCACTCAATCCAAAACAATCTGCCCCACCCCAATCCAATCTACTCCACCCACTTCAAACCAATCTATTCCACCCCACTTCAAACCACCTATATCCACCACATCCCATTTCAATTAACCCTATCCCATCCCACTCCAATCCAATCCACCCCATCCAGTCGACCCACTCCAATGGACCCCACTCAATCCAATCCACTATACCACAATCCAATCCACCCCAATCTACTCAAATCCATCCACCCCAATACATCACTCCATTCCACCCCACTCCACTCTAATCCACCCCACTACAATTCACCCCTCTCTAGTCCACCCCACCCCAGTTGACCCCACCCCATTTCAGTCCACCCCACTCCAATCTAATCCACCCCATACAGTTCAACCCACTCCAATCCACCCCACTCCACTGCAGTTGAATCCACCCAACTCTACTTTAGTCCACCCTATGCTACCCCAATCCAATCCACCCCACCCCACCCCAGTTCAGTCCACCCCACTCAATCCAATCCACCCCACCCTAGTCCAATCCACCCCACTCAATTCCATCCACCCAGCCCACAACATTCCAAATCATCCCACTCCAGTCCAATCCACCCCACTCTAATCTAGTCCACCCCACTCTAATCCAATCCACCCACTCTAATACACCCCCTTCCAGTCCAGTCTAATCCACCCCTTCAACTTCACTCACCCCTTCAAACCACCTACTCAATCCAATCCACCCCACCCCAAACCAATCTAATCTACCCCACTCCAATCCACCCCAATCCAATCCAATCCACCACACCCATTTATTTCAATCCACCCCACTCCAATCCAATCCACCTCATCCAGCCCACCCACTCAAATCCACCCCACTCAATCCAACCCACTCTACCCCAATCCAATCCACCCCAATCTGCTCCAATCCAATACACCCCATTACATCAATCCACTCCAACCCACTCCACCCTATTCCACCCCACTCTACTCTACGCCACTCCACTCTACAAGACTCCACTCTATGACACTGCTCTTTATAACACTGCACTCTATGACACTCTCCGCCACTGAACCACTGAACTCTACTCTACTCCCCTTTACTCAACTCTACAACATTCTACTCCCCCTACTCCACTCTACTACTCTACTCCAACAAATCCAGTCTACGACACTCTACTCCCCCTACTCCAGTCTAGAACACACCACGCCACTAACTTTTAGCCATGCTGAACAATAGCCACACTGGTGTACAACATGGCAAAAACACATTGCCAAAGCCAATAGCTCTTGTATAGACGAGAACTATTGGCTTTGCCAATGCTTGTTAATATATGTAAGTCACCCCTAGGATAGGCCCTGGACAGCCCACAGGGGAGGGGAGGGGAGGGTGGAATTTATTTAAAAGCTGGATATGCACTTTTAAGTTTTACATGTCCTGGCAGTGAAAAAGCCTAAAGTCGTTTTTCACTAATGCTAGGCCTACCTCTTCCATAGGATAACTTTGGAGGTACCTTATTACATTTAATAAGTAATAATTTCCAAATGGGAACAGGTAACCAGTTCATGTTTGGTACCTTTGGAATTGTATTGAAAACTCCTCTCATATGGGAAAGTCGTATTTTAAATTACAATTTTGAAAATGCCACTTTTAGAAAGTTTTTTTTTTTTTTTTTTTTTAAATGACCATGTTCATTTAAACATTGTGAATAAATACTCCAGACCATAGAATTGTTTCATGGTTTGCTGCTTAAACAATGTATGAGATAAATGTGATGACTAGATTACCTTGTTGCTTCTACTTCTAGAAAGTTGGCATTTTCCTGCCTTAGCCATATAGTGCCTCCAGCCTGCCTCTGGGTCACATGACTGGGTGAAGCTGACAGTTGGGATTTGTGTTTTCCTCCTAGACAGCCACACACAATAGAGAGCTTAGGTGTGCCTTGATGGGCTATTACTGGCAGGATGGGAAGGCTGAGCTGGGCACAAAACTACCTACACATGAATAGGCTAAGTCCAGCCTCCAGACAAAGGGCTGCATACCCCCTGTAGTTAGTCTGGAACCAGGAAAAAGAAGGCAGGGAGCCTGTGCACTTCAAAGAGAATTTCTAGAAGCTTCTCTCACCTTTCAAAGGAAGGGCACCAGGCACAAATATTGGACCTCAGACACCACCTCTTCAGTATACTTCTGGACCTGTCAATACTCTTTCATGAAGAATGAGTGCTGGGCTTCTGAAAGGACTGTATGCAAAGAAGGTATGAAGTTCCTCAGAAGCAAGCGACAAGGAGAGGAGATACTATGAGGTGTGGGTGGTAAAAGGTAACTACATACCTCCTCAAAGATAAAGGCAAAAAAGGGGGAGGAAACCCCTTACGGAACTAGGGCTCTCACACACCCAGCAAGCTAGGTGTCATGCTTCATCATATGAGCCTGCCCCTCGTCTGGTCGGCGCTGCAATACCTGACGGGCTCCCGAACCGGGGCTCTTTAGCGGGGATCTTCTGTTCCTGCCGGTGGGTGCAGTGGGGGTGAGTGGCCTAGTGTGTGTAGATGTAAAAGGAAAGTGGATTAAAACAGGTCAGTTAGTCCTAACCATTATTTAATTCATAAGGTAAACCGCCTGATTAAAAATATATAGAGAGAGGCAGTGCACTAGATGCAATGTGTCTAGTCATGTAGCCCTACTCTCAGTTGATCGACATGTTTCGTGCCTCTAATGTCAGGGGGATCTGGGCACTTCCTCAGGATCAGAGTGAAATACTATCTACACTACGTGGTCAAGTGACATCTACGTACCACGTGTTCAGGTCAGTGACCTGTAATACAAACAAAAGGTGAAACTAAGTTAACCACAGAGTCTAATATAGCACTTGTATTGTATCGTATCTCATCAGCCTTAAAACAGAAAAAGAAAGAAAAAAAGAAGAAAAACCATTCTATAGGTACCACTATAATCGTGTTTATCTTAGCGGGCCTCTATGAGTAATGAACTGGTAAAAATGCACTATTCTCACCATATTGTGCTCATAAAAATATTATAAAACATTGTGTTGTCAAATAGTACATACTAGTAAAGTCTATACATATAAACACTCATGGTCGCGCCTGGTGAACTATTAGGCGGTAGAGGAGGTTCACAGACTCACCTATCCTGTTATCTAGAGTTGCTTGCAACAGTACCGGCGGTCATAAAATGGACACCGATGTGGGTCCTGGAAATACAAGCCAGAATAGTTAGGACTTTATTGCTGACAGTGAGTAAACAGAAAGCCATGTACAGGAAGACAGAGGGCCAACCAGGGTAAAACCAGCATTCAGATGCGGCAAGGAAATCAGGCTAACCCCGTGTGGTCAACCGTAATACTGGATAGTCGGTGGCACTCAGGGCAAGACGTATCTAAGTGATAACGAGGGGCACACAAGAGATGACAATGCTCAACCGTCTGCCCCATAGAGGTAGTAGTGCCGTATTGGAGCTTGACCCAGGGCAACACATATCTAAGTGATAGCGAGAGGCACACAAGAGATGTAGATGCTCAACCGTAAATCCCATAGAAGTGGTAGTGCCATTGTGGACCATGAGGACCGGCGGTAAGGGACCACACGGGCAGCTGAAATCAAAGGCTACAACTAAATAAGGCTTACCTCCGCATTGGTGCGATCCGAAGTCCATAGTAGCAACAGTTCGCACTGAGATAATACTCACCCGCGTGTGACCACGCCAAGCCTGAGACCTACCCTGCCGCCAGAACCGGGATGGTACCTGGTTACCGGACTGCCCTGCAGATAAGGCAGTCGCTCGCTCTACGGTGGGTGGAGTCGCGCGATGGAGTGTAATCTCGCGTGATTAGGGGGACTGTTCGCTCCTACTCGAGGGAGTGGAAAGTAGAGCGGCCATGTTGGAACGGACCGGAAGTATGGGGAACCGGTAGGTAAACACCGGGTTGAGAAGAGCGCTGCATATGGTAAAACGCCCAGTCTGCTCAATTAATACTGGAAATTAGCCAGTCAGGTCGCAGCAGAAAATGAAACATATGCATAAATAAATAAACAAGGAATCCATTCAACCATGTTTGTGGGGCCAGCCTACAGCCATTACAGAGATGCTTGTAATGGGGGGGGGTGGCTGGGGGGGCGGGCCGATAAACCCAAGAAAGGCGACCAGTGAACTTATTAGTGGCGTGATTGAAGAATCAATGTATTAAACTGCACCCGGTAGTGGGCATTGCTATCTCCTTCTTCCTCTCAAGTGAAGCATCGGGGTTACCCTCAAATCATTCATGGCTATGTTCCATGACTGCTCGCCACATATCTTTTCTTTACCTGTCTATGGGGGCCTTAAACGCAACTTTATGTGACCCCCGGGGGTCAAAGGACGAACAGATGACAATGATGGCATGAGATCACTCCACATAGATGGGTTCCATAGGGCCTGCGTATGAACCCGCCCGTATGGCTTGTGTACGTAATGGTGGAACAATTGTGTCTAGATGAGTGAGCCCCATGGGATGTCATCATTCAGCCCCTCAATATGTGTAGACAGTCTCAGGACCCACCTCTGCTCAATTTTAAATAATGCTGATTGGGAGATCTGTGGATGTGCTTCCAACACGATCCAATGTAGTGAGTCTGGGGGGTGTGGTGCCTCTTTGAAATGTCTGTATAACCTCGTGGTGATTCTTTGGCAATGTATGTTGCTCCTGTGTTCGGTTATTCTGGTTTTGACTGTCCGCATGGTCATCCCTATATACTTCAAGCCACAAGGGCAGGTGATCATGTATATACATTGTTTGGTGTTACAATTGGTGTGTTTGTTCAGGGACCATTTGAAATTAGTCAGTAGGCAAATCTCTTTGGTTGCAACAGTGAATTTGCACACTGTGCATGAGCCACAAGGGTGATGTCCTTTCACTGCTGGGAGGCCCCACAGGTTCCTTTGTGTATTGATCGTATGCTGTTTGGGTCTTGTGTGAATTAAAATGTCTTTTAAGTTACGAGTTCTTTTGTATGCAAACCTTGGCTTAGGTATTTGCAGGTCACCAGTGCCAAGAATGCCCCAGTGTTTCAAAATGATCTTTTGGTTCTAGCTGAATTAGGTGTAAACGATGTCACGCATGTTAGTATGTCCGTAGTAGGTTTTTGGTGTACCTCAAGTAGGGCTTCTCTGGGGTTATTTCTTGCTCTTTTCATAGAGTCATTGAGTATCCTTACGGGGTAGCCTCTGGCCTTGAGATTGATAGCTAAATCAGCTGCTTCTCTCTTGTAATCAGTGACCATCTTACAATTGCGTCTAATGCGCAAAAACTGCCCGAAAGGTAGATTATCTTTTAGTGCTTTCGGATGGTGACTTTTATATAGGAGTAAGCTGTTGCGATCAGTGGGTTTCCAATATAAGGTTGTGGTAAGTGTACCCTCACTCAGTATAATGTTAAGATCAAGAAACGGAACAGTCGTTTCTGAAATTGTGTGGGAAAATTTCAGGTAGTCATTCTGGTTATTTATCCACTCCACAAATTCTTCACATGTGGTGCGGGGACCATGCCAGAATATGAGGATGTCGTCTATGAAACGTTTCCATAGTTTCAAATTGTGGTGGTAAGGGTTATTGTTGTTGTTGACCACATCCTTTTCAAATGCTGCCATGTAAAGGCAGGCCACACTGGGAGCAAATGTACTACCCATCGAAGTACCCTGGCTTTGATGGTAAAGTTGTTGCTTAAACTCGAAGAAATTCTCAGTCAAAGCCAGGGTAGCGCACTCCATAATAAAGGAGATGGGTGTTGGTGATGACCAATCTACAGAGCTTAAAGCTGACTCTACAACTGTCAAGGTAGCTCCCTGAGGGATGTTTGTATACAAGGCCTCCACGTCAGGGGTGACCAGAAGGTCAATCTCATCGGTGTTCTGTGTTTCCTCAATAATTCTGAGGATATCCGTTGTGTCTCTCACATACGATGGTGTTTCCCTCACTAATGGCTGTAGAAAATGGTCACAAAACTTAGAGAGTGGCTCGAGTAATGAACCAATGCCAGAAACAATAAGTCGACCAGGAACCGGGGTAATACCCTTGTGTATCTTAGGTAGGGTATAAAAGTACGGAACCCTTGGTTCCTTGGCAATCAGAAAATCAGATTCTTTGTGACTAATCCAACCATTGGTCTCAGCTTCGTACACTATCGTGGAGATGGCAGTTGTTAAGCGTGTGGTTAGATCTACTGTAATAGGGGTGTAGTACCTATTGTTAGAGAGTTGACGTCTGCATTCTGCGTCATAGTCAGCAGTGGATTGGACTACAGTAGCTCCACCCTTATCAGCCTGTTTTATCGTTTGCTGGACTACTGCTTTGAAAGAACTGCTGCCCTGCTGTGCTGATCTGCTGCCTGTTGCCCTCTTGTCTGAGCGAGAAGGACTGGACCTGCATCTGTTGAACCGAGAGCCCCAAAGTGGCTCCAAGGGCTAGTTGGCTGGCCTCCTGACTAGAGCCTCAGGGACATAACAACCTTTAACCCAACACCTGGACTGTGACATTTGTGAGTCCTATCCTGCCAAGCGGTGCCGCCCCAGTCCTGGAACCTTGGAAGTGGGCCTGAAGATGCTCTGCCAGCCCATTAGTGAATCCATCAGAACCGATACATCTCCGTTATGGCGCAGCACATCTCCAGCAGAACCAGTGCATCATCTTTGCTGTTCGACGTATCGCCTTCAAAACCGATGCATCACCTCTACTGTTAGGGTTCCCCCGATGCAAGGACTCTGCGTCAACCCCAAAGCCGCATCAGAACAGCTGTCTGTGCAAAGCTTTCCCGACACAACCCTTGCATTGTAAATCTCTCATCGACGGAATCCTTGACGATGACGCAGGACCTTCATACTTACAGCAGTACCCCTAAATAGTAACAAAACAGTTAAACATGCTGCGGAACTGATGCACCGCCTCGGCTACACGACTCATCCTCGGTGCAGGGCCTCTCAACGCTCCGCAAACCAGGATTTAAGGTACTTTGTTCAGCAAGCCTAACGGGATCCCTGTAGCTAGCCTGCACTCCATCGCGGTCGGCTGAATTTGTAACTTTGTCAAGGTGCCTCGATTAGATATCCACAGGTCGCGCTTTGTGCGTTATGGTGCTACTTTCACTGAAACCTTTCAAATTCCATATCTCCGCTTCTACTGATTGGATTTTCGTCATTTTAGTCTTGGTTTATTCATTAAAGACTAATCTATTTGTTTAAACCACTGTGTTATTATTTGAAGTGTTGCACAAATACTTTACACATTGCCTCTAAGTTAAGCCTGAATTCCCTGTGCTAAGCTGCCGGGGTGTTGAGCAAAAGTTAATTTAGGGTTTGCTTGTGACTTCACTCTGACAAGGGTTGTTGTTTCTGCTTGAGTATGGTTTCAGCACCCAATCAGAAATCATGAAAGTGCTTCCTGTTTTAGGATGTTTCAGGAATCCCCATTGGCTACAAAGCTAATCAGAACGTGTCTCTGTGGTTAGATCCTTTCTGTTGGGTGATGATAACCCTCTCAGAAATTAGTTGTCCCTACCCACAAATCTTGTTACAACCTGCCAGTGATCTTGCAACCATTTGGGGTTCACTTTAAGACTACCTGCTGCCTTACACCTTTTTTCTTTGTGGCAGGTGGAAGTGGATTGGTTGTATGTCAGAAAATTAACACCAAAAATATTGGCCTACAAAAATATTGTATCCAGAATATCAACTACCACAAAATCATAAAAGTTAATATATGTAGTTAAGTATTGATTTACTATTCTCACCTCCACAGTCATATACCTTGAAGATATTTATATGTATGTCATCACCCACTTCGGATCTACCATGTTATCGCTGGGTGTCTCAGGACCTGGTAGAAAGATATGACAGTGGTCTCAGCAGGGCGGCTAAGCATTGGATGTACTGTGAACTATGCTCTCAGCTTCCAGCTCTCAGGTTTGAAACAGGCAAGTTGTGTATCGGAGCATGCACTGCTTCTGTACTGAGGCAAAGGGTTAAAACCTGGAAGGCTTCTATCCCTGTAATCCTTTTACTACTGGAGCAGCGTAATTTTGGCTCCACCCTTTCATGTTTAACTAGGCCACATATATGTTTACGTATGGCCGCATGTATTCATGTGATGTAATATTATCATGTAATGTAGTGCACTTGAACAGTTATAGAAAGTGCATCTACTGTGTAATCTCGACATTTATATGAGTGTGAATATTAACATTTTCTTTACAGTAACAACGAGTTGCAGTTTTCACTTATATCTACATTTGTGTGGTTTGAATAATATTGCCAATTTTTATATATCTGCGTATTCATTTAAATAATACTCTCCATGTATTTTATAACTGAAAATGTATCCATTTGAAAAGTGCTTTACATCTATATTGTAACTGTATATGTATCTGTAATCTGCATTCAAATGTGTATTGAGATGCTTGCTGCACTAAGTTGACCAAAGGACTTCAGCTCTCGGATTTCTTAATGTTTTCACTTTAACGTGAATGTTTGCTTTGGATGCAATGTTTTTCTCTGCTCTGCAAGTGCAGTTTTGTGAGCTCATGGGTAAAGAAAGGAAGATTGTGTGAAAGAGATAGTGAGGCTCGAAATGAGTATCTTTTGGCAAGGATAAGAAGATTTAACGAATGAAGGGACCTCACAGAGTCTAAAGGGAATCTAAAGAAAGCTAAATTCTAATCCTCGATTATAACCCCCAACAGAACCTTCGAGAACCATATATCACATGTCTCAATAATTTCCATCTTCAAACAACAAAACTTGGCAACTACACTCGAGATTTATTTCCTTTGGTGTACACAGTAGAACTTCGTTGGATTCCTCCCGTTTCCCTATTCTGCTTGGTCAGTAGTCCTCTTTGCGACATCTCTGTTGTGTGGCTTTATGCTATACAATATTCTTTCCCTTTAGAGAACTTCTACTGAGGTTCTGCTATGCTGACATCTTTCTATGCCTTCCTGAATTAATAGGGTTCTCCTGATTTCTAGTTTAGAATAGGGTTTAGTAGATATTCTTAGACAACCTCATGTATAGGCTTTCGATCTTCAATCGAAACTTTGAATCTTCTCACCAGACTTTGTTCCTCATCCTTTGTATAGCAGCTACAGAATTCCTCATTTGCTTCCTGTTATTGAGGATAAATTTTGTACGTCATTTTGTATATCTCTTAGTCATTCTATATTTTTATACTATGTTTCTGAGACGGATTTATATCAGCTTGGCTTTGAATTTGTAATAAATCCCTATTCAACCCTATCAATCAACTCTGCTTTACTGTGTGGCCAAACCAGAAGCGGCCCATGCAGATAAGAGTGGTGAGGTGGGGTGGGGGGGCAGACTCAACAGACGACGACGTGGGAAAATTAAATGTTTATTTAATTTTCCCCAATCGTCGTCTGTTGAGGCCCCCCCATACCGCCCCACCGCTCTTACCTGCACGGGCCGCTCCTGGGCCAAATGGGTTACACTGTAATTGGTCAATTGTAGTTGATCCGACTCCTTTTATTTCTTGGGCACCTATAGCCTTCCATTGCAGGGGGCCAAGAAGAAGGAGTCCATGTTCTATGTGTTCTCACTACCTTTCAACACCACCAATTTGGTACAAGAAATGTATTTTAAATTGTGTGTATTTATTTTGGTTGTTTTACACAGAATCAAGAATGTTTTCTTGCGGCCCCTTCCGTGCACTTTGTCACAGGCGAAATTAGGGTGGAGTTACCAACTGTCCAGACTCTGTTTAGAGTAGGGACAGTTGTCCTAGTAACTGCTTGTAGTTTATAGACCATGGATCGGTGTAGCTCTAGTGCTGCCAGGAGAAGGGAAAGTCTCCTCTGTATTAACCCTGGGTGGAGCTGGTGGAGCGGGACTAGGCGGAGGTCCACGGAGTTGGGAACAAACTCCGTGGAACTCCGTTCCGCTCCGCCACCCGCCTCCACCCCCCCTATTAACAATTAATTACAAATGAATTAAAAATAAAAGAAAAATACTTACCTGGACTGCGGCATCCCTGGGCTGCCCTCCTCCTCTTCCTCGCCGTCTCTGGATGATCTTTGCGAAAACTGCGCATGCGCGGGCGCGCGCTCATGCGCAGTTTTCGCAAAGATCAACTAGAGACGGCAAGGAAGAAGAGGAGGGCAGCCCGGGGACGTAGCAGTCCAGGTAAGTGTTTTTTCTTTTATTTTTAATTCATTTGTAATTAATTGTTAATAGGGGGGGTGGAGGCGAGGGCTGGTCAACTCCGCTCCGCTGCGGAGTGTGCGGAGATTTGCCTACTCCGCGTTCTCCGCGGAACACGGAGTAGGCAAATCTCCACACACACACAGGAGTTCTCCGCCCGCGCCTACTCTGTATTGGACATGCTCAAGGTCCATCCCAGCAGGTCACAGGTAAAATCTTGCTTGAACATGTCACTTTTATGGAGTTTCCTGGAGGGCTCATAGGGTGGTTCTGTGCTAAAGACAGCATCATGTGTGCTCCAGAGCACATGGTCCTTTACTGAGATGAACTAACATATGCTTTAGTTTGTTGTATGATGGGGGAACATGGTCAGGTACATAATGAGGGGCTGCATTCTCCAGGGATCCTGGCCACTTACTGATGAAGCCTTATCCATAGCATGGTTTCCTGTACTGTGCTAGCAGTGGTCACAGGAGGCCTTTAGTCTAGTTTCGGATGCTGGTACTCAGATTTTGGTATGGTGGTGGCACATTCGTGGTAACAGGACACTACCGTCTCCCTAGGGTGCATCCTCAAAGCTGATTCAATTAGCAGCAAGCCAAGTATGTGCATGCCGAGGATCCATTAAGGAGGGATTCCCTCTCTGTGTTGTTTACGGGATTACACCACAGTACTGCTCAAGAGGGAAACCCTCTGCACTTTAAGGAAGAGTGATGAGTGGGGTCTCTGACCAATGTGTAGGTTTCATAAAAGTTTGTAAGTGTGCCCCGAGAAAGCGAGTTGTAGAACGGGCATACAACACATTCTCCTCAGAAGAATTCTGTCTTCCATTGGGACTTTTCAATGATAGTCCCCACTGAGAGATGTGACTACTGGAAGAGGCCACAAAGCCGCCAATAATGCATGTCATACTTACATCAGTATCCCTAAATAGTAACAAAGCAGTTAAACATGCCACTACAAGCTGCAGTACTCAGTCCACACCACAGTAGATGGCTGGTGAATCTGGAGGGGTTGCTATGGTCTCTGCGGGTCTGCTCTAAATCGACAGCCACACTCCTGTTTTGATGGAGTCCTTTACATGATGGTGCACTTGATGGAATGAGGCACCAGTGAAATAATCCCAGAAAGACACCACAATAGTATTCATCCTTACAGAGAGGAACATGTCTCAGGATGTGAATGAGAAGTTCTCCAAGGAGAGTAGCATCAAGACATGCTATTTGTCTTTATGAGAGATAGAATTATTGCTGTCGCTCTCAACAGATCATGGAGAAAGAACTCCAGTCCTCTCCCTGACTGAAGAGATGAAAGTAGGGATCAAGTTAGTGAGGCAGTGACCAAAATCACACAGGGTGTGAGATTCTAATTCAATTATCAGGACAGTCCTACTGTGGGGGACACTGGTGTCTGTGACTGCCCTGGAATACAGAGCCCCATTTATTAAAAAAGTTAGGCCTAAGTCTCTTTCTTAGAATTGCAGCCATATTTAAATTGTGCCACCTGACCAGTTCTGCCATTCTGGTTCCTTGGCCGCATGGGTAGTGCCTTCATATAGAAAACTGGAACTCCGACCAACAGCCAGATAGCAGTGTTGTTCGGTGGTTGGGCAGCATATTGAATGACCGGTGCAAAGTAATCATTCTCTCCTGCTTGCATGTACATCACAACTGAGAGAGAGCTCCATCTCACAGAGGCCATTAAAGGAATACTGTCAGGGGTACGCTGCCTTCTTTTACATGAAGAGCCTGACATGAGCTGGCATGCGCAATTCATAGCCAATCAGCGCACAGCTCGCAGAAGCTTCTAGACCCCTCCCTCCTGGATGTCGGTCAGCTTCCCATGACACAGCTGAAGGGCTATTCCGCTTTGGGATGAGTCCATTGATCCTTAAATCTGCTCCACTTATCTGCACCGGTAAGCTTCCTCAAAGGGTCAACAATGGCCATCCTAAGAGGGCCACCAATTCATTAGAACCACAATGCTATTTAATTCATTATTTCACAGAGCACAATAAAGACTTCAGATTCAATACAAAGTAATGTTCCAAATCCACAAAAAGTGTAGATTATTGTAAGACGCATATTAACAATACGTTGAGAAAGCAACATGGAAGCCTGACATAAAGGCATGCATTTGCTGCTGGGTTTGACATTTAGAGAGTCTGTTTCCTGCCTTTTTAAGGACAACCATGTATATTATGTTACACCGTCCAGCTGTGCCATGATTAGGGATCTGGTTAGACACCCAGTGGTTGTTTAGAGGGCATTTTGGAGTAGGGAGGATTAGAAATAGGTATTTGGCCAATGTGTTTATTGGGAGAGAGAGGGCAGGGCTGGGTTTAAAGCCATGCCCAGTGTCTTTCTTTTTACATTATAGTGAGGATCTCTCAAGGGGTCGAGGCCATGTGAACAACACAAGTCTATCATCTGCCAGATCCTGTAAAGTCTCCACTTTTTTGGACCAGTAGTACTGGTTCCTCTTCATCCCATCAAAGACATGCTCCATACATTCTGGGATACTGTCCTTGCTCCTTGGTTCAGAATCTAAGCACAGTTTGATCACCTCTCCAAGTGGCTCCATGTAGATGTTGGAAAGTAGGTATGAATCAAAAGATGTCTGAGGCACATCAAATGAGACTCATTTGTCTGAAGTGTTGGGTGAACTTGCTTGATTTTGGGGACTGTCCCTTCTTTTTTTTTTTTAGAAAGGATTGAATAAACTCTATACATGCTTGTGATTCTCTTCCGCTTGCAGCTACTCAGCGAGTATGACATGATCTACTTCATCATAAGACACTGACTCACTCAAACCTCACATAACAAAATGCATTTTTGCAACTTGTTACCAGATGACCGTTTACTACCTACCGCTCAACACAGTCAAGACTATTTGTCTCTCTTCACCAACCTCACGGAAAACCATCACATCTCCATATCCTTTTCCCAGATTCACCTCTCCACTTGCACTCACCACATCTGAGTGCAGTTCAATGGCAACCAAAGTTTAAAATCCTTTATTTTGTCAATAGCAAATTCTGCCCAAGAGTGTCTGCTAAACATATTATCAAACCCCATTCATGAGGCGGCAGGGGAGACAGGGGCTGCTGGGCCACAGCAGTGGTGTTTAGGGTCGTTTGCGCATGGTGTTCTACATTCAGTCCTAATTAAAACTCAGAACTCAACAATCAACCAATAGGTCCAGTAAATTACTGTACAGTGCGGTGCTTGCCTTAGAAAATGAGAAGTTTTTTAACAACACAATAAAACAAAATACTACACACTGTAATGGGCTTCATCTGCAGGATTCTACAACACTACCAATGTTTTTCAGTCCTGCAACCACCACAGCATCCTAAGTCAATGATGGCAGTTTTTGCCCTGATACAGTGGTCTAGAACAGTGGCTGCAGCCCCCAACCTACTACTGAGTGCTTGTATTGTAGGAAAATCTAGGGCTAAAATTGCACACTCTCTCAATGTGATGACCTGTAGGTCATTTCCGTTTGTCTTGCAACCGGGTTCTTATTATCACTTGTTTTGCTTTGCATCATGCAGTTCCAAGGCAAGACACATTCACTCAGTCTCTCACAGGGCCTTGTGCTTTACTTGTGGTGCGAACTTGGTTCAGGGTTTGGCTGGTCATGGTGCTTCTTTTGCAGTCAAGTGGGTTTCCCCAAGGAGTGGTGTCAAACAAGGGCACCAACTTCATGTCCACGTACATGAAGTCCATGTGGAAGGAATGTATGGTAACCTACAAGTTCTCCCTACCTCACCACCCCTCAGACTAATGGGCTTGTTGAGAGATTGAACAAGACCCGTAAGATCATGGTTTTGAGCCTACTGGAGCCCATGAGGTGGAAGTGGTATGTCCTCTTGCCCTGCCTACTCTTTGCATACAGAGAAGTACCACAGAAAGGAGTAGGATTGAGCTCTTTTGAACTACTCTGTGGTCACCTACCCAATGGACCTCAAGACCCCCCAACAACTCTCTACGAGTCTTCCACTGCAATTGCCTACAGCCCCACTGCGAGAGGTCTGAGATCACCAAGCTGTTGGTGACGGATGATTGACTAGATGAGGGGAGTGAACCACTCCCTGATCTCCTGTCATCCAAAGAGAAAGATGGGTCAGTGGAGGGAGTCAAACTCTCCCCAACTCTGACCCCAGAGCAGCAGAGGGATTGTTGCCAGCTATTTGGACAGTTTGCTTCTTTGGTCTCTCTCACCCCTGGGCTTACACACTTGTGTACCCGCGACATTGACACTGGTGACAGTCCTTCTGTCAAAAACAAATTCTACAGGCTGTCAGACAAGGTAAGGGCCAGCATCAAGGAGGTCTCCAAACTGCTGGAGTTGGGAGTGATTGAGCACTCCAGTAGTGCCTGGTCCAGTCCAGTGGTGCTGGTTCCCAAGGCTGCCCCACCGGGCACCACACCAGAACTCCAGTTCGGTGTGGTCTACCGGGGGATCAATTCAGCCACAAAGACTGATGCACACCCCATTCCCCTAGCTGATGCGCTCATTGATTGGTTGGGGGCTGCCAAGTTCCTGGGTACCTTTGACCTGACTTCAGGGTACTGGCAGATTGCCCTAACTGAGGCGGCTAAGGAGATGTCAGCATGTTCTACTCCAGTGGGCCACTTCGAATTCAAGGTAATGCCCTTTGGCCTCAAAAATGCCCCTGCCACCTTTCAGAGACTGATGAACCATGTTTTGTCTGGAATGGAGGCTTTCAGCATTACTTAACTGAAACAGAAATCTGAGAGGATGGACTGCATAGTAAATGGAAAGTGAGAGTATGGATGGATTGGAAAGTAAATGGAAACCTGGAAGGAAGGGAGATGGATGGATGGATGACATGGCCAATGAATGGATGGATGGATGGATTGATGACATGGCCAATGAATGGATGGAATGTTGAAAGACTGAGTGATGGATGAAAAAATGAATACATGACAGAATATAAAAGGTGAAATGATGGCTATCAGCAGATGGATAGAAGGGTGAACAGATTGGACAGTCACTTTAATGGAAGAGACAAGGGAGCTCTTCTAGGGGTGTTTGGGCTCACTTGCTTTCCATGCTTGATGCCATCAGAGCATTGCCTCAAAGTGGGGGGTATTTTAATTCTCTGGCTACTCCCTTGACTGCTACCTCAGACAATTATGAGCCTGGCCCAAGTCAAGGTGAGGGCCTGAGCCCAGCTAAGTGTGTTTATTTAACTAAAAGAATCAAGCTGCAGCGTTCAAGCAGTGTCAAACTTTAAAACAAGCATTGGCATAGCCAATAGGTCTCGCCTTTGGGACCTTATAAGTGGTTAGTCATGCAGCACATTATCCTGGGTGCTGTGCCGCCATGGATTAAAGCATTGTCAGGCTTATCTGCACCACTTTTGCATTTGGCGGCTTCGGCCCGAGTCCCCTTGAACTCTGGGGAGTCAATTGCCTTAAAGCTGGCTTTAATTGGAGCAAATATTCAGAGAAAGAGTAGCAATTTAACAAAAATACATACATTCCCGCCTTTGGAAGGCGAAGCACTGCAGTTGGAAAAGAGAAGGGGAGACGGGGTGTGGAGTATTTCACTAGAGGCGATAGAAGAAATTAAAGTTGATAAATATTAAAATAGCTTGGACAAAAGGAGATGGCACTAGTGAATATGAATCGTTAACATGTATGTCTGGTGCAGCAGTTAAAAATACAAGTGTATTTATTGTGTGTTAACTACATTACACAAATGAGGAATTAACCTTCACAAGATTGAGCCCCATGAAATACACTTCCAAACATTCCCGCCACGCCATTTCTTTCGCCAGATGACTCGTCGCCATTAGTTTCTACTACATGTAAGTGACTGAATATGATATTGGGAGCATCTAATAGTTTACTATGGTGAAAATTAAAATTGATTCAAGTAATATTTTGGATTTGGCATTAGTGACTAGCAGCGTAATTTCTAAATTTTATTTCACCAGTAGTATTCCCCTTGAAAACTCAGCTGCACGTAGATTTCGCATTTCCCATAACACAGACACGAGAAACGGGTGCAGTGAAAACTATCTAGCGAGCTGGAACTGTAGCCAAGACCAACTCCGTTTCATACAATGGCACACATAAACCGTCTACGGAATTTTGAACCCGTTGAATGCAGGAGGTGGAAGGCGACATACAGAGCCATTGTCTCAATCTGCTACAGCAATCTACGACTCTGGAATGCCATATTTACAGACCGTAGCGCATGCGCATCACGGACAAAGCACTGTCTTGTGTGTAAGAGTGCACAATAAAAGTTAAAATGACGAAATGGTGGAGTGTGTGATACGTTCGCCGATAAACCTTGCGAAGTAAAAGCTACTTTTATTTTCATCACCCGCAGAAATGTTATTCACAATAAATGCAGCGAAATTGCTACAATTGGTGCAATATTGGGCTCCAGCCTGTGGAATAATCTTGAGAGGGACAAAGTTGCTCTTGGTGCGAGAACAAAGGCAATGCGGACAACTGGATGGGGGTGGGAGTATTGTGAACACGGCTAACGGGTGGGGGGCGGGAGTAAAGCAACAAAAAATTAAACAAGCACGGCCGCGAAAGTGAAAGCGACTGCGCTGTGTTTCATTAGTAACCTGATCCACGACGCGACGAGGAATGCAGCTGCACCCTGCGTGCCGCTGCTCGCTCCCGAGAGCAAAACGCCGTGGGAGTGAACCTTTGGAGAAGAGGTGGGACATGCACCCGCCTTTGGCCATTTGCGTGCTTTCATTATTGAAAGCCACACGCAAAGGCCAATCCAATGTGTGGGAGGAGTCTAACCCACACGGAGAAGTTTGGAGTGATTACAATAAGCCTCCCATAGAGCAGCGCATGCGCGCTGCGCTAGGCTCGACCTAAAAACAAAACCATGCTCCAGACCCAGCCTCACGTGGAGCCTATTATCCGACCTGATCCGCATGCGTTGCTTGGGCTGTAGCACTTCTTCTTTCCTGACTGCGCTCTTTAAAAAAAGGTCAAATATAACTGTGTCCTTTCTGCAGCCAGTTGAAAAGTCTTCATGATTCCTTGGTGCATTTAGGTAGGTGGCAGTTTTGCAACAGGTGAGTGGCACAAAGCCAAAAAATACAAATTCATTTAAGCATGTTGGACATGACAATGCTAAAAGTGTGAAGTTTTTATTGAAAGTAAAGGCCGCACTGTATATGCCATTTCCGGAGAGCAAAATTGTCACCCCAAGTGCCTGTACCCCTTCATCTCATCAACCTCCTGCTTCAAAGAAAATGCATTTAACCCCTGTCACGTGAAGGAGATCTTGGGCGATTGTATCCTATTTCATACTTCCTGCCAGGGAATACTCCACCTTTTAACCTTTAAACTGAAGAGAATAAGTGCTGTTGATGAAGTAGGCTTGTGGCATCATTGTGCAATGCTTGGCCAAATCCAGAACAGAGGCTTAACAACATAATAAATTCTGGCAAATGTAGTTTTGGTTCAGACCTTTTGCTCTAGTAATGTACCAGATTTTAGTGGTTTTACCAATTATAAATTGACGTTTACTGGCCATTCATTTTGCAAAAGCAAACTAAACAGAACAATTTGCAATATTTGAAATTCTGTGTGTGTGCATATTTGTGTGAGGTGTATGTATGTCCTCCTGCACAGGGGGCACACTCTGGAAGATACAAGCCATGACATAGACGGTAAGTTATCCTGTGTCTTGGGTGGCTGAAATCCTCAGTCTGTCCTCGCTTTTTATACAAGATCTCTTTGCATTCTGGTCAGTTTTAAGGCCATTTCCAAACCATGTTATTGTGCAAAGCCAGTGTTTTCCAATACTTCTCTTATTTCACGAGTATAACTCCTTTGCTCTACACACAATTAAAGAGCCACTCAAATTGTCACACACATATGGCTTTAACACGTCACACACAAGCACACTTGATAACTAGAAATGTCCCACAAAGTAAACTGAAAAATCTGGCGGCTCTGACGATGCATTCTTGAAGCCTTAACATCGAGTTTCTTTGATCTCAAATGACAACATCGAGAACTCAAAATATGAACCAGGAATTAAATACATTTTGCTAAATGTCCTTCCTTAAGGGTGAGCTGCCTTTTCATCGAGTGCATGTTCTCACGTCTTACGTAGAGAAGATTCCTTATCATAACCACTCATCATAATACAGTATTTCTTTTTCTCTGTTTAAATTCTCCCGTTCTGTCTCCTTCACCTTATTTAGCCCTGTCTCTTTTTAACTTAAACCATAACTCTGACATCTCTGTGGCCCCTTCCCCTAGCTGGCTTTAGATAACTTTATGCCTCCATCATACACACAAGCCTACCCCCCCCCCCCAACACACCCTACCAATGAGGCCTCTGCTCACTCTCCAGCCGTCTTTGATGTTCAGGTGGAGCAGTAAGCGCCATCGCTGTAGCACTATTCATCCTCTTCTATGCGCTACGCATCGAAAGCTATGATGCTGTATGGTGGGTACAGTGGAAGCGGGGCGTGGGGGGGGTCTCGTGTTTGGACAAGGCTGAGCCACCTGAGCTCAGGCCAGTTTTGAAATTGTAGTGCCCACTTGCAAATTTATTACAAGGGAAGATCACGAAATATTCAGATTCACTTTAATATTTGCTACAACTGCATGTCAAACAGAACTGGAGGTTATGTTACTTCTTAAAAAGGATGCTGTTATTCATCATTATTTAAACATAGATGTTCACAAAATACATCTTCTCACATAGAAATACTTTTCACGGTCTAAAATATAACAATTGCATGAAATACAATGCATTATACTATCATGCTACCACATCTCTTGCCTAGACCTCTGAGTGACCCTCACTGAGAAGGTCTGACAATCATGGAACCATTTCCTTTCCATTCCAGTTCTACACTCCAGTTCCACATCTTCAAACTCGCCTCCTCTATCCCAATAAGGATACCCTTGCCTCTCGACCTGTGCCTAGGGCTCAGAACTATGCTACGACCCTCCGAACTTTATCAAAACATGTTATGTTGATTCTTTGTATGCTATGCTTTGCTAACTGTATCATTCGTACTGTGCTCTCATTGTAAAGCGCTCTGATACCCTACCCTGGGTCTGGTCCGCGCTATAGAAAACTCTAAAAATAAAAAAAATAAAAAATTTCCTGCAACGTCCCTTCAAATTCTTCTTTCTTTCCAGCTAATTTCAGTGGAAACTTCAAGCTGGATCAGCAATTCAATTCCAGGCAATGAAAGCCTTGAGAGGCGGAGAGCCATAGGTACCACATACAGGTCAGTGAACGTTTACCTTATCAACACTCACATTAGAAAGGCTAAGTTGACCCCTTGTTATCAAAAACACAGCTCACAAACGTCTGGTTTCCTGCATCACAGGCTGACAATGTGACCAGGATGCTTGTATTGAAACAAATCCCTCCATCACTAGCTTTGCATTGGCTAATCTATTGCTAATCAGTGCAATTAGTGTGCAAACCACAGGACAGACCTCAAAGTAACACACATAAAATGCAAAAAACTTTGTACAGCATCCCGAAATAAAAGAAGAAATATGTCAGACCTTTTGCAGCAGTCCCAATGAATCACCGCTACCGCCTTGCAGCATGTGTTGGCCTGAGGGAGACATCCGTCCGCAGCCACAGACCCACAGCAGGCAGAGCACAGAGAATTACCCTGCCTAATCCCAGGCAAAGATATTCATTCTCTTCTTAATACCTTCCCTCCCGCTGCCCCACCCAAGCCTGTTCCCTGTTGTAAGCAGCCTTGTAATCCCAAGAGACGGTTTCTGCCTCCTGTAAGCCCCTGTGACCTGTCTAGGTGGTGTAACATCCCCCTGTGGGATAGCACAGGGGCAGGTGACCGCTTCTCCAGGGATGCTTTGCAGTGGCAGTGCTGCTGATGGGAGGGACCAATGCAGTGCCTACATCATCCATGCATCTTTAATATTCTTATGATTTTGTAATCTTATTACAAGTGATTAGGGACCTCGTTAGCCAACTGTGGACCTGCGGTTCATACCGTCCGAGCTTGACTTCAATTTTCATGTTCATATTTTAATTTATTTGAGCAACATCTGTGGGCAATTCTCGCATTAGTGTTCCCTGTAGATGCTTTAGAAGAGCAAGGCGATGCATATGCATTACAACTTAAGTAAGAGTTTTACACCCCAAAGTGGAGCTGACTGCTACAAAATTTGAGAACACATTCCATAAAACATGGAAGCAGCAGCATCCATTGGGAATGAAAATGGAGGGAGGGGGCAGGGAAGAGGAACCCTGATTGAAAGTTAGGGGATTGGGTGAGATTAACTATGTGAGGTTGGCCGGGACTGGACCTAACGCAAGTTCATTTATGAAGCAGAGTCCTATAAACAGCGAGCTGGCACCAGCAGTGTGAGTTTTGTGTGTCCCCGTGATCTTTGTTGGGTTGTGAATTTCTCAACATAGCACCCTTTCTTCTCTTGTATTCTTGGACAAATGAAGCAGTGTCAGATGCAATATTTCAGTATCTACATTGACTGGTACAGGGGACTCTGAGCTCTCAGTTTACCATGAAACACACAATATGAGGGACTTAAACAAAGTCACACCTATGCAATATCTGGCAACTTGTACACGTGTAGAAATTGCCAATAATCCGTTCATGCAAATTATTCATTTATTGACTAAAATTGCAATTGATTGCAAAAATGAAGGGTGACTGCTCCATTAGTTACAGCTACATTTAGGTCCTGATTACAACTGCAACCCCGGGCTGCGACTACAAGGGGTGCGCTGATTACCAGGTGCCATAGTGATTGCAACCTTCGTTAAATTTCGGCAGGTTAAGTCTGATGGAATTTAACAAGGGGATAAGACCCTGCATTTACCAATAGCAGAAATCTGCCCATTTTTTGTCGAGAAAGGTGTAGTAAGCGATAATTATGGCATCCAATAAATTCTGCACACCTCGATGTCCGATTTTATGAGGTTTCGATAATTATCGCATCTTGCGCGCGACGTGGAACCTAAGTGCTGGATTTTAATGGGACATCCATAAAAAAATAAAGGATGCTTCTCCTAGCCATCCCTGGGTACCTCAGCCTGATTTACTAGTCAGAGAATGCTATGTTTTTGAGAGCAGACCAGCTTATGGCTCCATCATCTTAAAGAGTCTATTTGCCTCACAACTGGCAGCAGAACTCATATGGGGAGTTTTGCACCATTTAGGATGGCTCTCCTCTGCTGTTTATAATGTTTGAGACCGCGGGAACAGGGTAGTACCTCTTACAGGAAAAATGCGGAAATGTCCCACATTACTGGAGGTCAGTTCCCAGCAGTTCAGGAACATATCCTTTTAAGTCTATCATTAGCAATGACTTTCAGTTTAAAAAAAATAATAATTAAAAGTATATATATATATATATATGCCCACTTACATATAGGAGCTTTTAGTCAGCCCTCCTTATCCTTTGGCCAGTTATAGTGACATTTATGTTTTTCTTCTGGCCACCACAGCACAAAGTATGGGTTTATGGGTTACCCTGGTGATGGAGCGTATTTCACTGATGCCGGAAAATAAGGCATCTGCGTATCCGGAGCTTGGGGCCCCTTTCATTAAGATCCTTTCGGCAGAATTCCGGGAAGTGACCTGCCCGAAATACTTGCAGATACTGCGGTTGCTCCCACGGGAGGACAATGAGGGCACTTAGACCTTTGCATGAGAGGGGGACACGATCACGACCCTCACTAAGTATACTCCTGAAGGAGATGTGGCTGTGGGTGCAATGGCGTGGAGGAGTTGGGGGTTGGGGCGGCTTGTTGGGTTCTAGTATCGTCTTGGTATCTTTTGCTCTTTCTTTTTCCTAGGCTGTCCTCTTTAAAAGTTTAACAGTCCGTATAGCGCTGCCGGCCTCCGGGTTTTTGACTGAGAGCTGTGTATTCATTCTCCAAATTTTACTAATGCTGCCGGCCCCATGAGGCACAGGGTCAGACTGATTTGCATATGGCCATGTCTGAACTGGGGTGGTGGAGTGAGCTAAAGAATGATGATGGATTAAACCCAGATCAGTTGACTGGGGGTGAGTGTTTGATTGGCTCAAACGTTCCGTCCATCATCCCCTTTGGTATCGCTTTGTTCGCCCTAAGTTGGCAGGGTATGCCCAGACGTGGGTCCCTTGCTCACTTTGCCACTGGATTCAAGATAGCCTGGCTGATGAGGGTTTTAAACCCGAAACCGGTCCCAGGATGCTTTTTCCGGTCCAGGGAAGACATGACTTGGCAGTTCGGGCTGGACTGTTCCCATGAGGCACAGGGTCAGACTGATTTGCATATGGCCTGTCTGAACTGGGGTGGTGGAGTGAGCTAAAGAATGATGATGGATTAAACCCAGATCAGTTGACTGCGGGTGAGTGTTTGATTGGCTCAAACGTTCCGTCCATCATCCCCTTTGGTATCGCTTTGGCCGCTGGTTGTAGGCAGAAAGCTGTGTTATTGATCTACGGGCCCAGGGCTTTAAGTGGGCCGGGTCTCACCGGGTCTGAGCACCGGCAGTTTTTAAAGGGGGCCTCGAAACGGGTCTCTATCGGGCTCTGTTTTGTGCCCTGGCACAGGCGGTTCGTTTTTTTTCCGGACTGCAGTGAGCTGTCACTGCAGTCTGGAAAAAAGTGCCAGGGCGCAAAACAGAGCCCGATAGAGACCCATTTCGAGACAGCAGGCACATCGATGTGCGCTGCTCACACTGCTCACTTCTCACTGGTGGAGAAGTTACGGCATGACGTCATGCCAGGGGAGCGTTGTTGGGGAGGGGAAATCCTTTAAAGAGAGTCATTTTCTCTCTGGATTTCCCTTCTCTTTTTGAAACTCAGGAGCAGCAACATCGTTGTGATTGTAGGAGAGTAGGATCTGCTTCACATGGGTACCCCCACTTTTTGCTGATGCTTCACTGTTTTTCGACATTAGTCTGGCTGGGGCCCTGCTAATCAGAACCCCAGCCTAGCTGCTTCCTCTCTAAAATGGTTTCCATGTGCCTTAGGCACATCACTGATTGGGATCTGGAGTGCCCTTATAAGTCCCTAGTATATGGTATACTATGTACCAAGGGCATAGGTACCTCAGAGGCCTGCCAGGGGCTGCAGCATGTATTATGCCACCCCTGGAAGGCCATCCAACCTGACACCACAGGTCTGCTACTGCAGCCTGGGTAAGGTGGTGCATGCACCCCTTACTGTGATATAGGTTACCTATATCACTAAATACATACACACATATAAACCTATAAGTCACTCCTAAGGCAGGCCTTATCAATCCTGAAGGCAGAGTGCATGGTTCCTATGTGAGAGGGTGCCCCTGCATGAGCAGGGCCCCTCTGCAGCGTTCGGAGACCATCTCTGATGCTGTTTGTAGTGCAGCCTGACCATATACTCTTAAGCGCATTATATCCTCGCGGTAAAATGCTAACTTTGGAATGGCTGCACCTAAACATGTCGTGTTTGGTGTCAAACATCTTGGAATACTACCCCCGCCAATTCTGGCGGCGGGGGTAGCATTCCACCCTTCTAGAGGGAAAGACATGTTAACTCTGACTAACCCGGTAACTTCTCTCCAAAGCCCTGGCATCACAAAATGGATGCTGCTGCCACAGACACGAGTCTGGCCTCCTGCTGCTGGACGAAACTCCGGCAGGGGAGGCCTGGACAATAGGTTTCCTGTCCCAGGGAGGTGTGACCACCTCCCCAGACAGGATAATGTGTATTGGGGCTGGGCGGGAGCACCATCTGTGTGCTTTGAAGTCCTGCACTGGGGGCACATTTGGTGTCCCTGTGCATACCCCAGTTCAAACCGGATCAGGGGCTTCCAGCCCCTGCTTTGGCGCGAACTGGACAAAGGGAAAGGGGTGTAGCCACCCCTCTGCCCTGACCCACCCATAGGTGGGGCCACAGAGTAGTCCAACCCCTATCTTTAGTATAAAGATAGGAACCCAGTCCTTAGGACTTTAGATTATCCCTGGACGAAACTCTGAAACAGAATCCTGGACCTTCGACGCTCTACTCACGATTAGAGGACAGAAGAATCTCCCTTGGGGTCAAGGAGTGACTCCCCTGCTTGGCAGGCACCAAAGAAGCATCTGTCCGGTTCGCATTTCTGAAGCTCCCGTCGGACGCCGAAGTCATCGCATCACCAGAGGTGGATTCTCAGACTTCCCCGAGGCTACCCTGAGTCCCCAGCAAAGCTGAGGCCCGTGGCTATCGTGGGTGACTTGAGACCGTGACCCCTGGACACCAAGCACATTTGCAAGTGCATCATCTTCTGGGTCTCCCAAGAAGTCGTGCTTTGGGCTCCGAGTAGCCCTAGCCTCCAGCACCACCTGCACCGAAGATCACTGGCCCCCACTCCACGAGTGTCCTGTAAGCCAGCTCCACGTGCGGCGTCACGAGGCTCCTTCGCGGTCGCTAGCCCGTTGGCTAGTAGCCCTTAACGAAGGCCAATCCTTTTCTAACTTGGCATCCTGGTTGCGCCAGGCCTGCCCTCACTTACCCTCGCTGGGTGAGTTCCACAGACCTTGCTGGTCTGCACCATCGACGATCTACATCTTCACCGAGACTTGCCGTTGCCAAGGCTTGTTGGGTCCAATCCGGTCGCCGACACCTCAGCACTCGACAGACATTGTGTCCCAGCCCGAATCCTGCTCCTGGTCGCCGACAACGCCTCCTGGACCTCGTGGCTGAAGAGTCAAGACGACCGTCAACGCACCTGAAGCACTCGACATCGGTGGGCATCTGTCCATCGCCTTCCTGGTCACTGGCTAGTGACCCAGACTCTGTCCCCTCTGCTTTCAGGTTCTTCAGAACTCCGATCCACTCTTGGATCCACCCGGACACTTTTCTCTTGGCCGCCAGCAGCACTTTGCAGCAGATCGCCATTCGAATCGACGACGAAACCCGACCCCGAAAGGCACCTATGCACCCGGCTTCCCTGGGTGAGGTAACACGAGTACTCCGGTGCTCCCGTGGGTAGAGACTCTTCAAAGTCCTAGATCTCAAAGGGTTTTGTCCTAGTCCTCTTTTAAGTGTCCCTTTTCTCTAATTTCCCGATCCCGACTTTCTCCATAGAAGTCAACGGCGTATCGCGGTTGTGTGTTTACACTGCACGCGTCTCCCGTGGGTCCCCTGTGTCACTACCTTGGGTGGTTCCTTGTGGTCCAAGCACTTCTAGAGGCTCTAGGCCTAGTGTCTAGTTCAGTCGTGGTTCGCATACCACTTTATTGGTATATGGTTTGGTACGCCCCTAGGGCCCAAACGTGTATTTGTGCTATTACTGTGATTTAATAACTTCTAACTTATGTACTTCGAACTCTAGCCTCATAAAGAGACTAGAGGGGTGTGTTTAGCAATAAATACATATATTTTGAATATATACCTGGTGTGGTGCTCTTTCATTTGGTCACTCAAGAGATTATAGACTGGTAAAACAAGCTGCTTTACATTCCTTCAAGACTTAGCCTGAAGGCTGCTCTCCATAGCTACCACTAGGATAGCTTTCAATAAGGTTGTCTTTAACCTATCTCCAATAAGGGGTTGTTTGGACTGGTGCAAGGTGCCCACTATAATTAGTGGACAGCATATGCCAGGCCAACTTCTCACATTGGTGTGCAGCGTGTGGGATTCCAGCTTGCTATTGTTTTACCAGATAATCTCAATTGAATTGATCAACTGAAAACCACTAAAGGTACCTAAGGTACATATAATTTAAGCTTAGAATACAGTAAGTTCTACTGAACTTAGAGTTGTGTGTTAAGGGATAGCACAACCCTTTCTACAACTCAAGAGAGTTTAGTAGGCCACACTAGAGTAGGTAGTGCATACACCACACCACACTAGTAATGTCTTTAAGGGCAGGATCCAAAGAATCCTTGCAGGAAGCCATTGAGCTTCCACCCTCCAAGTATGATACACTCCCATTCTTGGAATTGAGAGCTTTATGCAACTTGAGAAAAATAAGGACAGGCCAAAGCCCCACCACCCAACACCTCAAGGAGTTGTTGGTGGCTTATGACCTTAGTAAGCCCTTGGGGACTGAAGGGGTAGGAGCTGAGGGTGGGGCAGAGGAAGAGGAGGAGGCCAGGGGTACCAATACCCCCAGCCCCCTCTGAGACTGGCCAGGAGGGTGACAATGACCCTGACCTGGATAACCCAATCCCTCCTGTGGAAGATGATGAGGATGATCAGAATGATGCCCTCTTTGTCCCCCAGGAAGGATTAAGAGTGTGCCCAGGAAGTCTAGATCTCCTTCACAGGAGTCTAACCACTCTGGCACCTCAATAGGGAGCTCTATCTCCTCTCACAGGAGGGAATCCTCCCATGAGAGAAGAGCCAGACTGGTCCAGTATGAGGAGACTCAGCTGGAAATCAGAAAAAAGCAATTGGCTTTAGATAGGGAATCCCTAGATCTCCTTAGAGAGAGAAGAAAGTTGGGACTAGAGTCCCATGGTGGCAGCCATGTCCCTAGAGATAGGGAAAGGTCCTATGACCATAGGAACCTGAGCAAGATTGTCCCTCCCTATCAGAATGGGGATGACATCCACAAGTGGATAACTGCTCTAGAGAGGGCCTGTAAGGTACAGAAGGTCCCTCAGGAGCAGTGGGCAGCAATCTTGTGGCTCTCCTTTGCTGACAAAGGTAGAGATAAGCTCCTCACTGTTAGAGAGGAGGATGCTGACATTTACAAGATCTTGAAGAGTGCTCTTATTGATGGGTTTGGCCTAACCACTGAACAGTACAGGTTGAAGTTCAGAGATACCCAAAAAGCACAGACTCAAGACTGGGTAGACTATGTGGATTGTTCTGCCAAGGCTCTGGAAGGCTGGTTGATGGGCAGTAAGGTGTGTGACTTCTCAGGATTGTACAATCTGATAATGAGGGAGCAGATTCTTAATAACTGTCAAAATCAGCTGTTGCATCAATACCTGGTAGACTCTGATCTGACCTCTCCCCAAGAATTGGGAAAGAAGGCAGACAAATGGGTCAGAACCAGGGTGAAGCAGAAGGTACAGAACCAAGGTGGGGAAACCAAGAAGCAAGATGCTAAGAACTCTGAAAAGGGTGGGGAGAAGGGTAAAGATCAAAAGTCTTCATCAGGCCCCCAAAAATCTTCTTCTGGTGGGGATTCACAGTCTACCAAAGGGAAAGGCCAAAGAAAACCATGGTGCAAGGTCTGTAAGCAAAAGACCCACTGGACCAGTGATTGCACCAAGTCCAAAGACTCAAGTCCAGCACCCACCAATGCCCCTAAGGCACCTGTTCCCCCTAGTACAGTTACAGTTGGTGGGAGTGCTCCAGCCAAGGGTTTAGTAGGGTTCACCCTGGGTACTGAGTTGGGCTCTGACCTAGTCAGAGAACTGACTCAGGCTGTGTTAGTCTGTGATGGAGGCATGGATGTGCCCTCCTCTATGAGTCCCAGTAATCTGGGCAAGTACAGACAACAGCCTTTAATCAATGGACGTGAGGCTTTGGCATTTAGGGACACAGGGGCAAGTGTCACAATGGTGACACAAGACCTTGTGAATCCTGGGCAAGTTATACTTGGTGAAATGTACCAAGTGACCAATGCTAGCAATGTCAGAACAGACCATACTCTGGCAGTTGTTAACTTCTCCTGGGGAGGGGTAACTGGCCTTAAGAAGGTTGTGGTAAGTGCAAACCTACCAGTCGAATGCTTGCTTGGCAATGACTTAGAGACTTCTGCTTGGGCAGAAGTGGAGCTCAGGACCCATGCAGAAATGCTGGGGATCCCTGCAGATGTGTTTGCTGTGACCAGGTCACAAGCCAAAATGTCTAGCACTGAACAGGCCTTGGATTCTGGAAGAATGGACCAAGTGCCTTCCAAGAGGAGGAGTAGTAGGGTTAAGGCAGTGCCTTCCCCTTGGCTCAGGAGGAAGATCAGTCCCTTGAGGGGGATGATCTCAGCCCTGAAGAAGGAACTGTCCCAGAGGAACTGGAACCTGACCAGGTTGAGTTCTTGGGGACAGGGGGACCTTCTAGGGCAGATCTGAGCCAGGAGCAGCAGAGCTGCCCCTCCCTTGAACCCCTCAGACAGCAAGCTGCTGCTGAGGCTGCTGGGAAAGCTAGTGGTCCCCATACAGTGTATTGGGATGATGGACTCCTGTACTCAGAGAGTAGAGACCCCAAGCCTGGTGCTACCAGGAGGTTGGTTATACCTCTGAAGTTCAGGGGCTTCCTATTGACCCTAGCCCATGATATTCCCTTAGCAGGTCACCTGGGCCAGAACAAGACTTGGGACAGAATTGTCCCTCACTTTCACTGGCCCCACATGTCTGAAGACAGCAAGGAGTTTTGTCGCTCCTGTGTAACCTGCCAAGCCAGTGGCAAGGCAGGTGGCACTACAAAGGCCCCCTGATACCACTACCTGTGGTGGGGGTGCCCTTTGAAAGGGTAGGGATTGACATTGTTGGTCCCATGGATCCCCAAACAGCCTCTGGGCACAGGTTTATCCTGGTGGTAGTGGATCATGCCACCAGGTACCCAGAAGCTATTCCCCTCAGGACCACCACAGCACCTGTGGTGGCAAGGGCCCTCCTGGGAATCTTCTCAAGAGTGGGCTTTCCTAAGGAGGTAGTCTCAGACAGGGGTGCTAACTTCATGTCTGGGTACTTAAAAGCAATGTGGAAGGAGTGTGGAGTGACTTATAAGTTCACCACACCCTATCACCCACAATGCAATGGTTTAGTTGAGAGATTCAACAAAACCTTGAAGGGCATGATTAAAGGGCTCCCAGAAAAGCTTAGGCGTAGATGGGACATACTCTTGCCCTGCCTTTTATTCGCATATAGGGAGGTGCCTCAGAAGGGGGTTGGTTACAGCCCTTTTGAACTTCTGTTTGGCCACCCTGTGAGGGGTCCACTGTGCTTGGTGAAGGAAGGATGGGAGTTACCTCTCAAGCCCCCAAAGCAAGATATAGTGGACTATGTACTTGGTCTCCGCTCCAGGATGGCTGAGTACATGAAAAAGGCAACCAAAAACCTTGAGGCTAGCCAGGACCTTCAAAAGGCCTGGCATGACCAAAGGCTGTTCTGACTGTTTACCAGCCAGGACAGAAGGTGTGGGTGTTGGAGCCAGTGGCCCCAGCAGCTCTCCAGGACAAATGGAGTGGACCCCACACTATTGTTGAGCAGAAGGGTGAGGTCACTTACTTAGTAGACCTAGGAACACCCAGGAGTCCCCACAGGGTTCTCCATGTCAACAGGTTAAAACCATATGTGGACAGGGCAGACATGGGCTTGCTCATGGCTACTGATGAAGGGCAGGAGGAAGAGAGTGACCCACTCCCTGACCTGCTCTCACAGAACCCTGACGATGGGTCAGTTGATGGTGTAGCCTTGGCAGGCAGCCTCACTACCCAGCAACAAACTGATTGCAGGCAAGTCCTCAATCAGTTTAGACATATGTTTTCACTGACACCCAGTCAGACCACCTGGTGCACTCATGAAGTGGACACTGGGGACAGTCTGCCTATTAAAAACAAGATTTATAGGCAACCTGACCATGTCAGGGACTGTATCAGGACTGAAGTCCAGAAAATGTTGGAGTTGGGAGTTATTGAACCCTCAGATAGCCCTTGGGCTAGTCCAGTGGTCCTTGTACCAAAACCTCACACCAGTGGTGGAAAAAGAGAGATGAGGTTTTGTGTGGACTACAGGGGTCTCAATGCAGTCACTAGGACTGATGCCCATCCAATACCCAGGGCAGATGAGCTCATAGATACTTTGGCCTCTGCCAAATATCTCAGCACATTTGACCTAACAGCTGGCTACTGGCAGATCAGACTAGCTGATACTGCAAAGCCCAAAACAGCATTCTCAACCCCTAGTGGGCATTATCAATTTGTGGTAATGCCCTTTGGTCTGAAGAATGCACCTGCCACTTTCCAGAGGTTGGTGAATACAGTTCTCACAGGTCTGGAAGCCTATAGTGCAGCATATCTAGATGATATTGCTGTCTTTAGCTCCACCTGGGAGGATCACCTGGTCCACCTCAGGAATGTTTTACAGGCCCTGCAAAAGGCAGGCCTGACTATCAAGGCCACTAAGTGCCAGATAGGGCAGAGTCAGGTTGTGTACCTGGGCCACCTTGTGGGTGGAGGCCAGGTTCAACCTTTGCAGAGCAAGATCCAGACCATCATGGACTGGACTGCTCCCACTACCCAGACTCAGGTGAGAGCCTTCTTAGGCCTGACTGGGTACTATAGGAGATTTGTCAAGGGGTATGGATCAATAGTGACACCCCTGAATGACTTAACTTCTAAGAAAATGCCCAAAAAGGTTCAGTGGACAGTTAGCTGTCAAAAGGCATTTGATGACCTCAAGCAGGCCATGTGCACTGCTCCAATTCTGCAGAGTCCTGATTACTCCAAGAAGTTCATTGTTCAAACTGATGCATCTGAATTGGGGGTAGGGGCTGTACTGTCACAATTGAATGAAGAAGGTCAGGATCAGCCAGTAGCTTTCATTAGCAGAAGGCTGACCCCTAGAGAGAAACGTTGGTCAGCCATAGAGAGGGAGGCCTTTGCTGTGGTCTGGGCTCTGAAGAAGTTGAGGCCATACTTGTTTGGTACACACTTCCTGGTTCAGACAGACCATAAGCCCCTCTTATGGCTAAAACAAATGAAGGGTGAAAACCCCAAACTGCTTAGGTGGTCCATTTCCCTACAGGGGATGGACTTTACAGTGGAACATAGGCCTGGGAGTAACCATGCGAATGCAGATGGACTCTCTAGGTATTTCCACTTAGAACATGAAGACTTAACTGGGCAAGGTTAGTTTAATGTCCCTACATTTGGGGGCGGGTTGTGTAGGAGAGTAGGATCTGCTTCACATGGGTACCCCCACTTTTTGCTGATGCTTCACTGTTTTTCGACATTAGTCTGGCTGGGGCCCTGCTAATCAGAACCCCAGCCTAGCTGCTTCCTCTCTAAAATGGTTTCCATGTGCCTTAGGCACATCACTGATTGGGATCTGGAGTGCCCTTATAAGTCCCTAGTATATGGTATACTATGTACCAAGGGCATAGGTACCTCAGAGGCCTGCCAGGGGCTGCAGCATGTATTATGCCACCCCTGGAAGGCCATCCAACCTGACACCACAGGTCTGCTACTGCAGCCTGGGTAAGGTGGTGCATGCACCCCTTACTGTGATATAGGTTACCTATATCACTAAATACATACACACATATAAACCTATAAGTCACTCCTAAGGCAGGCCTTATCAATCCTGAAGGCAGAGTGCATGGTTCCTATGTGAGAGGGTGCCCCTGCATGAGCAGGGCCCCTCTGCAGCGTTCGGAGACCATCTCTGATGCTGTTTGTAGTGCAGCCTGACCATATACTCTTAAGCGCATTATATCCTCGCGGTAAAATGCTAACTTTGGAATGGCTGCACCTAAACATGTCGTGTTTGGTGTCAAACATCTTGGAATACTACCCCCCGCCAATTCTGGCGGCGGGGGTAGCATTCCACCCTTCTAGAGGGAAAGACATGTTAACTCTGACTAACCCGGTAACTTCTCTCCAAAGCCCTGGCATCACAAAATGGATGCTGCTGCCACAGACACGAGTCTGGCCTCCTGATGCTGGACGAAACTCCGGCAGGGGAGGCCTGGACAATAGATTTCCTGTCCCAGGGAGGTGTGACCACCTCCCCAGACAGGATAATGTGTATTGGGACTGGGCGGGAGCACCATCTGTGTGCTTTGAAGTCCTGCACTGGGGGCACATTTGGTGTCCCTGTGCATACCCCAGTTCAAACCGGATCAGGGGCTTCCAGCCCCTGCTTTGGCGCGAACTGGACAAAGGGAAAGGGGTGTAGCCACCCCTCTGCCCTGACCCACCCATAGGTGGGGCCACAGAGTAGTCCAACCCCTATCTTTAGTATAAAGATAGGAACCCAGTCCTTAGGACTTTAGATTATCCCTGGACGAAACTCTGAAACAGAATCCTGGACCTTCGACGCTCTACTCACGATTAGAGGACAGAAGAATCTCCCTTGGGGTCAAGGAGTGACTCCCCTGCTTGGCAGGCACCAAAGAAGCATCTGTCCGGTTCGCATTTCTGAAGCTCCTGTCGGACGCCGAAGTCATCGCATCACCAGAGGTGGATTCTCAGACTTCCCCGAGGCTACCCTGAGTCCCCAGCAAAGCTGAGGCCCGTGGCTATCGTGGGTGACTTGAGACCGTGACCCCTGGACACCAAGCACATTTGCAAGTGCATCATCTTCTGGGTCTCCCAAGAAGTCGTGCTTTGGGCTCCAAGTAGCCCTAGCCTCCAGCACCACCTGCACCGAAGATCACTGGCCCCCACTCCACAAGTGTCCTGTAAGCCAGCTCCACGTGCGGCGTCACAAGGCTCCTTCGCGGTCGCTAGCCCGTTGGCTAGTAGCCCTTAACGAAGGCCAATCTTTTTCTAATTTGGCATCCTGGTTGCGCCAGGCCTGCCCTCACTTACCCTCGCTGGGTGAGTTCCACAGACCTTGCTGGTCTGCACCATCGACGATCTACATCTTCACTGAGACTTGCCGTTGCCAAGGCTTGTTGGGTCCAATCCGGTCGCCGACACCTCAGCACTCGACAGACATCGTGTCCCAGCCCGAATCCTGCTCCTGGTTGCTGACAACGCCTCCTGGACCTCGTGGCTGAAGAGTCAAGACGACCGTCAACGCACCTGAAGCACTCGACATCGGTGGGCATCTGTCCATCGCCTTCCTGGTCACTGGCTAGTGACCCAGACTCTGTCCCCTCTGCTTTCAGGTTCTTCAGAACTCCGATCCACTCTTGGATCCACCCGGACACTTTTCTCTTGGCCGCCAGCAGCACTTTGCAGCAGATCGCCATTCGAATCGACAACGAAACCCGACCCCGAAAGGCACCTATGCACCCGGCTTCCCTGGGTGAGGTAACACGAGTACTCCGGTGCTCCCGTGGGTAGAGACTCTTCAAAGTCCTAGATCTCAAAGGGTTTTGTCCTAGTACTCTTTTAAGTGTCCCTTTTCTCTAATTTCCCGATCCCGACTTTCTCCATAGAAGTCAACGGAGTATCGCGGTTGTGTGTTTACACTGCACGCGTCTCCCGTGGGTCCCCTGTGTCACTACCTTGGGTGGTTCCTTGTGGTCCAAGCACTTCTAGAGGCTCTAGGCCTAGTGTCTAGTTCAGTCGTGGTTCGCATACCACTTTATTGGTATATGGTTTGGTACGCCCCTAGGGCCCAAACGTGTATTTGTGCTATTACTGTGATTTAATAACTTCTAACTTATGTACTTCGAACTCTAGCCTCATAAAGAGACTAGAGGGGTGTGTTTAGCAATAAATACATATATTTTGAATATATACCTGGTGTGGTGCTCTTTCATTTGGTCACTCAAGAGATTATAGACTGGTAAAACAAGCTGCTTTACATTCCTTCAAGACTTAGCCTGAAGGCTGCTCTCCATAGCTACCACTAGGATAGCTTTCAATAAGGTTGTCTTTAACCTATCTCCAATAAGGGGTTGTTTGGACTGGTGCAAGGTGCCCACTATAATTAGTGGACAGCATATGCCAGGCCAACTTCTAACAGTGATGTCACCAGGGCTTTAAATGGAAGCTTTTTCAATATTATATACAAGCCATAGTTGCTACTTATTTCTCTTATGCGACTAACAACCATTGACAAAGCCAACAGTCCTGACTTGTTGTAAGTATGATGTTACTTGTTGTGTCATATATCTGGATGCAATGACAGAAAAAGCAAAATACAAGTCAGGCGGCACACTATGCTATACACAAATTTTTAGCGTACGTGTTTTTAAGCCACGCCCTTAATTACATTGGCCACGCCCCTTTGAGAGACCCCCCAGTTTTTTCATCCCACTTAAAGCCCTGTACGGGCCTAAATAAAAAGAATTGTTCCATAAAGCATGGGTTAATTGGTGAGTCCAATTTAGCCATTCTTTGCCTTGTGCGTGAGTGACAGCATTATGGTGGGCTAATGTGTTCATTTTTTTCAGAAAAGAAATCCCTTTTTAATTTTTTTTTGTATCTTTTGGGATAGCCCTGCATCTTCTCCAACATTGCTACTGGCCCCTTGCTGTCATTTGCAGTGCGCCACATCCCGTGTTGGTACTGCAAGTGGTATCCATCTTTGAATGGGCTTTAAAATCATTTAAATATGGATGCCTGTATGTGTGTATGCGCACACAAGCGCATTTTCTTTTACAAAACTATAACAAAAACATGCAAGTATGGCCGCCCATGGGTGCACATTCATGTTGACCCATGGCCGCCATCTTTCAATGGTTTTTGGAAAACTTTATTATAGACAGCTTTCCAAGATGGCACTGTATGCACATAGGTGTGGCTTTTTTTAAAATCAGTTTAACAAGAACGTGTCCATAAAAAATAAGCATTAGTAAAGTCAAAACATTTGCAGCTATTGCCAGACATATTGCCTTAGCCAATGCTTGTTAATTTTCCCAGACAAATCCCCGCTTTGGAGTTTGCCTTTTGAAAACAAAAAAACGTGTCAATCAATCGACCGTCATTGCATGGTGACCTGGCGGTCAAAACTTTTTTTCACAAAAGCGACATGTGCACATGCAATGAAAAACAATACTGAAAATAACCTTAAATACGGCATGTTGGCTGCTGCAGGGCCAACACAGGGAGCTCCTCCCTAACGCAGCAGTTTTGCAGCTGACCTGCGAAAACATAAATCACCCCCTTACAAATCAAATTTGAAATTTCTAATGTAATAGTGTTGAAATTAATGTGGGTAGATTCTGAGTACTTTTTTCAGAATATACCAAGTCTAGTAACTCAACCATATCTACGCACAAACAGGATATGCTACACTGTAAAATATATTTTTTAAATTATCACTAATGTTCCTACTTTTATTTACTTATTTTTGCATGCACATCGCTCTGGATGTATCCATAATTATCTTTTGGTCATGTCTTCCATATTTACCTTATGATTTGTGAAACAATTTATCTGCAGCTGGTATATTTCCGCGTGTAAAAGTCCACATGCACTTGATGGGTTTTGGGGCATTAAGAAGCTATGTATAATGCTCCACTGATATACATTACACTCACATGAAAACATTAGCACTGTAGTCCAAACAAATGCACATCCGCACGGTTGTTTAAAGCTTTATTCTAAAACATTGACCTTTTTAGGTTTCGCGCTTGTGAAATCTCTTGTATTTAATATATCTTAAAAGGGGGCTCTTATCAGTTCACGTTCCCTAATTACTGTGTCCATTCGCAGTGGCGGCTCCTCTGCTAGGGCGGAAGAGCATTGCCCCACTGCTCGTTTGAGCAGTGCAAAAGAAAAAGAAAATGATAATAACAAGCAGTTATTATCATTTTATTTTTCTTTGACTCCAGCCAGGTCGGGCGGGGCGGGGCTGGGCTCCCTGCATCAGAGGGAGCAGGAGTGGTTTGCCCGCTCCTAAGTGCGCAATGATGCTTTGACCGGCCCTCTAGGGCCGGCCAAACCGTCATGCACACTTGGCATGTTGTCCATTGGGCTGTGTTGCACAGCCCCGTGGAGAACATGCCCAACCTCCCCAGGCACTGCATGAGCGTCCAAACAGTACGCTCAGACCAATCACGACGCTGCTCCTGCAGCGTCGTGATTGGCTGGCAGAGTCCAGAAGCCTGGGTGCTTCCAGGGCTGCAGAAGAGCGAGGACGAGGAGACGTCTGCTGCGGCGTCGGAGAAGGTAAGGTTTTTTTTTCCCCTCCACCCCCGCCCCATTACCCCCGTTCAGAGGCAGCCGCCACTGTCCATTCGCTTTTGTGTGGATTTTTTTTTTGGGTTACCTTCCCCTGGCTGCACGCATTTATAAATACCTCTACTAAAGCTGTTCACACTGTTAAGCCCCATTCACTGTCAAGATAAGATCTCTTCCCACGGAAAAGGCAGACAGCTTCTAACAGTATGCTGGAATGCTTGCTTTTTATTACTTAGTTGTGTAAAGCAGATGCTTTAGCCTTAGAACGTTTGTGGAATTTCCTATTCATGCCTCAGTACCTTTCTGTGCACTTTGTGGGCATTATCGGATTGCTTTTTTTAACTTAATATATTTGGTCATTATGATCAAATTCTAAATTATATAATAAACATTAACGTTAATATACAAGAGCTATGCTATGTTTTACTGCTAAACAGGCAGCCACAAGGGAAGTTACCCTGCAGACAACAGGGTCAGGATTTTAATGGTGCAGCAGGTGCAGTACAACTGGGCCCAAAAATTGTCAGAACTCCTCTAAACACATAATAATGCTATATTTGACTACAAAACTGGCAGTCACAATTGCAGCTACCTTGCAGTTAATAGGGGCTTCATTTGAATGGTGCAGCAGGTGCAGTGGCACCGGGGCAAAAAGCTCTAGGGACCCCACTAAACCTAGATTATTGCTAAAATTTAAAACCAAACAGGCAGTCACAAGTGCAGTTACCTTGCAGACAACAGGGTCATGATTTCAATGGTGCAGCAGGTGCAGTGACACCAAGACCAAAAGCCCTTAAGCACCCCACTAAACACAGAATATTGCTAAATTTACTACTTAAACAGGCAGTCACAAATGCAGTTATCTGGCAGGCACTAGGGCAATGATTTCAGTGGTGCTGCAAGTGCAGTGGCACTGGGGCGAAATGTTGTCACAACTCTTTGAAATGCAAAATATTGCTATATTTAACTACTAAATAAGCAGTCACAAGTGCAGTTACCGTGCAGGCACAAGGGTCATGATTTCAATGGTGCAGCAGGTGAGTGACACTGGGGCCTAAAGCTCTGGGAACCCCTCTAAAAACGAAATATTGCAATATTTTACTACTAAACAGGCAGTCACACGTACAGTTACGTTACAGGCAATAGGGTCATAATTTGAATGGTGGAGCAGGTTCAGTGGTACCGGGGCCAAAAGTTGTCATAACTCCTCTAAACACCAAATATTGCTATATTTTTCTACTAAACAGGCAGTCACAAATGCAGTTATTTTGCAGGCACAAGGGGCATGATAATAATGGTGCAGCAGGTGCAGTAGCACCGAACCCAAAAGTTGTCAGAACTCCTCTAAACACATAATATTGCTATTACATCAATTAATTCTATTATTTCCCTCTTTCATTAAATTTTTCAAAATTTTGCTATTACTTACGCGCACTATACCACTACTAACAGCACAATATATTGCCTTTTTGTACATAAACAAGTCATAACACGTTAACAGACTTTCTGTAACTTATACAACTTCTCAGCAAGCTACAACTTACAACAAAAAAATCTTATTATTAATCACATGGACGAAACCTAAGGCATTTAGCCATTGCTTGTTCTTTTACTCCCCTGCCTGTCATCCTGCATAGATATTAGCTTGACACTCGTGAATGACAGCGCTGTAAATCACTCAAAAAACACCTATTCCTTTTTTTTCTCATAGTTAAAAATATATACAGAGAGAAAAATCGATCGGTTTCTTTCTGTATTTTTCTGTAAAAATTACTAAAAATGTAAAACTGGGAGCCTACATACCAGTGCTTAATTTAAGCCAGTGGTCTCCGGTGCTTGGCACCAGCACTTAATGGTCAACACCCGCACTTAATTATTAAGACCAGCACTTTGACAGTCCGCCACATGGTGGCGCTGTTTGTCCTATTTAGAAATGAGCAAACAACAGTTGTTTATTAATTCAAAATACATAACGAATTACTATTATCTGCCACCCAGGCCATTCTTATGGCTTTGAGGACCTGCAATAGCTGGCAGGGCAATGGGTGGTGCAAGCTGCAGGGGCCGCTTGACGAGAGCCCTGGCACTTATTGTTGTGCAAATTAAGCACTGCTACATACAATCAGAATCAGAGCACAAAGAAAACGTTAGATATCTTTTGTTTATATAATTAGAACGATGGGTGAAGTAAACATCCATTACAGGCAAGATTCATTACTGTAATAGCTAATGGACACTGACAATTTTTCATACCAAATAACAGCTACATACTTTCATTTAAGGGAAACAGAGGGGGTAGAGGTAGCAGGTTTCCTGGAAGGCTCCTACAATTTGGGATTCATGAAAAACAACAAGGGGAATGAAGTCACGAAGGACTTGTTGTACTCAGGGTTGGTAAAGTCAACACTTGTAAAAGTGGAAAGTGAGGTGCTAAAAGAAGGGATCTTGTTAGGCCCAGAATCAGAAATGTCCGAAGTGGGTAAACAAGACATATCATTCCTGAGGCACCATGCAGGGCTAAGGCAAGTCAGGTTGATCGACCACCATATAGGGAAAAGGAAGGCATTGAAATTACTGTGTCATACTCTGGGACAGTTAAACATTGGAGAAATCTGGCCATGAAAATAGATATAAGGTTATTTCTTCACCAGCCCCCGGGGAAGATGGGTTGCTAAGTGAAATTAATTGGGATATTGGGTCGTTCCACAGCCTTGGGGTACGAACATGGAATATCAATGGTTTGGGAGAATGTCAAAATGAGAAAGTTTTAAGGTTAGTTAACCTTAACGAAATTGTATGTTTGCAAGAAACGTGGCTGTGCGACGATACCCCTATAACAGGCACGGCCGGCACAGGTAAGAGCAGTGGGGCGGGCGGGCGGGGTTGGGGCGGAAGTCTACAGATGGCTGGATAAGTTAAATTAAATGAAAAAATGTATAAAACCACTTAGCTTGAGCTCGCCACATCGTCGGCTGATGAGGTGAAGCCCCGAAACCGGTCCCAGGATGCTTGTTTCCGGTCTAGGGAGGACCTGGCCTGGCAGTTCAGCCGGACTGTTCCCATGAGGAGCAGGGTCAAGACTAATTTGCATATGGCTGGGTCCAAACTGGGGTGGCATAATGAGCAAAAGAACGATGGATTAAACCCAGATCTGTGACTGGGGGTGAGTGGTTGAAACGTTTCAGCACTCCCTCCATCATCTTGTTGTGTTTGCTATGGTCGCCCCCAGGTGGCCAAGGGTATTCCTGGATGTGGGTCCTTTGCTTGCTGTGCCACTGGATTCAAACTAGCCTGGCTGATTAGGGGTGAAATCCCGAAACCTGACCCAGGATGCTTGTTTTCATTTCCAGGGAGGACCTGGCCTGGCAATTTGGGCTGGACTGTTCCCATGAGGAGCAGAGTCAAGACTGATTTGCATATGGCTGGATCCAAACTAGGATGGCATAGCGAGCAATAGAAAAATGGATTAAACCCAGATCTGTGACTGGGGGTGAGTGGTTAAAAAGTTTCAGCACTTCGTCCATCATCTTGTTGTGTTTGCTATGTTTGCCCTAAGTGGCCAAGAGTATGCCCAGACAAGGGTCACTTGCTTGCTGTGCCACTGGATTCAAGCTAGCCTGGCTGATGAGGGGTAAAACCCCAAAACTGATCCCAGTAAGCTTGTTTCCGGTCCAGGGAGGACCTGGTCTGGCAGTTTGGGCTGAACTGTTCCCATGAGGAGCAGGGTCATGACTGATTTCCATATGTCCGGGTCCAAACTGGGGTAGCATAGTGAGCAAAAGTACGATGGATTAAACCCAGATCTGTGACTGAGGGTGAGTGGTTGAAAAGTTTCAACGCTCTGTCCATCATCCTGTTGTTTTTGCTATGTTTTCCCAAAGTGGCCAAGGGTATGCCCAGACGTGGGTCCCTTGCTCGCTGTGCCACTGGATTCAAGCTAGCCTAGCTGATGAGGGGTGAAACCTCAAAACCAGTCCCAGAATGCTTGTTTCTGGTCCAGGGAGGACCTGGCCTGGCAGTTCGGGCTGTACTGTTCCCATGAGGAGCAGGGTCAAGGCTGATTTGCACATGGCTGAGTCCAAACTGGGGTGGCGTAGTGAGCAAAAGAACAATGGATTTTAAACCAGATCTGTGACTGGGGGTGAGTGGTTGAAAAGCTTCATCACTCCATCCATCATCTTGTTGTGCTTGCTATGTTTACCCTAAGTAGCCAAGAGTATACCCAGACGTGGGTCCTTTGCTTGCTGTGCCGCTGGATTCTAGCTAGCCTGGCTGATAAGGGGTGAAACCCCAAAGCCGGTCCCAGGATGCTTGTTTCCAGTCCATGGAGGGCCTGGTCTGGCAGTTAAGACGGGACTGTTCCCATGAGAAGCAGGGTCAGGACTGATTTGCATATAGCTGGGATCAAAACTGGGGTGGCATAGTGAGCAAAAGAACGATGGATTAAACCCAGATCTATGACTGGGGGTGAGTGGTCGAAAAGTTTCAGCACTCCGTTCATCATCTTGTTGTGTTTGCAATGTTCGCCCTAAGTAGCCAAGGGTATGCCCAGATGTGGGTCCCTTGCTCTAAAGCGCCTGGTTACTCCCTACACGTGAACATCTTTAGAACATTAAAGTAAGGGTGGGCGTAGTTGGCTGAGTACCACTGCGCAGAATTCTGCGTAATTGAACAAAAACTCCATGAACTCTGCTCCGGTTCCATCTCATCCCAATTAATAAAACAGAAACCTCACATACCCTTGATAAAACAACAAGAAACTCTATCTTTATATGCAAAAATGCATATAGTCATCTCTCAAAAGTGAAAATGAAAATACAGCAAGCAGTGAGAGAGGTGATGATTTTGGTGTCCTCCTAACCTAGGGAGAGAACCAAGCAGATGACTTGAACACAAAGAGCACATCATGCTGAACCATTCCGTGGTGGTCCCATCCTCCTAGGACCACCCTAAGCACAGTTATGGGCAAAAATACAATCCCAACCAAAGGCCCTGCAAAGCATTATGGGACGATATTCTAGAGTGCAGTGAATATTATAATATCCAATATCAAAACATTCCTCAAGGGGCAGGCTCTGGGCTTAGCTGAGAGCTAATACTATAATATTCACTGCACTCTAGAATCTCACCCCATAATGCTTTGCTGGGCCTTTGTTTGGCATTGTATTTTTGCCCATAACTTTGCTTGGGGTGGTCCTAGGAGGATGGGACCACTACCGAATCGTTCAGCATGATATGCTCTTTGTGTTCAAGGCATCTGCTTGCCCTCCCCTAGGTTAGGGGCGACCCCAAAATCATCACCTCTCTCATTGCCTGGTATTTTTCAAAGTTCACTTTTGTGAATTGGTTATATGTTTTTTTAGCATGTAAAGTTAAAGTTGTTTTATCAAAGGGTTGTGGGTGTAGTAGCTAACTCCATGGCGGAGTTGGAAAAAGGTTGCGTAGCGGAGTTAGCTAGAACAATTTGGTAGTGGTCCCATCCTCCTAGGACCACCCCAAGCAAAGTTATGGGCAAAAATACAATGCCAACCAAAGGCCCAGCAAAGCATTATGGGGCGAGATTCTAGAGTGCAGTGAATATTATAGTATTAGCTCTCAGTTGAGCCCTGGAGAGCCTCCCCCTTGAGGAATGTTTTGATATTGGATACTATAATATTCACTGCACTCTAGAATCTCGTCCCATAATGCTTTGCAGGGCCTTTGGTTGGGATTGTATTTTTGCCCATAACTGTGCTTGGGGTGGTCCTAGGAGTATGGGACCACCACTGAATGGTTCAGCATGATGTGCTCTTTGTGTTCAAGGCATCTGCTTGGTTCTCTCCCTAGGTTAGGGAGGACACCAAAATCATCACCTCTCTCACTGCTTGCTGTATTTTCATTTTCACTTTTGTGAGATGACTATATGCATTTTTGCATGTAAAGATAGAGTTATTTGTTGTTTTATCAAGGGTATGTGAGGTTTATGTTTTAATAATTGGGATGAGACGGAGCGTAGTTCACAGAGTTTTTGTTCAATTACGCAGCAGAATTCCGCGTAGTGGTACTCCGCCAACTACGCCCACCCTTAGGGGTATATTCTCAAGAACGTGTGTTAACTATCGCCAAATTCGCTTAACGCATCTTCTCACATCGCAGTCTATCGCGGGAAAATAACACCGTGTTAACGCAGTATTCTCAACCCGGCAGCACCATGCGATAGTCTCACGATAACGCGACAAATGCCCGCGTTAAAATCAACGTGACGCCGAAAAAATGCGAAAAACGAACGTGAAAAAAGTGGCGATGTCCCCAATGGCGATACAAAAATCAGCGAAAACCAGCGACAGGCCTGCGATTCCCACGCGTCATGCGTGAGAATGCACTATAAAAGCAGAGAGACAAAAAGATTTAACTGCTTAGCACCATGGACGCACCCAGACCGAGTGCAGAAGACAACGTGAACACCACAAGCCCCACAGACGACCAGCCAGGAACCCCGGGGCAGGGGAAGGGCAAGGAGAAGAGGAAGAGGAAGACAGGGTTCAGTCCGCAGGAAAACCGGATCATCGTCACGGAGGTGACAGAACACTACCAACAACTGTTCGTCACCTCCACTGTGTCATCGGCAGCACAAACGGAAATATGGTAGTCCATCGTGAACAACGTGAATGCAGTCGGAGTGTTGAGGAGGTCAATGGAGGAGGTCAAGAGGCGCTGGCATGCTGTGAAAAGCCAAACCAAGCAGAAACTCGCTGCCAACCGGAAGGCAGCAACGGCAACTGGAGGTGGGAGTCCTGCGCCACAGGAGGAGCTGGATGAGCTGGAGGAAATTGTGGCCACAGTCATCAGTGCGGAGACGGTGCAAGGAGTTGGGGGTCCGGACACTGCTCGATATGACCTGACCCAACAGCAACAGGGTGAGTAACGACCAGAGACAGGGGGGGCGGGGGGAGATGGGCACAATGGCACACATGCACAATCATGTGTAGCACACTGCACACCCACAATGACTGTGGAACATGTCCCTGATGGCCTTGGCACACTGTAGCACCCATAGAAACACCAAGTAGGCCCCCGTCCACCATGTGCACAAATGGCCCCCCCCATCACCAATCTCACAACCTACCCATGCACATGTGCTGAACCCAGCAAAGCAGCGGCTCTGTGAGCCACACTGACAATGCAAGTGACACTGCATGACCAATAGCATGGCTGCAGTCAAAATACATGACATGGTGCACGCCATGACACTGAGGTGGATAACATACTCAAAAGAGCAGGTCACACTCTGACACATCCACATGCACATACAACCCCTGATGTCAACAACACATCTGCAGACAAACAATGCACAAGAGTCCAAAATCCGTCCAAGAGCACAAATGACCCAAGTCGCCAACATCTCAGCACCATAAAAGCACACAAGTCAAAGGCACACCGCCGCAAAGGGATAAGGGGCCGCTAAATCAGAGCTGCAGGGGCGACTCTCCCACAATGCAGCACACACATAGCAATCACAGCACATCAACATTGACGACAATGTGGTACAAAGTGCCACACTTACACCACAGAACAGAGGACACAACTGGTGCCGCATGTGCGTAGAAACTGCCCAATCACATCAGGCATAGCAGGAAACTGTCAGATGATAATGTACGAGTACAACCTCACATTCGTCATGTAGTCGGAATGTCCACTGTCTCCCATCAAATACCCAGCTCCTCCAAAACAGTCACAATGTACATTGTCATGCAGTCTGTATGTAAACATGTACAATGTGTGCACATACATGGAACACACTGTTAACCTGCACCTCCCCTTCACATTGCAGAGGGACAATCAACACCTTCTGCAGAGCAGACCAGACATCTCTTCAGTGATGATGAGGAGGAACCCCTGGCCATCTGCTCCGACACCCTCCAATGGCTCATGGACAGCCTCCGCACCCCACCTCCAGGAGCAGGGCAGCCCAGCTGCATCGTGGTGATCCCACCCCCTGCACAGACCACACAGCAGGAAGCACCCACCACCACGGCTTGCTCCCAGCACCTCACCGAAGAACACATGGCATTCCAACGCCAGAGGGGGCTGGCTGAACAGGTGCGGGTGGGTTTCGACCTCATGGAAGCCAAACTAGATGCCATACGTGGGTGTCTTAGTCCCATCAGGGACCACTTACAGTCCCTAACGAACACCCACAGTCCGCTCCATGCCCTACAACAATCCTTGGCTGACCTCGCTGGAGCCATTACTCGGATACAAGAACTGTCTAGTCAGAGAGGCTCCAGCGACGACAGCACAGAGTTGGCACAGATGCAGAGGACAATGGAGAACATGGAGCGGATGCAGGCAGGAAGGATGGCTGCCACGGCTGAACACCAGCGAGATGTAGCTGGGATCTACCATGCCCTGCAGATCCTCATCTTGCCATTGCTGCCACAGAGCCTGTCCCAGATGACTGCTGCAGGAACTTCGACACACACATCTCCGCCCCCTGATGTGTCAGTGGCACACAGTGATGCAGCCATACCACCTCCGCCCCCTGATGTGTCAGTGGCACACAGTGATGCAGCCATAACACCACCACACACACCTGGCACACACACCTGACACAGAAGACATATCAGAGGACGAAGATGTAGATGGTAATGACTCTGTGTCAAAAAGGAGGTTGCAGCATTCATCCCCCACCATATGGCCTGTTTCTGCTTGGTACAGCCTCTGCATCATGCCCTGGTACAACACCTTCCACTGTCCCCCAAAACACTCTGTGACATTCACTTGGACCCCGACATGGACTGCCATATCTGCTCTGGTTACCAATGACACAGCAAACAGCCTGCGGACTCAACCCTTCCTCTACCGATTAACTTGTCATTCCCTAAAGGACTCTGTTTGGCCCTCCACTGGGCAACCATGTAATGTGGGGTGTGCATGGCCATGTACTGCTCCAGCTCCGACACTCCACAGGATGTGAATAAAACATTCCTAATCACACAGATGTGTCATGTCTATGTTCAATCAAGTATAACAGTATGGATGACTGTAGGGACATTGATTGCACAAAAAAGGTACACCCTGGGAAATGACATCAATGCGCATGTTTGACCGTGACACACATGGCCAATTAGATGACTGTGAAGGTGTGAACTAGCTGTGGCCTCATTGATCATGAACAACAATCTCGCAACCCCCCAACATAGCCCCACGTCCATGTATTAAATAGGGCTGTATGTAAAAATGTTAAAGTCGGTAGGAGGCCTAAAGTAGTGTCCCACATCACATGTGACAACAGAACATCTCTTTGCATACCTACACACACTCAACTGTGTGAACACATCCTGGTTTGATGGAACACATTGATCCACATGGCAAGAAGTTGGACACCATACTCATATTGCTGAAGACACGTAAGCGCACAGGTCTACCAGCAACTCTCCCAACCACAATGTCTGGCTCACAGAGGTGGAGCTGGCAATAGGGACTCACCCCTAAGTGAAATGCGTCAGTCAGTCCCTCCCTGTGTATGGACAATGCTCATTGAGGCACACGATTTGGCATGCTAATCAACACTCATCACAGTTGAACACTAGTGAAGTTGCGTACACTTTATTAGCATGTGCGTGTCAGTACGGGCAAGACAAGGGCCACAACATGCAGACCAATGCATCATACACTAACAGGCAGCAAAGGAACATGTAGAGGTGCAAGACATGGGGAGGCACAAATGAACACCAATCATTACGGATGCCAGCGGTCTCAGCCCACCTTGCCTTGCTGGACGAGTCATGTGGTGTTTGGCGAATGCTCATTGCACCGTGTCAGGGGACACCACTCACAGCCCATGGGATCTGCATAGTCCTGTACCACCGGACTGCGCTGACTGTCTGCTCTGCTGACATTGAGCAGGTGAAGGAGTCCAACAAGGTCACATGTAGTACTACATTGCCATGTGTGTACTCTCCCTCCAGCGGTGTGTCAGGTTGAGGAACGTTGCCAGGCACCGCTGTCCACTCACCTTGCACAGGTGTGTGTCGACCCGCAGTCTTGCACGCACATGCATTCTGAGTCCAGGCGAATGCAGCCATGTCCACTGTTATGGTGGGATATGTGTCCATTTCTCCAAGATGCAAAAGGGTGTTGGGACCTGTGCTATGGGTTACAATCTTTTGTGGCTGCAGGAACATAGTTACTCGTCCATGAAAGCGAGCGCAGCTTCATGGGCAATCAGTTTCAAGAGTACGTCGTTGTTGACTTCAACGAACACGGGGGCGAGCCAATCCATTAGCTGGTCCGGACAGATGTGCTCCGTCCACGCCGTTTCACCAACCCGCAACACAGCCCAATAGGGGAGCGCTTCGATGTGGTCACTGCACACAAGGAATTGTGCAATCTCACATGCCCAACTGCCAGCACATACGCCACATACCAAGGAATCCCATGAACGGGTATCACGGTTACACTCCTGGTCGTGGTCCAACAGGGGGCGCACACACATGTCATAATCCAGTTCAGCTACCGTTGTGCTGGATAGGCAGACATCCATGGGCCACTCGAATATGCATGATCGACAGTGGAACCAGGGCTGGACGCAGGTGACGTACGCAAGACGGAAGCTCAGACGGTAACTGATGCGCAACACTGCCAGTGGCAGTGCCCCGAACAAATGCAGCATTCAGTCACGGTACAGTTCCACGTGACAGGGGTTGTGCATGTGCCCGGGATGGTCTGACATTGCGTTGTTCGCTCTCGTAGAGCCGGCACTCTTCTGACCTGCGGCTGTTATGTGGATGATATGCCACAGCTCGGAGCAATGAGTCGTATGAGTGTACAAAGTTTGGACGTATGGGTTGTCCCGTCCGTAAGTGTCAAGGCCATTCCATGCAGGAGTACCTCGAGCAAGGACTTCTGTGTGTGGGGTGTGGATACGTTGATCTTTCATTAGCGCTGTGTGTAGTGTGGGAGTCGTCATCATCTGCCATGGTATCTCTCTCAGGGGTGCCTGCTGCATGCAATTCCAAGGTCGGAGGTGCAGATGTCCTTCCGCCTTCTGTATTGAGACAAAGGGGCTTTCATCCCTAATGTTAGTCAGACTACTGCTTGTATCCTGGGAATGTGATGTGGCTTTCGCGCTGCAATTGAGGCTAGGCCTTGGGCTTATGGTGCACCAAAAGCGATGAACACACACAACAGTTGGCATGTATGAGCCAAGACCCCGAGCGGCCTTGCGCTGCTTGTACAATCCCTTCGTGCGCGGACGCCCTCCGGCTGCATGCAACATTGCAACATTGTCAATTGCGAGCCGTGTGGCGCAGACACAGCAACAGAGACACACGCATCAGTTGATTTCCTGTGCAGCCCAGATAGCCCAGATATGAACCACGCCCAGAGGCCAGGGATAATTGTTCACACCCCTATCCTGGCCTGGTGTACGCCGAGCCAGCCCACTCGGCTTACGTATAAAGGGGGGGGGGGACGACGCTACGTGTCCCAGTTCTTTCGCACTGCCTGACGTGACATGGCTGCGTCCGCCTGGTATATGACGAGACTCAATCATATAGGGTCCATGACTTGCGTTGCACGGAGTCGGTGGCACCGGTTACACTGCGGCCGGCACGGGCCTACCGCCACGGGACGGTGACTTTCTGTGCACTGAGGTAGGGGCACCTAAAGTGCTGAGCGCGTGTGCAGCCTGCGATGATGCCGTGTGCACTGATATGGTCTCTGCCATTGCAATATCAAGACCCAGAATCAAGTGTGCGACCTGGTGGACCGCAGTGTGGCCTGAGCCAGCGGGCAGCGCGGGCTTACCCCCACGTGGCGTTGCCTCGCGGTTCACAGAGTTAGTGGCACCGAGAGAGCTGAGCGGGTGTGCAGCCTGCGATGATGCCGTGTGCACTGATATGATCTCTGCCATTGCAAAATCAAGACCCAGAATCAAGTGTGCGACCTGGTGGACCGCGGTGCGGGGCTGCATGATGTGGAGGCTGCCAAGGTCGCGGGACCCGGGCTTGGAGCTTGCACCGGCAGGTGGTGGGCCCTCTTGGAGACACGCCGGTGGCGGAAGGTGAGCAGTGAGGCCTGGGTGCGCAGGGCCGGGCAATCCCCGCGGCTGGAAGGGCTGGGGTGCAGCAGCCTGTGTGCGCAGGGGTGGCCCAAGCGATGTTGCCGTGTGCAATGATATGTACTCTGCCATCATTAGCTGTGGACTCTGTTTCAGATGAGGGACCTGGCGGTCTGCAGTGTATACCGGCATGTGGTTGGAGACACACCGGTGGCAGCAGGTGAGCAGTGAGGCCTGGGTGCCCAGTGTCGGCATTGTCTCTCCCTGTCCCTCTCTTCCTTTCACTGTCTCTCTCTCTCCCTCTCTTTCTCTATCTTTCTCTCTCTTTCTCTCTCTCTCCCTCTCTTTCTTTCACTGTCTCTCTCTCTCCCTCTCTTTCTCTATCTTTCTCTCTCTTTCTCTCTCTCACGCTCTTTCTTTCACTGTCTCTCTCTCTCCCTCTCTTTCGCTGTCTTTCTCTCTCTTTCTCTCTCTTTCTCTCTCTCACTCTCCCTCTCTTTCTTTCAATGTCTCTCTCTCTCTTTCTCTCACTCTCCCTCTCTTTCACTGTCTCTCTCTCCCCCTCTGTTGCTCTCTCTCTCCTTCTCCCTCTCTCCCCCTTTCTCTCTTTCTCTCTCTCCCTCTCTTTCACTCTCTCTCCATTTCTTTCTCTCTCTCTTTCTCTCTCTCTCTGTCCTTTGTTGAGCGCATGACACACCTTCTTATCTTCAATTTTGTCTTGCAGGCTGTGACTTACAGATTGTCCAGTGAAGACCCACCATGACTCTTCCAATTATTAGTGTTGAGTTAAATTTGAATAAAATAATTATTTTTGAAATTCTAAGATGGATGAATGTTTTTCCTTTTTCTGACCACACATGAATGTTAATTGTTGTACTTGTGCGACATCAGGCGAATAGTTGTGTTCATGAATTTGTAAGGTAGAGGTGAAATATCTTTGTCTGGGGGTGGGGGGGGGGGTGCCCGGGGTAGGGCCCCGGGAGGGGGAGGGTTCTGGGGGGGGGGGCCTGGGTGTGGTGGGGGTGGGTGTTGTGGCCCTCTTGGGGCTCCGAGCTGCATGATCAGTAGCTCCATGGCATCTGTTGTTCTTCTGGTGTGGCTGTGGGCTGGGCTCCCTTTCATGGTGCAGGTTGTCGTCCGACTTAACACCAGGTAAGAGCAGGTGTTAAATCCCTGCTGCTAACGCGCCTTATCGCATGTTTTTGAGTCTTATCACCGATCTGGCTGGTCGTTGAGAATGTTGGGAAGTGGTGTTTTCGCGGCTTTTTGCACGGGAACGCCTACTCTGCATATCATTAGCGTTAGTTGCCGGTATCATTTGTGGCGATGTTTTTTGCGGCTGCTATCGCAGGAAAACTGGTGATATCGGCTGTTAGCACCTGCTTGTGAATGGTGCGATTAATTTATCGCCACTTTGGCTGTGTTAAAGTGCCACTAACTCGGCGATGAGTCCTTGAGAATATGCCCCTTAGTTTTCAATGTAATGCGTAGTTAACAAATCTCTGCAGTTTATTGCCCACGGTTACATGAAAGTACTCTGATAGTAGATTGCCTGAAAAACCATGTCTTTAGATCTTTCTGAAACTGACTCTCAGAAGGCTGCATCCTTAAGTCTAAGGGAAGAAGATTCCACTTTTTTGCTGCCAAAAAACAGAAGTATTTGCCCCCTAAGCGCGCTCTATAGACTTTAGGAATCCTCACCATAGCGGTGCCTGATGATCTAAGATTCCTTATTGGCTGATAGGTTTTAACCAAAGGGAATAGAAAACACGGGCCTCTGCCATTTAAAATGCTATGGCAAAAGCAGAGTGCTTTAAAAGCAACTCTGTCTTGAACTGGAAGCCAGTGTCACTTCGCCAGGGCATCGCCCAGCGACACTCGCCTTGGAATTTTAAGCAACATTCGGGCAGCAGAATTCTGTACCCTCTGCAGCATTTGTTGCTTGCCTTGTGGAGCTCCAAGATACAGCACATTACAGTAATCCATGTGCGTTACTACCAGCACCTGGATAACTGTTTTCTTAGCTGCTACTGGTAGTAAGTCTAAGATTTCTCGGAACAACCTTAGGATACCAAAACAGGTACCTGCCAGTGTGGAGATTTGATGATCAAAGATAAGGGCCGTATCGAACCAGAATCCTAAATTCTTCACTTTAGGTTTGTGGGTAGGGGGCTGGCCTAGTTCTGGGGGCCACCATACCGCGGACCACAAGGATGGTTGTTTCCCTACCAATAGGATGTCTGTTTTACCAGCGTTCAGTTGCAGACAGCTCAACGTCATCCAATTAGCAAGGTCCGCCAAATATTTCCTAAATTTCGGAGCCGATTCCTCTGCATCCTGTGTTAGCATGACAATTAGCTGCGTATCGTCCACATACAATACCATCTGTACCCCATGGCTCTCCACAACCTCTGCCAATGGATGCATGTACACATTGAACAGAGTGGAACTCAAAGCAGACCCTTGGGGGACACCCTGCCGCAAGGGGCGGATGAGGGGTGAAACCTCGAAACCGGTCCCAGGATGCTTGTTTCTGGTCCAGGGAGGATCTGGCCTGGCAGTTCGGGCTGGACTGTTCCCATGAGGAGCAGGGTCAAGACTGATTTGCATATTGCTGTGTCCAAACTGGGGTGGCATAGTGAGCAAAAGAACAATGTATTAAACCCAGATCTGGGACTGGGGTGAGTGGTTGAAAAGTTTCAGCACTCCGTCCATCATCTTGTTGTGTTTGCTGTGTTCAGCTGGAGGCAGTTGTTCTCCATCCAGTCGGCAACGTTTGTCATGCATCTGTGGAAGTAGGTTCTGATGGTGGTGGAGTCGTTGGTGAGTTAGAGAATGAGTTGGGTGTCGTCTGCGTAGGAAATTATGTTGAGACCGAGGGATATGATAATGTTGGCCAGCGTGGTCATTTATGTATTGAAGAGCGTGAGGCTGAGGGATGAGCCTTGAGGGGGCACCACAGGTGATCTCCTTGGGTTCAGAGGTGAAAGGTGGGAGTTAGATCCTCTGGGTTCATCCAGTGAGATAGGAGGGGATCCATCTGAGCATGTTCCCTTGGATGCCGAAGTGGTGGAGTCTTTCGATCAGTGTGTGATGGGTTACGGTGTCAAAGGCTGCCGAAAGGTCGAGGAGGATCAAAGCTGCTGTTTCTCCTTGGTTGAGGAGGGTTTGGATGTTGGTGGTGGCTAGAATTAGGGTGGTTTTGGTGCTGTGATTGCTGCGGATGCTGGATTGGGAGGTGTCGAGTAGCTGGTTCTGCTCCAGTTGTGTCATGAGTTGATTTTTTTTTTTTTATTTATAAAAGTTTTATATAGCGCAAACATGACCCCAAAAGGGTATCAGAGCGCTTTACATGAGGTCAAGGAAAGAAACAGTAAAACAGATAACACAATCAGGAGAGAAACAGGGTGGGAGGGACCCAAAAAGAGACAGGAGGCCATCCTCAAAGCCCAAGCAACCTCTACTTATACAGATACATGATCATAGAAGTGCAATAATTTACAAGGTTATACCAGATGTGGCCAAAGTGGCCAGCTGGTAGAGTGCATGAGCCTAGAGCAATAATGTGCTCATGAGTAGCATTTTGACTTACTTTTTAAATGATACTGTGGAAGGGATCAGTCTGATATCAGGGGAAATGGAGGTTCAGATTCTCGGGGCAATACCTGAGAAGGCTTGCATGTAAGTTTTCATTTTACAGAATTTCTGAGACTTCAGCAGTAGGGTGCTAAGGCTTCTAGAAGACCTGCATCTGCCAGATAGCTCCAGTTTTTGTGCCAGGTACCTCAGTGTATTGAAGTGAAGGGCTTTATGTGTCATGCAGGCAATATTGTATTCAATCCTTGCCTCATATTGGGCAAGTTTAGAGCCTGTAGATCAGGTGTGAAGTGGTTGTATCTTTTTGAATCTGTGATGAGCCTGGCAGCAGAGCTAGGAGAGGCCCTAAGAGGAGCCAGCGTTGAACTGGGTAGGCCGCAGAGGGTTGCACTTCCATAGTCCAACCTGGAAATCACTAGGGCTTGAAAAACTGATTTGAAGTTGTCGAAAGGGAGGAAGGGTTTTAGTTTCCTTAGGATGTTCATTTTGAAGTTGGCTCCTTTAGTGGCTGTACTGATGTGCTCCTTCATATTTAGGTTCTTGTCAAGGGTTATTCCTAAAGATCTTGTGGAATCTATGATGTGTGGAAGGTAGTTAAGAGCTGATAGTTGCTTCATCCATTCTCCAATATCAGAAGTCTGATTAGGTGGGGCGATTAGGAGGAATTCTGTTTTTGAGCATTTAGTTTGAAGTGTTTGCGTGTCAACCAGTTTTGGGTTTTTTGGAGAGTTTTGTTGAGAGACCGGATATTATCAGGGGAAGAGATTTTCAAGTAGAGTTGAGTGTCATCAGCATACATGTGATAGTGGATGTTAGATAGGTTCAGAATTTCAGTTAGCAGCTCTACAAACAGGTTAAAGAGGGTGGGAGAGAGCGTTGAACCCAGAGGAACCCCTAATGTGACAGGTGAAGAATTGGAAAGGGACTGATTAACCTAGAATTCTTGTACTCTGTTGTGGAGGAAAGAGGTGAACCAATTCAGGACAGACCCAGATAGCCCCATCCTACTTTCAAGTAATTCTAGGAGGCTGTCATGTTTAATCGTGTCAAAAGCTGACGCTAGGTCAAGGAGAACTATCAGGCAGTATACATCTTGATCAAGCATTTTTAGTGCATCGTCTACAATGTGCGTTAGAGCCTATTCAGTGCTATATCCCTGTCTGAAGCCAGATTGCAATTGGTCTAATAGTTGGAATTGTTCTATGTGGTTGACTAGTTGAGTGTGAACACACTTCTCCAGGAGCTTCGCCAGGGTCGGAATGTTAGTGATTGGGCGGAAGTTGTTAGGGTCCGCCTGGTCTTCCAGAGGTTGCTTCAAAATAGGAGTTGCCTGTCCAGACTTTAGGCATTCAGGGATGGTGCCTTGACGTAATGAGGCATTTACTATCTTGGTCCAGATAGAGAGTATTGAAAATTTGAACTAATTGAAGAGAATCGATGGTAGTAGGTCGTTGAAGTGGTTAGAAGGTTTCAGATCTGTGAGAATTTTGGAATGTCACTTTCCCATAGAAGTTAAATGCATACCACAAGTCATTATTTTTGGGGGAATGCCCAGAAGGAAGTGAGGGCTCAGTGATATGAGGTTTGGGGAGGTTGAGATGTGGTGAGACTGGAAGTTGCTCCATTGCTGTACTCAATTCAGTTTAAGTTTTCTTTTCCAGGAAGGATGAGGAAAAATCAATGCAATTTTGTTGTAGAATTGATTCTGTAGGGTATGGGGTAGGACTATCTTTTCGATTGTAGTTTGACTAGCTCGTATAGTTTTTTGGGTCAGTTTCTGGCACTATCTAGCTGATTTCTGAAGAAGTTCGCTTTCGAGCTTCTGATGTGTTTGTTATGTGTGTGTCTAAGTGATTTCAGAAACTTCAGGTGATCGAGGGGCGGCGCGAGTCTCCACTTATGTACAGCCAGTCACAGATTGCGTCTTTCTGCATTCAGGCTCCCATTGTACCATGGTTTGGAGTCTTTGGTGGCAGTCTTTTTAACTGTATAGGAACAATTAAGTTTATGATGTTCATCATGGTATTATTGTAATGGTCAGTGAGCTCATGGACATCCGATGTTTCAAGCGGCAGGGGCAAGAACTTTAGATTATTTGGGTTTATATTTCTTAAGCTCCTTTTCCAGAGTTTAGGTTTCTTTAGTTGAATCTTGTTAGTTATCACCAGTTCGGTGATGAAGAAGGTGATGTGGTGGTGTTCAGTCCAATCACAGGGCACTATAGATTTGAGTAGAATGGCATTGGCACTAGCTATGATTAGATCTAAGGTCGCACTCTTATTGCGTGTAGGACTGTCTCAAATTTTAACCAGGTTGAGGTAATCTAGGAAGGTTTTAAGGCTGTTCAATGCAGAGTCATTCTGGTCATTCCAGTGGAGGTTAAAATCTCTAAGGAAGATGTGTGTGCCATGTTGTCCTGTGTTGGTTGAGATGATATGGTTGTTGATGATCTTTTCCAGTACCTTTGCTGAGAATGGGAGCAGGGAGATGGGCCAGTAGTTTTTAAGTTCGCTGGGGTCGGTGGAGGGTTTTTTGTGTAGCGGTCTGACTTCAATGTGTTTTCCAGGTGCCTGGAAATGTTGTGGTGGTGATAGAGGTGTTGAGTAGGGTGGTGAGTTCCTGAACAATCCTTTGGTTTCAGAGGTTGAAGATGTGGTGCAGGCTTGGGTCTGTGGGAGCTCCCAGGTGGATGCATTTCATAGTGGAGGTGGTGTCCTGGGTGGAAAGGATGTTCCAGGTGCTCAGTGTGTGGTTCGTGTCGGTTACGGTGGTGGCGTATCTGTCAAGGAAGTCCGTAGGTTTGGGTTGGAGTTCGAAGTTTCTGTATATGGTTGCGATCTTGTTGTGGAAGAAGTGGGTGAGGTGTGTGTGATGATTTGTTCTCTGGCAGCCGGGTTGGAGAATTCCTTAATGATGTTGAAAAGTTCCTTGGTGTTGTTGCCGCTGGTTTCGATGCATGCGGCAAGGGCTGTCTTCTTTGTTGCCCTCAGCAGGTGGTGATAGAGGTTGAGGGAGGTCTTGAAGGCTGCCCTGACGGAGGTGTCCTTGCTGGTGCGCCGTCTCTTCTCCAACTGTTTGCTGTCTTCTTTCACTGTCTAAGTTCTTGGGTGTACCAGCTGGCCTTTTTGGAGGATTTTCTCTGGATGATGCTCTTGATGGAGACGATGCTGTCTGCGCAATTGGTGATCTAGGTGTTGAAGTTTTTCCCTCCCTGTTTGAGGTTGGTGGCGGTAGCAGGGTTGGAAGCATTGAGGGTGTTCTCCCAGCTGGTCTCTGAGATTTTGTTCCACCTCCGGTGGGGGGCGTTGGCCATTTTGGGGGTGGCAGTGCGGGGGCTGGTGATGCTGAAGTGGATGATGGAAAGATCGGTCCATATGAGTTCTGTGACATGGCTGTGTTTGATGCGGTTTCTGGAGGTGAAAAGTGGGTCCAGCATGTGTCCTGCAGTGTGTGTAGGGTCGTGGACAATCTGGGTCAATCCAAGGCTGCTCATACTGTTGAGGAGGCGTGCGGTGTATTTGTTGTGGGGTCATCGATGTGGAAATTTAGGTTGCAGAGGAAGATGTAGTCCTTGGAGTCTAAGGCTAGGGGTGCAATGAAGTCCGCAATGGTGCTGCAGAAGCTGGAGCGCGGCCTAGGGGTCGGTATGTGCGGGTGCCTCTGATGGTTGTCTTGTCGTCCATGTGGAGCTTGAAGTTGACATGTTCCATGGGGGTGGTGGTGTTGTCGTTGGTGGTACACTGTATGGTCTCTTTGTGGATGATGGTTGTTCCTGCTCCCGGCTTTTTGGTGCGGCCTTGATGAGTAATTTTATATCCATAGGGGATTGCTGTGGCAATATCTGGGGCAGATGTGGGGTTGAGCCAAGTCTCAGTGAGAAAGACGATGTCAGGTGTGAGGGTGGCGATGAGGTCCCATAATTCAGTGGAATGCTTGCATAGTGAGCGTGTGCTGAGAAGGGAGCATGCAAGTAGGTGTTTTTGTTCAGGTGGTGTCTGTGGTGTGTTCGGGTGGGGCTGGTGGGCGGGCTTGTACGTGTGCAGTGGCAGTGGCTGGAGGTGAAATGTCCTACCGTGGAAAGTGGGTCGACACAGTGGCAGTGTTTGTTGCGGAGTCTGGGGTCGAGGGTGTAGAGCTCGGCGATAGTGTATCTTCAGGGGGGGGGCAGAAGGGCCAGGGGGTGTGCCGCTGGGTGCAGTCCAGGCATGGATGGGCGCCGACAAGTTTGTCTTTGGCACAGGCGCGCTGCGGCCTGCATTAAGTAGGTCCTGGGGTGGGCTCGCTTCTGTTGGTGGGAAGAACAGTGAGTGAAAAACCCTGGTCAGGAAAACCCAGCGGGAAAACCCAGGCAGCTGCGGTGTCACTGGATCAGTCTGGAAAAAGCAGGAATTGGAGGCCACAGGCAAGTGGCAAGCTAGGTGTCCAGGAGCCTAGTGATGAGGTTGCGCTGCAGCCTTCATTATGTAGGTCCTAGGGCTGGCGGGGCTTCTGTTGCCGGGAAGAACGGTGAGTGGGAAAACCCGACCGGGAAAATCTCAGCAGGAAGACCCAGGCAGCTGTGGTGTCTCTGGATCAGTCTCGAACAAGCAGGAACTGGAGGCCACATTCAAGCGGCACACTAGGGGGCCGATTCTGATCCCGGTCGGAGGCGCACCCAATACCATTCGGTCGGGAAAAAAGCCATGCGAAAGCCTGTTTCCCGACCGATCCGTACAGCACACCGAACGAGTAAGTACGATGCGCACAACAGCACAGAATCCGGCCGAGCCGTACTCACCCAAACCAGGTCCTGTTCCCCGACCGAGGCGAATCCGGAAACGCCGAATCGAGTCGCACGGAAGGGAAAATGCAGCTCCGTCCGGCCGAACAAGTACGATGCGCTTCCCGTACGCGCCGAACCCGTCGCTACGCACGGCACGTCAAAGCATCCGGGAGAGGCGCACATAAGCTCCGATTCGCGCCACAACACGATCCACGGCTACGAGACGAACACGCCAGCGACGAGGACGAGGCGAAGCGACGAGGACGACGCGAAGCGACGAGGACGACGCGAAGCAACGAGAAGGACGAACGACACGAACCAACCATGAATCCCTTCGTCCCGATCATACCAATATTCTACATTTACTACCGGAACAGGCACGGACGCGTACGGCGCAGAAGGTAAGTCAGACACCAACCACAAAACACATTCAACACGTACACGACACATCACACACACACAGAGGGATGCAGAATATACTTACACCAGCAACAGCAGCACCATAGGGGCGGGATGCCCATCACCAATGCCACATATGCACACAGGAGCCTGAATGCGCACCACCACCCCTACCCAGGGGGGCAGGATGCCTACCACTACTACCACCCTCACCCAGGGGGCTGGATGCCTACCACTACTACCACCCTCACCCAGGGGGGCTGGATGCCTACCACTACTACCACCCTTAGCCAGGGTGGTGCCAGATGCCCACCACCACTACCACCCTTAGCCATGGGGGTGCCAGATGCCTACCACTACTACCACCCTCACCCAGGGGGGGCTGGATGCCTACCACCACCCTTAGCCAGGGGGGGCTGGATGCCTACCACTACTACCACCCTGAGCCAGGGGGGGCTGGATGCCTACCACTACTACCACCCACACCCAGGGGGGGCTGGATGCCTACCACTACTACCACCCTTAGCCAGGGTGGTGCCAGATGCCCACCACCACTACCACCCTTAGCCATGGGGGTGCCAGATGCCTACCACTACTACCACCCTCACCCAGGGGGGGCTGGATGCCTACCACCACCCTTAGCCAGGGGGGGCTGGATGCCTACCACTACTACCACCCTTAGCCAGGGGGGCTGGATGCCTACCACTACTACCACCCACACCCAGGGGGGCTGGATGCCCACCACTACTACCACCCTGAGCCAGGGGGGCTGGATGCCTACCACCACCCTTAGCCAGGGGGCTGGATGCCTACCACTACTACCACCCTGAGCCAGGGGGCTGGATGCCTACCACTACTACCACCCTCACCCAGGGGGGCTGGATGCCTACCACTACTACCACCCTTAGCCAGGGTGGTGCCAGATGCCCACCACCACTACCACCCTTAGCCATGGGGGTGCCAGATGCCTACCACTACTACCACCCTCACCCAGGGGGGCTGGATGCCTACCACCACCCTTAGCCAGGGGGCTGGATGCCTACCACTACTACCACCCTTAGCCAGGGGGCTGGATGCCTACCACTACTACCACCCACACCCAGGGGGGCTGGATGCCCACCACTACTACCACCCTGAGCCAGGGGGGCTGGATGCCTACCACCACCCTTAGCCAGGGGGGGCTGGATGCCTACCACTACTACCACCCTGAGCCAGGGGGGGCTGGATGCCTACCACTACTACCACCCTGAGCCAGGGGGGGCTGGATGCCTACCACCACCCTTCGCCAGGGGGGCTGGATGCCTACAACTACTACCACCCTGAGCCAGGGGGGGCTGGATGCCTACCAATACTACCACCCTCACCCAGGGGGGGCTGGATGCCTACCACTACTACCACCCTTAGCCATGGGGGTGCCAGATGCCTACCACTACTACCACCCTCACCCAGGGGGGGCTGGATGCCTACCACTACTACCACCCCCACTCATAGGATGGACAATGCATGACACAACCAGCACACCACAACCTAGGGAATGCAAGAAAAAGACATCCCCCAACACCATGACAAGCGTGGGTAGACTGTGTCAAATGCCTACAACACCGAACATGACTTTGAACATACAATGTGACCCCCTAGCACATGTGCCACACATATATGTGTGTGGCACCCACAATGCAAGCAGGCCATGACCATTGTGGCAATGGGGTCCAAACACCCATCATCACAGTGACCAAAATGTAAGTGTGGGGTCCATAGCTGAAGCACATTTTGAACATTGTGGCAATGGGGTCCAAACCCCCATCATCACAGTGACCAAAATGTAAGTGTGGGGTCCATAGCTGAAGCACATTTTGAACATTGTGGAAATGGGGTCTAAACCCCCATCATCACAGTGACCAAAATGTAAGTGTGGGGTCCATAGCTGAAGCACATTTTGAACATTGTGGCAATGGGGTCCAAACCCCCATCATCACAGTGACCATAAGGTAAGTGTTGACAAAGAAAGAGGTGCAACTGCCAAACTGCATGGATAATTCCTGGTCACAGAACAAAAAACACATCAGTGGCAAAGTAGTGTATGTGTCCCATTGCAACATAAATTGGGTGAGCCAAATACTGCAGTGCAAATAAGACATACCTTTGGCCATGTGCAGACAAAACAACACCCATGGGGGCTGACACCGTCAACATTCATCAATGACACAATGACAGAAGTGACCATCAGAATGCAGACCCACATATTTGCACCAATGGGCAGACAAATGCAGATACCCTGTGGAGACTGCAGATGTGAGGTGAACAGATACCATACCATGGCAGCAATGGGACACACAAACCATGATCATTGTGCTGACCGATGACCTAGGAGTCCCAGGGACAGCAGGGGAAACCGACCAAACTACATACAGCCAATGGCACACCCAAGATATGCCAATGCAGTGGTGCAGATGCACAAACACAAACAGGCAGACCCACACTGCACATCATACACAACAGGTGAGGGGGGGTGCCAGTGTCCCCAGGCAACCACACAACACATGAGGAGACCTGAATACCAATCATACAGATGTGCATACAGTGCCACACAAAGGTAACTCATGGATTCAAATCCCCTATGTGGGCAAGCAGGCATTGTCAGATGAGAGGGAGCACAAATCACACATGTCACACAGGCACGTAGGGACAGCAACTGACACAGCAAGACACAGACACACCACAGCACCACCCCCAGGGCCCCCACAATGTGGTGACCCTGGGCTGCATTACAATCCCACTGTGATGACAAAGCTAAATGTCGTTCACACTGTGAACCACAGTCATGTGTCCTGAGCAACTAACTACCATCCCACCTACACAAGCACAAATCAATCAGCATGGCCAGTAAGCCAAGGCCAACATGGAGGCAGGGGCCTAGCCGGGCAACAACTCTCATCTGCACACACTCAACACCACACCCCTCGACCTCCAACAATGTGCAGCAGTGAAGTACACATGCACTGGTGACATTGCACATGCACCCATGACTATTCCAGGGTGGTGGGTGGGAACCAAGGTGCAGAAACACATCACACATGGCCACTCAACAAGACTCCTGAATGTCTGACACACTGCACACTACGCTGTACATGGACATGACGGCAATACCACACTAACCAATGGGATACCAGCCACAGTCACACACCAATGAAGAAGCCAAGGTCACCCACAAAGAACACACATAGACAACAACCAACATTGCAGCCCGGACCCTGAGGAGTGCCAGCAGTCACACACACAACGTGTCACAATCACTGAAAGATAACACAAACTGGAAATCACATGACAGGGGCAAACAACAAGTGCCAAGGGGAAACCTGACTGTGACCCATCTGCGTCTGCACACAAACTCAGCCCTGACAGCAAACACACCTATGGGTGACACCCTGATGACCAGTAATGTGCCATGCTCCCACATCACAGAGAACCCAGGGAGAAGACTTTGGGGGAACATAGGTCAACTCAGCTAGCATCACAAACAGGTACAACACTAGGGATCACAGCATGCACAGCTAAACGGAAGTGAACACACAGACATGCACATACAACACACACCTTGGGCGCAGGCAATGTCACAGGAGTACACACTGCCATGAGGGGACTCCACTCCTGTGTGAGGAAAGCTGTGCCATATGTTGCCTCAGTAGGGCCCCATCATGTCAGCTGAGCACTTGGTCACACAATCAACAATTAGCACCAAATGAGTGCTCCCGTCACATCAGCCTGGTCATGGAAGTGCCAACGGAATCATCAGCACAGATCCAACACACTTGTATAGCAATGTTGCACTGACAACACAGATGAGTCCTTCCCCATTGATGCCCAAACCTGCATGTCCAGTGGAGATGGCCACACGGTCAGGGAAGTAGACGAATTGAACAATGGCAGGCACAACAGATGTGCAGGGGTGGAAGCCACAGATGTGAAATAGCTAATCTAAGTAGGAAATCCCATTGCCAAATACTGAACACATGACACCCTCAGATGCTGCTATGGATGACATGGATACACCACAGGATAGGACACATTCCCCCTGGACCTCATGGGTTCCTGCACAGTAACACTTCATTATCATGAGACCAAATATCACCATCACTGCAGCAAGGGCATGGTTAGCATCATCAACAACATGTACATCAGAAGCATAAGCACTAGAGAACAGAAAGTTGCTTTATTCAGCATATGTGTGGAATGAAAACAAAGTCCAGAAAAAACACAAAGGCCAATGGCCAGTCCATTGTTAAAGTCCAAACAGGGTGACAGTGGCAGATGTCACCCTACGCATGCCTGCACAAAACCAGGGACAATCCACTAGGAGGGGCAACCGGGGGGTAGGCCAGGCACCGCAGGGACAGGATCAGGGCTCACCAGGAGGAAGCAGGGAAGGGGTGGTGGGTGCTGGAGAGCCACTGACAACTGCAGTGGAGGTGTCTGACATGGTGTGTGCCGGCACAACTGGGGGCATGACTCAGATGTTGTGGGTGCCGGCACGACTGCAGTGGACCCTGCAGATGGAGTGGACAGGTCCGCCACTGCAGTGCCCAAGTCAGACAGGGTGGTAGTGGACTCCACTGCAGTGCCTACCACCAGGGGAGGAGAATGGGGAACAGGCAAGGTGGGCTGGACAGAGGGGAGGACACCCTCACCACATCAGTGGCACAGACAAGCGCAGCGGGGGTGTGGTGCCGGGAGAGCAAGTGGCAGGGGGAGAAGGCCGGATCCTCTTGGGGATGGTATATCTGTGGGTGGGGAACCTGGGGCAGGGTGTGGTGGGGGCACCTGTGGAGTGGGGGCCTGAGGGATGGAGGAAGGAGACCTGGTGCCTGAGCTGCAGGGCGGCGGCGGGGTCTTGCTCTTACCACTCCGGGGGGACTTGCGGGTGGGGGCCTCAGTCTGTCTGCGCCTGGGGGAGGGTGTCCGGGGGTGAGGGGCACTCTGCTCCGTGTGGGGGGCTTCCTCTTCCCCCTGGATGCTGGAGCAGCTGGATCGGAGGGGAAGAGGCCGAGGTCACTGAGGAAGAGGCGCTGGGTCTTTGGGGTTGCAGGTGAGGCAAGGGAGGGTGTTTTGGAGGGAGAGGCAACTGAGGACTGCGCAGTGCTCGTGGATGCGTGTGTGTGTACCAGGGCCCCATCCCCTGTGAGTCTGGATTCAGTCCCCTGACTGTGCGTGCGTGTGCATTTTGTTTGTGGCATGTGTGTCTGTGTGCTGGATGTGTGAGTGCTGGTGTGTGCCTGTGCCGGTGTGTGTGTGCTTGGGACGGGTAAGGTGCTGGGGAGTGTGGATGGAGCAGAGGCAGGAGGGGTGAGGGACTGTCTGAGGAGGGACACTGCTGCCGTCAGGGAGGAGTCCATGGACCTATTGCCCCTCTGTAGGTCAGACATACCCGATGAGATGCCCTCCATGAATGACACCAGCTGAGACAACAGAGCGGTGTGCGCATGGAGGACACTCAGCATGGCTGTCTGCCCTACATGGAGCTGGCGAAGGAGGTACACAGACTCCTCACTCAGGGCAGCAGGGGACACAGGGGCAGGGGGTGCGGTGCCTGGCCCAAAGGAGACACGCTCCCGAACATGGGAGCCTCCACGGACCTGGGGAATGGGAGCCGATGGGAGGGCGGTGGTGGTGCTGGTGGTGGCGGGGACAGCAACACTAGCTGGGGTGTGGTGGCTGCTGACACCCGCCTCCATAAGGGAGTCATCCTCTGAGTTGCTCTGGTCCTCAGCTGAGGTGGATGGTGCTGAGGACTCCTCGGTGTGGCTCCCCTCGCCCTCCGTGCCACTGGGTCCCTCCGACCACTCCTCGGCTGCTGACCCAGTCTGGCTCTCCTGCTCCTCCTGGTCCGTGGAGCTGTCCCCTTCCGTGGCCGTGGATGTATCTGCAAACAATGGGGAAACAGACAGACATCAGTCACCTGCACCAAACGCACACACCACTGTGAGCACAGCACATTACAGAGCAAGCCCTGGCATCATTAGTTGTACATTGCTAAAAGTGCCCTAACTGAACAGGAGAAGCCAATTGTCAGTCTGATGCCAACCATGGCACTCACATCCCACATGGCCTTGCACCCATCTGTCTGGTGTCTGTTGGATGGCAACACCCCAGTGTGGACACATGCACCAAGTACACAGTAGTTGGACAGTGCAGAGGACACGGTGTGGCATGTGGACATGCACACATCACAGCTCTTGCCACTGAGTCAGTACAGGTTTCCGGATGAAAGGGATGCCCAGAGTCAAATAGGAAATGCATGTGATGCATACCAGCGACAGACACCATGATGCACCCATGTCCTGATAGCCATCGCCATAATGGTGTGCATGTAGCACATGTCACTCCCCTGCAGGATCACCAATAAGTAGACACATGCCATGGCGGAGGCATGACTGCTAAGTCATACATCACTGTCTCAGTGATGTATGACTTGGCAGCCAGACAACAACACTCTGCACTGTGTCACAATAGTAGGTCATGGGGAATGCAAGTCCTGGAGCTGCACAAGTGCACATGTACATCCCCCACACAACACATCATCTTAACCCTTATCTGTCCAGGTCATACCTATTGGACATATGGGAGACCTGTGACACTACCCTCTGAACCTGAGCCCCTCACAATCTGCTGTGAATGGGGAACAGCTGCCTTAACTTCACATTCGCATACCCCAGTCTGCACGGGCAGCTGATCAAACACCTATGTGACACACAAGTATCGTCTCCTATGGTCACATCTCCAGGGGCATGCTGAGCCTCTACCAAGAAACACCCCAGCAGTCCTGGCAACTAATCCACAGCACACTGACACAGAGGCAGACACCTGAGGGGTCAAATCACTGCGCACAATGTGTCAGCTGATACACGGGAGTGGGAGTACAGAGTGCATTGCATGGCCTGGAGTAGGCATGACTGTCCTGCCCCACATGAATGAGGGATGAGCCCTGGACAGTGGATAGCTGGCTATGTATGTGTGACACACGTAATCTGCACACTCCTGGGGCCCAAACATTGTTCCCACCCGCTGCATGGGCGTGTGCCACATACCCCAGGCACATGTGGTGGCTCAGCTCAGCAAGTGGACTGCATATCAAAGCAACACGCAGATTACATGTCCGAACACAGGCGTAGTGTGAACAATGGACCCACCCATGATGCCCACAACAGAGTTAGGGAAACAGATGCTGTCCCCCACCTTTAGTGAAGCAAACTGCAAGGACACAGTCCCAAGTGACACAATTCCCTGAATGTAAGGGCCACACCTGGGTATCAGATGAGCAGTGGGCAGTGCACAATAGAGGGACATGGCTCCTGGACAACATGACTGCTGCACTGTGGCAGTTGAACCAGGCCAGAGGAGGGCACAAAGCATGTAATACAGAGTTCACAGTGCAGTCTTTGACTCACCCCTCCTTGCTGCTGTCTGGCCTTCAGCTGCCCATCCAGGTCTGGAAACACCACCGCCAGGATCTGGAGCATGTGGGGGTCAGGGTCCGTGTTCCGCCCCTCCTGCGAGGAGGCGACAGCTTCAGCTGGACCCGTGCAATCCTCCGGGTCCAGCCCCGAAGGTCCTGCCACCTCTTCTGGCAGTTGCGGATCCAGCGCTTGTAGACCCCCACGGACCGGACAGCCCGGACGATGTCCTTCCAGATCTCCTGCTTCCGATGGGCATTAACCTGTCAGGATGACAAAGTGAAAAGGCCATTACTACTCATGCAACATATCCGTGCATGACACAGTTGTATATACATGTCTCAATCACAGGGGCACATGATGTACACAGGCAGTGCAAAGCTGCCCATGGACAGTTTGCCAGACGTCACTACATGGTATCATTGCATGGGAAGTAAAACCTTGTTCAAATGCACTGTCACTGCACCATACCTGTCCAGTGCATGTCACTACACACTATGGGGGGTGACAACTACTCAGTGAGCCTGCTAGCCAGTGGCGTGCAGACTTTCAGCCTTGCTAGTCAGACAATATGCACATTCAGAAAGGCAGTGCACAGAACACTCACCTGCTCCCCTGGTGTCCCATACAGCTTGCTGTACTGTGGAAGTAGGCTGTCCAGCAGGGCCTGATTCTCCTCAAGGCTGAAGGCTGGGGCTCTCTCCACAGTACGTGCCATTGCAGGGTCCAGAGGGGCAGAGACAGCAGCAGTGCAGTGGCAGATGTCGTCCTGGAGCATGTAGTGCAGGCAAGTGAGCTCTCAGGGGAACAGCCAGCAATATATATGTGCTGGAGAGGCAGATACTGTCCCTTGTGTCCAAAGTGATAGGTCCAAGTCGTTTGCATCTTCTGAATCTGGCCAATCCATGGAATAGCAGCACCAAAACACGCCCACAGCATCCTTCAAATCTTCAACTTCATGACATACATGATTTTGCAACATTGTTGTGGGTGACCAACTGAATTTCCAGCAACCGACTCGTTCGAAATTCGAAACGCATCCGTTGCCAGGCAAGCCCATTGTCAATGGGTGCGCACCGATCGGTCCATTGCGGTACAACGCGTACAGGGGTACAACGCATACCCGCACACATTGAATGCAATGGGCCGGCCGGGGGCACCGATCGGTCCATTGCAGTTCAACGCGTACAGGGGTACAACGCGTACCCGCACACATTGAATGCAATGGTGCCGGGGGCACCGATCGGTCCATTGCAGATCAACGCGTACAGGGGTACAACGCGTACCAACGCGTACAGGGGCACAATGCGTACCCGCACACATTGAATGCAATGGGCCGGCCGGGGGCACCGATCGGTCCATTGCAGTTCAACGCGTACAGGGGTACAACGCGTACCAACACGTACAGGGGCACAATGCGTACCCGCACACTTTGAATGCAATGGGCCGGCCGGGGGCACCGATCGGTCCATTGCAGTTCAACGCGTACAGGGGTACAACGCGTACCCGCACACATTGAATGCAATGGGCCGGCCGGGGGCACCGATCGGTCCATTGCAGTTCAACGCGTACAGGGGTACAACGTGTACCAACGCGTACAGGGGCACAACGCGTACCCGCACACATTGAATGCAATGGGCCGGCCGGGGGCACCGATCGGTCCATTGCAGTTCAACGCGTACAGGGGTACAACGCGTACCACACACATTGAATGCAATGGGCCGGCCGGGGGCACCGATCGGTCCATTGCAGTTCAACGCGTACAGGGGTACAAGCGCGTACCCGCACACATTGAATGCAATGGGCCGGCCGGGGGCACCGATCGGTCCATTGCAGTTCAACGCGTACAGAGGTACAACGCGTACCCGCACACATTGAATGCAATGGGCCGGCCGGGGGCACCGATCGGTCCATTGCAGTTCAACGCATACAGGGGTACAACGCGTACCCGCACACATTGAATGCAATGGGCCGGCCGGGGGCACCGATCGGTCCATTGCTGTTCAACGCATCACTGTACATGTGACTGGCATATGTCAGCATGCCTGTCTCAGATGGACATATGCCAGCCACACATAGCTCCCAGGGAGTGAGGGGCACACCTACATCACGACAGCCTGTCCATACTTTATCATAAGGCATGTAAGGCTGCATTTCCTATTGTGTGTATGTTGGTGTACATGTTGTCCTGTGGGTGTCACCTGTGGGCAGCCACCCCCAGGCTGTGCACGTGTTCATGGGGACAGGATCCTGGGTGTTACGTGTACATGACCACTGTGATGTGCAACTGTTCATATCTGTGCATGTGCCATGGTCACATTTCACGGTGGTGTATGTGTATGTCATGTCACATACCCCCTGAGTCCCATGTGGGACGGTATGTTTGAGCCAGGGTGTCCCAGTGGCACAATAGTGATGGTCCTCCACAGTCTTTGTGCATGTAGTGTTTACAATGTCTCTGATTTCATGTGCACAATGGGAGACAGTCTCCACATCCACGTTGTGTGTGCATGGACTTTGATGTTGTGCGTGTGTGTGTCACAGACGTCCATGTCTGTCCTGCCGTGGCAAGTGGGACCACTACCTGTGTGGGTCATGGTTGTTTTGCTGTGGTGTATACATGATACTCCATGTAATGCCAGTGTCCATGTGGCAATACAGGGTCCCTGGGAATGTACCTGTCGTTGAGCTGTGGTGCCTGGGGCACATCTGTCCTCACATGTCACTGTGGGGGTGATTGTGACACGGCAGCAGGAGATGGGAACTGTGACACGGCCTCATGATATCCAATGGGCCAACCTGGGACTAATTGATGCCACTTGTTGGACCGTGTTGACAGATGTTGGCCATGTATGTACCATACATGTCCTTACGGAACTGCACACTTCATGTAGTTGTGCCTCATAATGATGTATGTTGGGATATTGAGTGTGTTCAATGCCGCATATGTGGGGTGACTGACAATCTTGCTTACTTCTCCTCTGCACTGCAGGGCTCCTGCTGTCCATCGACCATTCCCAGACCTGGCAACGATGGTGGAACGGGACAGCATCCGACGGTACCGCTTCACCAGGCAGCTGATTGAGGATTTGGCAGTGCAGTTGTCCCCACATTTGCAGCCTGGCCGGCCGTATCCTACAGCGCTGACCCCCAAGGTGAAGGTGATGGCAGCCTTACACTTCTTTGCCACCGGTACCTTCCAACATACTGTGGCGACTGCTGGTGGGATGTCACAGACCATGTTGAGCCGTGTGCTCCGCGATGTTTTGGCGGCAATGTTGCTATTCCTGAACCGGTACATCTATTTCCCTAGACTGCGACGACTCACTGACGTGAAGAGTGACTTTTATGCCCTGGGGAGGATGCCGCATGTCATTGGCTCCATTGATGGGACACATGTGGCTTTGGTACCACCACAGGCCCAGGAGCAGGCCTACCGTAACCGCAAGCACTACCACTCGGTCAATGCACTGGTGGTGTGTCTTGCAGACATGACCATCACACACGTGTGTGCCCGTTTCCCTGGTTCAGCACACGATGCCTTTGTGATGAGGAGTAGTCGCATCCCCAGGATGATGGCACAGATGCAGAACCAGCGTGCCTGGCTTGTCGGTGTGTACTGACTTTGTGCCATTGTGTGTGATCTGATCTGTAGTATTCCGCCCACTTTTCCAAGTCAGCTAATGTGCACTTGTCTGTCCGTAGGTGACTCGGGATACCCCAACATGCCGTGGTTGCTGACACCCCTCAGGAACCCTGTGACACCAGCCCAGATGCGCTACAATGAGGCACATGGTCGGACCAGGAGAGTGATTGAGCGGACATTTGGTCTCCTGAAGAGCCGCTTCCGCTGCCTGGACAAGACCGGAGGGTCCCTCCCATATGCCCCTGCGAAAGTGTGCAAGATTATCATCGTCTGCTGCATGCTCCACAACCTGGCAGTGCGGAAGGAGTTGCCTCTCATCCAGGATGACAATGACCAACATCCGCCACCTGTGGAGGATCCTGGCCTGGACCACGATGCCAGTGACGATGATGATGATGATGATGAGGGTGATGTCCGCACACAGCTCATCACCAACTTCTTTAGCTGAATGTGAGTATCCTGAGGTGTCATGTCAATGATGTGAGTTGGCATGATATGTGTAGGTGGTGCTCTGGTGCTGTTGGAGTGTGTCCATGGGCTACTTGACTGGATGTGTGTTGCGATGTGTGCTTACAGGTGGGCTGTACTCCCCAACAGTGTTGACATGCTAACTTGGTTCTGGGTGGGTATCTTGTAACATGTATTGGGCATGAGTTTTGCTGTTCTGTCCTGTACTCCATTGCTTTTGACTGTGTGTCATTTCTGTCCTTCACAGGGTACTTTCAGATTCGTTTGGTCAACTGTGTCCACCGACGACGTGAGTGCACTTCCAGGCTGGTAGCTGTTGTGTCCCTACAGGTGATGTGCGCCACACCCATGGACTTCCTTCCGTCTACAGTTGTTGACTGTGTGCCCGCTGCCAGGTGGGATTACCTTGCATCTGTAGTGGTTACGACATGTTGCAACTGTGTAATAAACCTGTGCTTCACTTTGTGATGTGCGTTGTCTGTGGTCACACATTTGACTGCCATTTGCTTACTGCACCTATGGGCTACTTGACTACAACTGGGAATGGGTGTGGTGTCTGTGCATTGCACCGTCTTCCCTGGCAACATCAGTGTAGGCAATGAGTCAGATGGCCTAGGTGTGTATGTGTTGTGTAGCCCTGGTGGTGTGTCTCCCTCATATGTGTCACATTGCCTTTACTCACATGCCTGTGTTGTACTTGCTGTTGCAGTTCGCATACACAGTGTAATTTTGCAGTTCATAATCCCCATAACAGCACCCACGTTGGAATCACAACAGAGGCAAGTATGGTGTATTAGTGTGTTTATTGTGATACATTTGTGTGAATAGTGCATAGGATGGGTAGTGCTGTACATAAATCTTGCAATCACAAGTTCCTAGGTGAATTGAAAGTCCTGGTAGACAGGATCCCCAGTATCGGGGCCACAGTTGTCTGACACATTGGTCCAACTTGTACTCCCCATGCAATGTGTGGGAGTAGTGTTGCCGTCAACAGGGTGAACAGTCTGTGCACAAAGGTGAACATCCAGAACAGGTTCAGGCTTCCTGGGAGTTGCGCTTGGCCATTGGCCTCTCACTTGCCCCTCCTCGGACGACCCCTCTTCTGGGGGGGGTGGCCCCTCAAGGACAGGCTGCTGCGGTGCAGGGGACTCTCCGCCAGAGTCATCCTCCCTCCCTGTGGCAGTTGCAGTTTGGGCAGCACCAGATGTTGTTGGCACACAGGGAGGTGTGGACTGGTTGCTGTTCATCTGGCGGAGGCATTGTAAAATGTCCCTGTGCACCGCCGTCATCTCATGCAGTGCATCCCACTTGGACTCCACGCGGGACATGTGTGAGTCCACGCGGGACATGTGTGACTCCACGTGGGACATGTGGGAGTCCAAGCGGGCATGATGGGCAGCCTGTTGCTGTTTCATGTCTCTGAGGAGCCCCACTACCTGGCTGAGGTCTCCGGTGCTGGACTGGTACGCATCAGCTATGCGTACCAGTTGTGGGTCAACATGCACACCAGCAACCTCTGCAAGCAGCGACCTCTGTCTCCCACCCCTCCCACCACCCCTGCTGACATGTGCAGTGCGTGCAGTGGCACGCACAGATGACCCTGGTCCACCTTGGGGGTTGGTGGTGGTGGTGGTGTCCATGGCCCCAGGTTGGTCCAGGGTCCCTGTGCTGGTGTTGCTCCTTGTTCTGTCCATGTCGGCAGGGATGGTATTTGTGTTGAGAGTCATTGGAGGGGTGGGTGCAGGGGGTGCAGCTGGTGGTCCTGCTGGTGCTGCAGCTGGTGGTCCTGCTGGTGCTGCATGTAGACTTGCACCGGATGTGCCAGGTTGGTCTTCTTCGTTCGAGGAGGGCAGAGGCTGTACGACACCAGTGAGCTCCGCATCCTCTTGAGCCTGGGACTGGGACTCCTCAGCGTCTGCTGCTGTGTCCCCATCATCACCTGTTTTTGGGAGACACACACAATGTATGTTATGTTTCTGCAGGCATCAATGGTTGACTCACATGACAGTTGTGACTGTGCCTCTGGGTGCGGGCCTGTACATTGCATTGTCCTAAGTCGTCACAGTCAGGGGTTGATATTGGTGTGGCACATTGTCCTGCATTATTTGGGCATTTCTATGTATTTGTTGGGGTGTGAACATGGTCTGCATTGGTTGTGTTTGGTTGACAGCCGGCCCTCCTTCCCACCCACCCAGCCAGTCAGTTATCCCACCATGGACTGTGCTTGCATTGCAGGGAGTGGAAGTTGTCTCTCAGGATGTCAGTCAGTGGTGTCCTGCTGTTTGTTGGTGCACAGTTGCCAGCAGGGCCTTGTGCTCCCACAGCAGTAGCCAGTGTCAGCCATCTTGTGAGTCCTTCTCCACTCCCTGTGATGTGAGCATGGTTCAGGGTGGTGTTGATGGGACAGTTGTGGGGGTGACCAATATCAGTGACTGCCACTCCCGTCATGCTATTGCCTCCACCCCACTTGCCAGCATTCCCATACTTACTTGCTTTTGTGGGGAGTTCAGTGTGTGTGGGTGTGAGGGCAATGGCAAGATGGCTGACAGTGGTGTCCTGCTGTTGGTTGGTGCACAGTTGCCAGCAGGGCCTTGTGCTCCCCACAGCAGTAGCCAGTGTCAGCCATCTTGTGTGTCCTTATCCACTCCCTGTGATGTGAGCCTGGTTCAGGGTGGTGTTGATGGGCCAGTTGTGAGGCTGAGCAATGTCTGTGACTACGACTCCCATCATGCTATTGCCTCCACCCCCTTCCCAGCATGCCCATGCTTCCTTCCTTTTGACTCTGCTTCCCTGTGGGGTGGGCTGGCTGTGCTGACAGGATGGCTGGGAGTGTTGTCCTGGCAGTTGTTTGGCTAAAAGTCCCAAGAGTGTCCCTGTGCTTCACACAACATAACCCAGGGTGGTGGTTCTTTGTGGGATCTTGAGTTAGGATGGGAGGCATTGCATTCTCCCAGGTGGGTTCTGTGGAGTTTGTGTTGAGGGGGTGTGAGGGGAGGTGCCTGTGACTATGGTCAGTGCTGCAAGTCCTCCTTCCCACCCAGCCAGCCAGATATCCCACCATGGAACGTGCTTGCATTGCAGGGAGTGGAAGTTGTCTCTCAGGATGTCAGTCAGTGGTGTCCTGCTGTTTGTTGGTGCACAGTTGCCAGCAGGGCCTTGTGCTCCCCACAGCAGTAGCCAGTGTCAGCCATCTTGTGTGTCCTTATCCACTCCCTGTGATGTGAGCCTGGTTCAGGGTGGTGTTGATGGGCCAGTTGTGAGGCTGAGCAATGTCTGTGACTACGACTCCCATCATGCTATTGCCTCCACCCCCTTCCCAGCATGCCCATGCTTCCTTCCTTTTGACTCTGCTTCCCTGTGGGGTGGGCTGGCTGTGCTGACAGGATGGCTGGGAGTGTTGTCCTGGCAGTTGTTTGGCTAAAAGTCCCAAGAGTGTCCCTGTGCTTCACACAACATAACCCAGGGTGGTGGTTCTTTGTGGGATCTTGAGTTAGGATGGGAGGCATTGCATTCTCCCAGGTGGGTTCTGTGGAGTTTGTGATGAGGGGGTGTGAGGGGAGGTGCTTGTGACTATGGTCAGTGCTGCAAGTCCTCCTTCCCACCCAGCCAGCCAGATATCCCACCATGGAACGTGCTTGCATTGCAGGGAGTGGAAGTTGTCTCTCAGGATGTCAGTCAGTGGTGTCCTGCTGTTTGTTGGTGCACAGTTGCCAGCAGGGCCTTGTGCTCCCCACAGCAGTAGCCAGTGTCAGCCATCTTGTGTGTCCTTATTCACTCCCTGTGATGTGAGCCTGGTTCAGGGTGGTGTTGATGGGCCAGATGTGAGGCTGAGCAATGTCTGTGACTACGACTCCCATCATGCTATTGCCTCCACCCCCCTTCCCAGCATGCCCATGCTTCCTTCCTTTTGACTCTGCTTACCTGTGGGGTGGGCTGGCTGTGCTGACAGGATGGCTGGGAGTGTTGTCCTGGCAGTTGTTTGGCTAAAAGTCCCAAGAGTGTCCCTGTGCTTCACACAACATAACCCAGGGTGGTGGTTCTTTGTGGGATCTTGAGTTAGGATGGGAGGCATTGCATTCTCCCAGGTGGGTTCTGTGGAGTTTGTGTTGAGGGGGGGTGTGAGGGGAGGTGCTTGTGACTATGGTCAGTGCTGCAAGTCCTCCTTCCCACCCAGCCAGCCAGATATCCCACCATGGAACGTGCTTGCATTGCAGGGAGTGGAAGTTGTCTCTCAGGATGTCAGTCAGTGGTGTCCTGCTGTTTTTTGGTGCACAGTTGCCAGCAGGGCCTTGTGCTCCCCACAGCAGTAGCCAGTGTCAGCCATCTTGTGTGTCCTTATCCACTCCCTGTGATGTGAGCCTGGTTCATGGTGGTGTTGATGGGCCAGTTGTGAGGCTGAGCAATGTCTGTGTCTACGACTCCCATCATGCTATTGCCTCCACCCCCTTCCCAGCATGCCCATGCTTCCTTCCTTTTGACTCTGCTTCCCTGTGGGGTGGGCTGGCTGTGCTGACAGGATGGCTAGGAGTGTTGTCCTGGCAGTTGTTTGGCTAAAAGTCCCAAGAGTGTCCCTGTGCTTCACACAACATAACCCAGGGTGGTGGTTCTTTGTGGGATCTTGAGTTAGGATGGGAGGCATTGCATTCTCCCAGGTGGGTTCTGTGGAGTTTGTGTTGAGGGGGTGTGAGGGGAGGTGCTTGTGACTATGGTCAGTGCTGCAAGTCCTCCTTCCCACCCAGCCAGCCAGATATCCCACCATGGAACGTGCTTGCATTGCAGGGAGTGGAAGTTGTCTCTCAGGATGTCAGTCAGTGGTGTCCTGCTGTTTGTTGGTGCACAGTTGCCAGCAGGGCCTTGTGCTCCCCACAGCAGTAGCCAGTGTCAGCCATCTTGTGTGTCCTTATCCACTGCCTGTGATGTGAGCCTGGTTCAGGGTGGTGTTGATGGGCCAGTTGTGAGGCTGAGCAATGTCTGTGACTACCACTCCCATCATGCTATTGCCTCCACCCCCTTCCCAGCATGCCCATGCTTCCTTCCTTTTGACTCTGCTTCCCTGTGGGGTGGGCTGGCTGTGCTGACAGGATGGCTGGGAGTGTTGTCCTGGCAGTTGTTTGGCTAAAAGTCCCAAGAGTGTCCCTGTGCTTCACACAACATAACCCAGGGTGGTGGTTCTTTGTGGGATCTTGAGTTAGGATGGGAGGCATTGCATTCTCCCAGGTGGGTTCTGTGGAGTTTGTGTTGAGGGGGTGTGAGGGGAGGTGCTTGTGACTATGGTCAGTGCTGCAAGTCCTCCTTCCCACCCAGCCAGCCAGATATCCCACCATGGAACGTGCTTGCATTGCAGGGAGTGGAAGTTGTCTCTCAGGATGTCAGTCAGTGGTGTCCTGCTGTTTGTTGGTGCACAGTTGCCAGCAGGGCCTTGTGCTCCCCACAGCAGTAGCCAGTGTCAGCCATCTTGTGTGTCCTTATCCACTCCCTGTGATGTGAGCCTGGTTCAAGGTGGTGTTGATGGGCCAGTTGTGAGGCTGAGCAATGTCTGTGACTACCACTCCCATCATGCTATTGCCTCCACCCCCTTCCCAGCATGCCCATGCTTCCTTCCTTTTGACTCTGCTTCCCTGTGGGGTGGGCTGGCTGTGCTGACAGGATGGCTGGGAGTGTTGTCCTGGCAGTTGTTTGGCTAAAAGTCCCAAGAGTGTCCCTGTGCTTCACACAACATAACCCAGGGTGGTGGTTCTTTGTGGGATCTTGAGTTAGGATGGGAGGCATTGCATTCTCCCAGGTGGGTTCTGTGGAGTTTGTGTTGAGGGGGGTGTGAGGGGAGGTGCTTGTGACTATGGTCAGTGCTGCAAGTCCTCCTTCCCACCCAGCCAGCCAGATATCCCACCATGGAACGTGCTTGCATTGCAGGGAGTGGAAGTTGTCTCTCAGGATGTCAGTCAGTGGTGTCCTGCTGTTTGTTGGTGCACAGTTGCCAGCAGGGCCTTGTGCTCCCCACAGCAGTAGCCAGTGTCAGCCATCTTGTGTGTCCTTATCCACTGCCTGTGATGTGAGCCTGGTTCAGGGTGGTGTTGATGGGCCAGTTGTGAGGCTGAGCAATGTCTGTGACTACCACTCCCATCATGCTATTGCCTCCACCCCCTTCCCAGCATGCCCATGCTTCCTTCCTTTTGACTCTGCTTCCCTGTGGGGTGGGCTGGCTGTGCTGACAGGATGGCTGGGAGTGTTGTCCTGGCAGTTGTTTGGCTAAAAGTCCCAAGAGTGTCCCTGTGCTTCACACAACATAACCCAGGGTGGTGGTTCTTTGTGGGATCTTGAGTTAGGATGGGAGGCATTGCATTCTCCCAGGTGGGTTCTGTGGAGTTTGTGTTGAGGGGGGGTGTGAGGGGAGGTGCTTGTGACTATGGTCAGTGCTGCAAGTCCTCCTTCCCACCCAGCCAGCCAGATATCCCACCATGGAACGTGCTTGCATTGCAGGGAGTGGAAGTTGTCTCTCAGGATGTCAGTCAGTGGTGTCCTGCTGTTTGTTGGTGCACAGTTGCCAGCAGGGCCTTGTGCTCCCCACAGCAGTAGCCAGTGTCAGCCATCTTGTGTGTCCTTATCCACTCCCTGTGATGTGAGCCTGGTTCAATGTGGTGTTGATGGGCCAGTTGTGAGGCTGAGCAATGTCTGTGACTACCACTCCCATCATGCTATTGCCTCCACCCCCCTTCCCAGCATGCCCATGCTTCCTTCCTTTTGACTCTGCTTCCCTGTGGGGTGGGCTGGCTGTGCTGACAGGATGGCTGGGAGTGTTGTCCTGGCAGTTGTTTGGCTAAAAGTCCCAAGAGTGTCCCTGTGCTTCACACAACATAACCCAGGGTGGTGGTTCTTTGTGGGATCTTGAGTTAGGATGGGAGGCATTGCATTCTCCCAGGTGGGTTCTGTGGAGTTTGTGTTGAGGGGGTGTGAGGGGAGGTGCTTGTGACTATGGTCAGTGCTGCAAGTCCTCCTTCCCACCCAGCCAGCCAGATATCCCACCATGGAACGTGCTTGCATTGCAGGGAGTGGAAGTTGTCTCTCAGGATGTCAGTCAGTGGTGTCCTGCTGTTTGTTGGTGCACAGTTGCCAGCAGGGCCTTGTGCTCCCCACAGCAGTAGCCAGTGTCAGCCATCTTGTGTGTCCTTATCAACTCCCTGTGATGTGAGCCTGGTTCATGGTGGTGTTGATGGGACAGTTGGGGGGGGGCAATATGTGTGACTGCGACTCCCATGATGCTATTGGCTACACTGACTTGGCCAGCATACACAGAATTCCTTCCTTTGAGTGTTCTTCACTGTGTGTTGGTGTTGTTGTGGTGGCTACATGTCTGGATGTGTTTGTTAGTTCTATTTGTGCCACTGCCTAGCTGTAGTTGTAGTTGTGTTTGTACATGTGATGGCACAGTTGGATGTGACTTTTTTGATGGCATGTGTTGTGTTTATCTGACTGACATACACATTTTGGGATGATTCTGTTCTGGTTGCTGTGTAATTGCTATGAGTGCATGGTTTGACTCTCCCTTGACAGTGATGTGTGTGTGTTTTGTGGCAGAATATTGTGTACATTTGTTGTGTACTCACCAGGCTCTGGGATGTTCTCTAGTCCATATACGCTCACTGGCGGAAGGATGGCCCACACCTTCTCCTCCCAGGGCCTGAGGTATATTGGCTTGGCAGGAGGGCCACTGCCGGTGTATTGGCTCAGGAGGTAGTCTTTCTTGAGCAGGTCCCGTACCCTCCTGCGCACGTCATACCACCTGTTCTGGATGTCGCTCTTTGTGCGCAGACATGGTGATTGTGCGTTCACCCTGTTGATGATCCTCTCCCACATCTTGGTTTTCTGGGAGATGGGGGTCTGTTGGACCAGTGTGCCAAACAGCTGTGGCTCTACCCTGAGGATCTCGTCTACCATGACTTCCAATTCACAATCTAGGAACTTGTGATTCTTCTTGGGGGGTGTTAGACTTGGCACCATTGGCGTGGGTCTCCCTTCCATTTTTTTGCTGTTGCCTCTTATGTTTTGCTGGTTTTAGATGCTTTTGGGCACTGTGCCACTGCTGTTCAGTGCCACAGTGCAAGTGCTCCCTACTGTAAATTGTGTTATGGATTAGTGACTCCATGATTGGATGATTGGTTTACTTGTCAGTCCCTAGTACAGTGCACTGAGTGTGCCCAGGGCTTGTAAATCCAATGCTGCTGGTGGGCTTGCAGCACTGGTTGTGCCACCCACAGAAGCGGCTTGTAAAATGTGCCTCGGGCCTGCCATTGCAGAGCCTGTGTGCAGCCTAGTGGCTGCCATGTCGACTTGGTGAGTGCACCCACTTGCCAGTCCCTAAACCTTCCCTTATCTTCATATCAGACACCCCTAAGGTAGGCCCAAGGGCAGGGTGCATTGTAAGTATAAGGTAGGACATGCCCTGGTGTGTGTGGCATGTCCTAATAGTGAATTACAGCCATTTTCGTTTTTCACTATTGCAAGGCTACCTGTTCTCCATAGGCCAGAATGGGCAGTTTTGATTATTACACCTTATAATCCTAACTGACCCAGAGAACATGGTAGAAAAACGAATTTAGTATGCCTGAACTCAGAATGATAAAATACATCTTTTAGTGAAGTTGGTTTTAACATTCTTTGTTTGAAAATACCACTTTTAGAAAGTAGGTATTTTCTTGCCTAAACCATCCAGCTGCCTCTGCTCAGGTTGTGTATTGTGTGTCTGGGTTTGTGAGTGACAGGGGCTGGGGGATTCCAGGAGGCAGGGTGAGTCAGCACTAGGCTGAATAGGTCTGCCTGAAGGAGGATGGGTGGGAGGAGTTGCACCTGGGTCTGAATAGGGCTGTGCCTGCCTTCCACAATGCTGGCTCCACCTCCTGCCGGGCGTCTGATGGCTCTGCCCCTCACTCTCAAAGGAAAGAAGGAGTCAGAAAAACAAAGTGCTCCAGGACTGACCAGAACTGGTTTGGACTAGGCAAAGGCCTCTCTGCCTTCAGAGAACAAAGGGAAAAGGTGTATAAAAAGGGGACCCAGACCCCTAGGAAATTAGATCACTTCTGGGAAATCAAGAAACCTGTTGCCAAGGAGAAGAACCGGAGAAGCTGAAGGAGGAGTACTGCCCCTGTGCTGTTTTGCTGATTGGGGTTGGCCTGCAGTGGTTGCTTTCTGCCAAGGACAGGAGAAAAGACTTTGCTGTGCTTTGTCATCTTGAAGAAGGGAATCTCCAAGGGCTTGAACTGAGCTTGCCTCCTGCCTGAAGTCACAGGGACACAAAGACTTCACCCCTTCTGTTTGCCTGCATCTGGAACTGCTGTTTTAGCTGCTAACAGAGGGAAATTGCAACACCGACGCCGGCGAGCGACGCCGTAACCTGCACCGAAGCCGTGGGCACCGCTCGTGAAGAGCACGACGCACCGCCCCGACTTGCACCGTAGGCCCGACGCCTGCCGACGCCGTGCGACATCGACTCCGAAGCCGTCATCGAGGCCGCTGCCTGCACCGGAGCCGAGGACACCGCTCGTGACGCTCACGACGCACCGTCCCGACTCGCACCGCAGCCCCGACTTCACCGACGCCAGGGCTTCATCATCGCGGAGCCGATCCTCGACGTGGGTGACCCCCGAATCCATCGACGCCGCACCATCGTAAGGAACCGACGCCTCGCCGCCATCCGTGACGTCACCTCCCCGACACAGTAAGGAACCGACGCCTCACCTCCCCTGCGCTGCAGTAAGGAACCGAGACATCACCTCCCCTGGGGTCGTAAGGAACCGACGCCGCCGGCGCCAACGAAGCATCACCTCCCCGACGCCGTGCACCGTCTTTGTTTTCATCGAATTCCAGGTACTGTTCTTTGTGGGTCTGCTCGACTCCGGGCCCGACGCCGCGCACCTCGCGGTCGGCGCCGTACTTTGGGATTTCCACCGGTCACGACGTCGTGATAACTCCAAGTGGAGTTATTTGTTGCTACAAGCTTTATTTGATTGACTATCCTATTTTTGAAGATAACGTGAACTGTCTCTATCATTTTAAGTCTATTTTTGATTACAGTATTGTGGATTTTTGCTATTGGGTCTTGTGATAAGTCTATATAAAGATTACTTATTTTTACATAAACAACCTGTGTGGTGTCCATCTGTAGTGTTTTCACTGTATTACTGTATGTGGTCACAAATGCTTTACACACTGCCTCTGAGATAAGCCTGTCTGCTCGTGCCAAGCTACCAGGGGGTGAGCAGGGGTTATTTTAGGAGTGTTTCCCCCTTATCCTGACTAGAAGCAAGGGTCCCTATTTGGACAAAGGTGCAAACCATTGCCAACTAGAGACCCCCAGTTCTAACATTGGTGGTCAGCGGTGAGGATTTGGACTTGCATTTGTGATTCATATACAGTGATTGGTGTACACTACTAGTGAGTGCAGACCAATACGCGACCACATACCTTTTGATAGGACTTTTTTTTCCTTGGAACCTTTATTTTTGTTGAGAACTGCCAATTTTCACCATGAGCAAAAAAGGATCCATTGCACCTGCAGATATTGAATTTGAAGAAGATAGGGTTGATACCTACACTGTGCCAGAACTCAAAGCTGTTTGCAAAAAGTTTAAAATCTCTATGAGAGGCCTCACCAGGAAGGAGGAGTTTCACAAGGCACTGAGAGCCTGGTTGGAAGCACGGAATGCCAGTGGGCAGTCCGAGGAGCCTGTGGAGGAGGCAGAGAATTTAGATGGGCAGCTTGAGGGGCCATTGGGCTTAACTGGGAGGAGAGCGCCTTCCAGGGAGGGCAGCAGTGTTTCTCAAAAGGGCCTGTCTCCAGAGGAGCTGGAGGACAGGGACAAAAGCAGGATGCATGAAATGGAGATGGCCAAACTGAAACAGGGAAGCCATGATAGCCTTGAGCATAAGAAATTGGAGTTAGAAAGTAAGAGGTTGGCCATGGAAGAAAAGAAGATGCTTTTAGAGCATGAGAGAGTGGTGAGGGAGCTAGAGCTAAAGGCTAGAAGCCTAGAAATCACTCCCTCTGGTGGCAGCACACCTCCAGTGCCTGTAGAAAGTAGAGTGTACATCCCCAAGGAGGTTATTAAGGATTTCATGAAGGGGGAGGACATTGGGCAATGGTTTAAAGCATATGAGATCGCCATGACATCACACCGGGTCCCTGAGAAGGATTGGGGAGCGGGGTTGTGGGGCCGCTTTGCAGGTGAGGGAAGGGAAACCTTGCTAGCCTTGCCCACAGTGGATCAGATGTCCTATGCCCACCTGAAGGAAGCTTTAGTGGCAAGGTATGGGTTAACTCCAGAGCTTTATAGACAGAAGTTTAGGAACTGCAAAAAGCTGGAGCCTAGTACCTGGGTGGAGTATGTGTCTTATTTTTGCAGAGCATTGGATGGATGGGTGAAGGGTAGCAAAGTAAATGACTTGCAGGAGTTCTATGATTTAATTGCATGGGAGCACTTGTCCAGTAGTTGTTTTCCAGAGCTACGCCAGCACCTTGTTGACAGTAAGCTGACTAATCCTAGAAAGCTTGCTGAGGAGGCGGACCGCTGGGTCAGTACCCGGGTCCACAAGGGTCTTGTGGGAGACTCCGCCAAAGGTGGGCAGGGTCCCCAGCAGAAGAGTGGGGGGGACAAGGGTAAACAGAAGGAGTTCCAAAAAGGGCCCCAAAGTAAACCCCAAGGGAACCAAGGTAAGGGTTCCCAGCCTCCCACTGAGAAAAGACCATGGGTCCCAACAGATAAGTCTGTTCAGAAGGGGCCCAAAGCATGTTTTAGTTGTGGTCAGGTGGGTCACTTTGTAGGAAGTCCCAAGTGCCCCAATACTGTGACCACTGCACCCACTGGTGCACCACCCCGGCAGATGGCTAGTGTAGCCCTGGGGGAGGAGTTGGGTGCCCAAGGTGGGTGGGGTCCCGCAGAGATGTCCCTGGTCTCTTTAGGAGACAGTGAGATGGTCCCTAGGACCCAGCTGCCTGATAACACTAAAAAATACAGGCAGTGGGTGACCATCAATGGCCATAGGGTGGAGGCTCTGAGAGACACCGGGGCCAGTGTGACAGCTGTCAGTTGTCGGCTGGTGTCTGAAGAGCAGGTGGTCCCCAACGTATTCTACCCTGTAGTTGCCGCTGACAACTCAGAGAGCCACTGCAAGGTGGCCCAGGTTCCCTTTGAGTGGGGGGGTCTCAGGTATCCTTCAAGTAGCTGTGAGGCCAGCCATGCCTGTTGACTGTCTGCTAGGCAATGATTTGGAGAGCTCCCCTTGGGCGAAGGTGGAGCGGAGGTCTCATTTGGAGATGTTGGGTCTGCCAGAGTGGGCGTGTGTGACCACTCGGTCAATGGCAGCCGGTAAGGGTATTCAAGAGGACCTGGAGCCTGGAAGAAGGGCCCAGGTGCCTGCCTTAAAGAGAGGAGGCAGGGGGCGCGGGAAACCGGCCCCCGAAGTTCCCACGGTCCAGGAGGAGGCAGACCTTGAGGGGGATGCCCTGGAACCTACAGGGGAACAAGTGGCTGAACTGGGGGACCTGCCTGAGCTGACCCATTGGCAGCAGGAAGGAGGCCCCTCCAGGGAAGAATTCTGCGAGGAGCAGAAGAAGTGCCCTTCTCTTGAGGGCTTGCGGCAACAGGCTGTAAGCCAGGCAGCAGGTGATCAGTCTGGATCACACTGGATCTACTGGGAGAATGGTCTCCTGTATAGTGAGCCTAAGGTTGCTGAGCCTGGGTCAGCCCGTGTGCTGGTGGTACCCCAGCGCTTCAGAGCCTTCCTACTGGGTCTGGCTCATGATGTGCCTTTAGCAGGACATTTGGGGCAAGACAAGACCTTTCAAAGGCTTGTCACCCACTTTCATTGGCCCCAAATGCGCAAGAGTTCAGATACTCATTGCAGGACCTGTCAGACTTGCCAGGCAAGTGGTAAGAGTGGGAGGAAGCACAAGGCTCCTCTCCAACCTTTCCCTGTTGTCAGTACCCCCTTTGAGAGGGTGGGTATTGACATTGTGGGGCCTCTGGATCCCAAGACAGCCATGGGCAACAGGTTCATCCTGGTCTTGGTGGACCATGCCACCCGGTACCCGGAAGCCATCCCTCTTCGGACAGTGACGGCCCCCGTGGTGGGACGTGCACTGATGGGGATTTTCTCCCGTGTGGGGTTCCCCAAGGAGGTGGTGTCTGACCGTGGTACTAACTTCATTTCCAAGTATATGAAGTCCCTGTGGCAGGAGTGTGGTGTAACCTATAAGTTCACCACTCCTTACCACCCCCAAGGTAATGGGCTGGTTGAGAGATTCAACCGGACCCTTAAGGGCATGATTATGGGTCTGGAAGAACCCATGAGGCGTAAGTGGGACGTCCTCTTGCCATGCCTGCTCTTTGCTTACAGAGAGGTGCCCCAGAAGTCCTTAGGGTTCAGTCCCTTTGAACTGCTGTACGGCCATCCTGTAAGAGGACCTCTGAGTCTGGTCAAGGAAGGCTGGGAGGAAGCTCCCAGGAAAACTCCCCAGGATGTATTTAGTTACATGCTGGCCTTCAGAAACCAGACTCGGCGTTTCAGACAACTCGCTGAGGCGAATCTGGAAGCCAGCCAGGAAGAGATGAAACGTTGGCATGATCAGAATGCCACTCTGATCGAGTTTCAGCCTGGACAAAAGGTTTGGGTCATGGCCCCAGTGGAGCCCTGTGCGCTCCAGGATAAGTGGACCGGACCATTTGAGGTGGTGGAGCGCAAGAGTGATGTCACCTACTTGGTGGACTTGCAGTCTCCCAGGAACCCCTTGCGGGTCCTGCATGTGAACCGCCTGAAGCCCCACTTTGAGAGGTCTGAAGTGGGCATGCTCTTAGCAACAGATGCTGGGATGGAAGAGGAGACTGAACCTCTTCCTGACCTCCTGTATGCAAAAGAGCAAGATGGGTCAGTGGATGGTGTGAACCTCTCTCCCACCCTGACCCCGGAACAGCAGAATGACTGTCGCCAACTGTTGGGACAGTTTTCTGATCTGTTCTCCCTGACTCCCAGTATCACTGAATGGTGCATCCATGATGTGGATACTGGGGACAGTCCTCCTGTGAAGCATAAAACTTACAGAGTGACTGACAGGGTGAGAGCTTGCATCAAGGAGGAGGTCTCCAAGATGTTTGCCTTAGGGGTGATTGAGTCCTCTAACAGTCCTTGGGCCAGCCCAGTGGTCTTGGTCCCAAAGGCTGCCGCGCCTGGTGCCACACCTGAACTCCGGTTCTGTGTGGACTACCGAGGACTCAATTCAGTCACCAGGACTGACGCGCACCCCATCCCCAGAGCTGATGAGCTCATTGATCGGTTAGGGGCTGCCCAGTACCTCAGCACGTTTGATCTAACGTCTGGATACTGGCAGATCGCCTTAACTGATGGGGCCAAAGAGAGGTCAGCATTCTCCACACCAGATGGGCACTACCAATTCCGGGTGATGCCCTTTGGGATGAAGAATGCCCCTGCCACCTTTCAGAGGTTGGTCAACCAGGTGTTGGCTGGGCTGGAGGATTTCAGTGCCGCCTACCTGGATGACATTGCAGTGTTCAGCGCCACTTGGGAGGAACATCTGCACCACCTCTGGGAAGTGTTGAAGGCGCTGCGGAGGGCAGGCCTCACGATCAAGGCGAGTAAGTGCCAGATCGGGCAGGGTTCTGTGGTGTACTTGGGACACCAGGTAGGGAGCGGCCAGGTGGCGCCCCTACAGCCCAAGATAGATACCATCCTGGCTTGGGAACCCCCAAAACCCAAACAGAGGTGAGGGCCTTCTTAGGACTCACCGGGTATTACAGGAGGTTTGTCAAGGGGTATGGCAACATTGTTGCACCCTTGACTGAGCTGACTTCCAGGAAGCAGCCCAGGAAAGTGAACTGGACTGATGCCTGCCAAAAGGCTTTTGATGCCCTGAAATCTGCCATGTGCACGGCGCCCGTGCTTCAGGCGCCCAACTTCTCAAAGGAATTCATTGTGCAGACAGATGCTTCAGAGCATGGTGTTGGGGCTGTGCTTTCACAGATGAATGAGGAGGGCCTAGACCAACCTGTAGCCTTTATTAGTAGGAGGTTACTCCCACGGGAACAGAGGTGGAGTGCGATTGAACGTGAAGCATTTGCTGTGGTCTGGGCACTGAAGAAGTTGAGACCATACTTGTTTGGGACTCACTTCCGGGTTCAGACAGACCACAGGCCCCTCAGATGGTTAATGCAGATGAGGGGTGAGAATCCAAAACTGTTGAGGTGGTCCATTTCCCTACAGGGGATGGACTTTACGGTGGAACACCGCCCTGGTACAGAACACGCCAATGCTGATGGTCTGTCCAGATTTTTCCGCCTTAGTGATGAGAACTCCCAGGAGGAAGGGTAGTTCTCCCCACATTTCAGCTGGAGGGGACACGTGTTAGACTTGGCACCATTGGCGTGGGTCTCCCTTCCATTTTTTTGCTGTTGCCTCTTATGTTTTGCTGGTTTTAGATGCTTTTGGGCACTGTGCCACTGCTGTTCAGTGCCACAGTGCAAGTGCTCCCTACTGTAAATTGTGTTATGGATTAGTGACTCCATGATTGGATGATTGGTTTACTTGTCAGTCCCTAGTACAGTGCACTGAGTGTGCCCAGGGCTTGTAAATCCAATGCTGCTGGTGGGCTTGCAGCACTGGTTGTGCCACCCACAGAAGCGGCTTGTAAAATGTGCCTCGGGCCTGCCATTGCAGAGCCTGTGTGCAGCCTAGTGGCTGCCATGTCGACTTGGTGAGTGCACCCACTTGCCAGTCCCTAAACCTTCCCTTATCTTCATATCAGACACCCCTAAGGTAGGCCCAAGGGCAGGGTGCATTGTAAGTATAAGGTAGGACATGCCCTGGTGTGTGTGGCATGTCCTAATAGTGAATTACAGCCATTTTCGTTTTTCACTATTGCAAGGCTACCTGTTCTCCATAGGCCAGAATGGGCAGTTTTGATTATTACACCTTATAATCCTAACTGACCCAGAGAACATGGTAGAAAAACGAATTTAGTATGCCTGAACTCAGAATGATAAAATACATCTTTTAGTGAAGTTGGTTTTAACATTCTTTGTTTGAAAATACCACTTTTAGAAAGTAGGTATTTTCTTGCCTAAACCATCCAGCTGCCTCTGCTCAGGTTGTGTATTGTGTGTCTGGGTTTGTGAGTGACAGGGGCTGGGGGATTCCAGGAGGCAGGGTGAGTCAGCACTAGGCTGAATAGGTCTGCCTGAAGGAGGATGGGTGGGAGGAGTTGCACCTGGGTCTGAATAGGGCTGTGCCTGCCTTCCACAATGCTGGCTCCACCTCCTGCCGGGCGTCTGATGGCTCTGCCCCTCACTCTCAAAGGAAAGAAGGAGTCAGAAAAACAAAGTGCTCCAGGACTGACCAGAACTGGTTTGGACTAGGCAAAGGCCTCTCTGCCTTCAGAGAACAAAGGGAAAAGGTGTATAAAAAGGGGACCCAGACCCCTAGGAAATTAGATCACTTCTGGGAAATCAAGAAACCTGTTGCCAAGGAGAAGAACCGGAGAAGCTGAAGGAGGAGTACTGCCCCTGTGCTGTTTTGCTGATTGGGGTTGGCCTGCAGTGGTTGCTTTCTGCCAAGGACAGGAGAAAAGACTTTGCTGTGCTTTGTCATCTTGAAGAAGGGAATCTCCAAGGGCTTGAACTGAGCTTGCCTCCTGCCTGAAGTCACAGGGACACAAAGACTTCACCCCTTCTGTTTGCCTGCATCTGGAACTGCTGTTTTAGCTGCTAACAGAGGGAAATTGCAACACCGACGCCGGCGAGCGACGCCGTAACCTGCACCGAAGCCGTGGGCACCGCTCGTGAAGAGCACGACGCACCGCCCCGACTTGCACCGTAGGCCCGACGCCTGCCGACGCCGTGCGACATCGACTCCGAAGCCGTCATCGAGGCCGCTGCCTGCACCGGAGCCGAGGACACCGCTCGTGACGCTCACGACGCACCGTCCCGACTCGCACCGCAGCCCCGACTTCACCGACGCCAGGGCTTCATCATCGCGGAGCCGATCCTCGACGTGGGTGACCCCCGAATCCATCGACGCCGCACCATCGTAAGGAACCGACGCCTCGCCGCCATCCGTGACGTCACCTCCCCGACACAGTAAGGAACCGACGCCTCACCTCCCCTGCGCTGCAGTAAGGAACCGAGACATCACCTCCCCTGGGGTCGTAAGGAACCGACGCCGCCGGCGCCAACGAAGCATCACCTCCCCGACGCCGTGCACCGTCTTTGTTTTCATCGAATTCCAGGTACTGTTCTTTGTGGGTCTGCTCGACTCCGGGCCCGACGCCGCGCACCTCGCGGTCGGCGCCGTACTTTGGGATTTCCACCGGTCACGACGTCGTGATAACTCCAAGTGGAGTTATTTGTTGCTACAAGCTTTATTTGATTGACTATCCTATTTTTGAAGATAACGTGAACTGTCTCTATCATTTTAAGTCTATTTTTGATTACAGTATTGTGGATTTTTGCTATTGGGTCTTGTGATAAGTCTATATAAAGATTACTTATTTTTACATAAACAACCTGTGTGGTGTCCATCTGTAGTGTTTTCACTGTATTACTGTATGTGGTCACAAATGCTTTACACACTGCCTCTGAGATAAGCCTGTCTGCTCGTGCCAAGCTACCAGGGGGTGAGCAGGGGTTATTTTAGGAGTGTTTCCCCTTATCCTGACTAGAAGCAAGGGTCCCTATTTGGACAAAGGTGCAAACCATTGCCAACTAGAGACCCCCAGTTCTAACAGGGGGCATGGTGATGGGTGGTGATGGTGAGTGATGTGTGTGTTGGTGTGCAGGTGAGGGTGTGTTAGTGTGTGTTTTGCTGGGTGAATGTGAGGTAGGTATTTGTTGGTGTGCTGATGGTGTGTGGCTTGTGTGAGGGATGAGCTGTGGGTGTGTGGTTGCTGTCTCTTGGGTGCTGGCAGTGGAATGGCATTTGCAAAGGATCATGGTTGTGATTTGTGTCCTTTATATGGGTGGAGTTGTGGGTGTGTCTTTGTTCTCTGTCCCCACCCCCCCAGTATTTATTGGCTTTGTAATTGCTTGTTTGGCCTTTTTTTGTGTGATTTTTCCTTTGTACTGTCTGTGCATGTTGGAAATGTTCTTGTGACCGAGTCGGACCCTGCATTTGTCTCGTACGGTGTTCTCCGTTTCGTTCACTCTGTGTTTGTGCAGTTTTGTATGCTGCGTACGCGTCGGTCACGGTGTTTTGTGTTGCTTCGGCTCGGTTTTGTATGCGTGTCGGTCGTACGGCTTGTCCTCCGTCCGACTCGGTCGTGGTTTTCGCGCCTTGCATCGTACTTTGCGGTTTGGAGTTCGCGTGTACGTTTCGGTCGGATTTGTTCCGGGTGCGTGTCGGTCGGTTGGATTCGCGTGTTTTCCGACCGGATTGCTGTTTTCCGTGCGGCTCGGTCGTTCGACTTGGGTTCGGTACGTGTCGGTCGGATTTTGCACGCCTTGCATCGTACTTGGCGTGTCGGGCGCCACAGGTACGTGTCGGTCGGTATAATTTCCGGCTCCGAGTCGGTCGGTGCTTTTTCCGGCCCGAATCGGAATCGACCCCTAGGTGTCCAGGTGCCTACTCAACAAGGTGACTCAACAGACCTTCCTAACATTTAATTCTTGTTAGATAGATGTAACTGCCTGAATTTCTAACACACGTTGCAGCAACTCCCAACCTCAGACCAAATTGTCCTCATTTCATTGTAAGCATTGTAAGCAAGCTACAGTTCCATTCTTATTTTCCAGATGCAGAGGCGTTATTGTTTGTTTACTTGTCATATAGAATTGGATCTTGAAGAACATAACATAACATATAATAGACAAGTTTTGGTTTTAGATGCTGAATACTAATTTCATCTTCTGAACTGAGCTACGAATACATTTTATACAGCACAATATCCTCTACATTTGTCACCTGCTCTCTTTGTTGGTATGAATTGACAGTACGGTTCTAAAATTATGAACATACATAATATATGCTATAACTTACAGATTCATTTATCATCGTGACATACCACTTATTGTAACTTTGTCAATATACTTTTTGTAAGTTTGATTTTTAGCTTGACGTTTTTTATCTGTACATTCATTTTTGTGAACTATAATTAAAAACTTTAAAAGATCCACCAAGAACACAATGTCAGAAATACATGTTTACAATCCATTCCTTTCTTTTGAGTTTGCATTTTTAACAGGATACCATGAAGTGCTGCAGGCTTATTTTTAATCCCTCCTGAATTCAACAAAATGCTAAAATATTTGGATTTCTCCTTGATAAATTACTTCCAAAGTATTCTGATTGCATCTTGCACCTAATGTGCACCACCATGGGTGCTAACTTGAATTTTCAGCATGAAGCAAACATCCATTTCCCTTCCACACCCACACACAAAAAGATGAATCATTGCTTTTTTAATGTGTTTTTTTAAATATTTTAAGAGGCCCTGAAAAAGTTTCCAAAAGCTAAAGAGATTTTTCAATAAATTATTTAAAGAGGTGTCAATATTTCTCTGATAAAAGGTCTATTGCCTTACAAAGGAATAAAATTAAGGCAATTTTGCAGTACTTGTAGAAAACAAGATGCTAGTATCTCTAAATTTCTGCCTATATTTGAAAATGCACAATGGCCTTTAATTCCTTCCACTGTGTGCCACATTAGCAACCAATACAGCTCAGTATAAAGTTTCAATATAAATGAAACCGGAATGTCTATGTCCACAGACACTATTTGTCAAGATAGGAACAGATCTTGCAAATTAGGCCGTTTTGGGACATTGTAATTGAACAAGCCACAAGGTATATACCATGGTGCAAGATGTTCACATTGATTATTTTGGAAATGCAATACATCAGATCTGGGAGTACCCGTCAGAGTGATTGAAAATGTAGGGCCTCATTTACCAGGCTGCTGCGCCACCGGAGTGTCACCTTTTTTTTACACTCTGGTGGCGAAGTGTGCTGGCCTATATTTACAAGGCCACGCAAAGCCACTCAGCGTTGCTTTTCATGGCTTTGTAAATATGGTCCCCTTTCACGCATTACTCTGCAGGAAAGGGGCATTCCAACGGTGTTGCTGTGGGTGTTCCCAGCAACATCCATGGAATCTGATGCATTCCAAGATCTACAAGGTATCGTAAACCTGGGAATGCGTCAGATTCCTACGCCTCTACAGGGGAGGCGTAGGAGTGGCGTAATGAAGAGAAATACTTTTATCTCTCCTCGTTTTTCCTTTTTCTTTCTGCAGCACACATGGAAAGAGGAAAACACCTCTCGAGATTGTTTTTGTGCAGGAATGTATCCCTTCCGGCACAAAAACAATCATCCCTGCAATGTAGGCACCTTTCCACCATGGTGCAAGGGTGCCTTCATTGGTGCATGGCAGCCCATCGTGCGCCAGCACAGGGGAAAAGGACAGGCATGCGCCATATATCATTGATACAGCGCATTCCTGCCCTTTTCTTTTGATGCATGCCAGCGCTGCAAGATTCCTTGCTGTGCTGCCCTGTGCCAAAACCTCATAAATGAGGCCCGAAGTTTCTCCTTTCTGAGCAAGGCTGACATATGAGGTAACATCCTCTTCAGATAAAGTAGATGCCACAGGGTCTACTTAGTCCTCCAATGGAATAGTAAAATTAGCATCCAGTGGAAGTGTAACAGTAGAATCAATACTTTAGGACTGGTGGTTCCAACGACCACAGTCCACATAGGAAGAGCCTCACTACAACACTTGTTTAAAGAATTCTTCCAGTCCTCTAGGTTTGCAGGCAACAAGAATTTTACTCAGCAGCAGGTTGCAGATTCTCTGTTTTAAGGGCTCTTCAGCCTCTAAGCACTTTCTGGCCCAGAAGACAGGCTCCACAGCGCTTTGGAGACCAAAGAACATCATAGAGTTCACGGTGCCTAGCAACATTGAGAAGGCTCTCTTCTGTTGCCCTGACAACAAGCCCTGTCAGAGGTCAGTGCCCCTCTCCTTGTTCTTCCTGGTCAGGCATAGCAGGTATCATCCATCTTCTCTTCTTTTTGAACTGAGGGTGAGCGTTATCTTCAAATATGGCAGGCTAATATGTCATAGGTATCCATGAGTGAAGTACTAGCTGGTCCTAACATGGTGCACTCCATTGTACAACAGAATGATGTAAGCAAATACCCTTGAGACTCATGATTGGAGAAATCCACAAACCACCAGCGGCGGCTCCTCTGTTATGGCGGAGGAGCGTCGCCCCGCCTGCTGGTAGTGCAGCAGGCACACACATTAAGAAAATGGTAATAAATACCATTTTATTATAATGTGTCCCAGGCTCGCGCTGTTACAGCGCAAGTGAAGGGGGCAGGGCTGATTAGTGCAATTGCACTATTAATGCAGCCCCCTGCCAGTGCACATAGCAGATTGGCTGGCTGTCTAGAGCCAGCCAATCTGACATGCGCACTTCAGAGTCTGCAATCCCAGGGCTGAGAAACAGCCGAGGGACTGCAGCCGCAGGCCCCCAGCCTTAATGAGCGCTGGGTTAGCCTGCTTCAACCAATCCTGGAGCTGATTGGTTGGTTTCACGTTGTACAAGGGAGAAGTCCTTCCCTTTCCGCCTGAGTCAGCGCCGAGGAGAGCGTCATGAGGACGAAGGAGAGACCGCATTCAGAGCCTGCGTGCCAGCAAGTCCAACATATATGGTGGGTGTTTTGCGCATCGAGCCCCACCATATTGTAATGTTGGCGGCCGCCGCTGCAAACCACACTCTTCACACCAAGGTGGCAGGAGTCACAGCAAGTCCAGTCAGCCCCCTTCTTGACAGTAAACCACACTCTGATGTCAATCCTCTTTTGCAAAGTAAATGGCAGGGATATCTGTGGGTCATGGCCCCTGTGTGTCCCTAAGACAAAGGCGGGGTGCAAGGATTTGCTTTGTCCATGACAGGTTAGTGACAGACTTTAGGAATCTGCTCTCCCTAATATTTCCCATTTTGGTAAAGTGGATGTAAAGAACATAGCCCCCTCCACAAACACAGTGCAGCTAACTTTGAGATTGCAATTCAAAGTCGGCCATTGGAATGCACAAAAGTGGTTTACGGTTCGTAATTACTATTATAAACCTCAAAGCACACGTGGTGAAGCTTTACTATAACAAGAGGAAGATGAAAGCAAAAAGGTCCACTCCTCTACTGACATTTGCAAAGTTATGCTCCAAAGCTTTGCGATGGTTTTTATAGTTGCAAAGCATGGAAGGGTTTGTGCCTTTTGAAGGCAAGCACTAAGCATTCACAAAGTGCAAGCTGCCCAAGTTTACAGCTGACATTCAGCTGCTCCAGGCTGTTTCTTCCTGCAGACAACCTGGGGGGCACAGTGGTCCACAGACTTCATGCACTCCCTGAGCTCAGATTGGCAGAGTGCAATTTGACATCGCAATACTGACATACCGCAAATTCAAATTCAGGGGTGGAAGCCTGCTGTCCTGTGTAGCCTTCCATCACAGCATTTGCAGCAGGTTAAAAGGAGTTGCAAGGTGATTACATTAATGAGGTGGGTGGTTTGCAACTTTTGTGAAGTATTGCCTTGCAATGTGAGGCTTTATGCAGTATTCTGTTTTTTGCTCTACACCGCCTTGTGACGGTTGCAGCTGAAGGCTGGTGTGGAGCTAACACTCTATGGAATGTTGTGATTTGAATTGTCGGGAGTTGGGGTTTCAGGACAAGGAGAGTGTGCCTGTGAGCAGCTCAGGGTGGTTTCTGTACTATGGACTTACCTGAATAAACATCGCAACAGAAACGTTCTGGCTGCGGTGTTCATTTACCACATATTTTAGTATCACTTACACCTCAAAGGAAGAGGCTGGCCACAGCGCATTGATAATATTGGGCTAAAACCCACTCTTTTGCGAATCAGGCTCCATAACTTTTTACAATATCTGACAAGGGAAACCAAAGTAATTTCTTAGAAGGATGAGCTAGCAAGAGAATCTTTATTACCCTTTCGCCCCTCCCTCGCTTTAATTAATTACAACTGAGATATCTCTGCCTCACCCAGACACCAATCCCAAGCAACTGCATCCAATAAAAACATCTCTCCCCGCTACTCCTCCTGTCTTTTTTTGTCTCCTACCTAGACAGGGGGCCTTGCTGACCGATGCAACAAGATCATGGAAGTGAAGCTCAGAGAGATTGTTGGAGGTTGAGATGCGGTGTTGGGGGGTGTCTGTTTGCCGAGAACCAGGGCCAGGCTGTTCGATCAGGTTTGCTGCGGTGCAGCAGATGCTTGTGTCAGTGTGGTACCCCTTGACGAAGTCAAGTGGGTACAAAGCGGGGCACGGCTTGAACAGACTCTCCTGATGTCGGGTGGGAAGGTCGCGTTTGGGCAAATTTTATATTTCCTTCAGATCTGCCAGTTGCGGCTAATGATTGGGGAAATGGACATTTCTCCAATTGGATAGTAATTTTGGGTTACTGAAGCATATTGGTCGGTGATTTGGTCCCAGTAACTAAATATAGGGGCTGGGGACAGAGTTATCGAGTGTTGGGGAAATGGGCAGAAAAAAGGAAGCATGTTAACCACTCCTTTTTGTCTAGGTCCTATACCAGCAAAATTCCCTGTAAGTGGTGGGAATATGCCTGGTTCCGTAGCACCCCTTATGTCTCAGATAGAGATTCAGGATATGTTTGAGGCTGCAGTTACAAAGGTGTTAGCCTCATCTAAAGCCAAGAATAGTGGCAAAGTTTCTAAAAAAGGAGAGGAGATGGATTCATCATCCTCTGATTCTGAAAAGCCATCCACTCATACAGGGAAATATCTCAGGAGAGAGGAGATGTGGGATACCCTGGCTCACGTGAGGCATACCCTGGGGTTTTCTCCCTTTCAAGTAGAGAATGACAATGATATTCTCTTCCCACAGTATATCAAGCCGTGTGCCGTTCCAATGCCATTTCATGGAGCAATTTAGGATATGGTCATGGCAGAGTGGAAGGAAGTGGATAAGGTTGCTGTACCGCATTTTCTCCAGAAGCTTTACATGTTGGAAGATGATGATGTGCTTCCACACATGAAGGTGAATGCAATCTTGACCACTCTTATTGGTAAAGCAACAATTAATCTGGAGGACTGCTCCCCTTCTTACCCTTCTGATAAAAAAGTGGATGCCTTTGCAGCTGAAAATTTGGCACTCAAGGCTAGTGTGTATGCTGCATATACCGCTCAGTCAGTTATTATTGACTTTGATCATCTAGCGGTGGCTATTCAGGAGGGTCTGGAGTGTTCTGAACTTTACGCAGGCATGGAGCAACTAGCATATTAGCTGATATCGCTTTGGATGTGGTTAAAGCAACTGCAATATCTTCAGGTTCCTGTGTGGCGGAATGAAGTAACCTCTGGATGAGGGAATGGAGAACGGAGGCTGTAGAAAATAATGCATTGATAAAAATCCTATTTACAGGAAAGATACTGTTTGTGGAGCAATTGGATTCAATTATATCAAAGGCTTTCAAGGACCTTAAACACGTTCTGCCTTACAAAGAGAGAGCTTAGTCCAGGATACTTTGGGATAGGCATGTTAGATCTTCTCCTCATCAAGATTCCAAGTCATGTGTAGCTCGAAAGCAGAAGTACCAGCCGAAGAGGTTCTCTCCCAAGAAGGAAACCAGTAACAAAGGTACAACTAAAAAGAGGTTCTGAGAACTGTGGTTCCTCCAGAATATTTCCAGTAGGAGGACGACTACGTCACCTTCTGGACTCTTGGCTCCTTGATGTCATAGACAAGTGGTTTCTGGGCATAATCAACAGAGGTTATGCAATAGACATTCGATAACGATCTCTAAGAACAAAGGTGAAGATCACACATCTACTATCAGCAGACCCCAAATGACTCTCATGCAAGTAGTGGATTTGTTGCTTAAAAAGAGAGCCATTGTCAAAGTACCTTCCAGGGAAAGAGGCACAGGTGCGTTCTCTATCCTCTTCTTGGTACAGAAAGTTTTGGGGGCAAACAGAACTGTTTTAGATTTAAGATGAGCCAATTCTTGGATACGGACTCTTCACGTCCGCATGGTGAATCTTCAATCCATGATTCCACTAATAAGATCTTAATAAGATCAGAGGATTAGTTCACATCTATAGATCTAGAGGATGCATATCTACATGTACCCATAAAAAGGTCTCCTCAAACGTTTTGCAATAATCTCTAGAAAACAATCACTATCAGTTTTGAGTTCTTCCTTTTGGGCTCAAATCTTCCCCCAGGGTCTTCACCGAAGCTTCAGCACCTCTATTATCCCTTCTTCATGCGAGGGGATTCTTGTCCATCCTTAACTCAACAATTGGTTGATCCCGGTGCCTTCGGAGGGCTTGCTGTTGTCCAATACAAACAGAGTGTTGAAGGTGCTTCAATCTCATTGCTTTTTCATAAATGGGTAAAAGTCCAAGTTAAGACCAGTGCAAGATCTCACAATTCATAGGATCAAGGTTTCACACTCTTCAGTGGAAGGTTCTGCTTTCACTTGCTCAGGTTGCAAAGATTCAGTTACATATTTTGGACCTGGTGGCACCCAAGCAGCTAGGGTTCAGGGAGACTTGGCTTTGACTGCTTTTCTAGTTCCAAGGGCCCGGTTCCATCTCCACAAGTTGGTACCATGGATTTCTCCTCAACTAGAATCTGAGTTCTCAGGATCTAACACGTGCCATTCCAGTCACCCAACAAGTGAGAGACGATCTGTTGTGGTCGATAGACTCAACCAATCTCCTAAAGGGAGTTCAGTTGGATCTTCCAGATCAAGTGATTATTACAACAGATGCCAGTCTGTCAGGTTGGGAAGCATGGGAAGATGTGATGAAGGTGCAGGGGTCCGAAGCGATCTTTATGCTGGAGGGAGCTAGAAGCAGTGAGAAGGATTTTTCTCACTTGCAGCGCTCAGATAAAGGAGAATTGTGTCTTAATTTGGACAACCATGGCCTACATAAACAGGCAAAGAGTCTGAGCAGTATAGCTCACAGGATCTTTTCTTCGGCACAGAGTTCTCTTCTGTCTCTGAAGACGAATCACATTCAGGGCATTTCCAATGGGGCAGCAGATAATCTCAGCAGAGATATTCCTTCTTCTCTAAAGTTTTATCTACATCTGGGAGTCTTCCCGCTGGGGTCTACAGTTGGGGATCTTTTTGCCTCCGGTCTCAATGCCAAAGTTCAGAAGTTCTGTGCAAGGGAAAGGGGCAATCAGGCTTGGGCAATAGGTGCTCTCTCATATCAGTGGCCGAAGGGCCTCTTTTATAACTTTCTCCCATTCCCTCTCATCAGGTCTTTCCTTGTGCAAGTGGGGAAGTAACAAGTGGATGTGGTGTTGATTGCTCCTCTTTGGTCACAGGCCAATTGGTCTCCCCTATTATTGATGATGCAGGTGTCTCCTCGATGGTTACTTCCCCTGGTTCCGTCTCCTTTAAACTTTCCAATCTTAAGGTGGGAGTCTCTGCGGAAACTCCGCTTGACAGGTTGGAGGTTGAGAATAGGGGGCTGAGAGGTCAAGAACTTCCAGAAGGCCTACTGGCTATATTGCAGGCTTCCAGAAAGTGGTCAACTCAAAGATTTCTATAATAGACACTGGGGTTCTTTATCACGGTAGTGTGAGAAGAAAGGTTTAGATCCCACGTTGGTCAGTCTGATCCTGATTATGGAATTTTGGCAGGAAGAATCACAGTTGGGTTTGACTGTGGATTCCCTTAGGGTGCAATGGGTGGTAATCCAGGCATTTAGGGGGCCATGAAAGAATTTGGCAGAAGAGGAGGGGTTGGCGTCTAGACAGTTGAAAGGTTTGCCAAATACATGTTCTAGCCCATTCAGATCTGTTCCTGCCTGGGATTTAACTTTGATTTTAGAGGCATTGACTAAGACTCTGTTTGAGCCTTTAGAACAGGTGGACTTGCAGTGTCTAACTCTAAAGAATGCCTTTCTGGTCAACATTACATCAGCCAGGACGTTGGGGGAGTTAGGGGCTTTATCATGTAAGTTTCTCTTCTGCAAAGTTTTTTCAGACAGAGTGGTGCTGGTTCCGGTCCCTTTCTTTGTTCCAAAAATCAAATTCCCTTTCCACGAGCAACCAGAGGTGATTTTAGCAGAGCTTTTCCCATCTCCCTCTATGGAAGAGGAAGCAACGTTGCACTTGTTAGATGTGAAGAGGGCTCTCCTTATCTACTTACAAAGGGTACAAAACTTTAGGAACGTAGACTCTTTGTGAATTCTAGTACAGGAAAAAGGGGACGAAGCCAGCAAGGGCAACTTTGAGCCGATGGATCAGGTCCTTTATTACAAAGGCCTAATGACAATAACATGCTCCTCTGCACACCTTCTCTTACATCAACTACCCCATTCAAACCTTTTGCTTCAACTTGCTTCCTGGCCATCCATTACCTGTTCAATCTAATTCTTGCAACTCTACCTCTGAGTATAGTGAACGGAGAAACACCAATGCTAATGTGAGGTCTAATCCTCATCGACCACAACTTGTCCCCCACAAACTTTTCTCCAACTGACCCCATTGATCAACACCAACTGAAGTTGGTCTTTCACCATCCGATTTAACTTTTCTACGAAACCATTACTCATAGATTGGTAAGAAGACATTCTTACGTGTTTGACCCAGGACTATCATCTCCAGGGATACTGGTTGCGTACCCTTGCTGTAACTAGCACCTCAGGATATTCTTCCTTCAAGAATAATTCTTGCATAAATTCAATAACTCCACGGGTGGGCACATTCTCTACAAACTTGATTTACAGGTATTTTGACATATAATCTACCCTGACTACAGCGTACTTAAGAATCTCATCCAACACATCCATCAGACCAGAGATGTCCCAGGCCACCTAACTTTAAGGAGTTAAATAACATCCACTGATTCTACCGATGGAACAGTTATCTCTATTTTATCACATAGGGACCGCACTCGGGCACAAAACGTTCAATAGCCTTATGCACAACTGGCCACTAAAAATCCACCCTCTCTCTGTGCTTTATTGCCATAATACCCAAATGCCCTTGATAAGCTAAATTCTACACTTTAGGTTGTAGGTCTTCTGGAACAAATAACAATCCACCTCTCCTGATGAGTCCTTTATCACACGCCAGCTCAATCCCCAAATATGCAAATGACACCAACTCAGTACATAACTCCTTAACTGCTGACGGCCAACCCCTGACGATTTGCTCTTTCAGTTCATTCAACAATGGATCGCGTGTCAAACTTTGCCTCCATTCATCTTCTGACAAGATAATGCACACCACCTCAATATCATCATCTGCAAAACTATCTCCATCCAGCTCATCTTTGACGGTAACCAGGACAATCTGCTGTAAAATACTTAGAACTTGGGACATGTTCCAACTTTTAAGAAAACTCCTGCAATCTGTAAGTACGTGCGTAAGAGATATTTATAGGTCCACCTATTTAAAACCATACACAATATATGAAAAATTGAAATCATACATTAAAAAGAAAAAGACCTTATATAAACTATCCTACCCCTCTTCTCATTGTTAAAGATAAATATTTTGTCACTTGACTCAGTTATATAAAAGCATACACAGTACATAAAACCTTAAAATATTACAATCAATAGGAGGTGTCGACCAACTTTATATTGTTGTACAATTTTCCTTCCCATCTGTTGATTGCTAAAGATAAAAATGTAATCGCTTGTCCGACTAGTTTGGGTGTCGAGCCGTGAAAGCAGAAAGGAATAGCCTTACGTACAGTTCTTATCCCTTCTGTATTGAAGGAGTTTTTCAACAGTTTCTTTCTAATATCTGTTAGTTCAGGGCATAAGCACTGTTAGAACTGGGGGTCTCTAGTTGGCAATGGTTTTCACCTTTGTCCAAATAGGGACCCTTGCTTCTAGTCAGGATAAGGGGGATACACTTCTAAAATAACCCCTGCTCACCCCCTGGTAGCTTGGCACGAGCAGACAGGCTTATCTCAGAGGCAGTGTGAAAAGCATTTGGGAACACATACAGTAATACAGTGAAAACACTACAGATGGACACCACACAGGTTGTTATGTAAAAATAAGTAATCTTTATATAGACTTATCACAAGACCCAATAGCAAAAATCCACAATACTGTACTCAAAAATAGACTTTAAAAGGTTATAAAATAGTTCAGTTCTCTCAAGTTGTAAATGCGACACTTTACTCTCAATGTACCTTGAATGCGTAACGCAAAGAAAACAAAAGGGTCGCAGGGAAGGTGATCTTACACTCAGGGGAGTGGATGCGTCGGTTCCTTACTGCTGCGCAGGGGAGTTGATGCTCGCTTCCTTACTGTGTGTGGAGGTGATGCGTCGGTTTCTTACTGCTTTCCGGTGCGATGCGATGGCACCTCGATGCGATACTCTTCTCCGGTACGATGCGACAAAATGGCGTCTTGGTTGCGATGTGACGTTGGTGTGATGCGTGCACGCCCGACGGCCGTGCGGCGACTCGATGATCTTTGGAGCCGCGACAGGCCCTGCGACGCGCTTCTCCGGTGATGCGACGATGACCTCTGTGGCAGCGTCCCGCTTCTCCGGTGATGCGCCGCGCTTCGGCGATGCGAGGATGACAGCGGTAGCGGCGTCTCGCTTCCTTGGCGATGCGATGACCGCGGCTGCGGCGGCGACACGCTTCTCGTTGTTGCGTCGCGCTTCCAGCTCCCAGCGACACGCAGTCTCTCAGAAGGCCCAGCACAACAGCAGGCACTTCAATTCCCAGCAAGGGAATGCAGGGGGAGCTGGTTGGTGAAGTCTTGTATCCCTGAGACTTCAGGCAGGAGGCAAGCTCTAGTTCAAGCCCTTGGAGATTCTCTTCTTCAAGATGACAAAGCACAGCAAAGTCTTTTCTCCTGTCCTTGGTAGAAAGCAACCACTGCAGGCCAACCCCAATCAGCAAAACAGCACAGGGGCAGTACTCCTCCTTCAGCTTCTCCGGTTCTTCTCCTTGGCAACAGGTTTCTTGATTTCCCAGAAGTGATCTAATTTCCTAGGGGTCTGGGTCCCCTTTTATACACAGTTTCTCTTTGTTCTCTGAAGGCAGAGAGGCCTTTGCCTAGTCCAAAACCAGTTCTGGTCAGTCCTGGAGCACTTTGTTTTTCTGACTCCTTCTTTCCTTTGTAAGTGAGGGGCAGAGCCATCAGACGCCCGGCAGGAGGTGGAGCCAGCATTGTGGAAGGCAGGCACAGCCCTATTCAGACCCAGGTGCAACTCCTCCCTCCACTCTGGATGCAGATCTTTCTATTCAGCCCTGTGCTGACTCACCCTGTCTCCTGTAGCCACCCCCAGCCCCTGTCACTCAATCTCCAGACAAGGAATACACAACCTAGCAGAGGCAGGCTTGGAAGTTTAGGCAAGAAAATACCCACTTTCTAAAAGTGGTATTTTCAAACACAGAATGTTAAAACCAACTTCACTAAAAGATGTATTTTATCATTCTGAGTTCAGGCATACTAAATTCGTTTTTCTACCATGTTCCCTGGGTCAGTTAGGATTATAAGGTGTAATAATCAAACTGCCCATTCTGGCCTATGGAGAACAGGTAGCCTTGCAATAGTTAAAATCGAAAATGGCTGTAATTCACTATTAGGACATGCCACACACACCAGGGCATGTCCTACCTTATACTTACAATGCACCCTGCCCTTGGGCCTACCTTAGGGGTGTCTGATATGAAGATAAGGGAAGGTTTAGGGACTGGCAAGTGGGTGCACTTGCCAAGTCGACATGGCAGTCACAGACCGCACACAGGCTCTGCAATGGCAGGCCTGAGACACATTTTACAAGCTGCTTCTGTGGGTGGCACAACCAGTGCTGCAAGCCCACTAGCAGCATTGGATTTACAAGCCCTGGGCACACTCAGTGCACTGTACTAGGGACTGACAAGTAAACCAATCATCCAATCATGGAGTCACTAATCCATACATCAATTTACAGTAGGGAGAGCATATGTACTTTAGCACTGATCAGCAGTGGCAAAGTGCCCAGAGTCATAAAACCAACAAAAACAGGTCAGAGAAAATACAGGAGGAAGGCAAAAAGTTCAGGGATGCCCCTGCAAAAAGGGCCAAGTCCAACACAACCCCCTTCCAGCCAAAACGCAGGGGAGACCAATCACTACCCTGATGGGCTTCCCTGCTTTGGGCGATAGAACCTGGACCCTGGCCCGCAACAGCAGGGGCATACTCCAGTTCTATGCCAATCTGAACCTATTTGGATCCCTCTGTCCATACTCTCAGGGCCCACTAAGCTAACCCATAGGGAACCCTTATCCTCACCTGTGGACACCATCTGAGCAGCACCTAACCTTAGCTTGCTCACAGGTGTGTCCCAACAGACAGAAAGCAAGCCACAGTGGCCACTGACAGTGGTCAGGGATGAGACCCAGGCCTTATGCCTCTCAGGGCTCTCAAACTTCTGTGGCGTCAGAGAGCGGGGGGCAGTAGCCCCAGGTGCTTGTCCATTCTCCCTCCTGTCAGGTCAGGTATGACATCCTGACACTGATCTACCAGCCCCGGGCCTGTACGCGGCGGCTGGACTGGAGACTGGGGGGCTTGCCCACACCCGGTCCTCCTCCTTGGGGCTCTGTACCCTCCCACCTGGAGCGGTACCCCCTTCCAGAATTGTCAGGGCACCTGTGGCCGGTGTCCTGCACAATTCGCCCACCAGTTCAGGGGTTTTATCCTGCAACTGGGCGTCCAGGTCAGGGGGGACACCCTGAACCTGGTCCTCCAATCTAGGGTCTAAACCCTCTAGTTGAACCGGGGTCAGAGGCGAGGACTCCCTCCCTCGGCACCCCCTTCCAGAGTACTGCCCCCTCCCATCAGGAGCGGTACCCCCTACCAGAATTGTCAGGGCACCTGTGGCAGGTGTCCTGCACAATTCGCCCACCAGTTCAGGGGTTCTATCCTGCAACTGGGATCCCAGCTTAGGGTCTGTACCCTTAGACTGGGCAGAGGTCAGGGGTGAGGCTGCCCTCTCCCTGCCTCCCTCAGTGGGGCCCTGCACCCTCCCACCTGGAGTGGTGCCCCCAGAAGACAAACTGGTATCCGCCCCTTCCTCCAGGTCAGGGGGGACACCCTGAACCTGGCCCTCCAACCCAGGGTCTGTACCCTTAGGCTGGACCTGTGCCTGGCATCCCAGGACTTCCGGGAGGGTACACCAACCCCCCCCAAGGGAAACACACTCCTCTAGAGTTGTGTAATAATCTGCCTGGCGCACCAGGACTTCCTGGGGAGCACGCATGCCCCCCCAGAGGGTAACACATCTCTCATGTGTTGTGTGACAGTCCGCCTGGCGCAGATCTCCCGACCCCTGTCCATCTGACAGCGCGTGAAGATCCCCCAGGACAGAAGTGGTGTCACCATGGTCATTCACTGGTGACTCAGCCCTTCTGGCTGGTCCCTGACCCACTGGTTCTTCCACTGGGGACACTCTCCCCCTCTCACCCCTCACTCTGGACTTCTGCACCCTCCCAACTGGAGCAGCACTGCCAGACACCAGAAACACTGGAGCTCCATTTACAGACGCTCCAGGTTCTCTAGACACTAGGAGATCCTCCTCAACAGGCGGCCCATCAGGACAGCCTAGGCTCCCTACCTGGTGTTCCCTTAAAGAACCATCCAGGCTCTGAGACTGGGTTTCGGGCACCTTGGGACACGCAGCCCCACACTCACTCCTTCTCCACTGAGACAGGACGTGAGTCCCTACACCCCTCCCATTACCACAGGACCTAGCTGGGCTACACTGAACCTCTCCCACCACTCTGGGTTGGAAGACACTAGAGCCCCTCCTCTTAGGGTCACTCCCCAATGCCTCTTCAGACCCTCTGGAATCCACCAAAAGGTCTGCCTCCAATGTGAGCTCCCTGAGGTCAGAGAACTCACTCTCCAACAGGTGTTGGCATAGCTCTGGAAAACAGGGACTTACAATATGCTCTCCCAAAATTGGATCACACAGTCCCCCCCAGGGGTTAACCAAACTATCCTTCACCTCACCATCCAGTGCCTCGCACACGTACCCCACACCACTCTTCTGAGATTGGCAAGACAGTATCTGACTGTCTCTGTCACTCAACCCACACTCTTCTGGGCGGTCTTCACACTCACATACCAGGACTTCAACTGTGGGGGAACCACTCTCCCTGCACCTCCCATCTAGAGTCAGTAGAATGTCCCTCCTGCTACTAGGACCATGAATCCCTGCGTCAGTTTCCCTATTCCTCTCAGGGACACTGCGCACTACTGGAGCTACCTCATGTCCTTGAACCTCCTGGTGTATGTTAACCCCCTCCAAGTCAGACACCACATCTCTGGGTGTGTGCACGACTCTCTCAGCACTGAATAACTTAATTTTGCTGCCACCAGAGGGAGGAATCCCTAAGCCCCTGGCTTTGAACTCCAGCTCCCTCACCACTCTCTCATGCTCTAAAAGCATCCTTTTTTCTTCCATGGCCAACCTCTTACTTTCCAACTCCAATTTCTTGTGCTCAAGGCTATCATGGCTTTCCTGTTTCAGTTTGGCCATTTCCATTTCATGCATCCTGCTTTTGTCCCTGTCCTCCAGCTCCTCTGGAGACAGGCCCTTTGAGAAACACTGCTGCCCTCCCTGGAAGGCACTCTCCTCCCGGGTAAGCCTAATGGCCCTTCAAGCTGCTCATCTAAATTCTCTGCCTCCTCCACAGGCTCCTCGGGCTGCCCACCGGCATTCCGTGCTTCCAACCAGGCCCTCAGCGCCTTTTGAAGCTCCTCCTTCCTGGTGAGGCCTCTCATAGAGATTTTAAACTTTTTACAAACGGCTTTGAGCTCTGGCACAGTGTAGGTATCAACCCTATCTTCTTCAAATTCAATATCTGCAGGTGCAATGGATCCTCTTTTTACTCATTGTAAAAATTGGCAGTTCTCAACAAAAATAAAGGTTCCCAGGAAAAAAAAGTCCTTTCAAAATGTATGTGGTCGCGTATTGGTCTGCACTCACTAGTAGTGTACACCAATCACTGTATATGAATCACAAATGCATGTCCAAATCCTCACCGCTGACCACCAATGTTAGAACTGGGGGTCTCTAGTTGGCAATGGTTTGCACCTTTGTCCAAATAGGGACCCTTGCTTCTAGTCAGGATAAGGGGGATACACTCCTAAAATAACCCCTGCTCACCCCCTGGTAGCTTGGCACGAGCAGACAGGCTTATCTCAGAGGCAGTGTGTAAAGCATTTGGGAACACATACAGTAATACAGTGAAAACACTACAGATGGACACCACACAGGTTGTTATGTAAAAATAAGTAATCTTTATATAGACTTATCACAAGACCCAATAGCAAAAATCCACAATACTGTACTCAAAAATAGACTTTAAAAGGTTATAAAATAGTTCAGTTCTCTCAAGTTGTAAATGCGACACTTTACTCTCAATGTACCTTGAATGCGTAACGCAAAGAAAACAAAAGGGTCGCAGGGAAGGTGATGCGTCGGTTCCTTACACTCAGGGGAGTGGATGCGTCGGTTCCTTACTGCTGTGCAGGGGAGATGATGCTCGCTTCCTTACTGTGTGGGGAGGTGATGCGTCGGTTTCTTACTGCTTTCCGGTGCGATGCGACAAGATGGCACCTCGATGCGATACTCTTCTCCGGTACGATGCGACAAAATGGCGTCTTGGTTACGATGTGACGTTGGTGTGATGCGTGCACGCCCGACGGCCGTGCGGCGACTCGATGATCTTTGGAGCCGCGACAGGCCCTGCGACGCGCTTCTCCGGTGATGCGACGATGACCTCTGTGGCAGCGTCCCGCTTCTCCGGTGATGCGCCGCGCTTCGGCGATGCGAGGATGACAGCGGCAGCGGCGTCTCGCTTCCTTGGCGATGCGATGACCGCGGCTGCGGCGGCGAAACGCTTCTCGTTGTTGCGTCGCGCTTCCAGCTCCCAGCGACACGCAGTCTCTCAGAAGGCCCAGCACAACAGCAGGCACTTCAATTCCCAGCAAGGGAATGCAGGGGGAGCTGGTTGGTGAAGTCTTGTATCCCTGAGACTTCAGGCAGGAGGCAAGCTCTAGTTCAAGCCCTTGGAGATTCTCTTCTTCAAGATGACAAAGCACAGCAAAGTCTTTTCTCCTGTCCTTGGTAGAAAGCAACCACTGCAGGCCAACCCCAATCAGCAAAACAGCACAGGGGCAGTACTCCTCCTTCAGCTTCTCCGGTTCTTCTCCTTGGCAACAGGTTTCTTGACTTCCCAGAAGTGATCTAATTTCCTAGGGGTTTGGGTCCCCTTTTTATACACAGTTTCTCTTTGTTCTCTGAAGGCAGAGGGGCCTCTGCCTAGTCCAAAACCAGTTCTGGTCAGTCCTGGAGCACTTTGTTTTTCTGACTCCTTCTTTCCTTTGTGATTGAGGGGCAGAGCCATCAGACGCCCGGCAGGAGGTGTAGCCAGCATTGTGGAAGGCATGCACAGCCCTATTCAGACCCAGGTGCAACTCCTCCCTCCACTCTGGATGCAGATCTTTCTATTCAGCCCTGTGCTGACTCACCCTGTCTCCTGTAGCCGCCCCCAGCCCCTGTCACTCAATCTCCAGACAAGGAATACACAACCTAGCAGAGGCAGGCTTGGAAGTTTAGGCAAGAAAATACCCACTTTCTAAAAGTGGTATTTTCAAACACAGAATGTTAAAACCAACTTCACTAAAAGATGTATTTGATCATTCTGAGTTCAGGCATACTAAATTCGTTTTTCTACCATGTTCCCTGGGTCAGTTAGGATTATAAGGTGTAATAATCAAACTGCCCATTCTGGCCTATGGAGAACAGGTAGCCTTGCAATAGTGAAAAACGAAAATGGCTGTAATTCACTATTAGGACATGCCACACACACCAGGGCATGTCCTACCTTATACTTACAATGCACCCTGCCCTTGGGCCTACCTTAGGGGTGTCTGATATGAAGATAAGGGAAGGTTTAGGGACTGGCATGTGGGTGCACTTGCCAAGTCGACATGGCAGTCACAGACCGCACACAGGCTCTGCAATGGCAGGACTGAGACACATTTTACAAGCTGCTTCTGTGGGTGGCACAACCAGTGCTGCAAGCCCACTAGCAGCATTGGATTTACAAGCCCTGGGCACACTCAGTGCACTGTACTAGGGACTGACAAGTAAACCAATCATCCAATCATGGAGTCACTAATCCATACATCAATTTACAGTAGGGAGAGCTTATGCACTTTAGCACTGATCAGCAGTGGTAAAGTGCCCAGAGTCATAAAACCAACAAAAACAGGTCAGAGAAAATACAGGAGGAAGGCAAAAAGTTCAGGGATGACCCTGCAAAAAGGGCCAAGTCCAACAAGCACGGTACATGCTCCAGTGTTTCAGCTTCTGCATTACAAAAACACTGGCGCAGCCGGAACAGGTAACAGCGGTGTGGCTATGGGCGGGGCAATGGGGGAGAAGGTGACAGACGTCGGGATAGAGAAAGTAAAATAAAAAAATATATAAAATTAATTACCTTGCACTCGCCTTATCGCTGAGTCAGCGATGCGGCGAGCACAAGGTAAGTGGTTATATTTATTTTTTTAATTGACTTTCTCTATCCCTTCGTTTGTTGCCTTGTCCCTCTCGTCCTGCCCTGGCCCACCACTGTTACGTGTGCCGGCCACTCCTGCAAAGGCCGCACATGCTCTTAGTACTTAGGGGTTGTTTCCATTGACCGTCAAACTTGAGAAATGGCAAGTAAAAGGGTCTAAAACGGAAAAAGGTGCAGATAATCTTGGAGTTCAGGTTGAGGTCCAAGGATGATTGCCTTTGAAATGAGTAGGACTTCATAGTATACAGACTGCTTTTATGTTGAGATGCCCTCTCTACATCAAGGAGGCAGCTGGCCATTTTTTACACTATATTTAGCGCAAAATGCGTCTTAGTCAATATTTTTTACACAAGGACACATTTTGCGGTACAAAAAAACTCCATAAGGACTGTATACAGCAGTCAGTAGCGTTCTGTTGTTTCTGCATGTTTCTTATCAATGTACCATTTGTGGTAAAAAATTTACAGCGAATGGTGCATTTTTAGTAAATGTTTACTGCAAATGGCACCAAATTACATGAAGTGGTGTCATTTTGGGAATTTCATGTAACAAGTGTAATGCAAATTCCAGAAATTCCGTGAACTAAATTCCGCCCAAGTCTACAATAAAATCCGGTGACTGATCAATTTTCTTCAAGGACCATATTAATGCCTTGCTGAACTTTACACACTGAGGCAGTGACTTACCACATTCCAATGTATCTGACAGTATCATAATTGAAAGGATGATTTCTGTCCGTTAGCATGCGGGTATCTGTAGCTCATTCAGATCGTCAGTGTCACTTTGTAAAGATGCAATCTCTGAAGAGGCCTTTTTCATTTATATTTAGATTTGTGCAGCATCTCAATTCTTTAGAATCTTCTTTTTTCCTTGACACTCAGGTCAGAGGATCCTGGTGTACGGTAATGACACATCGCTGACGCATGCTCAAGATAACTCACCTTCGTACAGTACACGTAAAACTTCAAAAATAGATCATAGGGATGCTCAGAGACCGTGAATGGTGTTACAAAGGGCAGCCCAACTTATGTTCATGGTGACGAGGCTCACCCAGGCGCTGTTGGCTGTCTCCAGAATCTCCCGCCCCACAACAATATGTCCATCCGAAGCCTCTGATGAGGTGGAATGTGTTTTGCAATGGATGTTCCACTGACTTTGCAAATGTTTCTAGAATTATAAATGATGATGCTGCTTGACAGGAGCTTTTTGTTACTCATCAGATTTTGTTATTTGGTAACAAGGCTTCAAATCCTCCTGTGGCAGCTTCCGTATTTAGGCCAGGAAGGGCCCCAGGGCCAGAACCTCTGTTCCTTGACCTCATTATATTACTTCAACAGCATTACCCTATCACCTACTCCATTACTCCCATGAGTACCAAACACCATCAATAATGCTTGCACCAAATCACTCATGGATTAAACACATAGACAACTCTGGTGCATGCCTTTGGGTTGCTTCTCTGTTGCACCGTGATGGGCTCTACAGACCGCTTACCATGGATGCCTGTCTGCACCACAGTCCTGTAGGTTGCTCTGCTGTCGCTCATGAAGTCTTCTTCCTGGCCGCCTGCAAACAGTCCGTACCATGGGTTGACCCTCTATTGCCTCTAGGTGGACCCTAGAAAGAGTGTTTTCTGGATTACTGCAACCTCTGTATTCCTTGAGCTCCTGTTCTGTTATTCTTGGATGGGGCCTGGCAAACAAAGTCTGAAATCTTGTTGACACTACTACTTTTTCAACGAGATAGGAGTGAATGCTATTTGTAAGAATAAGGCACTAGTCTGCAATGTCATTGATTTTTGAATTGACAGATGTGTCTATTTTGTCTAGATTCTTTCTTTATTCTTTTTTATAGTTCTGTCTGATTGTGGCCTCTAGCCTGGGTTGTTGGTCACCTGTGCGTCCTACAGATTGCCCTTATTCTGGGTGGACTCTAACACTGGCTTCATTTCTCCTCTCTATGGGGCCGATTCACAGAACTAATCTGAGATAAAATCCTAAACTTACTACTTTTGGTATTCACAGAAGGCATTTAGTAATAGTAAAGTTAGGAGTCCTAACTTTACTACCACTAAATGCCTTCTGTGAATACCAAAAGTAGTAAGTTTAGGATTTTACCTCAGTTTAGTAATAGTAAAGTTAGGAGTCCTAACTTTACTACTACGAAATGCCTTCTGTGAATACCAAAAGTAGTAAGTTTAGGATTTTACCTCAGTTTAGTAATAGTAAAGTTAGGAGTCCTAACTTTACTACTACGAAATGCCTTCTGTGAATACCAAAAGTAGTAAGTTTAGGATTTTATCTCAGATTAGTTCTGTGAATCGGCCCCTATGACTGTAGGTCACTGCCCGTAAGTGACTCTATGTTATTTACATTGGCTGCCTATAGGTGATGCCTGGGTTGTTTCTATATCCCAGGTGAACTCTGGATGTCATTTATTCTGGCTGCCTATAACCAGTAAATGCCCTTGGTCCACTCTCCTCTTACTCCTGGATGGACCCAGTTGAGCTTTCAGTCTGGCAGCCTGTGCGTGTAACTTGTCCACTCATGTGAGTTGTTTCTGTCATGGTGTATGCAACAAAGAACATTTACAATGGCTGCCTGCCTCCTGTATATGCCTGAAATTTATTGTTGAGATCCTTTAACATGGCTGCCAACTTTGTTCGCCCTAAGTTGGCAGGGTATGCCCAGACGTGGGTCCCTTGCTCACTTTGCCACTGGATTCAAGCTAGCCCAGCTGATGAGGGCTGTTAGCCTGAAACCGGTCCCAGTATGCTTGTTTCCAGTCCAGGGAAGACATGGCTTGGCAGTTCGGGATGGACTGTTCCCATGAGGCACAGGGTCAAGACTGATTTGCATATAGCTGTGTCTGAACTGGGGTGGCAAAGTAAGCTAAAGAATGATGATGGATTCAACCCAGATCTGTGACTGGGGGTGAGTGTTTGAAAAGTTTCAGCGCTCCGTCCATCATCTCTTTGTGTTTGCTTTGTTCGCCCTAAGTTGGCAGGGTATGCCCAGACGTGGGTCCCTTGCTCACTTTGCCACTGGATTCAAGCTAGCCCAGCTGATGAGGGCTGTTAGCCTGAAACCGGTCCCAGTATGCTTGTTTCCGGTCCAGGGAAGACATGGCTTGGCAGTTCGGGATGGACTGTTCCCATGAGGCACAGGGTCAAGACTGATTTGCATATAGCTGTGTCTGAACTGGGGTGGCAAAGTGAGCTAAAGAATGATGATGGATTCAACCCAGATCTGTGACTGGGGGTGAGTGTTTGAAAAGTTTCAGCACTCCGTCCATCATCTCTTTGTGTTTGCTTTGTTCGCCCTAAGTTGGCAGGGTATGCCCAGACGTGGGTCCCTTGCTCACTTTGCCACTGGATTCAAGCTAGCCTGGCTGATGAGGGCTGTTAGCCCGAAACCGGTCCCAGGATGCTTGTTTCCGGTCCAGGGAAGACATGGCTTGGCAGTTCGGGCTGGACTGTTCCCATGAGGCACAGGGTCAAGACTGATTTTCATATAGCTGTGTCTGAACTGGGGTGGCAAAGTGAGCTAAAGAATGATGCTGGATTCAACCCAGATCTGTGACTGGGGGTGAGTGTTTGAAAAGTTTCAGCACTCCGTCCATCATCTCTTTGTGTTTGCTTTGTTCGCCCTAAGTTGGCAGGGTATGCCCAGACGTGGGTCCCTTGCTCACTTTGCCTCTGGATTCAAGCTAGCGTGGCTGATGAGGGCTGTTAGCCCGAAACCGGTCCCAGGATGCTTGTTTCCGGTCCAGGGAAGACATGGCTTGGCAGTTCGGGCTGGACTGTTCCCATGAGGCACAGGGTCAAGACTGATTTGTATATAGCTGTGTCTGAACTGGGGTGGCAAAGTGAGCTAAAGAATGATGATGGATTCAACCCAGATCTGTGACTGGGGGTGAGTGTTTGAAAAGTTTCAGCGCTCCGTCCATCATCTCTTTGTGTTTGCTTTGTTCGCCCTAAGTTGGCAGGGTATGCCCAGACGTGGGTCCCTTGCTCACTTTGCCTCTGGATTCAAGCTAGCGTGGCTGATGAGGGCTGTTAGCCCGAAACCGGTCCCAGGATGCTTGTTTCCGGTCCAGGGAAGACATGGCTTGGCAGTTCGGGCTGGACTGTTCCCATGAGGCACAGGGTCAAGACTGATTTGTATATAGCTGTGTCTGAACTGGGGTGGCAAAGTGAGCTAAAGAATGATGATGGATTCAACCCAGATCTTTGACTGGGGGTGAGTGTTTGAAAAGTTTCAGCACTCCGTCCATCATCTCTTTGTTTTTACATGGCTGGCTGTGTACATTGCATGTCTGCGGTTACTCACTTCTGGCTCTGGAGAATTATAGAGAGCATCTGTCATGTCTGACTGTATCCAGTACATGCCATTGGATTGCTCCCCTGTCACTCATGGGTGGATTCTAAAGAGTTAGCCAATCATTCTCAGCAATCAATGAATGTGAACTGCAAGTGTTCTATCTCTTCTCTTCCTTCCACTACATGCCTGGCAATGTGACAGACAACATGACAACCACTGTGGTCACTCAAAATGCTCCTTATATCAACTACAGTACAATCCAGTACTCTGCCAGCCAAGCAATTCTCCACGGTGCAGCATGCCACCCATTCGCTGACACACACTGGTGCATTATCAGGCGTGTGGAGCACTATGTAAATGCAATAACAATATAAGTGCCAGATTTTCATGATATAAGAGACAGAGGCACACTTTTAACCACCTGGTACTAGGGGCGATCACAAATAAAAAGAACAATGGGTTCTGCCAAAATATTTAAAATACACAATCAACAAAGTACTCAAAGTAGGAACAATTCAATTAATGTAACTTGTCATTAATTATATGATTTGTCAGATGGAATTTAGACAAAATGAATGAGTGACAATAGCCACAACGTAAACCAAAGTATACAACATTTAATTTGTGGTTACTGTGCTCAGTGTTCAAGTGGATGTATGAAGGAAGAACGCATGCCATTACCATGTATCATTTACCACTCAATGCCTTTACAACGTAATGCCTTTACCACGCATGCCTATACAACGCAAGGTAAGTATATGGTAAAGTAAGTGAAACCTAGATATACATAAACCCTAAAAATCCCTTACCATCCTATACCTCTACCCATCGCTAAACCCTACAAAATACCCTTACCACTACCCACCCCTAAACCCTACAAAATACCCTTACCTCTACCCACCCCTAAACCGTACAAAATACCCTTACCTCTACCCACCCCTAAACCCTACAAAATCCCCTTTTTACCCTATACCCCTACCTGCCCCTAAACTCTAAAACAGTCATACCACCCAATACTCTTACCCGCCCCTAAACCCTAAAACACCCTTACGACCCTATACCTCTACCCACCCCATAACCTTAAAAATATCCTAACCACCCTAAGGAACACGAAGTTGTGTATTCCAAAAGTGAGAGACAATGAAGTAAATTTTTGTTGTTTGTGCAGGTCATCGGTATCAAAAATCATTACATTAATTCAGAAAGTCCAATGACCCACTGCGTCGACTGTGTTTCAGCCCACATACAATCAGGGTCATCATCAGGACTGAGGAAAGTAAGAGCATAAGCAACAGGCTGTGAATAAAAGAAGAGAGAGCTGTAGGTTGGTGAGAAAAGTGAATTAAAAGATTGTTATGGTCATATCATAAAGAACATTAGCTCTTACAGAAGCCATTTGTCATAAGAACCAAAAAGGTCTGTAAATGTTTACCCTACACAGAGGATGGAGAGAAGGCTAGTCACAAGGGATAATGGTAATCCCAGGAATGCAAAGGGATGACGGCGTCAAAGGATTGCCTGCCAAAAACAGAAAATTGATTCTGAGTTATAACAATGGAAAACACTGAGGGCCCGATTCACAAAGGGCCTCCTCACTCGTGGTGCTGGCCCCATAGCAGCGGCGGCCGGTGCAGGTAAGCGCCATGGGGTGATGGGCCGGGGTGGCGGTGGGCAGGCTGGGAGGGAGGGGGGAAGTCGACAGACAACAGAATACGTAAAATTAAATAAATAAAACCTATTCCATCGTCTTTCGACTTCCTCCTCCCACCCCGCCCCGCCCCACCGCGCCTACCTGCACTTGCCGCGACTGCCCCATAGCTGGGTGAGGGCAGGGGGGGGCACACTTGTGGTGGGGTCCTGCAATGGGTAACTGCAGTACAGAGGTCCCACCGCGACTGCGGGACCTTCGCCACCAGTGCGGAGGCCCTTTGTGAATCAGGCCCTAAGTGAAGGACACGTGGAAGCACCAGAGTTTCAAAAAGCTATTACATTAGAAGAAGATTTGCCTCTGCCAGTTATTAACCAAGAGCACCTCCGCCAGCGGAAGTACACATGCAGGAAGGTATCGCTCATAAGGTCAGGAAATGCTGAGTTTACTTAATACCAAAAAGTACAGAATATGGTTTCTTACCTGCATTTGAATGCCCCTGAGAATTGAGGAGTGAGACTGTAAAGGAACATGTTCAGTGATTAATTTGTAAAAAAAAATAATAATAAATAAGTGGCAATACTTCATGTTTTTATTTTTTTTAAAAAGGCCACCGCTCATTTTCATCACGGGCAAGGCCCACAAATATAGATACACTCAATAGTTCCTGCTCTGCTCTAGAGGGTCTGAACAACCATGGCTGCTCGATTTAGAGGTACGAACAGGGCTTTAAGTAGGCTGGGTCTCATCGGTGCTGAGCACCGGCAGTTTTTTAAAGGGGGTCTCGAAACGGGTCTCTATCGGGCTCTGTTTTGTGCCCTGGCACAGGCGGTCCGTTTTTTTCTGGACTGCAGTGACAGCAGGCACATCCATGTGCACTGCTCACACTGCTCACTTCTCACTAGTGGAGATGTTACGGCATGACGTCATGCCAGGTGAGCGTTGTAGGGGAAGGGAAATCCATTAAAGAGAATCATTTTCTCTCTGGATTTCCCTTCTCTTTTTTAAACTCAGGAGCAGCAACATTGTCGTGGTGTCACGAGGGCTTTAAGTGGAAGCTTTTTCAATATCATATATAACAAACCATAGTTGCTGCTTATGTATCTTATGCAACTAACAACCATTGACAAAGCCAATAGTCCTGACTTCTTGTAGTTATGATGTTACTTGTTGTATCATATATCTGGATGCAATGACAGAAACAGCAAAATACCAGTCGGGCGGCACACTATGCTAAGCACAGATTTTAGGCTTACGTGTTTTTAAGCCACACTCTTAATTACATTGGCCACGCCCCTTTGAGAGACCCCCGAGTTTTTTCATCCCACTTAAAGCCCTGGGTACGAATTATATAGATCTGCACGGGAAACGGATAATATTGTTAAAATAAAAAGAAGTCCCTGCAATATCCTTGACGCTGTTACTGTGGCATGCTCTGCGCCTTTCCACCTATTGCTGGTGACACTTTGCAGGTGCCAGCATTAGACAAGACTCCCTGTTTCAAGTTGTGACACTGTTTCCTCGCTGGAATGGATCTGGGAATGGAAATAGCTTCTAAAAGGCACGTTGTGGCTTTATTTTCTTTGGAAATAGTGAATCCTTCAACATCGCTTAAGAATTCAGCAACAGTAGGCCACCCTTGATGAGTTTTAATTATTTTATAAGTATCCATATAAACCTAATTGAAAGCTACTACCATTTTGACCAAAATATTTAAGAACTTTGTTTCAAAATGAGCCATTGATAATACTGTTTTCAGTGTCAGGTTTGCCCATGGTGCTCTTTCTCTCTCCGTCATTCGAGATATTTGCTTTAAACTGTTTCTTTTCTTCTGGTTACTCCCTTGGCTTTGTGTCATATATGGAGGGGGTGGGTTGAAAGAGTTTGGGGCGACTTTATTAGCTTCTGAAGGACTAAGGGGCTTATTTACAAGCCCCTCGCGCCGCTGGTGCGTCACTTTTAACATGGGACAAAGTGACGTCCCGGCGGCGAAAGGGCTTTGTAAAGAACCCCTAAGTACACAACATATAGGATGAGGCCTTCTGTCTGCACGTGATGATCAAGATGGGGATCCCCACAGAGTCCTCGAATCCCTGCAGAGAAGACCCTAAGGGCTTTTAAAGTTCATTTGCCCAGAGACTGCCTGTGGCATGCTTCATCATCGAGCACCTCTTCCTGAATGAAGGTCTGCACCTGGATGGGCCCAGTCTTCCTGAGGGAGCTCTTGATATTACTGGGGATCAAACGTGGATAAGTTAAAAATATGTAGCCAATTATCCCATCAAATAATTTTATTCCTGGGTGCCCCCGGTAAGATTAGAAATTGTACAGAATGTTCCAAGAGATGCGATGGCTTGAATATTACTCCAGCGCTGTGGGGTTTCATTTATACTTTAGCCTCCTTGGGGTCTACATGTTGCGGTATTTACAGCCTCCTGACTCAGCGGCCTTCATCAGGATAAAAAAGGTTCCTATCAATTATATCAATCAATTCAGTCGTAATTTAAGATCAGTTGATAACAAATCAGCATGCACAAGCATGCATATGTATGTCCCACATTTGGGTACCCAGGTTATTTCCCTTGGAAGGGCTTCCTATTGCCCCATAGGAGACTAGGACGAGCCCTCCTTGCAGCAACACTTTCTTCAAAGGAAGCTGCTCTTCGGTAAACCTTTGCCCCTTCCTTCATCCCTTCGTCTGTACTAACACTCTACGGGGTGGCATTTTGTGGGACTGGATGGTGCTAGTCATCCCCCTGGAGGTGGCGCTGCCATCAGAGGTGTGGAAGCCCTTCTGCAACACCCACTGTTGGGATCCGGAACACAGCACCCTGGTGGACAACTTTCTCCATCAGGCGCCCACTGCGTGCAAAGTGAGGTTCTTCATCGGTGCCAACCCCATTGGTGAGTGAGGCACAGGGAGGGCCACTGTGTGGAACAAAGTGAGCATCAGACTTGAACTGGTGAGCTGCATCTGCCCCCACATTGCCCCTACTCCATCGCCTGCACACTGACTCTCTAACATGTCCAGCCTCACAATTCTATCCTTGCTCTGCACAGTAGCCTTTCCCCACCTCATAGTGACCTAGTCCTTCATATATTGCCTTTTCCCCATTCACACATTGCACGCGCACCCTTATCCGTTCATTAACTCACCCTTTCATCCAGCCATTCAACCATGCACTCACTCACCTAAGGATCTTTACATACATGGTTTTACGTTCTATTTCATCCATGCACTCAGTCACTCATCCACCCATCAACCCATGCACTCACTCCTCGATGCATTCATAAAATCATTACAATAATACGGTTCACACAATCACACACACAAATAACAAAAGAGCAGTTTCACTTATAAGTGAGAGGTGTTGGCTTTGGCAATGCTTGTTTTCTTATAATGTAGTCGAAATGCTTTGCTAGTGCACGTGATGACGCATTCGAACAGAGGCCAATGCTCTGACCGCTTACATTTGGGCTAATATTGATCTGTGACGAGAGGCACTGGCTAGCATGGGATAATGACGGAAATCTCCTTACAGGTCCTCGCTTTAAATCCCCTGCCTCTGAGCATCTCTAATCTCCTCAGACACAGAGCGGGCTGCAGGTGCATGAGGACTAATGATGTAATCAGGGATTTGCTGGGAGTGGGTGGGAGAGCAGAAAGCCTCCCTATCTGCTGGGGCGTAGCACGCATTCTATAATTAGGGGCATATTTATGAGAGCCGTGAGTCACGTTTGCACGACGCAGAGTCACATCTGAGTCAGATTTTTGAAACCACGCAAAGCTGCATTGCGTGGCTTTAAGTGGCCTCATAAATCTCGAGTAAGGCAACGCAGCGCAAATCACTGCGTCGTCTTACTCTGTGCAAGGGAGGCGTTCCATGGGCTTTGCTGTGGGTGTCCCCATGCAACTCCCACGGGTTTTGACGCATTCCCAGATTTGCACTGACTTGTAATCCTGGGAATGCGTCAAAATCTTACGTCTCCCAGTGCAGGCATGATGAGGAGAAATATCTTTATTTCTCCTCGTTTCTCCTCTTTCTATGTGTACTGCATTCTACAGCACACATAGAAGGAGAAAAACGCCTCCATGGATTGCGGCGTCCCTTTCTGCACGAAAACAATCCTGCCTACAACACAGGCACCCTTGCACCATGGTGTAAGGTTGCCTCGCGTTGGTGCTATGCTGCCGAAATGGTGCCAACGCAGGGAGCAAGGACAGGAATGCACCGTTTTGCATAAATACAGGGCCTTCCTGCCCTTTCACTTTGGCATAGGGCAGTGCAGCAAGGATCCCTATGCCAAAATCCCATTAATGAGGCCCTAAGAATACAGTGGTGGACATTTAGACTCATCTGGCGTTAACTGGTTCAAGAATACCTCGGGCATCTGAGTTACGTCATTTGCAAGCAGTTTTTGCAATCGTTATTACCCCTTCCGCATAGGCTTGTCAGGGTAATTTTCACTGGATAAAATCTGGTAATGACTGCCCATGTGAACACAAGATGAGTGCAAACTTACATTGAACTCCTGGTAGGCACTAATGCTTTTGTGCCCATAAATGACCCCATATATGAAGGTAGAAATTAGGGGGCCAGGTTCACTAAGCATCGCAGTGCAGGTGCGTTGCTTCAATTGGTGAGAGAACAAATGCGCCATATCTATTAAAATTTGTTTTGATCTCCCCCAACTGAAGTGCTCTTTAAGCTGCCATGCCCCAAAGAATAGTGCAAGGGTGTGTGTGTTCTGTCAAGCATAGGAAGGAAAACCTTCTTGTATAAAAACTATGCTTTCATACTTTCCCCACCTGGTATGTGTGCTGTACAGAACACCACACATGCAAAATAAAAAAAAAGTTGAGACTTTTGTAATTTTCTCCAGTGATTTTTTGGTGCAAATCCCTTTCTACAAATGTTAGTAGAAAGAGATTTTGTCAAAACCCATGGCTGGTTGCATGGGACCGCACATGCACCATCCATGGAACATCCCCTTGACGCAAAGTAGTACATAGTGCAACTTTGCGTTACTTTATGCAACTTTCCAGCACAAATCATGATTTATGTTGGAAAGTAAATCCCAACACAACACACTGCACCGAGGTTGATTCACTTTTGTGACATTAAATGACTAAGCCAAAAAAGAAAGCTGGAAAGCTGCAAATGTGATAACAAACAGTATAATGTCAAATTTGATCATGAGGATGATTTCCCCCAGCTGCTAAACATCTGATGATGGAAAGAGACTGGCTATCTCATTTATCCAGTCTCAATTCAAAATCATGCTCACAGATCACACACAATCAGAAGAGGTGGGTTTAAAGTCTCCAGGCTGCAGGGTTGATGGCAGCAGGATGAGCACAAGGTCACTCAAGCAATCACAATTGCCTGAGTGTGGAATTCTCAATTTTGTATATGTAATAAGTGACTCACTTAACTCTAGGGTTGGTGTTTGGCCAAATGAAAGAAAAACACAAGGGCTGTGCTTCACGGGTGGAGTTTAACCTATGCACAATTCAAGTTTGCATCTACAGTTTTCGTTGGTGGCACTGATAAAAAGAAATCATATTAAAAATGTGCCGCAACAGATGTGTGTTTGAGTGTCAGAGATAATGCACAGACAGACCATCTTCTTATCCCTTTAGCATCCAGCTGGTCCCAACTGCATGTTACACAGTTTTACTCCAGTGAAACTTCAAGTTTGTGCTAAAATGTAAACAAAGTTCCAAAGGCCTTAAGACTAAAAGAATAATAAAACACGTGTATTGCATTTGATGAGCTGCAAAATATCATACCAATAGTAAATTATAGTTGTATTTTCCGGGTGCATAATTAAAAGATGTATAATGAGCATGTGCAGTTTGCAGTCACTGAATATACTCAAAATGCCATGCTTCCACTGCTGGATTTTCATTTAACAAATCAGTGTATGCTGAGATTTGCAGTTTTTTTGTCCTTCATTTCACCGCCACTGGAGTAACATTTCATAACACTGATTTGTAAAACAAAATGCCAGGACTGGCCACATGCATACACAGATCTGGCAGCTTTAAAATGACATACGTGCTGATACCAAAGAGGCCACAGAAGGAATGGGATGCATAGTTTCATACAAGAGTTCACTGAAAAAAGTGAAGGATGGAATTTTAAGTCTACCGTCACCCAGAGGAAATATGTGTATTTCAAGCAGAAACCAAAGATTGAACCGGTCTTGTCTATTTTTTCTTCACCTCAACTATGATTTCCTCTGCACGAGGTCTAAACTCTTATGGCCTGCTTTAGAGTATGATGGACAAATTATTCTGTTCTATCCGCCTTAATGCAAGTGCATCAACCCATCTTACAAACTCAAAATCAGGACCCGAACATGTAGCTTGAATCCCTCTAACTCCAATTACATAGCAATCTAGCTGTCCATCGGTCCTTCCATCTGTGTAACACTTGTCTATCAATGTGTGCTGTGTGGGACTATATGTAGGTGTGTATTGTGCTGTTTCTGTATGTGTGAGCCTCTGTGTGCATGAGTGCCTGAGTGCCTGCATTTCCGTTGCTCTGTGTGCATGGGTTTGTGCAGTTGTACTGGTCAATGCACAGGAGTCTGTGTGCCAGTGTCAGTGTGTATCTATGGGTTGTGTATTCTAGTGGCTGTATATCATGAGTGCACGTAGGTCTGGTGGTGGGTGTGTTGGTTTCTATAAATCTGTTAGATTATATGTGCTTGGAAGACTGCACATGTGTTGCTCTGTCTGCATAACGAGCATGAAGGCTGTGTCATATATTAGTCAAACCTAGTAGCAGCGGCGGCTCCTCTGTAATGGCGTAGGAGCGTCGCCCCACTGGTCAGAGTCAGCATATGGAAAATAAAACGATAATAAAACAATTTTATTATAATTTTATTTTCACTGTTAGCCGAAGACTGCTGAGGTTAGGGTGGGGCAGAGCCACCCTCAATGGAGAGTAGAAGGGAGGAGGAGTGGTGGGCACTGTAAGTGTGCATGCCGGTTTGGCCGGCCATCTTAGGACGACCAAACCGACAAGCGCACTTCGATTTCTCCAACCCAGCTGTGTTTCACAGCCGGGTGGAGAAAATGGAGAGGCTCCCTGTGCCTGAGCGAGCATCAGACCTGCCTGCTCAGTCCAATCCTGGTGCTTCTCTCATGCTTTGTATAGCATGAGAGCAGCGTCTGGATTGGGTGGGGAGCCTGTGCAGAAACCGAGAAGCTGTGAAGGAGCACTGATGCGGCAGCCAGCAGTGGCAGTGGAGAGTAAGTGCTTTTTAAAAATTATCCCCCCCCCCCACGCTACCCACCACTCTTTATTGGCAGCAGCCGCTGCTGCCTAGTACCTTTTGTGTTTTACACGTTCCTTCGGATGTCCTGACAACATGTTCCCTTGGACCTAATTCTAGGTTCGACAAAACACATACAGGACATACCCTGTCTTACTTCATTCACTTCACCATTTACTTGCCATATTTTATACACTTATAATATTGAGAACTATTCGTAAGAACACAAATATAATTTACTATTATGAGATAATAAATACAGACTTGCATCACGTACTAGAGTGATTATAAATTGTTGATTCAAGCTGTACCCTTTTCATAGACCATTTCCTATCTGAAATAATGCTTGTGACACCATAGGCAGAAGTTTTAAGTCTATGGCATATTCCCCTCCCTGATGTAGTCTTTACAACACATTTTCACCAATCGTTACACTTAACAAAAATGATTGACTACCCATTACTATCCACTCCTGAAGGTCCACAGGCCCTGACCTTTGTGATACGTTTGATGTAAATAAAACAATGCAACATCTGCTGACAATGCAAAAAGGGGTACAACAGCATCCAGAACGAATATATTTTCTTGAAATGCAGTGGTCCTTCACACAATTTTTTTGTGTGTGAAAAGCATATATATTTTTTTAACTCTTTTTATTGATTTTTCAGGTTACATATAAAAGGCAAATAACAATTGAAATAACAGTGCTGCATCGAGCCCCAACCCCACAATACCCAACTGAAGGAGTTTATTGAAATACTTTGTATACGAGCTAAATCACTGATTGTTAGACCTGGTACCATTGGCGTGAGTCTCCCTTCCATTTTTTTTCTGATTGCCTCCTCTGTTTTTGATCTGTTTGCTGGTTTTAGATGCTTTGGGCACTTTGCCACTGCTATTCAGTGCCACAGTGCAAGTGCTCCCTATTGTAAATTGATGCATTGATTAGTGTCTCCATGATTGGATCATTTGATTTACTTGTCAGACCCTAGTACAGTGCCCCATGTGGGCCCAGGGCTTGTGAACCAAATACTGCCGGTGGGCTTGCAGCACTGGTTGTGCCACCCACAGAAGCAGCTTGTAAAGTGTGTCTCAGGCCTGCCATTGCAGAGCCTGTGTGCAGCCTGGGCTGCCATGTCGACTTGGCAAGTGCACCCACTTGCCAGTCCCTAAACCTTCCCTTATCTTCATATCAGACACCCCTAAGGTAGGCCCAAGGGCAGGGTGCATTGTAAGTATAAGGTAGGGCATGCCCTGGTGTGTGTGGCATGTCCTAATAGTGAATTACAGCCATTTTCGTTTTTCACTATTGCAAGGCTGCCTGTCCCCATAGGCCAGAATGGGCAGTTTGATTATAACATCTTATAATCCTAACTGACCCAGGAAACATGGTAGAAAAACAAATTTAGTATGCCTGAACTCAGAATGATAAAATACACCTTTTAGTAAAGTTGGTTTTAACATTCTGTGTTTGAAAATACCACTTATAGAAAGTAGGTATTTTCTTGCCTAACTGTCCAAGCCTGCCTCTGCTAGGTTGTGTATTGTGTGTCTGGTTTTGTGAGTGACAGGGGCTGGGGGATTCCAGGAGACAGGGTGAGTCAGCACAGGGCTGAATAGACCTATCTGCATGTAGAGTGGTGGGAGGAGTTGCACCTGGGTCTGAATAGGGCTGTGCCTGCCTTCCACAATGCTGGCTCCACCTCCTGTGGTGCGTCTGATGTCACTGGCCCACCCTGCCAAAGGAAAGAAGGAGTCCTGTAAACAAAGTGCTCCAGAACTGCACAGAACTGGTTTGGACTAGGTACAGGGCCCCTCTGCCTTTAGAGGATAAAGGATTTTGCAGTATAAATATGGGGACCCAGACCCCAAGACTTTAGATCACTTCTGGAACAACAAGACGAACCTCTGCCATGGAGAAGAACCAAAGGAAGCTGTAGGAGTTGGACTGCCCCCCTGCCAGTGTGCTGTGTTGCTGTGTTGGCCTACAGTGGTGTCTTCAGTGCCAAGGAGAGGAGAAGGAACATTTAAAGAACTTTCATCATCTTGCAGAATATTACTCCAAGGGCTTGAACTTGTGCTTGCCTCCTGCTGAAGTCTCAGGGACAAAAGACTTCACCACCAGCTCCCCTCTGAATTCCCTTGCTGGGAATTCTGTCTGCAGAAGCCTGCGTGTCGCTGGGAGCTGGAAGCGCGACTCAACGAGAAGAAGCGTGTCGCAGTCGCAGCTGTTGCCGTCGCAGCGCCGGAGAAGTGTGTCGCCGCCGCAGAGGTCACCGCCGCATCACCAGAGAAGCAAGCCTTCGTCAAAGCTGTTACCCGACGCCTCACCGGAGAAGCGTGTCGCCGCTGCAGAGGTCGCCGGCGCATCACTGGAGAAGCGTGTCGCAGGGCATGTCACGGCTCCAAAGTTACAGAGTCGCCGCACGGCCGCCGGGCGTGCACGCATCGTCTTCACGTCGTCGCATCAAGGGCGCCATCTTATCGCATCGCACCGGATTGTCGCATCGCATCGAAGTGCCATCTTGCCGCATCGCAACCGGAACGCAGTACGAGAATCAAAGCATCACCTCCTCTCCGGTAAGGACCAAGACGCATCCCCTACTCTGCGAAAGCATTCAGGCGCGATGCATCGTCTCCCCCGAATCAAGGAACCGACGCATCTCCATCCCTGCGAACCTTTTTATTTGTTTTGCGTTACGCATCCAGGTACTTTTGTGAGAACTTTGTCGCATTTACCATCAACTTGAACTAAGTTATTTATACCATCTTTAAGTCTATTTTGAGTACAGTATTGTGGATTTTTGTCGTTTGTGGTCTTGTATTAAGTCTATATAAAGAATACTTATTTTTATAAAACCTGTGTGGTGTCCATCTGTAGTGTTTTCACTGTATTACTGTATGTGTTCACAAATGCTTAACACACTGCCTCTGAGATAAGCCTGTCTGCTCGTGCCAAGCTACCAAGGGGGTGAGCAGGGGTATTTTAGAAGTGTAGCCCCTTACCCTGACTAGAAGCAAGGGTCCCTATTTGGTCAAAGGTACCTACCTCTGCCAACTAGCCAGTTCTAACATTGGTGGTCAGTGGTGAGGATTCTGGACTTGCATTTGTGACTCATATACAGTAATTGGTGTACACTACTAGTGAGTGCAGACCAAACGCAACCACATACTTTTTTTTGGTAGAATATTTTTTTCCTGGGACTGTTATTTTTCCTGAGAACTGCCAATTCTTACTACCATGAGTAGACCAGCATCTGTTGCATCTATGGATCTAGATTTTGAGGAAGAGAGGTTGGAAACCTACACTTTGAAACAGATCAAGCATCTTTGCAAAAAATTGAAAGTTGCTACACCAGGCATTTGATGACTACCAAAAGGCGCTGAGGGCCTGGGTAGAAGCGAGAAATGCCCCTGAGCTGGTGGTGGAGCCAGCTGGGGATGCAGATGGGCAACTGGATAGGCCAGTGTTTCCAGCTAGGGGAGGGGTACCGTCCCCACCTGGCAGTAGCATCTCTTCCAAAGACCTGTCCCCCAGAGAGTTGGAAGACAGGGAGAGAAATAGGGCGCACAAGCTGGAGATGGCTAAGCTTAAGATGGAGGGTCAGAGGGAAATAGAGAATAACAAGTTGTCCTTGGAGAGAGAGAGAATGAGAATGGAGCATGAAAGGATGTTGAGGGAGTTAGAGATCAAGGCAAAGGGCTTAGAGATCAATCCCTCTGGTGGCAGCGCACCATCTGTGCCTTCAGAAGGCAGGGTATATACCCCAAAGATGTCATCAAAGATTTCCATAAGCATGAGGATATTGGGCACTGGTTTGCAGCCTATGAGATAGCAATGTTGGCCCACCGGGTCCCTGAGAAGGATTGGGGAGCTGGGTTGTGGGGCCGCTTTGTGAGTGAGGGGAGGGATACTTTGTTAGACCTACCCAGTGAAAATAGGATGTCTTATGCCCACATGAAGGAAGCCCTGATGACAAGGTATGGTTTGACCCCAGAACTCTATAGACAGAGGTTCAGGAATTGTAAGAAACTGGAGGCAACCACTTGGGTAGAATATGTATCTTTCTTTTGCAGAGCTATGGATGGTTGGGTGAAGGGTAGCAAAGTGGATACTTTTGAAGCGCTCTATGATTTGTTTGCATGGGAGCACTTGTCTACTAATTGTTTTCCAGAGCTACGCCAGCACCTTATTGATAGCAAGTTAACTAACCCTAGGAAACTTGCTGAGGAGGCGGACCGCTGGGTCAGTACCAGGGTCCACAAGGGTCATGTGGGAGATTCCGCCAAAGGTGGGCAGGGTCCCCAGCAGAAGAGTGGGGGGACAAGGGTAAACAGAGGGAATTCCAGAAAGGGCCCCAAAGTAATTCCCAAGGGAACCAAGGGAAGGGTTCCCAGCCTCCCCCTGAGAAGAAGCAAGAGGTCCCGACAGGTAAACCTGTTCAGAGGGGCCCCTACAAGTGCTTTACGTGTGGTCAAGTGGGCCACCGTTGGTATGATGCACAGTGTCCCATGAAGGATTCCAAAGCACCACCACGTGCACCACCCCGTCAGATGGCGAGTGTAGCCCTGGGAGGAGAGGAGATGGGTGCCCAAGGTGGGTGGGGACCTGCAGAAATGTCCCTTGTCTCTTTAGGAGACTTTGAGATGGTCCCTAAGACCCAGCTGCCTGATAACACTAAGAAATACAGGCAGTGGGTGAACATCAATGGCCATAGGGTGGAGGCTCTGAGGGACACCGGGGCTAGTGTGACAGCTGTCAATTGCCGGTTGGTGTCCAAGGAACAGGTTATCCCTCATGCATTCTTCCCTGTAGTTGCCGTGGACAACTCGCATAGCCAGTGTGAGGTGGCTCAAGTTCCCTTTGAATGGGGGGGGGGGTCTCAGGTACTCTCCAAGTTGCTGTGAGGCCAGCCATGCCTGTGGATTGTCTGTTGGGCAATGATTTAGAGAGCTCCCCTCGGGCTAAGGTGGAGAAGAAGTCTCATTTGGAGATGTTGGGTCTGCCTGAGTGGGCGTGTGTGACCACTCGGTCTATGGCAGCCAGTAAGGGTGTTCAAGAGATCCTGGAGCCTGAAAGTATGGCCCAGGAACCTGCCTTAAAGAGAAGAGGTAGGGGGCGCGGGAAACCAGCCCCATTGTTCCCACAGTCCAGGAGGAGGCAGACCTTGAGGGGGATGCCCTGGAACCTACAGGGGAGCAAGTCGCTGAACTGGGGGACCTGCCTGAGCTGACCCATTGGCAGCAAGAAGGAGGACCCTCCAGGGAGGAGTTCTGTGCAGAACAAAGGAAGTGCCCTTCTCTTGAGGGTTTGCGGCAACAGGCCACAGCCCAGGCAGCAGGTGATAAGTCTGGATCACATTGGATCTACTGGGAGAACGACCTCCTGTATAGCGAGCCTAAGGTTGCTGAGCCTGGGTCAGCCCGTGTGCTGGTGGTACCCCAGCACTTCAGAGCCTTCCTACTGGGTTTGGCTCATGATGTACCTTTAGCTGGACATCTGGGGCAGAACAAGACCTTTGAAAGGCTTGTCTCCCACTTTCATTGGCCCCAGATACGGAAGAGTTCAGACACTCATTGTAGGACTTGTCAAACTTGCCAAGCAAGTGGGAAAAGTGGAAGGAAGCACAAGGCTCCTCTCCAACCTTTCCCTGTAGTCAGTACCCCCTTTGAACGGGTGGGCATTGACATTGTGGGGCCACTGGACCCCAAGACAGTCATGGGCAACAGGTTTATCCTGGTCTTGGTGGATCATGCTACCCGGTACCCGGAAGCCATCCCGCTCAGGACAGTGACGGCCCCCGTGGTGGGACGTGCACTGATGGGGATTTTCTCCCGTGTGGGGTTCCCCAGAGAGGTGGTGTCAGACCGTGTACAAACTTCATATCCAACTATATGAAGTCCCTGTGGCAGGTGTGCAGTGTTACTTATAAGTTCACCACTCCTTACCACCCCCAAAGTAATGGGCTGGTTGAGAGATTCAACCGGACCCTCAAAGGCATGATAATGGGTCTTGAGGAACCTATGAGGCGTAAGTGGGACGTCCTCTTGCCATGCCTTCTGTTTGCTTACCGTGAGGTGCCACAGAAGTCCTTAGGGTTCAGTCCCTTTGAACTGCTCTATGGCCACCCGGCAAGAGGACCTTTGAGTCTGGTCAACGAAGGCTGGGAGCAATCTCCTAGGAAACCTCCCCAGGATGTATACAGTTACATGCTGGCCTTCAGGAACCAGACCAGGCGATTCAGGCAACTCGCTGAGGCGAATCTGGAAGCCAGCCAGGAAGAGCTGAAGTGGTGGTATGATCAGAATGCCACTCTGATTGAGCTTCAACCTGGACAGAAAGTTTGGGTCATGGCCCCAGTAGAGCCTTGTGCGCTCCAGGACAGGTGGACCGGACCATTTGAGGTGGTGGAGCGCAAGAGTGATGTCACCTACCTGGTGAACTTGCGGTCTCCAAGGAACCCTTTGCGGGTCCTGCATGTTAACCGCCTGAAGCCCCACTTAGAAAGGTCCAAAGTGGGCATGCTCCTAGCGACAGATGATGGAATGGAGGAGGAGACTGAGCCTCTTCCTGACCTCCTGTCTGCAACAGAGCAAGATGGGTCAGTGGATGGTGTCAGCCTCTCTGCCACACTGACCCCTGATCAGCAGCAAGATTGTCGCCAACTGTTGGAACAATTCTCTGATTTGTTTTCCCTGATTCCTGGTGTCACTGAGTGGTGCGTCCATGATGTGGACACTGGGGACAGTCCTCCTGTGAAGCACAAGGCTTACAGAGTGACTGACAAGGTCAGAGCTTACATCAAGGAGGAAGTCTCCAAGATGTTTGCCTTAGGGGTGATTGAGTCCTCTCACAGTCCTTGGGCCAGCCCAGTGGTCTTGGTCCCAAAGGCTGCCGCCCCTGGTGCCACACCCGAACTCCGGTTCTGTGTGGACTACCGAGGACTCAATTCAGTCACCAGGACTGACGCGCACCCCATCCCCAGAGCTGATGAGCTCATTGATTGGTTAGGGGCTGCACGGTACCTCAGCACGTTTGATTTAACGTCTGGGTACTGGCAGATTGCCTTAACTGATGGGGCCAAAGAGAGGTCAGCATTCTCCACACCAGATGGGCACTACCAATTCCGGGTTATGCCCTTTGGGATGAAGAATGCCCCTGCCACCTTTCAGAGGTTGGTCAGCCAGGTGTTGGCTGGACTGGAGGATTTCAGTGCCGCCTACCTGGATGACATTGCAGTGTTCAGCGCCAGTTGGGAAGAACATCTGCGCCACCTCTGGGAAGTGTTGATGGCGCTGCGGAGGGCAGGCCTCACGATCAAAGCGAGTAAGTGCCAGATCGGGCAGGGTTCCGTGGTGTACTTGGGGCACCAGGTAGGGAGCGGCCAGCTGGCGCCCCTACAACCCAAGATTGATACCATCCTGGCATGGGAACCCCCAAAGACTTAGACACAGGTGAGAGCCTTTTTAGGACTCACGGGGTACTACAGGAGGTTTGTCAAGGGATATGGCAACATTGTTGCACCCCTGACTGAGCTGACTTCCAGGAAGCAGCCCAAGAAAGTGAACTGGACTGACACCTGTCAGAAAGCTTTTGACGCCCTGAAGACTGCCATGTGTACAGCCCCGTGCTTCAGGCGCCCAACTTCTCAAAGGAATTCATTGTTCAAACGGACGCTTCAGAGCATGGTGTGGGGGCTGTTCTATCACAGATTAATGAGGAGGGCTTAGACCAACCTGTAGCCTTCATCAGTAGGAGGTTACTTCCACGGGAACAGAGGTGGAGTGCAATTGAGCGTGAGGCATTTGCTGTGGTCTGGGCACTGAAGAAGTTGAGACCATACCTGTTTGGGACTCACTTCCGGGTTCAGACAGACCACAGGCCCCTCAGATGGCTGATGCAGATGAGGGGTGAGAACCCAAAGTTGTTGAGGTGGTCCATTTCCCTACAGGGGATGGACTTTACGGTGGAACACCGCCCTGGTACAGAACACGCCAATGCTGATGGTCTGTCCAGATTTTTCCGCCTTAGTGATTAGAACTCCCAAGGGGAAGGGTAGTTCTCCCCACATTTCAGCTGGAGGGGACACGTGTTAGACCTGGTACCATTGGCGTGAGTCTCCCTTCCATTTTTTTTCTGATTGCCTCCTCTGTTTTTGATCTGTTTGCTGGTTTTAGATGCTTTGGGCACTGTGCCACTACTATTCAGTGCCACAGTGCAGTTGCAGTATAAATATGGGGACCCAGACCCCAAGACTCTAGATCACTTCTGGAACAACAAGACGAACCTCTGCCAAGGAGAAGAACCAAAGGAAGCTGTAGGAGTTGGACTGCCCTCTGCCAGTGGGCTGTGTTGCTGGGTTGGCCTACATTTGTGTCTTCAGTGCCAAGGAGAGGAGAAGGAACTTTTAAAGAACTTTCATCATCTTGCAGAATATTACTCCAAGGGCTTGAACTTGTGCTTGCCTCCTGCTGAAGTCTCAGGGACAAAAGACTTCACCACCAGCTCCCCTCTGAATTCCCTTGCTTGGAATTCTGTCTGCAGAAGCCTGCGTGTCGCTGGGAGCTGGAAGCGCGACTCAACGAGAAGAAGCATGTCGCAGTCGCAGCTGTTGCCGTCGCAGCGCCGGAGTAGCGTGTCGCCGCCGCAGAGGTCGCCGCCGCACCACCAGAGAAGCGAGCCTTCGTCAAAGCTGTTACCCGACGCCTCACCGGAGAAGCATGTCGCCGCCGCAGAGGTCGCCGGCGCATCTCCGGAGAAGCGTGTCGCAGGGCCTGTCGCGGCTCCAAAGTTACAGAGTCGCCGCACGGCCGCCGGGCGTGCACGCATCATCTTCACATCGTCGCATCAAGGGCGCCATCTTATCGCATCGCACCGAATTGTCGCATTGCATCGAAGCGCCATCTTGCCGCATCGCAACCGGAATGCAGAACGAGAATCAATGCATCCCCTCCTCTCCGGTAAGGACCAAGACGCATCCCCTACTCTGCGCAAGCATTGAGGCGCGACGCATCATCTCCCCCGAAGCAAGGAACCAACGCATCTCCATCCCTGCGAACCTTTTTGTTTGTTTTGCGTTACGCATCCAGGTACTTTTGTGAGAACTTTGTCGCATTTACCATCAACTTGAACTAAGTTATTTCTACCATCTTTAAGTCTATGTTGAGTACAGTATTGTGGATTTTTGTCGTTTGTGGTCTTGTGTTAAGTCTATATAAAGAATACTTATTTTTATAAAACCTGTATGGTGTCCATCTGTAGTGTTTTCACTGTATTACTGTATGTGTTCACAAATGCTTAACACACTGCCTCTGAGATAAGCCTGTCTCGTGCCAAGCTACCAAGGGGGTGAGCAGGGGTTATTTTAGAAGTGTAGCCCCTTACCCTGACTAGAAGCAAGGGTCCCTATTTGGTCAAAGGTACCTACCTCTGCCAACTAGAGACCCCCAGTTCTAACACTGATGATAAAGTCCCTGAATATGGCAACCACTCACCCCATACCTTATCGTGCTTCTCCAGGCACCCCTTGGACTTATAAACACATTATTCTGTTGCGGCGGCAAAGTCCATCATTCGGGTCTATTCAAGAAATGGCAGGGCCTGTCTTCAGCGCCAATGTCAGGCAATGCACCATTTTGCAATAATGAGGCCCTGTCCCACTAGGCGTCTGGTATGATAGTTCCTCCCATGCATACAGCAGGACCGAAATAACTAGTTTCAGGCCGGGAGTGAGGAAAAGTTCTGCTTAGGGTGTGGGAAAAAGTAATGCAAACTCGATTCCAGTATGTTTGGATAACTGAGCAGCCCCAGACCATGTGCCCGCTGGGTGTCGGCTTTGCCAGCATCGTGGTGGTTGGGCACCTCCCATCCTGTGTAACCGTGAGGGGCTGTAGTATACATAGTGTAAATACTTCAACTGGATGAGGCGAAGTTTCATCCAGAACGCCAAGGTCCGAGGTGCCATTCTGGCCTCCACCCAGTCATCATCATCCAAGGGGCACACATATCCTTCCCATCTCTCCCTCAAAATAGTCATGGGGTCTGGAGGGTTATTAACTAATGAGCAGTAGAGGCAAGAGATGCCCTTTCTGTCTAGTCACAAACCCAGCAAGTTTGCCTCTAGGGGGTTATATTAAGTGAGGGGTTCTTAGGAGTCGAGGGAGGCTTCAAGGGCATGCTGCAACTGTACAAATTGATAGAACGGCATCTTGTTCATAGTGTATGTGTCCACAAGGTGTTGGAAAGCACACACAGACGTGCCTGTCCAGACGTCCCCCACTGTGGAGATGCCTATGGAGTCCTACGCCTGGAAGCCCTCCAGGGTGGCTGTTTGGCTAAGCCAGGTGCCTACCCAAAGCGGCGTCATTGCTGTAGGTACCCCATGCCACCAATGCATGGCAGCAACTGATGCCAGCCAAGCAGATTCGAACGGGTAGCAGGCGGTTGACCCGCGGGATGGTGCGGTTTTAGAGAAGGCTGAGTGTACCGTGACACTCCAACTCGCTGAGTTCTGTTGCTGTGGAGGGGTCATCTTGATCTGGAAAAAAACATTCAGTAATGGGGAGGAGGTGGCTGGCCCAGTAGTATAACTGGAGGGCTGAAAACCCCAGCCCACTATCATAAGGGTGCAGCACACATTTATGGAAGAAGATTCATGGCTGGCCTCTGGCCCAGATAAAGCGTACAACGTCGGATTGCAGTGAGTGGAAGAAGGCAGGTGGAATGGGGTAGGGGTAATTCTGCTAGGTGTAGAGGAACCTCGGCAGCGCAGGCATTTTGAACAGTGCTCCACTGTCCACCACGAGGGTGGCATATTTTCTATAAACATCTAGCGGGAAGCCATTAGGTCCTGGCGACTTCCCAGTAGGGAGTGTCCCAATAGCCGCTGCAATTTCGGCCATCAAAATGAGTACTTCCAGTTCCTGTCTGTCGGTGTCAGACAGGCGGGGGAGGAGTAAGTCCTACACTATGGGGTTGAGATGCTCGGGCTTGCACACAGGGTGGCTGGTGTAGAGGTGTGTAAAGTAGTGTGCAAATTCAGGGGCGATCATTAGAGGATCTGTCAACTCCCGGCCCTCCTCCGTCACTAGGGCGGGAACCAGGTGGAGGACTAATTCCCTGCTCGCCAGCCAGTGTAGGAGCTTTCTGGCCTTGTCCCCCATTTCGTAAGTCCTGCCTTATGAGGCAAGGTGTGCTGAGGTCGCTATGCCCAGTTGCTTCTGGCGAAGCGCCAGCCTCTTCAAGTCCGCCACGTGCCTTAGCTGGGAGGTAGGATTTGCCACATGCCTCCTCTGCAGAGCACAGTTTGTGTTCGATGGACACAACCTCCCTGAATCTGCGGGCCTGGGCAGCTGTCTGGTAGGATATTCTCTGGCCACGAAGGGTTCCCTTCAGGGCCTCCCGTTTGGGGGAGGGGAAAGTGACTGAGCGTGTGTTGGTGTCAAAGTAGTCGGGGATTTGTGCCCGGAGTAATTCTGAAAGGGCGGCATCTGTCAGCAACCATGTACTAAGGATCCAGTGGCATATTTGGTGATGCCTGGAGGTCTTGAGAGACAGGGTGATTGGAGCATGGTCTGTCAGTGCACGTGGGAGGATGTGGTCATCGATTAACCCCGTCGCATCTATGGATGGCACAAAAAGGTAGTCAAGCCGGGTGGAGGAGTTATGAGTGTGGGAGTAGAAGATATACTCTTTAGCCTGGGGATGGAGCAGGTGCCATGTATCGGACAGGGCCAAGAATAAGGCCCAAGCAGCCAAGTCATATGTGTGGCGTGCTTCTGGGGTTCCAGCACAGAGTTAAAGTCTTCCCCCAGGAGGGTGGGGCCAGGGAGGGATTGAAGGAGTAAAGGTACAAGCGCCTGCAGAGTAGGGGACACAATCGTGGGGAAGGTTGTAGATGGAGGCTATCATCCAGTGGACACCCTCCATATCACCCTGCACGAGGACGAAGCGGCCCAGGGCATCAGTACGGGATCTAGTGACAAGCTGGGGGAGCTGTTTGTGCAAGAGGATGGTTATGCTCCAAGAGATGGCAGTATAGCTGGTATGATAGACCTGGGTGTAACCCCCCCGTTGCAGCACGGGGCAGTGATTACCAAGAAAGTGGGTCTCCTGTAGGGGCACCACAAGAGGGGAGTGGCGTTTAAGGTACTGGAATACAGCCCCATATTTGATCTTGTTATAGATGCTGTTAACGTTCCAGGAGAGGGCGGTGAGTAATTCAACAGTGACCGTCATGGGGGTGCGCTCAAAAGGAGCAGGCAAGGAGGATTGGGTGGGAAGTGCAGCAAGTAGCTGAAAGAAAAAGCAGATCAGAATACGAAGCCATTAAAACATAAAAATACCCCAACATAACTCCCCCACCGCACACTTCCACCCCAGAAGCACCTGTCGCCCCATAACACAACAACCAGTAACTAAGTCCAGCTCAAATTAGGATGGAATTTGCATTACAGGACCAACTGCTCGTACAGATGGCCTGCAAAATAAAATACCTGCATTCTACAAGATCTGCTGAGCAAGGATCGTTAAAACATCTTATTTGGCTGGAAGTTGCGTGTTTTGATAGTGCAACTCATTCAAACGCCTGGTCGCACGCCCTAGCCGAAACATTGGTGCACCCGCTCAAGGGAGCTGTGGAACTTAAAATGACCTCATCTTGTGGAGAGGTGTGGTGCAGCGGCCAGGGCAGCTGACTTCGGAGCACAGGGCTCACGGTTCGATCCCCGGCTCCGGCGGCAGCTCAGCTCAGCACCATGTGACTCTGGGCAATAGCTCACTTAATTTCCACGACGGCCACCAGTTCCTTGAGACCTGTAAGGGTGAGTAGTTCGCACTTTACAAATACGGATTTACATTTACATCTTCAGTTTAAAACAGCCCTGAACAGAAAGGTAACAAGCATTGGCATAGCCAATAGGTCTCGCCTTTGGGACCTTATAAGTGTTTAGCCATGCAACAGTTGATGTTGTTGCACCAAGGATATTGTGCTGCATAACTAAATACTTATAAGGTCCCAAAAGCGAGACCTATTGACTATGCTAATGCTTGTTTACATTATCCTTTGTTCAGTTAATTATTTCATTTCTTTAATCATTTTTAAAGTGCCTAAACTGAAACTGGACTTTGAGATGTTTTAATTAAGAAATATACAGTAGAAATAATAAAAAATCTGATTATCTTTGTTATGCTGCTAATACTTAACCTAATGAAGCAGCTTTCAGATACAATGTTAGATGTGTTCTGCTATTTTGTGAATAATTACGATCATTCAGCATATTTTTTTTATTTTTATAAAGGCCTTCAAAAGAGACATACCACAATCTGCTGCTTAATGAGCTTTCGTAAAAGAACAATTGCGTAAAAGTCAGAGACAAGCCAGATGGTGGGTTTATATTTGGTAATAACTAATTACCAAATCAGAGAGCAATAGGTTTGACAATACCTATTCCGCAGTGATCAGGGCTGCATTAAATGAAGTAGTGGTTGGCCCAAATACATTTCCGTATCATGTGATAAAATAAATGATAACGGCAACTGACAGAACAGACAATGAGAACTGTACTGTTTGAAGAAACTATTCTGGCTCTCAGCAGGCGCAGATAATGAATGCAACTAGTTTTCAGTGAACAAATATTCAGTATGACATGGTCAGTGGCAGGCCCCTCGTTGTACGATATAATACCGAAATACCCAGTGCAACTTACTTGAAATGGCTGCAACGTTGCGTGCAATAAGCAAATGCCAATATCTAGAATGTAAATATGGATTGTTTTTTAAAGGGCTGGTAGGGGTGGGATTAAATCACGTATTTGTGTGCTTTGCTAAAGAAAATTCTGCCCAAAGTCTCTTTAGTGAAACCGCAGGGAGAGACAAAAATAAAGAATTTCAGTGATTACCAAGCAAAAACAATAAATAAATAAAATAAAAAAAAGCATGGGGTTGATTCAATACTTACTGCACAGAGTTCCTGTCTGCAACAACTCTTTCTGGTGTTGTGGGCAGCTGCAGGGGAGGAGGAGAGGTGGGCAGGTCTGAGGCAGTTCAGCGGCTGATCACTGTGGCTCTTGCAGCTGAAGAGGTGATCCCGAGAAAGGCTGAGCCTGGCTGATGATGAAGGGGCAGTCTCCTTAACCTGGCAGCAGGGGATGGGGGGAGGGAGGTGCAAAGTGGTGGGAGGAAGGCGAGGGAGGGCACCCTACTGAGAAATGCAGTGTTGAAGCTGCAAGCAAAAACGTAGCGGAAGAGTTTGAACCCGGCCGCTGATGAATTCCTTAACCTGGCAGCGGGGTGGGAGGAGAGTTCAATAGGTAGCTTGTTTTTGGTGGTGGGAGGGAGGGCACCCTACGGAGTAATGGAGCTTTAAAGATGAAAGCACGGCGCTCGTGAAATAGGCGCTGCGTTGAATAGTGTAAAGTTAATAACAAACAAGCTAACGAGGAGGGAGGGGGAGAAGGGAGGGGAGAAGGGAGGGGGGTAGTGAGAGCAGACAGCAAGGGGGTGGAGGAGCATGATTCACGCGCTGGAAGGCTTAATGAGCCATGACAGAAAGGCAGATGGTGGCTGCGCGCGTGCACGCTCGCGTGAACGCAAGCTGGTGGCCGGAAAAAGCCTCTTTGGCAGCACTTCCACAAGCCCCTTACTAAATGTCTCGCAGAGCAGCGCATGCGCGCTGGCTCAGCGAGACCTAAAAATTACATCTCTTAAATCTGATCAAAGAGCATTTGCTAGAAGAGAACATGCCTACTTGGTCCTTAGCAGCTATGACAGAAAAAGCCCACAAAAATACATCAACGAAACATTTTCCTCCTATTACAAAATGAAATTCCTGAAGCTCCGGATGGGCTCTTTTGCGTCCTTAGACCTGTCGTCACCATGGGCGATTAAACCAGAGTCGAAAATATGCAGTCTATTCCAGGAGTCAATAATTCACTTGCTCTGTATATGCCCTGCACTCCTGGAAGACCGCAGATGATTGCTTAGGCTGCTATGGGCTAAGGAGGGGACACGGACATTACCATCTGCCGTCAGCCTCCTATTGAACTATGAGCAGCCGCAAGTGATCACAAAACTGGTAACATTTTTGTTTTGGGGTGTGTGGAGAAGCAACTAAGAATAAATTCCAAACCCCAAAATGAAGACGGGGAGGAACTTCAAATCTTAGTAGTCTTAACAAATTACCCTCAAATAGACAGATAGTACTGCTTTTCCTTTAAACCCAAGACTAACTTATTAAGTCATTAGTTGTTTATCGAATTGTATTTTAACCATTTTTACTATTGAGGAAACCTGCGGACGAACTATGGGTTACCTGTTAAATCATTGAGTCTTATGAAAAACCGTGACAATAGTTATCATTTTGATTTTATTTGGAATTAATGCACTTTGACAGACTTCATTGTCTAAATAAAGTATTTTTGAACAGAAGTAGAAAACAAGTTAATAGAAACCCCTGAGTTTCAACCAAACTGAACCAGAGCTGGTAAAAGGATGTAGTAGTGCTGGTGGTAGTAATGAGGAAAAGAGACAGTCCGGTCAGGCAATGGCTGGAGGGCTCCGGTCGTCCAGGGATCCAGCAGCCAAGCAAGGTGATATGGATCGGATGGAGGGAGAGAGTGCTCCCATGCACCCCCCTATGGGTCACTAGAGGGGCCCCTTCAAGAGTAACGGTGGCCTGCCGCATCGATATCCTGCACTTACAGGGGTGGGAGGGAGTCCAGGCCCCCTTCCCCCACATTATCGGGACCCGAAGAACCAGGATTTGGTATCGTGGAGCATCTTGAGTCGCGCCGGGAGGAGGAGCATGTAGTGGATCCCCCCTGGACAGTAGCTGCTTCTTGACGTTGTCGTAGGTTCTGTACCATTGCTGCACTGCACAGGTGTAGTCCAAAACGATCATCGCCCGATTTTCCTGAAAATTGAGTTTCCCCACCCTTCGAGCCTCTCGAAGTATAGCGTCTGACTAGGCCAGGAATTTGGCTGTCATAGGGCACGGCGAGGCTCCAGGAGGAGGCCGCTGCATGAGTGAGCAGTGAGCCCTCTCCACCACAAAGTAACTTGACAAGGACGAGGTGGGCAGCCAGGGGGTTAGCCAAGTTTCCTGGAACTGCTCAGGAGTTTGCCCCTCCTCTTCCTCGTCAAATCCCACAAAGCGTAAGTTATATTGGTGGGCCCAGGTCTTGGCATCTTTTACCTGGGCCTCGACTGCCGCAGACATCGCAGAAAGGTGTTGGATCATCGGCTTGAGCTCCCTGACTGTGTTCTCGAGTTCAGAGATCCGGCCCCCTGTCTCTGTGACCCTGTCCGCCACTACCCTGAGGTCTTGGCACAAAAAGGAGACATCCACTCCCACTTCTCTTGGATGGCTTGAAAGATGACGTTGGTATGTTAGGGTTTGGAGGCAAGGCAGGGCGGTCCGTTGGGTTCGAAGATCCCTGGGCGGCCATGGTGGGGACTGTGTAGCGGTCGATCTTAATTTGCGACTGGGAGGTTGAAGGTTGTTCTCGGCCCATGGTGGCATTATGAAGTTGAGTAGGTGAGGCCAGGTGGCATGTAAGTCTCAGATGCAACCATGGACAATTGGGATGGGGGAGGAGGCAGGCACGTATAAGGTGTTACCCCATGGGAGGAGTGGGAGGAAAGGGATGGAAAGGGGATGTGTGCTCCTCGAGTTAGATAGTAGGTCACCAGAGAGAAGGGGTCATTTTGCACCAGAGATCAGGCTCTAGGCCATGTGCAGCCTTGTATGGGGGAAAGGAGGGTCTTCTCCAGGTATCACTTCCAGGCTGTGAGGGGTCTTATTCGCCCCCGTCCCAGCCCGCTTGCCCCCCTCTGGCCCAGCAAAAGGAGTGAGCAGCACGAGCAGCCAGGTGCTGGTCCAAAGGAGTGGGGGTAGAAGAGGGGTATGGCAGTGTCTCTCAGGGGGTCTGCATCTCCTGCCCCAGTGATGAAGGGCAACAGGCAGGGGATACTCGCCCACCTGTGGGTCCAGGCAACAGGAGGCCAGTCAGTGAGGCTACCAAGGGTCCGGGATGTGGCCGGTGCACTGCTGGTAGGGCCCAGCGAAAGACGCAGTCCCAGTCCTGGCTCTCCGGTTGTCACAAGTGTGGGAGAGGGAGCCCGGTCAGCGAAGAGTCCTCCAGGACCGCAGGCACCCCAAGTGCCCTCTGCTGTCGGGTGGTTGCCACTAGGTGATTCCATGCCCCCTCTCCCATTTTCCTTCGAGGCAAAATCCCACCAATGTAGTCCTCCCCAGGGTGCTGCCCCACGTAGTGTCGTGCCCGCAACCCCTATGAGTGAGTGGGCTGCTATGCCCTGATTTTTCCGACCTGGCGTGCCACGTATGCATTCAGACAATTCCCCTGGGATCCAGTGTATTTGTCTATTCTCGTGATCCCCCGGGCAGTAAGTGGGTGGCCAATGTGCAAAGTACTGTAGCGCAGCCTCATTTGGTGTTTCCCGGGGCTCGCCCTCTCCGGTGCCGCATGATCCCCGGCGAAGAGTACGGAGGGGCTCCAAGGCCCGCCCTCCGTATTGATGATGAGCAGCCTTGCGCACCCGGCCCGATGGAGGCCACAGGTGTGGGCTGCCGCCACAGGGCTGTCAGATCAGTGAGTTGGGCGCTAAGTGCCCCCCCGGCACAGGGGGATCAATGGAAGTGCGAATGCCACCTGCAATCCCAGCCAGCACCGAGGATTCCGTACGCTTTGGCTAGGTTGTCAGTAGCTCAGCAAAGCGCGTCCACCATCTTCACCTGGCTGGCCTCGCCCCTCATGAAAAACATATATTAAATCCAATACCTTTATGGTTGGATTGTTATTACACTGTGTTAAAGACTGTAGATAAGTACTTTCTAACATAGATTCTCAAAGATTAATCATAGTAGGCAAGGGTTTTGGGTACCACCTCTGAAAAAACCCTGTTTTTGTGGAATTTCATTAGTTTTTAGGCTTTACTTGACAACTTAGTTGTCTTCCAGGGCTTAAGTGTTCAACAGAAAAAGAGTTGTAAGATGCAGTAATAAGAAGGGGGATGTGGCTTCACCCACATGTTGATCTAATTCTCTACTGGCATTTGTTAAAAATAGTTGTGTTAGTCTGCCTAAGAAGTAGCTGCATTTTTCATAATCGATAGAAGCATTGCTAACATACAACCTAGATCAAATACAGCAGGAAGTGGCTTAGCGAAGTGTAACCCTGTGACCAATACAGTAAGTAGAGGGTTTCACATTGTGAACTCTCTACTAAACATTATAGGAACAGGTTTTACATTGAAATGCATGGCAAAATCCATGTACGAAATAGGTTTACATTTTGAGCTCCCTGATAAATACAACAGGAAGGGGTTTTACATTGTGAACTACTGGTTAAACACCATAGACAGCAGCTTTATATTGGGAACTTCTGATAAATAACACAGGAAGGAGTTTTACATTCTGAACTCTTACAAATGAAAAATAAAGGGGTTTTACGCTGTGAACTGTCTAACAAATACAACAGGAAAGGGGTTTACATTTGAAACTTCATGACAAACTCCATAGGTAGAGGCTCTACATTTTGAACTATTTGACAACTATATTAGAAATTAATTTTAAATTGTCAACTCTCTAACAAATTCAAAAGGAAGGGGCTTAGTACAAATATGCATGTTTATGTCCAGTAACAGTAAATACTCAGGGGTCGATTCCGATCCCGGTCGGAGGTGCACCTAATACCATTCGGCCGGGAAAAAAGCCAGGCGAATGCCTGTTTCCCGACCGATTCGCACATACGTCCGAACGAGCAAGTACGATGCGCACAATTGCACAGATTCCGACCCAGTCGTACTCACCCAATCCAGGTCCTGTTCTCCGACCGAGCCGGATCCGTAAACGCAGAATCGAGTCGCACGGAAGCCAAAATGCAGCCCCGTCCGGCCGGACAAGTACGATGCGCTTTCCGTATGCGCCGAACCCGTCGCTACGCACTGCACGTCAAAGCATCCGGGAGAGGCGCACATAAGCTCCGATTCGCGCCACAAGACGATCCACGGCTACGAGACGAACACGCCAGCCACGAGTACGACCCGAAGCAAAGAGAAAGACGAACGAGACGAACCAACTATGAATCCCATCGTGCCGATCCTACCAATATTCTACATCTATTACCGGAACAGGCACGGACGCGTACGGCGCAGAAGGTAAGTCAGACACCAACCACAAAAACAAACTACACGTACCCGACATATCACACACACACAGAAGGATGCAGAAATTACTTACACCAGCAACAGCAGCACCATAGGGGCGGGATGGCCATCACCAATGCCACATATACACATAGGGGCCTGGATGCCAACAACTAACACCACCCCTACCCAGGGGGTGCTAGATGCCTGTCACTACTACCACCTCCACCCATGGGGGGCTGGATGCCTGTCACTACTACCACCCCTACCCAGGGTGTGCCAGATGCCTACCACTACTACCACCTCTACCCATGGGGGGCTGGATGCCTGTCACTACATCCACCCCTACCCAGGGGGTGCCAGATGCCTACCACTACTACCACCTCTACCCATGGGGGGCTGGATGCCTGTCACTACTACCACCCCTACCCAGGGGGTGCCAGATGCCTCCCACTACTACCACCTCTACCCATGGGGGGCTGGATGCCTACCACTACTACCACCCCTACCCAGGGGGTGCCAGATGCCTCCCACTACTACCACCTCTACCCATGGGGGGCTGGATGCCTACCACTACTACCACCCCTACCCAGGGGGTGCCAGATGCCTCCCACTACTACCACCTCCACCCATGGGGGGCTGGATGCCTGTCACTACTACCACCCCTACCCAGGGGGTGCCAGATGCCTACCACTACTACCACCTCCACCCATGGGGGGCTGGATGCCTGTCACTACTACCACCCCTACCCAGGGTGTGCCAGATGCCTACCACTACTACCACCTCTACCCATGGGGGGCTGGATGCCTGTCACTACTACCACCCCTACCCAGGGTGTGCCAGATGCCTACCACTACTACCACCTCTACCCATGGGGGCTGGATGCCTGTCACTACTACCACCCCTACCCAGGGTGTGCCAGATGCCTACCACTACTACCACCTCTACCCATGGGGGCTGGATGCCTGTCACTACTACCACCCCTACCCAGGGGATGCCAGATGCCTACCACTACTACCACCTCCACCCATGGGGGGCTGGATGCCTGTCACTACTACCACCCATACCCAGGGTGTGCCAGATGCCTACCACTACTACCACCTCCACCCATGGGGGGCTGGATGCCTGTCACTACTACCACCCCTACCCAGGGGGTGCCAGATGCCTACCACTACTACCACCTCTACCCATGGGGGCTGGATGCCTACCACTACTACCACCCCTACCCAGGGGGTGCCAGATGCCTACCACTACTACCACCTCCACCCATGGGGGGCTGGATGCCTGTCACTACTACCACCCATACCCAGGGTGTGCCAGATGCCTACCACTACTTCCACCTCCACCCATGGGGGGCTGGATGCCTGTCACTACTACCACCCCTACCCAGGGGGTGCCAGATGCCTACCACTACTACCACCTCTACCCATGGGGGGCTGGATGCCTGTCACTACTACCACCCCTACCCAGGGGGTGCCAGATGCCTACCACTACTACCATCTCTACCCATGGGGGGCTGGATGCCTGTCACTACTACCACCCCTACCCAGGGGATGCCAGATGCCTACCACTACTACCACCTCTACCCATGCGGGGCTGGATGCCTACCACCAACAACACCCCCACACATAGGATGGCTAATGCATGACACAACAAGCACACACCAACATAAAGATTGCAACAAAAAGACATCCCCCCAACACCATGACAAGCATGTGTAGACTGTGTCAAATGCCTACAACACTGAACATGACTTTGAACATACAATATGACCCCCTATCACATGTGTCACACATAAATGTGTGTGGCCCCCACAATGCAAGCAGACCATGACCACTGTGGCAATGGGGTCCAACCCCCATCATCACAGTGACCAAAAGGTAAGTGGGGGGTCCATAGCTGAAGCACATTTTGAACATTGTGGCAATGGGGTCTAAACCCCCATCATCACAGTGACCAAAATGTAAGTGTGGGGCCCACAGCTGAAGCACATCTTGAACATTGTGGCAATGGGGTCTAAACCCCCATCATCACAGTGACCAAAAGGTAAGTGTAGGGTCCATAGCTGAAGCACATTTTGAACATTGTGGCAATGGGGTCCAACCCCCATCATCACAGTGACCTAAAGGTAAGTGTGGGGTCCATAGCTGAAGCACATATTGAACATTGTGGCAATGGGGTCCAACCCCCATCATCACAGTGACCAAAAGGTAAGTGTGGGGTCCATAGCTGAAGCACATCTTGAACATTGTGGCAATGGGGTCTAAACCCCCATCATCACAGTGACCAAAATGTAAGTGTGGGCCCACAGCTGAAGCACATCTTGAACATTGTGGCAATGGGGTCTAAACCCCCATCATCACAGTGACCAAAAGGTAAGTGTGGGGTCCACAGCTGAAGCACATTTTGAACATTGTGGCAATGGGGTCCAACCCCCATCATCACAGTGACCTAAAGGTAAGTGTGGGGTCCATAGCTGAAGCACATTTTGAACATTGTGGCAATGGGGTCCAACCCCCATCATCACAGTGACCAAAATGTAAGTGTTGACATTGAAAAAGCTGCAACTGCCAAACTGCATGGATGATTCCTGGTCACAGAACAACAAACACATCAGTGGCAAAGTAGTGCTTGTGTCCCATAGCAACATAGATTGGGGGAGGCAAACAGTGCAGTGCAAATAAGACATACCTTTGGCCATGTGCAGACAAACATCACCCATGGGGGCTGACACTGTCAACATCCATCAATGACACAATGACAGAAGTGACCATCATAATGCAGAACCACATATTTGCAACAATGGGCACACAAATGTAGATACCTTGTGGAGACTGTAGATGTGAGGTGAACAAATAACATACCATGGCAGCAATGGGACACACAAACAATGATCATTGTGCTGACTGATGACCTAGGAGTCCCAGGAACAGCAGGTGAAACCCACCAAACAACATACAGCCAATGGCACACTAAAGATATGCCAATGCAGTGGTGCAGATGCACAAACACAAACAGGCAGACCCACACTGCACATCAAACACAACAGGTGAGGGGGGGGGTGCCAGTGTCCCCAGGCAACCACACAACACATGATGAGGCCTGAATACAAATTACACAGATGCACATACAGTGCCACAAAAAAGTAACTCATGGATCCAAATCCCCTATGTGGGCAATCAGGCATTGTTAGATGAGAGGGAGCACAAATTACACATGTCACACAAGCTTGTAGGAACAGCAACTAACACAGCAAGAGACAGACCCACCACAGCACTACCCCCAGGGACCCCATATTGTGCTGACACTAGCCTGCATGATAATCCCACTGTGATGACAATGTTAGATGTCGTTCACACTGTGAACCCCAGCCATGTGTCCTGAGCAACTAACTACCATCACACCTACACAAGCTCCAATCAATCAGCACGGCCTGCCAGCCAATGCCAATATGGAGGTAGGGGTCTGGCCGTGCAACAACTCACTTTTGCACACACTCAACACCACACACCCTGACCTCCACCAATGTGCAGCAGTGAAGCTCACATGGACTGGTGACATTGCACATGCACCCATGACAATACCAGGGGTGGTGGTGGGAACCAAGGTGCAGAAACCCATCACACTTGGCCAGTCAACAAGACTTGTCAATGTCTGACACACAGCACAGTATGCTGTACATGGGCATGATGTGAAATCCACCACAATCAATGGGATCCTGGCCATAGTCACACACCAATGAAGAAGCCAAGGTGACACACGAAGAACACACGTACACAACTACCAACATTGCATCTCTGACCCTGAGGAGTGGCAGCAGTCACACACACAACGTGTCACAATCACTGAAAGCTAACACAAACTGTAAATCACATTACTCGTGTAAACAACAAGTGCCTAGGGGAATCCTGAATGTGTCCCATCTGCGTTTGCCCACATCCCCAGCACTGACAACAAAGACAACCTGGGATGACAACCTCATGAACATTAGTTTGCCATGCACCCACATCACAGAGAAACCAGGTCCAAGATGCTGGATGAACACAGAACAACTCAGCAAGCATCACAAACAGGAACATCCCTAGGGACACAGCCTGTGTAGGAAAAGGGAAGGGAACACGCACAGACATGCTTACACAACACAGGCCCACGCAATGTCACCAGATTACACACTGCCATGAGGGCACACCACTCCTGTGGAAGGTCCGCTGTGCCAAACCTTGTCTGTGCACGACCCAAACATGTCAGCAGAACACTCCGTCAGTGAGTCAACAACCACAACACACAGAAGGCTCTGCTCACATCAGCCTGGGAACGGGGGTGTCACGTCAGTCATCTGCACACACACCAAACACGTGTCAAGCAAGTTGCACTGTATACACAGATGAGTCCTTCGACATTGATGTGCAAAACTGCATGTCCAGTGGAGCTGGGCACACAGTCAGGGAAATCGGAACATTGAACAGTGGTAAGCCCACCAGATGTGCATCAGTGTAAGACAAAGATGTTCATTTACAAATGCAAAAAGGACATCCCTGTGTCAAATGCTGAACATCACACCCTCAGACTGTAGCAAAGGATGCCATAGATCCAGAATACAACAGGACACATATCCCATGGACCACATGGAGTCCATCACTGCAACACCTCATCGTCCTGATGTGAACACTATTACAACTGCAAAGGCAGGATGCTACTCATCCACATCATGTACATCAAAAGAAAACCCAAAAGTAAACAAAAAGAGGCTTTATTCAGCAAATGTCAGGGTAAAAACGGAAGTCCAAAAGAAACTAAGGCCAATGGCCAGTCCAAAATCACAGTACCGACGGGGTGAGAACTGACAACTGGTCACACATTGCTTGCCTGCACTGGTACGGTTGGGGGACATCACCCTTGGAGGGGCATACAAGGGGCAGGCCAGGCACCGCAGGGACAGGATCAGGGGATGGCAGAGTGAGGCAGTGAAGGGGTGGTGGGTGCAGGAGTGTCACCGGCAACTGCAGTGGAGGTGTCTGACTCAGGGGGGGCCGGCACCACCGTGGTACACAAGTCAGTTGGTGTGGGTGCCGCAACCACTGCAGTGGGCTGGACTTATGTAGTGGACTGGGTACCCACTGCAGTGCCCGAGTCTGACGTGGTGGTTGTTGACTCCACTGCAGTGCATGACTCCAAGGGAGTGGAAGGGTGGGCAGATGAGGTGGGCAGGACAGAGGGGGGGGACCCGGTCCCCACAACAGTGTCACAAACAGGCAGAGCGTCTGGGTTGGGGGTGGAAGAGCAAGTGGCAGGGGGGGAGGGCCTAAGCAGTCTGGGGATGCGGTATCGGTGTGTGGGGGAACCTGGGGCAGGCTGTGGCGGGGGAACCTGTGCAGTGGTGGCCTGGGGGATGGAGGAGAGAGACTGGGCGCTGGAGCTGCGTGGTGGTGGTGGTGGGGTCTTGCTCTTCCTGCTCCGGGGGGACTTTCGAATGGGCTCCTGTGTCTGCCTGCGCCTGGGGGAGGGTGTCCGGGGGCGAGGGGCACTCCTCTCTGTGTGGGTGGACTTCCTCTTCCCCTGGTGTGCTGGGTCAACAGGAATGGTGGGGAAGAGGCCGAGGTCACACAGGAAGACCTGCTGTGTAGGTGGGATAGCAGGCGAGGCAAAGGAAGGGGTCTTGGAGGGAGAGGATTTGGAGGACTGCGGAGTGAATGTGGATGCCTGTGTGTGTGTGTGTTCCCCATCCCCTGTGTCTGTGGTATCAGTCCCCTGAGGATGCTTGTGTGCACGTCTTGCCTTACTCTTGGGTGTGTCTGTGCTGCTCGTGTCTGTGTGTTTGGCTGACTGTGCAGGTGTGCATGTGCTTTGGACAGGTAGGGGGGCAGGAAGTGTGGATGGGGCAGAGGTGGGAGGGGTGAGGGACTGTTGGAGGAGGGACACTGCTGCCGTCAGGGAGGAGTCCATGGACCTATTGCTCCTCTGTAGGGCAGACATACCCGTCGAGATGCCCTCCATGAACGACACCAGCTGTGTCAACAGAGTGGTGTGTGCATGGAGGACACTCAGCATTGCTGTCTGCCCTACATGGAGCTGCCGAAGGAGGTACACAGACTCCTCACTCAGGGCAGCAGGGGACACAGGCGCAGGGGGTGCGGTGCCTGGCAAGAAGGAGACACGCTCCCGAGCACGGGAGCCTCCACGGACCTCAGGAATGGGAGCCGATGGGAGGGCGGTGGTGGTGGTGGTGGTGGCGGGCCAGACAGACTAGCTGGCCTTTGGTGGCTGCCGAGACCCGCCTCCACAAGGGAGTCATCCTCCGAGCTGCTGTGGTCCCCAGCTGAGGTGGATGCTGCTGAGGACTCCTCGGTGTGGCTCCCCTCGCCCTCCGTGCCACTGGGTCCCTCTGACCACACGTCCGATGCTGACCCAGTTTGGCTCCGCTGCTCCTCCTGGTCCGTGGAGCTGTCCCCTCCTGTGGCCGTGGATGTATCTGCAAACAATTAGGGAAACAGACAAACATCAGTCACCTATACTGACTGCACACACCACAGTGAGTACAGCACATTACAGAGCAAGCCCTGGCATCCTTAGTTGAACATTGCCTGAAGTCCTCACACAGATTCGGGGAAGCCAATTGTCAGTCTTATGGTCAACCATGGGACTCACACCCCTCCCGCCCTTGCACCCATCTGTCTGGTGCCTGTCTGATGGTAAGACCCCAGTGTGGACACATGCACCACCTACACAGTTGTTGGACATTGCAGGGAACACGGTGAAGTATGTGAACATGCACACATCACATCTCTTGCCACTGAGTCAGTGCAGGTGTCCGGATAAAGGGATGGCCAGAGTCTAACTAGAAATGCATGTGATGCATACCAGCACCAGACACCATGATGCACCCATGTCCGGATAGTCAATGCCACAATGGGGTGCATGTTGCACATGTCACTCCCCTGCAGGATCAGTCCCAGGAAGTTTAATGCCATGACACAGGAATGCGTGCAAAGTCATACATTACTGTCTCAAGTCACATGTCCATGGCAGCCAGCCAACAACAGTCTGCACTGTGTCACAATCCGAGGGCATGGGGAATGCAAGTAATGTGACTGACAAGTGCACATGTCCATCCCCCAAAAACCACTTCATCTGTACTACCATTTGTCCACGTCATACCAACTGGACATATGGGGGACATGAAACACAACTCTCTGAACATGAGCACCTCACAGTGTGCTGTGAATGAAAATACAGCTGCCTGAAAGTCACAGTCGCAAACACCTGTGTGCACAGTCAAGTGATCAGACACCTATAAGTCACAGAAGTGTCGTCTATCATGGTCACATCTCAGATGGCATGCTGAGCCCTAACCGATGAACATACCAGTAGTCCTGACAACGAAGACACAGCACAATGAGACAGAGGCAGACACCTGAGGGTACATTTCACTGATCACAACATGCCAGATGATACACGGGAGTGGGAGTACAGAGTGTATTGTATGCCCTGGAGTAGGCATGACTGTCCAGCTCCACCTGTAAGAGGGATGAGTCCTGGACAGTAGGCAGGTGGCTAAGCATGTGTGACACACTGGATACACATACTCCTGAGGCCCAAATATTGTTCCCACCAGCAGCATGGGTGTGTGCCAAATTCCCCAGGGACATGTGGTGAGTCAGAGCAGCAAGCGGACCACATATCAAAGTTACACCCAGGTCACATGTCAGAACGTAGGCATTGTGTAAGCAATTGACCCACCCATGAATTGCACAACATAGTCACAGGAACAAATGCTGTCCCCCACCTTGAGCAAAGCAAAATGCAATGACACAGTCCCCAAATGACACAATTTCCTGACTATAAGGGCCACACATATGCGTATCAGAGGAGAAGTGGGCATGTCACAAATGAGGGACATGGGTCCTGGACCACATGACTGATGTACTGTGGAAGTTTAACCAGGCCAGAGGAGGGCACATAGCATGTCAGACAAAGTGCACAGTGCAGTCATGGACTCACCCCCTCCTTGCTGCTGTCTGTCCTTCAGCTGCCCATCCAGGTCAGGGAAGACCACCGCCAGGATCCGGAGCATGTGGGGGGTCAGGGTCCGGTGTCCGCCCCTCCTGCGAGGAAGCGACAGCTTCAGCTGGACCCTTGCGATCCTCCGGGTCCAGCCACGAAGGTCCTGCCACCTCTTTTGGCAGTTGCGGATCCTGCGCCTGTAGACCCCCACGGATCTTACTTTCCGGGCGATGGTCAGCCAGATGTCCTTCTTCTGGTGGGCATCAACCTGTGAGGATGACAAAGTGAAAAGGCCGTTACTACACATGCTACATATACGTGCATCACACAGTTGGATATACATGTCTCAATCACAGGGGCATATGATGTACACAGGCAGTGCAACAATGGCTATGAACAGTTTGCCAGCAGTCACTACATGGTATCATTGCATGGGAAGTAAACCTAGTTGGAATGCACTGTTACTGCACTGTACCAGTTCAGTGCATGTAACTACACACTTTGGGGTGTGACAACTACTCAGTGGGCATGCTAGCCAGTGGTGTGCACACTGAAAGTCCTGCTAGTCAGACAACATGCACAATTAGTGATGCAGTGGACAGCACACTCACCTGCTCCCCTGGTTTCCCATACAGCTTGCTGTACTGTGGAAGGAGGCTGTCCAGCAGGGCCTGGTTCTCCTCAAGGCTGAAGGCTAGGGCTCTCACCACAGTACGTGCCATTGCAGGAGCCAGAGGATGCATAAACAGCAGCAGTGTTGGTGGCAGATGTCGTCCTGGAGCATGTAGTGCAGGCAAGTGAGCTCTCAGGGGAACAGCCAGCATTATATGTGTGCTGCAGAGGCAGATACTGTCACATGTGTCCAAAGTGATAGGTCCAAGTCGTTTGCATCTTCTGAATCTGACCAATCCATGGATTAGCAGCACTAATACATGCCCACAGCATCCTTCAAATCTTCAACTTCATGACACCCATGATTTTGCAACATTGTTGTGGCTGGCCAACTGAATTCACTGCATCAGACTCGTTGGAGCTTCGAAAACGCGTCCGTTGCCATGCCAGGCCCCAGCCAATGTGTGCGCACCGATCGGTCCATTGCTGTCCAACGCGTACCCGAGATACAACGCGTACCCGCACAGATTGAATGCAATGGGCCGGCCGGGCACACCGATCGGTCCATTGCTGTCCAACGCGTACCCGGGATACAACGCGTACCCGCACACATTGAATGCAATGGGTCGGCCGGGCACACCGATCGGTCCATTGCTGTCCAACGCGTACCCGGGATACAACGCGTACCCGCACACATTGAATGCAATGGGCCGGCCGGGCACACCGATCGGTCCATTGCTGTCCAACGCGTACCCGGGATACAACGCGTACACGCACACATTGAATGCAATGGGCCGGCCGGGCACACCGATCGGTCCATTGCTGTCCAACGCGTGCACTGGGATACAACGCGTACCCGCACACATTGAATGCAATGGGCCGGCCGGGCACACCGATCGGTCCATTGCTGTCCAACGCTTACCCGGGATACAACGCGTACCCGCACACATTGAATGCAATTGGCCGGCCGGGCACACCGATCGGTCCATTGCTCTACAACGCTGCACCGGGATACAACGCGTACCCGCACACATTGAATGCAATGGGCCGGCCGGGCACACCGATCGGTCCATTGCTCTACAATGCGTACCCGGGATACAACGCTGCACCGCGACACATTGAATGCAATGGGCCGGCCGGGCACACCGATCGATCCATTGCTCTACAACGCTGCACTGGGATACAACGCGGACCCGACACATTGAATGCAATGGGCCGGCCGGGCACACCGATCGGTCCATTGCTGTCCAACGCCGTATTGCGAATACAACGCTGCACTCGCTCACATTGAATGCAATGGCCAATGTGTGCTCACCGATCGGTCCATTGCTGTCCAACGCGTATTGCGAATACAACGCTGCACCCGCCACATTGAATGCAATGGCCAATGTGTGCGCACCGATCGGTCCATTGCTGTCCAACGCGTATTGCGAATACAACGCGTACCCGCTCACATTGAATACAATGGCCAATGTGTGCGCACCGATCGGTCCATTGCTGTCCAACGTGTCCCTGTACAAGTCACTGGCATATGTCACCATGCCTGTCACAGGTGAACATATGCCAGCCACATATACTTCCCAGGGAGTGAGGGACACACCTACAACACCACAGCCTGTCCACACTGTATCCTAAGGCATGTAAGGCTGCATTACCTATTCCGTGTATGGGGGTCAACATGTTGTTCTGTGGGTGTTACTTGGGGGCAGCCACTCCCAGGCTGTGCACGTGTTCATGGGGACAGAATCCTTGGTGTGTCGTGCACATGACCACTGTGATGTGCAACTGTTCATTTCTGAGTATGTGGCATGGTCACATTTCACGGTGGTGTATGTGTATGTCATGTCACATACCCCCTGAGTCCCATGTGGGACGGTATGTACGTCCCAGGGTGACCCATTGCCACAATAGTGATGGTCCTCCACAGTCTGTGTGCATGTTGTGTTTACAATGTCTCTGATTCCATGTGCACAATGGGAGACAGTCTCCACATCCACGTTGTTTGTGCATGGACTTTGATGTTGTGCGTGTGTGTGTCACAGACGTCCATGTCTGTCCTGCCGAGGCAACAGGGACCACTACCTGTGGGGGTCATGGTTGTTTTGCTGTGGTGTATTCATGATACACCATGTCATGCCAGTGTCCATGTGGCAATACAGGGTCCCTGGGAATCTACCTGTCGATGAGCTGTGATGCCTGGGGCACATCTGTCCTCACATGTCACTGTGGGGTGTGTTTGGAACGTGGCAGCAGTAGATGGGAACTGTGACACGGCCTCATGATATCCCATGGCACAACCTAGGACTTGTTGATGCCACTTGTTGAACTGTGATGTTAGATGTTGGCCATGTAGGTGCCATACATATCCTTACGGAACTGCACACATCATGTACTTGTGTCTCATAATGATGTATCATGTGATATTGAGTATGGTCAATGCCACATATGTGGGGTGACTGACAATCTTTCTTTCTTCACCTATGCACTGCAGGGCACCAGCTGTCCATAGACCATTCCCTGACCTTGCAACCATGGTCGAACGGGACTGCATCTGACGGTACCGCTTCACCAGGCCGCTGATTGAGGTATTGACGGTGCGGTTGGCCCCACATTTGCAAGCTGGCCGGACATACCCTACAGCGCTGACCCCCAAGGTGAAGGTGATGGCAGCCCTACACTTCTTTGCCACCGGTAGCTTTCAACACACTGTGGCGTCTGCTGGTGGGATGTCACAGACCATGTTCAGCCGTGTGCTCCACGATGTTTTGGAGGCTATGTTGATATACCTGAACCAGTACATCTATTTCCCTAGACTCCAACAACTCACTGATGTGAAGAGTGACTTCTATGCCCTGGGGAGGATGCTGCATGTCATTGGCTCCATTGATGGGACACATGTGGCTTTGGTACCACCACAGGCCCAAGAGCAGGCATACAGGAACCGCAAACACTACCACTCGGTCAATGCACTGGTGGTATGTCTTGCAGATATGAGCCTTTCACACGTCTGTGCCCATTTCCCCGGTTCTGCACACGATGCCTACGTGATGAGGAGTAGTCGCATCCCGAGGATGATGTCCCAGATGCGGAACCAGCGTGCCTGGCTTTTCGGTGTGTACTGACTTTGTACCATTGTGTGTGTTCTGCAATGTAGTATTCCACCCTCTTTTCCAAATCAGCTAATGTGCAATTGTCCATATGTAGGTGACTCCGGATACCCCAACATGCCGTGGTTGCTGACGCCCTCAGGAACCCTGTGACACCAGCCCAGATGCGCTACAATGAGGCACATGGTCGGACCAGGAGAGTGATTGAGCGGACATTTGGTCTCCTGAAGAGCCGCTTCCGCTGCCTGGACAAGACAGGAGGGGCCCTCCCATATGGCCCAGCAAAGGTGTGCAAGATTGTCATCGTCTGCTGCATGCTACACAACCTGGCTGTGCGGAAGGAGTTGCCTCTCATCCTGGATGACGATGACCAACATCCGCCACCTGTGGAGGATCCTGGCCTGGACCACGATGCCAGTGATGATGATGATGATGATGGTGATGTCCGCACACAGCTCATCACCAACTTCTTCAGCTGAATGTGAGTATCCGGAGATGTCATGTCAATGATGTGAGTATGCATGATATGTGTTGGTGGTGCTCTGGTGCTGTTTGAGTGTGGCCATGTGCTACATGACTGTATGCGTGTAGCGATGTGTCCTTACAGGTAGTCTGTACTCCCCAACAGTGTTGGCATGCTAACTTGGTTCTGGGTGGATATCTTGTGACATGTATTGGGCATGAGTATTGCAGTTCTGTCCTGTTCTTCAGTGCTTTTGACTGTGTGTCATTTCTGTCCTTCACAGGGTACTTTCAGAGTTGTTTGGTCAACTGTGATCCCCCGACACCGTGATTAAACTTCCAGGGTGGTAGCTGTCGTGTCCCTACAGGTGATGTGCGCCACACCCATGGACTTACTTCCTTCTACACTTGTTGACTGTGTGCCCACTGCCAGGTGGGATTACCTTGCATCTGTAGTGGTTACGACATGTTGCAAATGTGTAATAAACTTGTGCTTCACTTTGTGATGTGCGTTGTCTGTGGTCACACATCTGACTGACATTTGCTTACATAGCAAAACCAAAGGGGATGATGGACGGAGTGTTGAACATTGCAAGCACTCACCCCAGTCAACTGATCTGGGTTTAATCCATCATCATTCTTTAGCTCACTCCGCCACCCCAGTTCAGACATGGCCATATGCAAATCAGTCTGACCCTGTGCCTCATGGGAACAGTCCAGCCCGAACTGCCAAGCCATGTCTTCCCTGGACCGGAAACAAGCATCCTGGGACCGGTTTCTGGCTTACAGCCGTCATCAGCCAGGCTATCTTGAATCCAGTGGCAAAGTGAGCAAGGGACCCACGTCTGGGCATACCCTGCCAACTTAGGGCGAACATAGCAAAACCAAAGGGGATGATGGACGGAGTGTTGAACATTGCAAGCACTCACCCCCAGTCAACTGATCTGGGTTTAATCCATCATCATTCTTTAGCTCACTCCGCCACCCCAGTTCAGACATGGCCATATGCAAATCAGTCTGACCCTGTGCCTCATGGGAACAGTCCAGCCCGAACTGCCAAGCCATGTCTTCCCTGGACCGGAAACAAGCATCCTGGGACCGGCTTCTGGCTTACAGCCGTCATCAGCCAGGCTATCTTGAATCCAGTGGCAAAGTGAGCAAGGGACCCACGTCTGGGCATACCCTGCCAACTTAGGGCGAACATAGCAAAACCAAAGGGGATGATGGACGGAGTGTTGAACATTGCAAGCACTCACCCCCAGTCAACTGATCTGGGTTTAATCCATCATCATTCTTTAGCTCACTCCGCCACCCCAGTTCAGACATGGCCATATGCAAATCAGTCTGACCCTGTGCCTCATGGGAACAGTCCAGCCCGAACTGCCAAGCCATGTCTTCCCTGGACCGGAAACAAGCATCCTGGGACCGGTTTCTGGCTTACAGCCGTCATCAGCCAGGCTATCTTGAATCCAGTGGCAAAGTGAGCAAGGGACCCACGTCTGGGCATACCCTGCCAATTTAGGGCGAACATAGCAAAACCAAAGGGGATGATGGACGGAGTGTTGAACATTGCAAGCACTCACCCCCAGTCAACTGATCTGGGTTTAATCCATCATCATTCTTTAGCTCACTCCGCCACCCCAGTTCAGACATGGCCATATGCAAATCAGTCTGACCCTGTGCCTCATGGGAACAGTCCAGCCCGAACTGCCAAGCCATGTCTTCCCTGGACCGGAAACAAGCATCCTGGGACCGGTTTCTGGCTTACAGCCGTCATCAGCCAGGCTATCTTGAATCCAGTGGCAAAGTGAGCAAGGGACCCATGTCTGGGCATACCCTGCCAACTTAGGGCGAACATAGCAAAACCAAAGGGGATGATGGACGGAGTGTTGAACATTGCAAGCACTCACCCCCAGACATTTGCTTACTGCACCAGTGGGCTAGTTGACAAAGACTGTGAATAGGTGTTGTGTCTGTGCATTGCACCGTATTTCCTGGCAACATCAGTGTAGGCGACGCAGGGGAGGGGAGGAACATGGCGGCCGTAAGCTAAACGGTCGTGGCCACGCTCCCTCGTGGGACCTATGCCGATGGTGATGTGACAGAGTAATAGAGGCAGAAATTCCCTCTACTTACCCTCCGGTGTAGCTCCTATGCGGCTGAGTCCGTTTCCCGGTTCCAGCGGTGTCCGCGGGTCAGAGGATGCGGTTCCCTGCGGTGACGGGTGGAAGGCGCAGCATTGGAAGCATTGGAAGTGGAGAGAGGCGGCGTGGGGAAAGAGACGGCGAGACGCAGCTTCCCTGCTGTACCGGGTTATTGGGGGCAGAGTCAGCACCTGCTTCAAAGTATACGAGGTCTCTGCGACCTGTGAGGGAAGAAGGCTCAATGTAGTGGAGCTGGAGGAGGCTGAGGAGGAATGGCGGACAGAGCGCCGAGTGTTTGTTAAACAGCCCTCGGCCATAGTTAGTTATACCAGCTTATCCCCTTGCTGCCCTCCCGAATGCAAGGTGAGCTTGAGAATATTTGGTGGACTTTTCTATGGTGATAGCATCCAGGAGAAAAAACTGTGCTCTGTTGGGAATATAAGAGCAGGAAAGTTTCTTGTGAAACTTGGGTCTATAAGTTCTATCCCTTGGGCTTCAGGTAAGGAGGGGGCACCTCTTTGCCGTATGGAGACAGGGGAACTCAATAAGGGCTCCTCTCCCCCAAAGTTGTCTAGATATACCTTGAGGGCTAGAGTGGCTCATTTATCCGCAAATACGATCATCACACAGCCCATTTTCTCTTCCCAGATCTCTCCCCCTATTTCTGAAACAAAATTAATAAAAAACAGTCTAAACAGATAGGGGCCACATCGAATAGCGGGATTGCCAGTAAAGGGAGAGGGGTCAACAAGAGTAGAGGAGGGAGTAAGAGACTTCCCCAAAAACCGAAAATTACCCCATCTTTGAAATCCTATTACCGGGTTATCTCTGTGTCTACTCCCACATTTAATATCCTTGAAAGTGGGAAATCAGAGGTCATGCCTAATGGCGGGAGTCCTGTGGGTTCCACCCAGGGCAGTTCAGTAAGAGAGGAAATACAGGTCCAGGATTGCAGTGTGGATCGAGTTAGCAATATGGATATTGGGACCCAAAAAACGACCCCTTCGGAGCTTAAAGTTAAGCTAAAAAATCCATCACATCAAGATAAAAAGATGGTGGTCTCGGTAATTGCCTCTAAGGAGAAGGATAATGACACTAAACGACCCCCTGTATCTTCGGGAGACACAACAGGAGTGGAGAATGAAATACATCCATTGGTGAGCATCTCCAACAGATATTCTATCTTAAATGTTCAAGAAGGGCAGGACCAGGGGATTGAGTCGGCTGCAGAACAAGAGCAGGTGCCAGATCAGGTCTTTCAACTTCGGGCTAGTAATAACATTTCTTCCCATACATTGGGGGAAGATGAGATATTGCCCCCTCCAAATCATTCATTAGTTGAGATATTAACGATTATGAAAGAAGAGATGGTCAATAGGTTTAAAATATCTGAGACCAATCATGCTGAGCTAGCTAATAGGTTTGCTGTCTCGGAGGCGAATCAGTCTGCTATAAAATTGTCGTGTGAGGTCTTAGCTCAGAAATTGGAGGAAGTCACTATAAGGACTGACGCAATTGAGACTGAGATCCCAAAAATAAAAGAGGCAATCCAAACAAATTCGGATGAATTGAGGAACTTAGCGGCCCAAAATAAGGATTTAAAGGACGACCTAGAGAGGCTGGAAAACCACTCAAGGAAAAATAATCTGAAGCTCCTGAATATTCCGGAAGACCTTGAGGGGACAGATATAAAGGGGTTTGTGGTCTCCCTGTTAAAAGGGACAATATTAAGGAATTTTCCTGATATTGATTTAGTTCATGAGATCCAAAGAGTACATCGGGACCCCTTTAGGAGGAAACCAGGGAGACAAAAGCCACGGAAAATTTTGGTGAACTTTTTGTCCTATTCTGTGAAGGAACTGATTCTTACTACTGCTCTTAAAGAAGGTTTGATTACTTCTACGCTGTCGGACTCTAACCCTTTCGCCTTTTCCATCAGGTCTGATATTTCTCATATCACGGCAACGAGGCAATGGGAACTCGGGAAGAGGTTAGATGAATTGAATGGTCTTGGTGCTAAGGCTCAATTGAGATTTCCAGCCACATTGCGTGTGATGTGGAATAATCATATGCATATGGTTCGATCAACTGATGAAGTAGATGCCCTAATAATTCAAATTAAAAAAGATCAGGAGGGGAGATTAGGAGGGAAATAGAGCCCGAAAGGCCAAGAGGCTAAGTGTGCTTTAGTATATGGTTCCCAGGGTGGTATTATTAAGCTATTGTTAAATGTTACCCGAGGGAGTGCTGACCGAATAGGCTTAGCCTATTGGAAGGGAGGGTTCCTCAGGGAGTAGTGGGGCACGGGGGGAGGTTGGGTGGGAGGAGAGGGCCACAGGGTGGGGAGCAGATGGGAGAAAATATAAAAAAATTGTAATCCTCATCTTATTTATGTCTGGAGAAAGTCGTAAGGTGGGGGAGTCGGGACACCTTAGATGATGGCAGGGAATTCTGACAGAAACAGTAAGTAAACTCTGTTTTATTTCATGGAATGTGAATGGCTTAAGGTGCCCCCGTAGACAGAGGATGATACTTAAATATTTAGAACTTTCACCAGCCCAGGTCTTTTTGCTACAAGAGACACATTTGACCCATATAGAATTTCATTCGATTTTTTCTAAAATTTCATGGATAGATAGTTTTTGTTCCTCACAGCAATTAATTGCTAGTAAAGGGGTAGCAATAGTTATTAAAAAAGGGACTCCCTGTAGTATCAAAAATGTTCAGACGGATCAGACAGGGCGCTGGATAATAGCCCAGATGGATTTCGGGGGTTAGAGTTAAGTTGCTCCTCATACTATGGTCCTAATGTTGATGACCCTTCCCATATCTATAAAATGCAGGATAAATTGTTATTAGTATCCCCTCCCCTATTGATAGGGGGTGATTTTAATGTTTTGCTTGATCCTGTTAAGGATAGGTCTAACCTGGGCCGGGTAATTGGAGCACCAAAAATACGGCGGGCTTTGAAAAATTTGCTGCATGATTTAGTTCTGGATGATTTATGGAGAGCTAAAAAAGGTGATCTGCAAGGATACACTTGCCTCCAGAATTGATTATATCCTGGTTAGTAGAGATGTAGTTGGTAATATGCCCGAGATAAAGGTATTACCTAGTCATCTCTCAGATCATGCTCCAGTTTTATTTACATACTTTAAAAAGGGGAGTACCTTACAAACCAGATGGACATTGAGCAGAGCGATGTTGGTAGATTTTGAAATAATTCAATCTATTAAAACATTGTCAAAAGAATATTTTATCTTGAACATCGGCTCTGCACCCATGGAATATGTATGGGATGCGTTTAAAGCAAGTTTGAGAGGGTGGTTACACGGTCTGATTTCACGGTGGTCAAAAAATAGGGCTAGAGCACAGGAGTTGCGTGTTAAAGAGAAGAAGATTTTAGAATTAGAAGTAGAAAGGAATAGTTTGGGTCAGATGGGTGATGATAGAGAGGCACAAATTCAGATGGCCTTGGATGGGGTCAGAAAGGAAGTTAGAACCTTATTAGATCAGAAGTGTAGGGCACAATGGCACACTCGAAATATGCAGCATTTTGAGTATGGGGAAAAGGCCGGGGCCTTGTTGGCATGGAAGGCCAGGGTTAATAGATCAAGAAATAATATTAATGAATTAATAATTAATAATAATGGAGATAGATCTAGTAATATAGAAGATATACAAAATTGTCTTCTAAATCTTTTTTCGGGTCTGTATAGGGAAAGTCTGGTCCCTACTAAAGATAAAATACAATCCTGGCTAGCGAGTAAACATTTGCCTACGTTAAACGAGGATAGCCGGACCCTTCTTGATGCACCGATCTCTGTAGAAGAGATTAGGGACATAATTCAGAAATCAAAGAAAAATAAAGCTTCTGGGTTAGATGCCCTCCCAAATGAAGTGTATAAATTAATGTCGGATGAAGTGGTTCCGGTAATGGAAACTTTATTTAACTCAGTCTACAGATCTGGGGGTGAGATCCCGAGTTCCTGGAAGGAAGCCACTATTGTTTTGATATTGAAGCCAGGGAAGAACCCACAAGTAGCTGATTCTTATCGCCCGATCTCCCTGCTGAATGCAGATTATAATTTTTTATGGGTATTTTGGCAGGGAGGCTTGCTAAGTTAATTTCTAGTCTGGTCAATATTGACCAGAAGGGCTTTATAGCCGGGAGGTATATTCAGGAACAAACTCAATTATTAATCGGGAACATCGACCTGGCCGTTGTAAGATCTGATCCTTTGGCAGTAGTAGCCTTGGACGCGGCCAAGGCTTTCGATAGAGTTTGTTGGAATTACCTTTGGGAGCTATTAGAGAGAATGAGCTTTGGCCCCTCTTTCGTACAAATATTGAAGAAATGTTATCTAGGAGCGTCAGCAAAGATTTTGTTGAATGGTATGCTGACTAGAAGTTTTAATATAGAGAGGGGGACCAGGCAAGGATGTCCTCTTTCACCCTTGTTATTCAACATATATATAGAGCCCTTGGCGCAAGCTATTAGAATGGATGAGTCAATTCATCCATTTAGATCACAAACATATCAGTGTAAGATTGCATTATATGCAGATGACATTATTATTTACACTAGTGATCCTGAGGCGTCTATTCCACGGCTGGAAGCTCTCTCTGTAGAATTTGGTTCAATATCTGGGTATCTAGCCAACTCTTCCAAAACAGAAGTAATGTGTTGGAATATCGACTATTTGGGTGGTCCTATCAGCAAGGAATTTAAATATTTGGGTATCAAAATCGTCAATGATATAGCTAAAATTCCGTTACTTAATCTGGAGAAAGTTACAAAGGAAATTGATCAACTTTTCGCTAGGTGGGGGAACCTCCCTTTGACGATATATGGGAGGGTCAATCTGGTGAAGATGATTGTTCTTCCCAAAGTAACTTATCTATTTAATGCCATTCCTTTGACTTTTCCTAATAAGAACATCGGTAAAATACAGGGGAAAATTGGGAGTTTTATTTGGGGCAATAAAGGAGCCAGAATGTCATGGAAGAAGTTGAGGAGGAGGTTGAACAAAGGAGGATTGGCCCTCCCAGATATTAGTTGTTATTTAATTGCTTTTCAGTTTAAAGGTATTAGGATGCTGCTTTCGAACCCGGATGAGAAATCTTGGGGCAGACTTTTAGGGGAGATGGTTTTGGCTGAAGGAGGGAGTGGAGGAGGGGGTTTTCTATATAAGTTTGGTGCTCCAAAGTACTTCAAACTGGTACGCCTCAAGGTTTTAAAATCAGCCTTGGAAACTTGGTATAAGGCTAGACGAAGATGGGGGTTGGGTTATTTTTCCGATTTGCCCCTATTTGGAAATCCCCCGGCACCCCCCCCTGTCTTCAAGATAGTTTAGCAACTACAATTAAACATGCAGGTATGGTTGTATGGCATGATTTAAAGGATGAAGACGGGATTCTTCCTTGGGAAGTATTAAGAACAAAGATAGGTCCTGCCTTCTCAAAGTTTAAGTTTATACAACTTAGATCATGGTATGAGGCAGAGAAGAGTGAATCTAGGGGAGAATGGGAATTAGAGAGTGCATTACAAAATGTTCAACCAAAAAAGAAAGAAATATCTATGTGGTACTCGAGTCTTCTCCGAGCAGAGGACTTGGACATTCCACCACAATCATCGGTTTGGAAACACACCCCTCTTGAGTCTGTTGCTGAAGCTGTTCTTGAGCTTTCATTAAAAAGGATGTATAAGACTATAAAATCAGCTAGTTTAAAGAAGAATCATTTCTTTGTAACAAATAGGTTGTATTACACCCCAGCTAAAATAGCCAAGTTTGCCCCTTCACCTCCCCCGAAATGTCCTAGGTGCAGACTACCTCTAGCGGATGATATACATGACTTCTTTCAGTGTTTGGAATTAGGATCTTTCTGGAAGGAGGTGGGAGACTCTCTATCAGATATTTTTGAGACCAGTATAGAGGTTAATCTTCAGCTGGTGTTTTTTGGGGGTAATGATGTATCCGACTCTTTTCTATCACAGTCGGATAAGGGGCTGTTGTTATATCTGATTCTCTTAGCACGAAGAGAACTATGCATTAAGTGGAAAGATCCCATTCCCCCAAATAGGGAAGACTGGCTGAAAGCCTCGTTCGCCATGGCGAGATTAGAGCAAGAAGGGAATGGAGAAATCCTATTCAACATCTGGCAGCCTCTAGTAAAATGGGGTAGAGAATTGAGGCAAATTCTTCCGATGTGAAAGCATCCGATAGTATACCATTGTAGTTTTCCTCCTCTTTTTTTTTTTTTTTTTTTTCCTTCCACAAACTGGGTCCTATGATTATACCAAGCCCCTACAAATCAGGGCCGGTCAGGTCGACCTAGACTGGAGCAGTTAGCCGTAGGCTCCCCAGTTAGAAGATATGACGGCTCTTTAGTCTGCAGAAGTCTATTGGTAAGATGAGGATTCAAAAAAAAATTTTAAAAAAAATAAAACATCAGTGTAGGCGATGAGTCAGATGGCCTTGGTGTGTATGTGTTGTGTAGCCCTGGTGGTGTGTCTCCCTCATATGTGTCACGTTGCCATGACTCACATGCCTGTGTTGTACTTGCTGTAGCAGTTAGCATGCACAGTGTAATTTCGCAGGTCATCATCTCCATGACAGAAACCACGTTGGAATCACAACAGAGGCAGGTATGGTGTATTAGTGTGTTTATTGTCATACATGTGTGAGTATAGTGCACAGGATGGTGGGTGCTGTACATTGTGATTGTAATCCAAAGTTCCTAGATGATTTGGAAGTCCTGGTAGCAGAAATGTCCTGAGTAAAGTCCACAGTCATCTGATACATTGGTCCAACTTGTACTCCCCATGTCATGTGGGGGAGTTGTGTTGCATTCAACAGGGTGAACAGTTTGCGCACAAAGGTGATTATCCAGAACAGGTTTTGGCTTCCTGGGGGTTGCGCATGGCCATCGGCCTCTCAGTTGTCCTTCCTCGGACGACCCCTCTTCTTTTGGGGGGGACCCTCAAGTGCAGGCTGCTGCGGTGCAGGGGACTCTCCGCCAGAGTCATCCTCCCTCCCTGTGGCAGTTGCAGTTGTTTCAGCACCAGATGTTGTGGGCACACAGGGAGGTGTTGACTGGTTGCTGCTCATCTGGCGGAGGCATTGTAATATGTCCCTATGCACTGCCGTCATCTCTTGGAGTGTGTCCCACTTGGACTCCATGCGGGACATGTGTAAGTCCAAGCGGGCATGATGGGCAGCCTGCTGCTGTCGTATGTCCCTGAGGAGCCCCACTACCTGGCTGAGCTCTCCGGTGCTGGACTGGTACGCATCGGCTATGCGTACCAGTTGTGGGTCATCATGCAGTCCAGACCCCTCTGCGAGCAGCGACCTATGTCTACCACCCCTCCCACCACCCCTGGCGACACGTGCAGTACCTGAGGTGGCACGCACAGGTGACCCTGGGCCCCCTTGGGGGTTGTTGGTGGTGTTGGTGTCCATAGCCCCACGTTGGGCCAGGGTCCGTGTGCTGGTGGTGGTGGTGCTCCTTGGTCTGTCCGTGTCGGCAGGGGTGGTTTGTGTGTTGTCAGTCATTGGAGGGGTGGGTGCAGGGGTGCAGCTGGTGGTCCTGCTGGTGCTGCATGATGACTCGCTCCGGAGGTGCCAGGTAGGTCTTCGTCATCCGAGGAGGGCAGAGGCTGTTCCACACCAGTGAGCTCCGTTTCCCCATGAGCCTGGGACGGGGACTCCTCAGCGTCTGCTGCTGTGTCCTCATCATCACCTGTTTTTGGGAGACACACACAATGTATGTTATGTTTCTGCAGGCATCAATGGTTGACACACCTGACAGTTGTGACTGTACCTCTGGATGCGGGCCTGTACATTGCATTGTCCTAAGTTGTCACAGTCAGAGGTTGATATTGGTGTAGCACATTGTCCTGCATACTTTGAGCATTTCAAGATGAATGTTGGGGTGTGTACATGGTCTGCATTGGTTGTATTTGGTTGACATCCGGCCCTCCTTCTCCCCCAGCCCAGTTATCCCACCATGAAGCATGCCACCCTTGCATTGGGTTCAGGTTGACTCTCAGGATGTCAGTGAGTGGTGTCCTGCTGTTGGTTGGTGCCCAGTTGCCAGCAGGGCCTTGTGCTCCCCACAGCAGTACCCAGTGTCAGCCATCTTGTCAGTTCTTTTCCACTCCCTGTGATGTGCGCATGGTTCAGGGTGGTGTTGATGGGACAGTTGTGGGGGTGACCAATATCTGTGACTGCCACTCCCATCATGCTATTACCTCCACCCCCTTCCCAGCATGCACATACTTCCTTCCTTTTGAGTGTACTTCACTGTGTGTGAGTGTGACAGCAATGGCAAGATGGCTGACAGTGGTGTCCTGCTGTTGGTTGGTGCCCAGTTCCCAGCAGGGCCTTGTGCTCCCCACAACATAGCACCAGTGTCAGACACCTTTGAAGTGGCTTTTCACTCCCTGTGATGTGCGCATGGTTCAGGGTGGTGTTGATGGGACAATTGTGAGGGTGACCAATATCTGTGACTACCACTCCCATCATGCTATTGCCTCCACCGCCCTTCCCAGCATGCCCATACTTCCTTCCTTTTGAGTGGACTTCACTGTGTGTGAGTGTGACAGCAATGGCAAGATGGCTGACAGTGGTGTCCTGCTGTTGGTTGGTGCCCAGTTCCCAGCAGGGCCATGTGCTCCCCACAACTGAGCACCAGTGTCAGCCATCTTTGAAGTGGCTTTTCACTCCCTGTGAGGTGTGCATGCTTGGGTGTGAGCTTGCTGGGCCATGTGGGTGGGGGATGTTGGGCTGTGACTACCACTCCCATCATGCTATTGCCTCCACCCCCCTTCCCAGCATGCCCATGCTTCCTTCCTTTTGACTCTGCTTCCCTGTGGGGTTGTGTGCCTGTGCTGGCAAGATGGCTGACAGTGTTATCCTGGGGTTAGTTTGGCTACAAGTCCCATGTGTGCCCCTGTGCTTCACACAGCATAACCCAGGGTGGTGGTTCTTTGTGGGATATTTAATTAGAGTGTGTGGCAATGCATTCTCCCAGGTGAGTTGTGTGGAGTTTGTGTTAAGGGTGTGTGTGAGTAAAGCAGCTGGTAACTATGGTCAGTGCTGTCAGTCCTCCTTCCCACCAAGCCAGATATCCCACCATGGAACGTGCTTCCATTGCAGGGAGTGCGAGTTGGCTTTCAGGATGTCAGTCAGTGGTGTCCTGCTGTTGGTTGGTGCACAGTTGCCAGCAGGGCCTTGTGCTCCCCACAGCAGTAGCCAGTGTCAGCCATCTTGTCAGTTGTTTTCCACTCCCTGTGATGTGAGCATGGTTCATGGTGGTGTTGATGGGCGCATTGTGAGTGTGGGCAATATCTGTGACTACAACTCCCATGATGCTATTGGCTACACTGAGTTGCCCAGCATACACAGGATTCCTTCCTTTCAGTGGGCTTCCCTGTGAGGTGGTGTTGTGGTGGTGGCTACATATCTGGCTGTGTTTGATAGTTATATTTGTGCCACTGCCTAGCTGTATTTGTAGTTGTGTTTGTACATGTGATGACACAGTTACATATCACTATGAGATGGCATGTGTTGTGTTTATCTGACTGACATACACATCTTGGGATGATTCTGTTTTGGTTGGTGTGTATTTGCTAAGGGTGCATGGTTTGACTATCCCCTTGACAGTGATGTGTGTGTATTGTCGCACAATATTGTGTACATTTGTTGTGTACTCACCAGGCTCTGGGATGTTTTCTAGTCCATATACGCTCACTGGTGGTAGGATGGCCCGCACCTTCTCCTCCCAGGGCCTGAGGTATACTGGTTTGGCAGGAGGGCCACTGCCGGTGTGTTGACTCAAGAGGTAGTCCTTCTTAACTAGGTCCCTGACCCTCCTGCGCACGTCATACCACCTGTTCTGGATGTCTTCCTTTGTGCGCAAACATGGTGATTGTGCGTTCACCCTGTCGACGATCCTCTCCCACATCTTGGTTTTCTGCGACATGGGGGTCTGTTGGACCAGTGTACCAAACAGCTGTGGCTCTACCCGGAGGATCTCATCTACCAGGACTTCCAATTCACTATCTAGGAACTTTGGATTCTTCTTTGGGGGCATGGTGATGGGTGGTGGTGGTGAGTGATGTGTGTGGGGGGGTGCAAGTGAGGGTGTGTGAGTGTGTGTTTTGCTGGGTGTATGTGAGGGTGCTATTTGTTGAGGTACTGATGGTGTGTGGCTTGTGTGATGGATGAGCTGTGGGTGTGTGTGTGGTTGCTGTCTGTTGGTGTTGAGTGCTGGCAGGTCATTTGAATTTGCAAAGGATCATGGTAGGGATTTGTGTCCTTTATATGGGTGGAGTTGTGGGTGTGTCTTTGTTCCCTGTTTCCCCCAGTATTTATTGGCTTTGTAATTGCTTGTTTGGCCTTTTTTGTGTGTTTTTTCCTTTGTACTTTTGTGCATGTAGGAGACGTTCTTCTGACCGAGTCGGACCCTGCAGTTGTCTCGTGCGAGCTTCTCCGATTCGTTCACGCTGTGTTTGTGCTGTTTTCTGTGCTGCGTACGCGTCGGTCGCGGTGTATTGGGTTGCTTCGGCTCGCAGTTTTGTATGCGTGTCGGTCGTACGGCTTGGGCTCCGTGCGACTCGGTCGTGTTTTCCGCGCGTTGCATTGTACTTGGCGGGTCGGAGTTCGCGGGTACGTTTCGTTCGGGATTCTTCCTGGTGCGTGTCGGTCGGTTCGATTTGCGTGCTTTTCCGGCCGGATAGCTGTTTTCCGCGCGGTTCAGTCGTTCGTGTTGTGTTCCGTACGAGTCGGTCGGATTTTGCACGCATTTCATCGTACTTTGCGGGTCGGGCTGCACCGGTACGTGTCGGTCAGAATGAATTCCGGCTCCGAGTCGGTTGGTACGTTTTCCGGCCCGAATCGGAATCGGCCCCTCAGTGTCTCCAGAAGGAGATTTAACATTCATGTTAATGTGTACTTTGGATTTACCTAAATTGTTTAATGGGTATTTTTAGTTAGAGATGGCATAGTCATGTTTATGTTCACATTAAAGCCAACAGGATTGCTTTATTGATTATTAAATGTGTTGACACTAGGTATCTTATTTTACAGTATGAATGACTTGACAAAGACTGTAGACTAAATCTTTTTGATTGTGAAAAGCCTCATGTTCGAATAGGCTCATATATGATCATTGCTGGTTTTTATGATAAGACCTGATGGTGTGTCACATAGTACCTCTGAGATAATGGAAGCAGACTGCATTTTCAGAGTTTGTTGTCCCCTGTGCAGTTTCTTTAAGGTACATGATTTGTACTCTGATTACATTTATAGGGCTCCAATTTGTAATTCCCTGTGAAATTATATAAATATTTGATATGTTTATTACAGTACTTCGTTTGTGTATATTAAACTACTGTTCATTGTGAGTGCTTTGACAAATGTATTAGGAAGGGGGCTAACACTGTGAACTCTCTGGCAAATGCAAGAGGAAGAGTCTTACATTACAAACTGCGTGGTAACTACAATTACAAAAACTTGCTGACGCGAACTCCTCGAGGAGCACCAAAGGGAGGGGCTACACATTGTTTAACTCTAAGAGACCTTCTACCATAAGTTTGTAGTCTAGTGGTCGATGTTAGAGAGGTCTCGTTTTCTGTGTATATATTTGTAATTTTATGTTTACTATTCAGATGTGTGTGAAATATGGTGCCTTTTGTTGAAGTAAAAGCACTCGCCTTTTATTTATTAAGAATTATTTTTTCGTTTTTGAACATTTATTGAACTCCATTACTCGCTCTAATTCAGGTTTATATTTTAACTATGCTATTGATAGTCAATTTCTGATATAGCAAAATGGTAGTAACTCTAACTTTCTCCTTAAAGTTTGGGAATGTCCCACTTCAGTCGTGTGCTGGATTACCAAAAACATTTTCAAGTTGAATGCAGATAAAACAGATATGTCACTTATAGGGAATCATCCTCAGATCTGGACCACCATTTCATAGACACTGCATTTTGGCTCACTGCCTGCCCCTGCTCCAATAACCAAAATGTTGGTGTATTACTACCAACTCGGATCTTACCTTCTGACAGCATATCAACAAAATCACTTGTACATTACTTGTGTTGGGGAGCTTTAAGGAAACTTTTTTCTTGCCTCCATCTTGAAAGGAGAAGGTTATCCCATCCTGTTTGGATTTTAAAAATGCAGTCTTGCTTGGCTTACCAAAACATATTATTTGTGGCATTAAGATTGTGAAAATACAACTGCTATGTCTTTTACTTAATTTACTTGAGAGCACTTCTGTTAAAACACAGTTGGACTTCTCCACAGGTCACCAGTGAGTAAATAGATCGTGTTTTTAGGAACTCTGCATAGTGCACAAGGCACTTGCTGGCACTTGTCATGATTATCTCACCTCTCGGTTTCAGCCATGCATGCCCTCTCGTGTGCTTCATTGCTCTTCTCATGCATTCTTGGTTGTGCCTATATTCAATCGCACCACAGCAGGCAGATCCTTTTTCTTGGTTCTGGATCCCATTATGCTAGAGGTAAATTACTCTGCCCATGTGAGTGTAGAGTGAACTGTGTGCCTTTGAGAGTGCAAGATGCGCCAAATTAAAGCCAGTGTGTGAACGTGTAGTTCAAAGGATATAGGCAAAGGCAATAAGCTATTTTCCTTCATTGAGTCATTCCATGATTAGCGTTGAGAAGTCATTTATCAATAACTGAAGTGCATTCTAATTGCTTATAGCAAGGAACAGGTGCAGATGATTAATTTGATGAGGCTGTCTTGTAGAAGGTGTTTTAGAATGTTCACAAAGATTACATTCTAATTGCTTATAGCAAGGAACTTGTGCAAGATGATTAATTTGATGAGGCTGTCTTATAGAAGGTGTTTTGGAATGTTCACAAAGGTCGAGTTCTAATTGCTTATAGCAAGGAACAGGTGCAGGGGATTAATTTGATGAGGGCTGACTTCCAGAAGGTTCACGTTGAGGTCATCTATGCCAGTTGCTTGATGCTTATTCTGGTGAATTTTCTGGCTGTTTCCGTGGCGCCTGAAACCTGATCTTGCATATGCATGGATAAACATTTGTAAAAGCTATTAAACCTTTTCAAACAAACCTGGGAGCACCAGCTGCAGCTAGCTATCACCAACAGCATGTAATATGGTCAAATGTCAGGTTACAAGATGTTTGTTTGATTCATAAGTGTTGGGAGGAATGGTCTGAGTCATGCCGGTATATTGTGATAGTCAAGAGAGGAAAGCTGTAGCAGGAATCCTGACATAGGTTGTCCTATTTAGAGAAAGGCAATACCTATTTTCTTTTGCTTGTACGTTAACGTAGAAAAAAGACTATGACCAACTAAATCCTGACAACGTTGAGCATATTTTTTAATTTGATCTTCTACATTGAATTGATGGTAATAATTATGTCTGTGACTAAGATGGTTTTGATAATCAAACCTCTGAATTTCTACGGATAAGCCACAATAGATTTCTTGACTCAGTTTCTGACATTTTGCTTTTCGGGAAAAATGTTTGTCGATTTGAAGTAGTGAGGCCACAGGAGGCTCATCATCCGAGCTACCACTACATTGATTGCATTACCGCAAGGTAAGGTAAATTTCATTTACAACAATTTTGACCTCACTACCTCGACCCTACAGCTACATCAACCTTTTTAATTTAGGTAAGATGAATTCATTTATATTGATTTATATTGTTTATTACCTAAGAGTAACTCTAACTCAAACCCTGAATCAAATTAAATTAAATGTAATTACCTATATTAATGGAATCCTTAGCCAATCCTAAACCACATGCCTAATTAATATATATTAAATTAATTTAAATAATTATCTGTAGGCTAATACTACCCTATCCCTTTTCTTAATTGACTCTAATGAAAAACAACCTTAACTCAGCCCTAATGCAAACACTAACTCTAACCTTTAATTAATTTATATTAAATTGCATTAAATTGAATAAATAAATATAACTGTAGCCATTCTTGATTTTAATATGGTTCAGATGAATTACCTACATAAATACTCATAACCCTTAGTTATGTTTAACTATTTCTTTAAGAAAATAAATGAATTAACCATAACCATTACCAGCAATTTTGTGAAAATAAATTAAATAAGTAACTTCACCCTAATTCTAATGATGACCCAGCACATAGACTGCAAATACACCAGGAGGGATGGAGTGTAGCACCCATACCCACCAGCCTCTGGCCTTTCTCCACAGGCTGTGACTCAGCACCCTTCCTAAAAGCATCCTAGGTTGTCCACCAAGACAATCCCACCGCATGACCCACATGTCCAGTGTGGGCGAGATATATTTTTAGATGGGGACTGTGAACCTAAAGGTTTGCGCCTCCCTGTTCCGAGGGCTGGTCCAGGTAGCCAGAGTATGCATCTTTCTTCCTAGTTTTGGTCATGTCAGTGGATCGATGAGTAAGCAGTTAATTTGTGCCTCTCCAGCACATATCATCCAGCAAAAGAAGAGGTGTTAGGGTGGGATAAAGCTGAGATAGGCACACAGATTACTACAGAAGGGAACAAGCAAGTGTCTGTAACCTCTTTTATAATAATAAAGTCAGTGGCGATTGGCATGGCTCGCGGGTGGGGGGGCGGGCGCGGGGAAAGGGGGAGTGACACGGCGCTCAGTCAGGGGCTGGAGGGGTGTGCATGTTCTCCATGCAGGCTGTAATGCAGCCTGCATGGAGAACGGGGAAAGTGAGCATGACTGGTTTGGGCGGCCCGAGAGGTCCAAACAAACAGTCATTGCGCACTTAGGAGTTGGCAAACCACTCCTTCCCTGCTCCGATAGCAGAGCAGCCCCGCCCGCAAAGCAGCAGGACACGAAGCCTAAAATGATAATAACTATAAGTTACTATCATTTTATGTTTCTACTTGGCACTGCTTAAAAGCAGTGGGGCGACGCTCCTCCACCATAGTGGAGGAGCTGCCACTGAATAAAGTTCACAAAAAAGCAGGCGCCTACACCTGGTGCACCCCAGGGATCTTTCTATAGTAAAGCACCTAATTTCCTGTCTCAAGCAATAAATTCATAATCCTGAGGAAGCCTGCGCTGTCACAGCGACAGGAGACCTGGACCTGGCAGACCCCTGTATGGCATAAGATATGCCACCATTAATGTGGGCTGTGTGTCCACAACGGAAGTCTTGGACTGCCAGGCAAGTATTCAATGTCAGGATACAGACCCAGAGCAGAAGGGCAAGTCTCAGGGTGTCACCCCGATGATGGTGGAAATGCAAGAGGAAGGCGGGTGTCTGAAGCCCAAGGTTGTAACTCCTCACTCCGAAAGCATTAGGAGGTCTGAGAAGCCTTGGGGCATCTCCTTAGCCAATGGCTTAGGGACAAGAGAGGGAAGGGAAGGTAAGGGAAGGAGAGGGGAGGGGAGGGGAGAGAAGGGAGTGGAGGGGAGGGAAAGGGAAAGGGAAGGGAAGGCGAGGGAAGGGGAAGGGGAAAGGGATATCATGAGTTCCCTGCAATGTCCTCCTGGAAAATGTGCAGCGATCCTTATGTGGGTGGAGGGGTGACAGACAAGAAGGAATCTTAGGCCTTGTTTTTGACTCTGGCCTGGAAGAGTCTTTGCAGAAGAACATGTGGATCCCCTTGAACTGAGTGTGTCGAAAGGATCTAAACTATGCCCAGATAGGCCCCAGGAACACATAGGTGACTCTGTATTAGACCAGAGGCAGAATGTGAGGCCTAACCAAGGCACTGGAAAGGAGCACTCACTTGTGATTGTGTGGCCAGTGATCTGGTGCAGTAAACCGACTGCTGTTAGTTGCCTATGCTTGTTGTTTGCCTTGTGGAGAGATCTGAACCTTGACTGAGAATCGAGACCTAACACAAGATATATATTTGGCCACATAACCTAGATGGCATGGTAATATTGTTTGCATACTGGAATACATGTATAAGTTGTTTAGGGTTAGTCCTCTCACAGGGGGGTCTGCAGATGAGGAGAATGGACAAAGCAAGTGGTTAGGGCAGATCTTAATAAAAGGGAACTGGTAGGTTCAGAGGGGCACACAACAAGCAAGTGTGACTGCAGAGGCATCAATTTGTCCTTGTTGTAATGCCTGAGTAGGGAAGTCCATCAAGGAATTGATTAGTTTCTCCTAGTTCTTCAGTGACGGGGCTGTGTAGAAAAGTTGCCTTTCCTGCAAGGCCACCCCAGATTTTTCAACTTTTTCGAGGCAATAAGACTCTGTGCCCTGTGATCTTTCTACTCCGTGACAAAGTATGCGTGTTCTGGCCCTTGAATTGTATTGGTAAAATTGTTTTCACCCAATTTGTCCTTTTAACTATCCTGTAAGAACATTGTAAATGGTCCAACAAATGCATCTAAGGTGCATATGTGCACATATGCAGCTATGGTGCACTTGTGAGCTGCAGGGCATATTGACATCACCCACATATAACACAAAATATATGTCTGCCAAGAGCACCATGTGCCCTGGCTAGGCTGTCGTTTAAATGCACTGCAGTAACAAAATGGCAGGGCAAAGTGACTTTGCCAAGTTGATAAATGCATGATATATTCATATCTCACCCCTAAAGTATGCATTGTAAACCCACTGGGCAGGGTGCTAATGTATAAAAATAGGGCATTATTAGTGTTGTGTGCTGTCAGGCAAATAAAATCCTAAAGCCATATCACTGTGTAGATGTTGCTAGATTTTTTCCTGAATCAGTCAAGATAAGATAAAAAAAAATTGTTTCTTCTCCCTGCTTGGCAAAATGGCAGAATGCTTCGAATTTATTTCTTGCTTCATTTTCAAAATCTGATTTTATTGTTAAATAAAACCTTGATTACCTAAGTGGAAAAATAACTTTATAAAAATGTACTTCGTGCTGACTGAGTTAAACGTAACCCAAAACCAGTTTTGCTACTCAGCCCCTCCAGAGCTGGAATATACATCCTTGCCTGAAGAGTTAAAAACTCTGGCTCAGAGGACAATGGTTGTTAATTGCTGACGACTTAGCGGAGATTAGCTATCTAGAAGTGGACAAGAACAGTTGATAGAAGAAAGGGCAGCTTTAGCACCACATCTTTTGACTTGCAGATGCCAGGGAGGGCTTCTTCTAATCATTTCTAACCACGTCTTAGACAGCTAGACTCCATCACGGTAGGAGAAAAAGCCAATTTTGACCTTGGCAGGGAGGTGGAAAGCTAGTCTAAATTGTGGTGTGGCTAAAGAGTTGAAGATAGGCCTTCCTGATGGCATAACGGTTCTGCCATATTAAAAAAGGGGTCGCAGGTTTTTCACCAAGGTAAAGAGGATGCCCTGCAAAAGGAGGTGGGGACACTGCGAGAAAATAGTAATTATTGGGTAGCAGAATTTGTCCAGTCAATGGCTAGTGTACAGATAAATCTGACAGTCAGCCACCAACTCTTTGGAAAATTCCTAGATGTGGGAAGACTCTACCTGAAAAGAAGGCCTTGCTGGAAGACATCTCCTGACTCCTGTTGGAAGAAGAGGACTCACTTAAGGACTCTTGAATCCTACTGGCTCCGAAGGGCTGGAACTGCTCTCCAAAGGTCATGTGGGTGGAATCGTGTTTTGTCTTCTGTGCCTGTCTCCTGTTCAAATGCAAACAATGGCTTTTGATTGGTTTATTACCTTTTCCTGGTACTTTTGTCCCTCAACATATTTTCACGATCTTTGTTTCTATTTGCTCATTAGTTTCCTCTATTGTACTAAATTTGTTTAGGGAATGTTATTGTTTTGTGTTATTTATTTTAAAATTGTTGGTATTACTTGAACTTAACATGCCATGCACTTCTTTGGGGGATTGCCTGCTGCTTGTGCCAGAGCTGAACGGGGGTTGAACACTCAGAACTGTGTTTTGATGTATCAATAGTTGATGTATTAAGACCCTACTCCTCAAATCAATAACAAGTGATGCCTTCCCTCATGTAGACCTCCTGGCCATAGTTGTGTTCAAATATCTCACATCCCCTCTCTTCACCCACTTTTAACACTATATAATGGGGAACTCTATTTGAAACACACCCCTGATGTCACACGTATTTGATCCTCTATTCTCATAATACATATTCATGTCCCAAACTCCCTCAGAAATGATGGGGGTCAACTATGACTTGTTAGGTCACTGAAGAGCACGTCCAATGGTCAGTGGTGGCACCGAGTTGGGGGTTGGACAAGTGGTCTCTCGAAGATGTGTTTTATGTGTCAGACCATATCCAGGAGATTGATAAAATAGGTGTGTGTCTGTTGGTTGGGACTGGTGTTGTGGAGTTCTGGGTTGTCACTCCTGAAACTGGAGATGTTGGGGTTTTATGGTTGGGTTTTTAAGACCTCCAATTCTTGTTTATAGTTTTCTGCTTGCCTGAAGTTTGTGGTTGTGTTAGAAGTTCTGTTCCTTTCTTCTTTATAGAGGGCATAAGCTTCTTGCTGCTTGTCGAGCTGATGCCTACAAGTCTTGGGGTGCCCCATCTAGGACTACGATTGGCTCAGGTGTTGCAGTTGGTTATGATCCTGAAGTTATCTAAGCTTTTCCAGGTGGTGCTTTCTTTCCAATGGCTGTCATTGTGTTATGAGCTCCTCCTGTTGTCTGGGTGCCGCCTGTAGGAGATAAAGGGGCACATACATCAAGCCTTTTTCCGTTCGCAAACGGGCCGATTCGGCCTGTTTGCGAATGGAAAAAGGCCTTTTCCAAAGCATGTAGGGTTTGTCATTCGCAATTAAGGTAATCGTAATTTTTTGCGATTACCTAAATTGCAAATGCATTTAGGGAATCGCAATTTGCGATTCCCTAATGCCGATGCATGTAGCCTTTCCTAAATGGGAACTGTGCATTTTGGAAACGCTAATTACCATCAACTTCAAGTTGATGGTAATATGCGCATGCTTTGAAAAATGCACAAAAATGCATTTTTCAAAGTGCCATGTAGCGCAGTGTGTGCCTAACATGTGCAAACTTACCTTTTTTTGTGGGGTGCTTCAGGGGGGCCTTAGGCCCCCGGGCACCCTTGGATTTGCATTTGCTATTTACGATTACCAGTTGGTAATCGCAATTAGTGAATGCAATGCCATTCGTTCCTATTGGCCTGTGGGCCCATAGGAATGAATGGAGTCACAATAACTAATAGCGGTTCGCATTTTCCGAATCGCTATTAGCTAATGTTAAGGAATCACAATTATTTTGGCGATTCCTACATGCATAGGCATTTGCGATTACCAAATGGCGATACCTTAATAATCTCTATTTGGTAATCGCAAATTGTAACCTTGATGCATGTGCCCCAAAGACTTTTGGAGAGGACCCGTTAGTTCAATTTCAGTTTCATCTGGGATTGCACTGCTGCACATGTGTGGGAGTTGGTGGACTTTGGTGCTCCAAGAATTTTGTGCTTCGCCTGGTGAGAGAGGCAGTGCATGTCTTGGCTGTTTTTGCTTCAGAACTAGTTGGTTCAATGGAAATGTTTCGCCATAATTTCCAAATTAAAACCTTTGCATGGCACACATGGTCACCTAAGTGCTAAAACAGTTATGCAGAAGACACGACTTATAACAAACAGATAGGAGGGATGTTCGACATCTATAATTTGATACAATGAAATACAAAAGAAAATAATTAACATGAAATAACATGGAAACCGTGAGCAGACTAAATGGATGCCGTGGGGAGCAGTCACCAGCGAGTCCTACCAGTATGACGCTGTTTGCACATTATCTCGAGGGTCTCTTACGTGCAATCATGTCGTGCAATCCATCCACTGAACCATCCAGGGTTTGTATTTTAACTTCCTGGAGAAGGATTATTGAACGGGCAAAGAGTTTCCAGCGTTTCTGAGATGTCAGCCTGCTGAGTGACGGTGTGTTGTGAGCTGACAAAAATAACGACATCCCGGGGAGTGCTCCTGGCAAGATACCGACCCTGCCCAGTGGAAATTTAGGGTCACGTCTAATCCAATTGCATGACTGCTCACCAGCGCTGATACTTAGGGTAATTCAAAGGGACAGGTCGCAGGAAACAACTGACATGTTTAATTAATGTTGCTGAGATTAAACTTCTGAGAGGTTGGCTTATTAAGGGGGGGGTCCAGGTGAGGTGCGCAGCCCTCCGGGTTTCATCACAAGTCATTTGTTAGACTCACATACAAATGCATTCTGGTAAATGTAGTCCTGGAGGTATGCAAGTGCTTCTCCACAGTAGAGTGAGGGTGGAATTTGAGCAATAACACAGGACCACTGTAATGCGTGAAGCTTTCTAGGCTGAAATTCAAGGCACCCTACTTTTTAAGTTGATCCGAGGCTTCCATAAGACAGGAATAGGCAGAAGCCTTAAGTGCTGCATACTGGTGGTCAGTGGCGGTTGGTGTCCCACAAAAACAGGCCCGCAGCGAGGAATATTTGGGGTTGGAGGGGCCTGGCCACTGTAATGACAACATCATGAGTAAGTTCCGGCCAGGTTATATTGCCTTAAAGTTTTAGAAAAAAATCTGCTATATTAATGTGATTTCAAAGCAGATGACGTATTTTCATTTGCATTTTGTTGATTATAGTATACACTTCCCTGAGGATTATTGGTGAAAATGTGCAACAAATTATGTATTTTAAAGCATGTTAAGTAAGAATTAAGATACTTTTATATTACAATATTACAGGGTGAGGCAGGATGGTCAGGGTTTCCACAAGAGTTTTTGGGAACATGAATGTGCAGTGGTGTACATTTGATATTTGTAAGGTTAGCAGCCGTGGTCAAAATTTATTAAGGCAACTTTTGCAATGCCACCCTATTATGCACTTTGTAATCTGCATAGCACAGTTCACATGTTGCATATGTGAAGGGAGGCACTCAGCGAACTGCAAATTACACGTTTGACTCAGAAAGAAAGACGTCACACTGCAGAGCTAGTGTGACCTGAGCCAGTGAAAGACTGCAGAAGCAATGCAAGCTGCAGGCTAACCAGGATAACATGTGCCAACTCCAGGATAACCTGTGCAAACTCCTGGATAACCTGTGCAAACTCCAGGATAACATTTGCAAACTCCTGGCTAACATGTGCAAACTCTAGGATAACCTGTGCAAACTCCATGTTAACCTGTGCAAGCTCCAGGCTAACCAGGCTAATATGTGCGATCTCCAGGATAACCTGTGCAAACTCCTGGATAACCTGTACAAACTCCAGGGTAACCTGTGCAAAATCCTGTATAACCTGTAGAAACTTCAGGATAACCTGTACAAACATCTGGATAACCTGTGCAAACTCCAGGACAACCTGTACAAAACTCCAGGATAACCTGTGCAAACTCCTGGATAACCTGTGCAAACTCCGGGGTAACCTGTGCAAACTCCTAGATAACCTGTGCAAACTCCAGGATAACATTTGCAAACTCCTGGCTAACATGTGCAAACTCCAGGATAACCTGTGCAGACTCCCGGATAACCTGTGCAAACTCTAGGACAAACTGTACAAAACTCCAGGATAACCTGTGCAGACTCCTGGATAACCTTTGCAAACTCCAGGACAAACTATACAAAACTCCAGGATAACCTGTGCAAACTCCTTGATAACCTGTGCAAACTCCAGGGTAACCTGTGCAAACTCCTCGATAACCTATGCAAACTCCAGGATAACATTTGCAAACTCCTGGCTAACATGTGCAAACTCCAGGATAACCTGTGCAAACTTCTGGATAACCTGTGCAGTCTCCAGGATAACATGTGAAAACTCCTGGTTAACCTGTGCAAACTCCTGGATAACCTGTACAAACTCCAAGGGTAACCTGTGCAAACTCCTGGATAACCTGTGAAAACTTCTGGATAACCTGTGCAAACTCCAGGACAACCTGTACAAAACTCCAGGATAACCTGTGCAAACTCCTGGATAACCTGTGCAAACTCCAGGGTAACCTGTGCAAACTCCTGGATAACCTGTGCAAACTCCAGGATAACATTTGCAAACTCCAGGATAACATTTGCAAACTCTTGGCTAACATGTGAAAACTCCAGGATAACCTGTGCAAACTCCTGGATAGTCTGTGCAGTCTCCAGGATAACATGTGCAAACTCCTGGATAACCTGTACAAACTCCTGGATAACATGTTCAAACTCCAGGATAACCTCTGCAAACTCCTGGATAACCTGTGCAGTCTCCAGGATAACATGCGCAAACTCCTGGATAACCTGTGCAAACTCCTAGATAACCTGTGCAAACTCCAGGACAACCTATACAAAACTCCAGGATAACCTGTGCAAACTCCTGGATAACCTGTGCAAACTCCAGGATAGTCTGTGCAGTCTCCAGGATAACATGTGCAAACTCCTGGATAACCTGTACAAACTCCTGGATAACATGTTCAAACTCCAGGATAACCTCTGCAAACTCCTGGATAACCTGTGCAGTCTCCAGGATAACATGCGCAAACTCCTGGATAACCTGTGCAAACTCCTAGATAACCTGTGCAAACTCCAGGACAACCTATACAAAACTCCAGGATAACCTGTGCAAACTCCTGGATAACCTGTGCAAACTCCAGGATACCATGTGCAAGCTCCAGGCTAACCTGTGCAAACTACAGGATAACATGTGCAAGCTCCAGGATAACCTGTGCAGACTCCTGGATAACCTGTACAAACTTCAGGATAACCTGTACAAACTCCTGGATAACCTGTGCAATTTCCAGGACAACCTGTACAAAACTCCAGAACAACCTGTGCAAACTCCAGGACAACCTGTGCAAACTCCAGGGTAACCTGTGCAAACTCCTGGATAACCTGTGCAAACTCCAGGGTAACCTGTGCAAACTCCTGAATAACCTGTACAAGCTCCTGGATAACCTGTGCACACTCCATTCTAAGCTCTAGGCTAACCAGGCTAACGTGTGCGATCTCCAGGATAACCTGTGCAAACTTCTGGATAACCTGTACAAATTTCAGGATAACCTGTGCAAGCTCCTGTGCAAACTCCTGGATAACCTGTGCAAATTCCAGGACAACCTGTGCAAAACTCCAGGACAACCTGTGAAAGCTCCAGGACAACCTGTGCAAACTCCAGGGTAACCTGTGCAAATTTCTGGATAACCTGTACAAAACTACAGGACAACCTGTGCAAACTCCTGGATAACCTGTGCAAACTCCTGGATAACCTGTGCAAACTCCTGTATAACCTGTGCAAGCTCCAGGCTAACCAGGCTAATGTGTGCGATCTCAAGGATAACCTGTGCAAACTCCTGGATAACCTGTGCAAACTCCTGGATAACCTGTGCAAACTCCATGCTAACTTGTGCAAACTCCTGGATAACCTTTTCAAACTCCTGGATAACTTGTGCAAACTCCTGGATACCATGTGCAAGCTCCAGGCTAACCTGTGCAAACTACAGGATAACATGAGCAAGCTCCAGGATAACCTGTGCAAACTCCTGGATAACCTGTGCAAGCTCCAGGATAACCTGTGCAAACTCCTGGATAACCTGTGCAAGCTCCAGGATAACCTGTGCAAACTACTGGATAACCTGTGCACACTCTAGGCTGACCTGTGCAAACTCGAGGATAACCTCTGCAAACTCCCAGCTAATCCAGGCAAGCTCCTAGATAAACTCTGCAAAGTCTTTGATAATATGTGCAAACTCCAGGCTGACTTGTGCATGCTCCTGGATAACCTGTGCAAACTCCAGACTAACCTGTGCAAACTCCAGGCCCCAGGCTAACTTGTGCAATCTCTAGGCTAACCTGTGCAAACTCCTGGTTAACCTATGCAAACTGCAGACTAACCAGTGCAAACCCCTGGATAACCTGTGTAAACTCTTGGATAATCCGTACAAACTTTAGACTCACCTGTGCAGACTACATGCTAACCTGTGCAAACAGCTGGGTAACCTGTGTAAAATCAGGAAGAACATTAATCACAGGAGTTTACCTTATCTTGACATTTTGTAGTTGCTTGAGAATTGCTGGAGGAAAGGACCAGGGCAGCAGGTGCTTTAACCCTTTCTATGCTCATGACGGAGCGGTTCCATCATGAGCCACGGTGGGCGTGTGCTCATGACGGAACCGCTCCGTCATGGCACCCACCCATGGGGGAAGCGCTGGCACTCCCCCCAGGGGCAAGGGTCGCTTCCAAGGGGCCATTATTATTTTTAATGTTTTTCTGGTCCCCCCCTGGGAGCAGATCGGCCCGTTTTTTTGGCCTTTCTGCCCCCAGGGGGGCAGAAATCCCCGCTAGGCACCAGGGATTATTTTGTTACTGAATGGAAGCAACCCCTTGGGCAAGGGCCGCTTCCAAGGGGCCAAAAATATCTTGGATGTTTTTCTGCCCCCCTGGGGGCAGATCGGCCTGTTTTTTTGGCCTTTCTGCCCCCCGGGGGAGGGGGGAGGCAGAAATCCCCACTAGGCACCAAGGATTCTTTTTTTTAATGCATTGAAACAACCCCTTGGGCAGGGGTCGCTTCCAGGGGGCCAAACATATTTTGGATGTTTTTCTGCCCCCCTGAGGGCAGATCGGCCCCTTTTTTTGGCCTTTCTGCCCCCAGGGGGGGGGGGCAGAAATCCACCCCTAGGCACCAGGGATTATTTTTTTACTGCATGGAAGCGACCCCTTGGGCAAGGGTCGCTTCCAAGGGGGCAATAGTATTTTGGATGTTTGGATGTTTTTCTACCCCCTTGGGGGCAGATCGGCCTGTTTTTTTGGCCTTTCTGCCCACAGGGGGGGGGGGGCAGAAATCCCCACTAGGCACCAGGGATTATGTTTTTTCTTGTATGAAAGTGACCCAAGGCTTTCATACATCAAAAAACAAAATCCCTGGTCGCTTCCAAGGGCGTCAAATTAACTGGATGATTTTTCTGCCCCCCGGGGGCAGATCGAACCATTTTTTGGGCCTTTCTGCCCCCAGGGCAGGCAGAAACCCCTTTAGGCACCAGGGATGTTTTTTATTGCAGATGGAAGCGACCCCTTGGCCACCGGTTGCTTCCAAGGGGCTTAAGTTATGTTTATGTATTTTCTGCCCCACCATGGGGACAGATCTACCCTTTTTTTTGGCCTTTCTGCCCCCAGGCGGAAGGGGGGGGGGGGCAGAAAACCCTACTAGGCACCAGGGATCTATTTCTTTTGCAAGGGGGCAAATTTCTGCCTGCTGTTTTCTGCCCCACCTGGGGACAGATCGGCCTGGCAGTAAACCCCACCAGATCCATTGGGCAAGATCACCCCCATTTTTCTCGGCCCTATTTGAAGGCCCATCTGGCAGATTGACCATTTAAGTAGTGACATAGCGTGTTATAATGTTAATTGTTTTATTTCTTCTGAATTGCAATTGTAACGTTTTATTTTTCCTTTTTATTCTAGTTCAAGGCTTTTGCTCTTTAGACTGATGTTCCAGGCTGCGGTTTCGTCACTGGTGGTTCTGCAGTTTGTTTGTTTTTTTTAGTTTTTTTTTTTAGTCCTCATATTTGACAAAGGCTATGAGCGAGATCTTCCTGAAGGTCTACGAAGTTTGGGCGCCAAACACCTTCCAAGATCTATGCCAGGGGGAGCGAAGCCTTTTCCACTCACAGTTGATAAAGAATCTAGTGGTGTCTACCACAGTGCTCGTCAACCCATTGAGCTTGTCTTAATCCTTGGACTAATCCAAATATAGCAAAAACATCACGATATAACATTAAATCTTAATAGTAAAGAATGTTATGCATGCAAGTATCAGGAATGGAGAGAAACAAAGGGGGCCCACATTTTTTCTTTCTTAACTGAACCCATTTGGCAGTCTAGTCTTGCTATATGTCTTGAAAAGTTTATCCAGCTCATACATGTAGGGGGGAGCTCAGAGACCCATTTTACACAAATTTCCCTGTGCGCAATTGTCATTAAGGTAAATAATAGAGATCTAATGTTTCTCCCCCAGCTATTTTTAGCCACTCCAAATATAACCAAGGGAAGGCTTACCTCAAATTCGCACCCCAGGATTTTTTCTAATACTTTACCCACTTCTTGCCAGAAGAGCTGGATGACTGGACAGTGCCAAAAGAGATATAAGTCGTCTGCATTTTCCAATTGACATTTCGGACAACATCTTCTTCTTGGCAAGTTTCTTGGGGGACCAGTAGGCTCAGTATAGGGTGAACAAATGATTCCTCCTAAGTGGAGCAGAAGTTACAGAGGCCCATAATGTAGCAGCAGATACTTGCCATAAGTTTTGGATATCGCAGCCCGGCATATCCAGCTTCCAGATTTCTTCGGCCAAGATCCCATCGCCATCACCTCCTTGAACTAATACCCAGTACCACTTGGAAACCTCCTTCTTAAACTTCTGTGTTTTTAATAAGTCCTTCTCTGCCTCTGAGTCCCCCCCAAGGTTTGGCTGAGTTCGTGACCAACTAACCAACTGGTAATACTTAAATCTGGATAACTTAAAATCCGTCTTCAGGCTTAGTTTAGTCCATGTTAATATCGTGCCTTCCTCCATAAGTTGGCCCCATCTTAAAAAGCCTGTGTTTATTAAAGGCAAATCTAGACTATCCATCATACATGGTGGTGTTCCTGGAGAGTTCCAAATTGGAGCCATAGAACTATAGTAAGGAATCCCTAGAATTTTTTTAACCTGGATCCAGACTTTACAGGCAGCAATTAGCGTTTTAAATGTAATTTTTTAAAAGAATTTTGCATGGGCAAATTTAAACAGAAATCCTTTGCTTCCTTCTCCTAGGTTGTTTATTATAGCACTATATCTCATTGGCATATCCTTAGGGGTCAACAGTAATCGCCTGGTGTTTTTCAAAAAGAAAGCCCAATAATACAGTTGGAAATCTGGAAGTGCTATGCCTCCCTCCAATTTTTTCTTCCTAAGTTTTTTCCAGGAAATTCTCACACTTTTACTCTTCCATATAAAACTGCTAAGTTGCCCATGAAGATTTTTAAACCATGCAGGCCTACAGAGCAGGGGGAGAGTGTTAAATATAAATGTAAATTTAGGGAGGATAGTCATTTTGACTAAGTTCGCTCTTCCTAGAATAGAAAGAGGCAGGAGATCCCAGTTTTTCAAAAGCTTTTTAGTTTCATGCATAAGTCGAGTGAAGTTTACCAATGCCATGTGTTCCAGATCTTTTGTTACTCGTACCCCTAAGTATCTAAACTCAGTCTTATCTAGATGTTTAAGATGCATAGGTATGGGGTTGTTCCATGACATAGTCTCAGTCTTGTCTTCGTTGATTAGGTAGCCCGAGATTCGTCCAAAGCTTCCCGCTAACTCCATTACTACTGGCAAGGCTGTTTCCAAGTTAGCTGTATAGACTATCAGATCATCTGCGTAGAGGGCTTCTTTTATATGCCACTCCCCATATTGAAATGGAAGGATTCTTGTATCTGCTCTTATTTTCCTTGTCAATGGTTCCAAATACAAATTAAATAGTAGCGGCGAAAGAGGGCAACCTTGTCGTGTTCCCCTATTTATCCGAAAGTGAGGGGTTAGGTAACCATTAATCAAAATTTTGCTGTGGGGGAAGCATATATGCCTTGGATAGCCTGAAGGAAATTACCACCAAGACAGTTTTGTTTTAGCACCTCATATAAATAGGGCCAACTCACTCTGTCGAATGAGTTGAGAGAGTGGTTCTGCAGTTTGTGTAGTTGCATGTGTTTGGTAAGAAAATGTTTTTGTACTATTTACTTTAAATGAGTTTCATTTCCCTACATGAATGTCTTTTTGTAAATGGTGTAATAATAGCTGAATGTTTCGCTTCTGTTTTATTGAGTGTGAAAAACTTTTTGCATTTGTGCTTGATGTGTATTTTGTTGTCTTGTGAATAATTGGTTTTGTTTTTTTCTCTCTAGTGGGATATCGTTGGTTTTTGCTGTGTCTCTGCAGAGTAGGTGCTGGTGAGTGTAGCTGTCTCTTGCAAGTGAATCGTATAGTTTTTGAGTATATAGATCTTTGTGATAAAGGCACACATTTATTTTACTTACTTATTTTGCACAGTGTTGGTTGTTGTTGACTTGTTTGTGCAGCCTCCTTTCTTAGTAAGGATTATGGCTAGCCGCAGGATTACTGCTCAGCAGGTTGTTGGTATGCTTTTTGAGTCTTCCTCTGACCATGGTTCAGAGACTGACTCTGCATCTGAGGCAGAGGAGGGAGTGGAAGATTCAGGCAGTGAGTTTTCTGTCCATGAGGAATCATCGGATGATGAAGCTACTCTCAGTGCGGATGAAGCTACTCTTAGTGCGGATGAAGTGCCTGTTTTAGAGGAGGACATTGATGTGCCGATAGTGCCGCAAGAGGCATCTGGGCTGCAGCCTGGGGCCGCAAGGCTTCCCGTTGGAAGTGCTGACCTCTGGGTTGCCCCAGGCAGGGTGCAACTGGCATTGCCAGACTTTACTGGTGTTCCAGGGTGTAGAGTGGATACTGAAAACTTTTTGCCAATACATTTTTTTCAGTTGTTTATGGGCGATGTACTTTTGGCAGAGATTGTTGAGCAGACTAATTTGTATGCTGAACAGTATTTGAGAGACAACAGTGCCAGACTTAGGCCCCACTCTAGAGCTACCCGGTGGACTCCCACAAATCTGGATGAGTTGAAGAAGTTCTTGGGTTTAACTTTTTTGATGGGCTTGCTAAGGAAGCCATCAATGTCTTCATATTGGTCTACTAGTCCCTTGATGGCAACGGCTATATTTCCGGCAGTCATGAGTCGTGATAGGTATTTGCTTCTGCTTCGGATGCTGCATTTTGTCGATAATGGTTTAGCGTTGCTACGAGATCACCCTGATTGTGACCGTCTTTTTAAGATTCGGCCTGTCATTGTTCACTTTGTTGATCGATTTTCTGAGATCTATGCTCCAGGGAAAGAAATAGCAGTGGATGAGTCTTTGGTCTTGTTCAAGGGCCACTTGGTTTTTAGGCAATACATTCCTAGTAAGAGGGCACGCTATGGAATTAAGATGTATATGCTGTGTGACAGTAGTCTAGTGTAGTTCCTATTTCCCTAATAGGCTCTGCGCATTGGAATAATATAACCTATAGGTTTGACATAGGACTAAGGTCGGTATGTCCCTAACGATTATATTAAACTTAATTACCTGTGCCAGCTAGCTCAGAGGCCACTAGAAACTTCTTGAATACAAGAAGGGAATAGCTTCTGGCAACCACATAACATAAAACCCTGATCCCTCAGGATCGTGGAAACAATATACTACTTTTCATTCAGTCACTCATCTCAGAGAAGTACATAGAAGAAACAGCCGGGTGTGTTTACAATAAAAATTTATTGCACAGTTGTTATTCTAATACTGGTTATATGTGCTGCGACTACTGTTGGACAGTAGCAGAGAAATATGGCCAGCAGTGCAGTAAAATAAAAATGCATGGTACAGTTTTACTATTGTGCAATAGTAATGAACACATACATGAAATACAGAATGTATTTAAGATAAAGCCTATACCCTTATGATGCCTAACTAGATGTACCTAAGTGTACCTAGCATGTGTGTAGGTCTTAGAGAGCCAAGAATCCCCCTAGGATTTAGTCTAACCCCATTACCTTAGTGGGACTTCATCCTGGTGTTGAGCTGGACACCCCAGGATGGGTGGATGGACCTCTGCCAGCTGGAGCTGTGACATGATGCAGGTTGCAGCGTCTCAGGTCAGAGTGTCGGCATGAAAAGTCTCGGTCCCCTCTAGTTTGCTTGGGCAAAGGGAGGTATATTTATACCTGATAGGTGCCTTGGAATGTTAGTATTGACGTACAGTCGGTCAGAGGAAGACGTCAGGAATGAACCCTTAGGAAATAGTGGTTCATGCATATTTAATGAGTTCTTGGAGAAATCAATAATCCTGTGCTAGGGAAAATCCCAAGAGCTTAAGGGTCTGTTTCTAAGAACTCGTTGTGACGTAGGTTAGTCACTGTTGGACATGGATATGACGTATGTAGGATGGACCGTCTTCTGCACCCAGAGCACACGTCAGATAAGGGACAGACTCTGTTGCTCGTTATTTGTGAAGGGAGGGCCAATGTAGGTGAAAGGTCCTGCCTGTCTCTGTGGCACGAAGGATTTGTGCCTCTGAAACGGCGCACCTATGTTAGGGCCTCAATCCAGCATAACCCCACCCACTCCAATCTATGGACAATCGTGAATAACCCATTAAAAGCAAGCTACGTGACTTAAATAGGCATTTGCATATGATTGGCAGGTAGTTGCATGAGAGTGGTTTATGAGCTGAAAAAATAGCAGTTTTTAAAATATGTAAAATTACTATAGACTCTGTGGAGACAGGAAAAATCTATAGTGTCATTTAAAAATACTCTCTTAGAGTCAGTAGTTACTTATAAAAGTTCCTGTTTATAAAATTGAAAACTCTTACAAGCTGTTCAGAAGACCATGCTTTCTTTAGAGAAAAAAAAAAGAAAAAGAAAGGTCATTTTAGAGGGAAAGCTCCAAGCACTCGGTCAGAGTTGAAACAATAAGAGAAAAAATGTGTTTCAGGACATGTTTTAGCAAATTCGAGATAACAAGTGGCTGAGAGACACAACATTTCTGTTGCTAGTTACTGCAGGGGACGGACCTTTGTAATACCTCGCAGAATCGTTGTGGGAGCACAGAATGAGCAGTGCTGCCAGCTGCTGGTTCTGAGGTAGCCGGTGCTGTAATCGATACCTTGGATTTGCAAGGAATGCTTGGGTTTGATGGGAATACGCTTGGGACACAGCCAAGCATGGGACTTCAGCAGTTCCAGCCTGGTGGTAAATGCCGCTGGCGTTTCCTTTGGAAGTGTCAGACAGATGATGACCACGCATTCTTCACTGCAAAAACAGGTATCAGAGAACAGGTATGTTGCAGTTGCAGTCTTTTCAGACTGGTCTTTTAAATATTAGAAACCATGAGAAGCATAGTTCCTGTTTGCAAGGTATTCCCAAGGTGCATCACACTGCTTGTGTGTGAAAGATAAAATTTATCAAAAAGGAAAGAGGGGCAGTCTGTATTTAAGAGTGCTATTTTGCAAAAAAGAAAAATATTTCTTTAGCTGATGTGAAATAAAAATAAAAGTGCTGCACAAGCATGGTTTTCAGATTGCTCAAAGCATTTGAACTTTATAAAGGAAACTTTTGGTTCACTACTTTCAGTGTTGGGGCTTCTAGCCAAAAAGGGCACAACTTCCCTACACTGTAGGATTTCACTACCTATGAATGTTTATCTGTACATAACGTAGGTCTGGCTTATGTATACTGAGTCCCTTGGTGATGTTCAGGAATCATTTTTTGTGACAGGTATTTGTGTCAAAAGGCCAAACCACCCATACTTTCCTAACTGGGTCTGTCCTGTTGTTTTGTAAATGGCATCTAATGTTGCCCCTGCTGATGTATGTCAACTATTCCACCCCCGTGCGATGGTGTTTGGTGGTGTTTGGCAACGTTCCTACTGGTGTTTAAACAACCCATTTCTAGATGTATTACAATTGTGTAGGAGTTGATAACCTTAATGAAGGTAACAGGTATAAAGAGTCACAATAAGAATAAATCTCTAACATTTCATGATCTGAAAATGTAGCAATTATTCCTAAAACAGACAGCATATTATTCACTGTATCAGTAACCCAATTTTCAGAAAAATGTACTGCAGGTAATGACATCACTGAATGAATGATAAAATGAAGGAAAATGAAGGAAAGTTCAAAATACTTTAATCAGAATTAAAAACCGGATGATTAAATACATCTTTTAGAATACAAAGGCTTGTTCAGGCCGAATACATTTATAAGTCTCTTTTGCATTTGAATTGAAAATGGACGTGGCTTCAGTTTTATGTTGATCCTGTGTTGTAGAAAGTGTCCACTAAGAGTCATACTAAAAGCTAGCTCTAAGCAAAGCTAGAACAGAAAAAGATGAACCCAGAAATACCCCATAGTTCTACCCATGGTGAAGCCAGGTCTGTACCTTTTTGGAAAAAGAAAAGGTTCAAAAGTTTGTACTTGCATGTTCGCTGTTTGTTTTTGGCTGGCTTCGCCTCCTGTTCACGTGGAGCCATGGAAAACGTATCACAGTAAATGAAATAGCCAGTAGCTGTATGAAATTGCATCGTGTTTAGCTGAAGTTATTTCTGCTGTTTTTGTTGAAAAACTTTTGAAATGTTGAAGTCAATAGTTGATGTCTTTGCTGAAAAACGTTCAGATGGTGAAGTTAATATTTTATGTTTTTGTTGAAAAACATTGATGCATTTATTAGTTGTTGCTCTTGTTGAAAAACGTTGAAGCAATTATTATTTGCTGCTTTTGTGAAAAAACGTTGAAGCTTTTATTATTTGATGCTTTTGTTGAAAAACGTTGGTGTACACATTTGTTTTTGGCCAAATTGCAACTTGAGTGTTGTCTTGACTTTTATTTTGAATTTGAAAGGTTGGTTCTAGGAGAACTAGTTCGATTGCATTGTTGCATAGTCCCCCACTCCATGGATTTGATTTCTCAAACTTGATGAGCTTTTCAGTTTGAATTTCTTGAATAGTAGTGAGAGGGACGTCTACTACTGTGGAGTTCACGAGGCCTACTGCTCAGTATTGGCCACATAGTTTTGGTTGATTCTTTCATTTGAAATGAATCTGTTTTCCTTTTTCACAGCAAGATGCGGCAAAAGTACAGTTCTTGTTCCTTTCACTTCAAGGAATGGCACAGTTTTTCCTGTATGAGGGGCCAAATTCCTTTGTGTCCGCGATCTTTATCTCTCTCTGCCCAGATCCCCGACTTTTGGGATTCAGACAGGTCTTGCCGTGATTACCTCAACTTCCCAGTGGCGGCCTGTTTCACTTTGACAGAATCTTTGTTTGCTTCTTTGTTTCCTTTAGTTCCTGTAAAACAGCCAAACGATCATAGATACAGAATGGTTTTCATCCGCCACTGTGCCTTCACATTTATGATCAGGTTCCCACATTCGTAAATGGAGTCAGACCTCCTAGAGAGCTTCTTGGCTGGGTGTGTATTGCCCCCTGAATCCATATAAGTGTTTGACCTCACTAGCGCCCCGCCTAATTCCCTAGCTGTTAAGGATTGCTCTATGTCCCAGTCCTTCCTCTCCTCTACCTAAATTCCCTCAGGATGGCGTTGGAGAGGAGTACCCCAATATTACGTCCATCCCTTCCATGTCCTCTTTGTCAGCCCGAGAGCTAAGCGTGGAGCCACAGTCAGGGTGTAACGTTGATTGCGTATCTCCTGTTATGGACTCGCAAATCTTTCTATAACAGTTTTGAGCGTCAGCCGAGTGCTGAGGCCATACCTATAGGAAACTTGAGCAAGGATCCACTGCCAACAAGATATATTTTTAAGCCACCTCAAAATTTGAGGGGCCACAGTGGTCCTGTTACATGACACGATCAAGTGGACAGTCTGATGCTGTCTAGCAATGGGACCTGCGCGGGTCTTGCGATGGTGTAGCCTGGCATTTGTTTGCAGATTTTGCAGTTCAAGACAAAGCCAATAGTCTGGCTTCTGAACCCTGGCCACCAATAGCACTGTTGCAATGAAGAAATAGTAGCTATTACCCATGAATGCACGGAGCCCAAGCCCTTGTGTGCTTTAAATGATTAATTCCTGCCTACTATCCATATTTGGAAATACTCTATCCCCCACTCCAGGAATCTGAGCATATGGAATGTTGTTTGCACCTAACTTGTAGGAGTATATAAGTGGAAATTTCTTAGGCACTGCTGTGCTGCCTTTGCGTGAAGCAATTACAGCCACCATATTCTAACCGTCTATTCTCGTTGTTGAACGAGTGTGCGCAGCTACGGAAGCTGTGTGAACAGCCCCCTGTGTGGCTTCTACAGCCAATGAATTCCCTGCAACGTGCACGCCATCACGTTGATGACTCAGGGGCCGATTCCGATCTCGGTCGGAGGCGTACCCAACACCATTCGGTCGGGAAAAAAGCCATGCGAAAGCCTGTTTCCCGACCGATCCGTACAGCACACCGAACGAGTAAGTACGATGCGCACAACAGCAAAGAATCCGGCCGAGCCGTACTCACCCATACCAGGTCCTGTTCCCCGACCGAGGCGAATCCGGAAACGCCGAATCGAGTCGCACGGAAGGAAAAATGCAGCCCCGTCCGGCCGGACAAGTACGATGCGCTTTCCGTACGCGCCGAACCCGTCGGTACGCATGGCACGTCAAAGCATCCGGGAGAGGCGCACATAAGCTCCGATTCGCGCCACAACACGATCCACGGCTCCGAGACGAACACGGCAGCGACGAGGACGAGGCGAAGCGACGAGGACGACGCGAAGCAACGAGAAGGACGAACGACACGAACCAACCATGAATCCCTTCGTCCCGATCATACCAATATTCTACATTTACTACCGGAACAGGCACGGACGCGTACGGCGCAGAAGGTAAGCCAGACACCAACCACGAAACACATACAACACGTACACGACACATCACACACACACAGAGGGATGCAGAATATACTTACACCAGCAACAGCAGCACCATAGGGGCGGGATGCCCATCACCAATGCCACATATGCACACAGGGGCCTGAATGCGCACCACCACCCTCACCCAGGGGGGCAGGATGCCTACCACTACTACCACCCTCACCCAGGGGGGCAGGATGCCTACCACTACTACCACCCTCACCCAGGGGGGCAGGATGCCTACCACTACTACCACCCTTAGCCAGGGGGGCAGGATGCCTACCACCACTACCACCCTCACCCAGGGGGGCAGGATGCCTACCACTACTACCACCCTCACCCAGGGGGGCAGGATGCCTACCACTACTACCACCCTCACCCAGGGGGGCAGGATGCCTACCACTACTACCACCCTCACCCAGGGGGGCAGCATGCCTACCACTACTACCACCCTTAGCCAGGGGGGCAGGATGCCTACCACCACTACCACCCTCACCAAGGGGGGCAGGATGCCTACCACTACTACCACCCTTAGCCAGGGGGCAGCATGCCTACCACTACTACCACCCTTAGCCAGGGGGGCAGGATGCCTACCACTACTACCACCCTCACCCAGGGGGCTGGATGCCTACCACTACTACCACCCTTAGCCAGGGGGCAGCATGCCTACCACTACTACCACCCTCACCCAGGGGGGCAGGATGCCTACCACTACTACCCCCCACCCAGGGGGGGCAGGCTGCCTACCACTACTACCACCCTTAGCCAGGGGGCAGGATGCCTACCACTACTACCACCCTCACCCAGGGGGGCAGGATGCCTACCACTACTACCACCCTTAGCCAGGGGGCCAGCATGCCTACCACTACTACCACCCTTAGCCAGGGGGGCAGGATGCCTACCACTACTACCACCCTCACCCAGGGGGCTGGATGCCTACCACTACTACCACCCTTAGCCAGGGGGCAGCATGCCTACCACTACTACCACCCTCACCCAGGGGGGCAGGATGCCTACCACTACTACCACCCTTAGCCAGGGGGCAGGATGCCTACCACTACTACCACCCTCACCCAGGGGGGCAGGATGCCTACCACTACTACCACCCTCACCCAGGGGGGCAGGATGCCTACCACTACTACCACCCTCACCCAGGGGGGCAGGATGCCTACCACTACTACCACCTTCACCCAGGGGGCAGCATGCCTACCACTACTACCACCCTTAGCCAGGGGGGCAGGATGCCTACCACCACTACCACCCTCACCCAGGGGGGCAGGATGCCTACCACTACTACCACCCTTAGCCAGGGGGCCAGCATGCCTACCACTACTACCACCCTTAGCCAGGGGGGCAGGATGCCTACCACTACTACCACCCTCACCCAGGGGGCTGGATGCCTACCACTACTACCACCCTTAGCCAGGGGGGCAGCATGCCTACCACTACTACCACCCTCACCCAGGGGGGCAGGATGCCTACCACTACTACCACCCTCACCCAGGGGGCAGGATGCCTACCACTACTACCACCCTTAGCCAGGGGGGCAGGATGCCTACCACTACTACCACACTCACCCAGGGGGGCAGGATGCCTACCACTACTACCACCCTTAGCCAGGGGGGCAGGATGCCTAGCACTACTACCACCCTTAGCCAGGGGGGCAGCATGCCTACCACTACTACCACCCTCACCCAGGGGGGCAGGATGCCTACCACTACTACCACCCTTAGCCAGGGGGCAGGATGCCTACCACTACTACCACCCTCACCCAGGGGGGCAGGATGCCTACCACTACTACCACCCTCACCCAGGGGGCAGGATGCCTACCACTACTACCACCCTTAGCCAGGGGGGGCAGGATGCCTACCACTACTACCACCCTCACCGAGGGGGGGCTGGATGCCTACCACCACTACCACCCCCACCCATAGGATGGACAATGCATGACACAACCAGCACACCACAACCTAGGGAATGCAAGAAGAAGACATCCCCCCAACACCATGACAAGCGTGTGTAGACTGTGTCAAATGCCTACAACACCGAACATGACTTTGAACATACAATGTGACCCCCTAGCACATGTGCCACACAAATATGTGTGTGGCTCCCACAATGCAAGCAGGCCATGACCATTGTGGCAATGTGGTCCAAACCCCCATCATCACAGTGACCAAAATGTAAGTGTGGGGTCCATAGCTGCAGCACATTTTGAACATTGTGGCAATGGGGTCCAAACCCCCATCATCACAGTGACCAAAAGGTAAGTGTGGGGTCCATAGCTGCAGCACATTTTGAACATTGTGGCAATGGGGTCCAAACCCCCATCATCACAGTGACCAAAAGGTAAGTGTGGGGTCCATAGCTGCAGCACATTTTGAACATTGTGGCAATGGGGTCCAAACCCCCATCATCACAGTGACCAAAAGGTAAGTGTGGGGTCCATAGCTGCAGCACATTTTGAACATTGTGGCAATGGGGTCCAAACCCCCATCATCACAGTGACCAAAAGGTAAGTGTTGACAAAGTAAGAGGTGCAACTGCCAAACTGCATGGATGATTCCTGGTCACAGAACAACAAACACATCAGTGGCAAAGTAGTGTATGTGTCCCATTGCAACATAAATTGGGGGAGCCAAATCCTGCAGTGCAAATAAGACATAACTTTGGCCATGTGCAGACAAACAACACCCATGGGGGCTGACACCGTCAACAATCATCAATGACACAATGACAGAAGTGACCATCCGAATGCAGACCCACATATTTGCACCAATGGGCACACACATGCAGATACCCTGTGGAGACTGCAGATGTGAGGTGAACAGATACCATACCATGGCAGCAATGGGACACACAAACCATGATCATTGTGCTGACCGATGACCTAGGAGTCCCAGGGACAGCAGGGGAAACCCACCAAACTACATACAGCCAATGGCACACCCAAGATATGCCAATGCAGTGGTGCAGATGCACAAACACAAACAGGCAGACCCACCCTGCACATCATACACAACAGGTGAGGGTGGGGGTGCCAGTGTCCCCAGGCAACCACACAACACATGAGGAGACATGAATACCAATCATACAGATGTGCATACAGTGCCACACAAAGGTAACTCATGGATCCAAATTCCCTATGTGGGCAAGCAGGCATTGTCAGATGAGAGGGAGCACAAATCACACATGTCACACAGGCACGTAGGGACAGCAACTGACACAGCAAGACACAGACACACCACAGCACCACCCCCAGGGCCCCCACAATGTGGTGACCCTGGGCTGCATTACAATCCCACTGTGATGACAAAGCTAAATGTGGTTCACACTGTGAACCACAGTCATGTGTACTGAGCAACTAACTACCATCACACCTACACAAGCACAAATCAAACAGCATGGCCAGTGAGCCAAGGCCAACATGGAGGCAGGGGCCAAGCCGGGCAACAACTCTCATCTGCACACACTCAACACCACACCCCTCGACATCCAACAATGTGCAGCAGTGAAGCACACATGCACTGGTGACATTGCACATGCACCCATGACTATTCCAGGGTGGTGGGTGGGAACCAAGGTGCAGAAACACATCACACATGGACACTAAACAAGACTCCTGAATGTCTGACACACTGCACACTACGCCGTACATGGACATGACGGCAATACCACACCAACCAATGGGATCACAGCCACAGTCACACACCAATGAAGAAGCCAAGGTCACCCACAAAGAACACACATAGACAACAACCAACATTGCAGCCCGGAACCTGAGGAGTGCCAGCAGTCACACACACAACGTGTCACAATCACTGAAAGATAACACAAACTGGAAATTACATGACAGGGGCAAACAACAAGTGCCAAGGGGAAACCTGACTGTGACCCAGCTGCGTCTGCACACAAACTCAGCCCTGACAGCAAGCACACCTATGGGTGACACCCTGATGACCAGTAATGTGCCATGCACCCACATCACAGAGAACCCAGGGATAAGACTTTGGGGGAACATAGCTCAACTCAGCTAGCATCACAAACAGGTACAACACTAGGGATCACAGCATGCACAGCTAAACGGAAGTGAACACACAGACATGCACATACAACACACACCTTGGGCGCAGGCAATGTCACAGGAGTACACACTGCCATGAGGGGACTCCACTCCTGTGTGAGGACAGCTGTGCCATATGTTGCCTCAGTAGGGCCCCACCATGTCAGCTGAGCACTTGGTCACACAATCAACAATTAGCACCAAATGAGGGCTCCCGTCACATCAGCCTGGTCATGGAAGTGCCAACGGAATCATCAGCACAGATCCAACACACTTGTATAGCAATGTTGCACTGACAACACAGATGAGTCCTTCCCCATTGATGCCCAAACCTGCATGTCCAGTGGAGATGGCCACACGGTCAGGGAAGTAGACGAATAGAACAATGGCAGGCACAACAGATGTGCAGGGGTGGAAGCCACAGATGTGAAATTGCCAATCTAAGTAGGAAATCCCATTGCCAAATACTGAACACATGACACCCTCAGATGCTGCTATGGATGACATGGATACACCACAGGATAGGACACATTCGCCCTGGACCACATGGGTTCCTGCACAGTAACACTTCATTATCATGAGACCAAATGTCACCATCACTGCAGCAAGGGCATGGTTAGCATCATCAACATCATGTACATCAGAAGCAAAAGCACTAGAGAACAGAAAGTTGCTTTATTCAGCATATGTGGCATTAAAAGTAGAAGTCCGGTAGAACATAAACAAAGGCCAATGGCCAGTCCATCAACAAAGTCACAAGTGGGTGACAGTGGCAGATGCCACCCTACACATGCCTGCACAAAACCAGGGACAATCCACTAGGAGGGGCAACCGGGGGGGGTAGGCCAGGCACCGCAGGGACAGGATCAGGGCTCACCAGGAGGAAGCAGGGAAGGGGTGGTGGGTGCTGGAGAGCCACTGACAACTGCAGTGGAGGTGTCTCACATGGTGTGTGCCGGCACAACTGGGGGCATGGCTCAGATGTTGTGGGTGCCGGCACGACTGCAGTGGACCCTGCAGATGGAGTGGACAGGTCCGCCACTGCAGTGCCCAAGTCAGACAGGGTGGTAGTGGACTCCACTGCAGTGCCTACCACCAGGGGAGGAGAATGGGGAACAGGCAAGGTGGGCTGGACAGAGGGGGAGGACACCCTCACCACATCAGTGGCACAGACAAGCGCAGCGGGGGTGTTGTTCCGGGAGAGAATGTGGCTGGGGGAGATGGCCGGAGCCTCTTGGGGATGGTATATCTGGGGTTGGGGAACGTGGGGCAGGGTGTGGTGGGGGCACCTGTGGAGTGGGGGCCTGAGGGATGGAGGAAGGAGACCTGGTGCTTGAGCTGCAGGGCGGCGGCGGGGTCTTGCTCTTAGCACTCCGGGGGACTTGCGGGTGGGGGCCTCAGTCTGTCTGCGCCTGGGGGAGGGTGTCCGGGGGCGAGTGGCACTCTGCTCCGTGTGGGGGGGCTTCCTCTTCCCCCTGGATGCTGGGGCAGCTGGATCGGAGGGGAAGAGGCTGAGGTCACTGAGGAAGAGGCGCTGGGTCTTTGGGGTTGCAGGTGAGGCAAGGGAGGGTGCTTTGGAGGGAGAGGCAACTGAGGACTGCGCAGTGCCCGTGGATGCGTGTGTGTGTACCAGGGCCCCATCCCCTGTGAGTCTGGTTTCAGTCCCCTGACTGTGCGTGCGTGTGCGTTTAGTTTGTGGCGTGTGTGTCTGTGTGCTGGACGTGTGTGTGCTGGTGTGTGCCTGTGCCGGTGTGTGTGTGCTTGGGACGGGTAAGGTGCTGGGGAGTGTGGATGGAGCAGAGGCAGGAGGGGTGAGGGACTGTCTGAGGAGGGACACTGCTGCCGTCAGGGAGGAGTCCATGGACCTGTTGCCCCTCTGTAGGTCAGACATGCCCGATGAGATGCCCTCCATGAACGACACCAGCTGAGTCAACAGTGCGGTGTGCGCATGGAGGACACTCAGCATGGCTGTCTGCCCTACATGGAGCTGGCGAAGGAGGTACACAGACTCCTCACTCAGGGCAGCAGGGGACAGAGGGGCAGGGGGTGCGGTGCCTGGCCCAAAGGAAACACGCTCCCGAACATGGGAGCCTCCACGGACCTGGGGAATGGGAGCCGATGGGAGGGCGGTGGTGGTGCTGGTGGTGGTGGGGACAGCAACACTAGCTGGCGTGTGGTGGCTGCTGACACCCGCCTCCACAAGGGAGTCATCCTCCGAGTTGCTCTGGTCCTCAGCTGAGGTGGATGGTGCTGAGGACTCCTCGGTGTGGCTCCCCTCGCCCTCCGTGCCACTGGGTCCCTCCGACCACTCCTCGGCTGCTGACCCAGTCTGGCTCTCTGGCTCCTCCTGGTCCGTGGAGCTGTCCCCTTCCGTGGCCGTGGATGTATCTGCAAACAATGGGGAAACAGACAGACATCAGTCACCTGCACCAAACGCACACACCACTGTGAGCACAGCACATTACAGAGCAAGCCCTGGCATCATTAGTTGTACATTGCTAAAAGTACCCTAACTGAACAGGAGAAGCCAATTGTCAGTCTGATGCCAAGCATGGCACTCACATCCCACATGGCCTTGCACCCATCTGTCTGGTGTCTGTTGGATTGCAACACCCCAGTGTGGACACATGCACCAAGTACACAGTAGTTGGACAGTGCAGAGGACACGGTGTGGCATGTGGACATGCACACATCACAGCTCTTGCCACTGAGTCAGTACAGGTTTCCGGATGAAAGGGATGCCCAGAGTCAAATAGGAAATGCATGTGATGCATACCAGCGACAGACACCATGATGCACCCATGTCCTGATAGCCAGCGCCACTATGATGTGCATGTAGCGCATGTCACTCCCCTGCAGGACCACCAATAAGTTGACACATGCCATGGCAGAGGCATGACTGCTAAGTCATACATCACTGTCTCAGTGATGTATGACTTGGCAGCCAGACAACAACACTATGCACTGTGTCACAATAGTAGGTCATGGGGAATGCAAGTCCTGGAGCTGCACAAGTGCACATGTACATCCCCCACACAACACATCATCTTAACCCTCATCTGTCCAGGTCACACCTATTGGACATATGGGAGACCTGTGACACTACCCTTGGAACCTGAGCCCCTCACAATTTGCTGTGAATGGGGAACAGCTGCCTGAACTTCACATTCACATACCCCAGTCTGCACGGGCAGCTGATCAAACACCTATGTGACACACAAGTATCGTCTCCTATGGTCACATCTCCAGGGGCATGCTGAGCCCCTACCAAGAAACACCCCAGCAGTCCTGGCAACTAATCCACAGCACACTGACACAGAGGCAGACACCTGAGGGGTCAAATCACTGTGCACAATGTGTCAGCTGATACACGGGAGTGGGAGTACAGAGTGCATTGCATGGCCTGGAGTAGGCATGACTGTCCTGCTCCACATGAATGAGGGATGTGCCCTGGACAGTGGATAGCTGGCCATGTATGTGTGACACACGTAATCTGCACACTCCTGGGGCCCAAACATTGTTCCCACCCGCTGCATGGACGTGTGCCACATACCCCAGGCACATGTGGTGGCTCAGCTCAGCAAGTGGACCGCATATCAAAGCAACACGCAGATCACATGTCCAAACCCAGGCGTTGTGTGAACAATGGACCCACCCATGATGCCCACAACAGAGTTAGGGAAACAGATGCTGTCCCCCACCTTTAGTGAAGCAAACTGCAAGGACACAGTCCCAAGTGACACAATTCCCTGAATGTAAGGGCCACACCTGGGTATCAGATGAGCAGTGGGCAGTGTACAATAGAGGGACATGGCTCCTGGACAACATGACTGCTGCACTGTGGCAGTTGAACCAGGCCAGAGGAGGGCACAAAGCATGTAATACAGAGTTCACAGTGCAGTCTTTGACTCACCCCCTCCTTGCTGCTGTCTGGCCTTCAGCTGCCCATCCAGGTCTGGAAACACCACCGCCAGGATCTGGAGCATGTGGGGGGTCAGGGTCCGTGTTCCGCCCCTCCTGCGAGGAGGCGACAGCTTCAGCTGGACCCGTGCAATCCTCCGGGTCCAGCCCCGAACGTCCTGCCACCTCTTCTGGCAGTTGCGGATCCGGCGCTTGTAGACCCCCACGGACCGGACAGCCCGGACGATGTCCTTCCAGATTTCCTGCTTCCGATGGGCATTAACCTGTCAGGATGACAAAGTGAAAAGGCCATTACCACACATGCAACATATCCGTGCATGACACAGTTGTATATACATGTCTCAATCACAGGGGCACATGATGTACACAGGCAGTGCAAAGCTGACCATGGACAGTTTGCCAGACGTCACTAAATGGTATCATTGCATGGGAAGTAAAACCATGTTCAAATGCACTGTCACTGCACCATACCTGTCCAGTGCAAGTCACTACACACTATGGGGGTGACAACTACTCAGTGAGCCTGCTAGCCAGTGGCGTGCAGACTTTCAGCCTTGCTAGTCAGACAATATGCACATTCAGAAAGGCAGTGCACAGAACACTCACCTGCTCCCCTGGTGTCCCATACAGCTTGCTGTACTGTGGAAGTAGGCTGTCCAGCAGGGCCTGGTTCTCTTCAAGGCTGAAGGCTGGGGCTCTCTCCACAGTACGTGCCATTGCAGGGTCCAGAGGGGCAGAGACAGCAGCAGTGCAGTGGCAGATGTCATCCTGGAGCATGTAGTGCAGGCAAGTGAGCTCTCAGGGGAATAGCCAGCAATATATATGTGATGGAGAGGCAGATACTGTCCCTTGTGTCTAAAGTGATAGGTCCAAGTCGTTTGCATCTTCTGAATCTGGCCAATCCATGGAATAGCAGCACCAAAACACGCCCACAGCATCCTTCAAATCTTCAACTTCATGACATACATGATTTTGCAACATTGTTGTGGGTGACCAACTGAATTTACAGCAACCGACTCGTTTGAAATTCGAAACGCGTCCGTTGCCAGGCAAGCCCATTGTCAATGGGTGCGCACCGATTGGTCCATTGCGGTACAACGCGCACAGGGGTACAACGCGTACCCGCACACATTGAATGCAATGGGCCGGCCGGAGGCACCGATCGGTCCATTGCAGTTCAACGCGCACAGGGGTACAACGCGTACCCGCACACATTGAATGCAATGGGCCGGCCGGAGGCACCGATCGGTCCATTGCAGTTCAACGCGCACAGGGGTACAACGCGTACCCGCACATTGAATGCAATGGGCCGGCCGGAGGCACCGATCGGTCCATTGCAGTACAACGCGCACAGGGGTACAACGCGTACCCGCACACATTGAATGCAATGGGCCGGCCGGAGGCACCGATCGGTCCATTGCAGTTCAACGCGCACAGGGGTACAACGCGTACCCGCACACATTGAATGCAATGGGCCGGCCGGAGGCACCGATCGGTCCATTGCAGTTCAACGCGCACAGGGGTACAACGCGTACCCGCACACATTGAATGCAATGGGCCGGCCGGAGGCACCGATCGGTCCATTGCAGTACAACGCGCACAGGGGTACAACGCGTACCCGCACACATTGAATGCAATGGGCCGGCCGGAGGCACCGATCGGTCCATTGCAGTACAACGCGCACAGGGGTACAACGCGTACCCGCACACATTGAATGCAATGGGCCGACCGGAGGCACCGATCGGTCCATTGCAGTACAACGCATCACTGTACATGTGACTGGCATATGTCAGCATGCCTGTCTCAGATGGACATATGCCAGCCACAGATAGCTCCCAGGGAGTGAGGGGCACACCTACATCACGACAGCCTGTCCAAACTTTATCATAAGGCATGTAAGGCTGCATTTCCTATTGTGTGTATGTTGGTGTACATGTTGTCCTGTGGGTGTCACCTGTGGGCAGCCACCCCCAGGCTGTGCACGTGTTCATGTGGACAGGATCCTGGGTGTTACGTGTACATGACCACTGTGATGTGCAACTGTTCATATCTGTGCATGTGCCATGGTCACATTTCACAGTGGTGTATGTGTATGTCATGTCACATACCCCGTGAGTCCCATGTGGGACGGTATGTTTGAGCCAGGGTGTCCCAGTGGCACAATAGTGATGGTCCTCCACAGTCTTTGTGCATGTAGTGTTTACAATGTCTCTGATTTCATGTGCACAATGGGAGACAGTCTCCACATCCACGTTGTGTGTGCATGGACTCTGATGTTGTGCATGTGTGTGTCACAGACGTCCATGTCTGTCCTGCCGTGGCAAGTGGGGCCACTACCTGTGGGGGTCATGGTTTTTTTGCTGTGGTGTATACATGATACTCCATGTAATGCCAGTGTCCATGTGGCATTACAGTGTCCCTGGGAATGTACCTGTCGTTGAGCTGTGGTGCCTGGGGCACAACTGTCCTCACATGTCACTGTGGGGGGTTATTGTGACACGGCAGCAGGAGATGGGAACTGTGACACGGCCTCATGATATCCAATGGGCCAACCTGGGACTAATTGATGCCACCAGTTGGACCGTGTTGACAGATGTTGGCCATGTATGTACCATACATGTCCTTCCGGTACTGCACACTTCATGTAGTTGTGCCTCATAATGATGTATGTTGGGATCTTGAGTGTGTTCAATGCCGCATATGTGGGGTGACTGACAATCTTGCTTACTTCTCCTCTGCACTGCAGGGCTCCTGCTGTCCATCGACCATTCCCAGACCTGGCAACGATGGTGGAACGGGACAGCATCCGACGGTACCGCTTCACCAGGCAGCTGATTGAGGATTTGGCAGTGCAGTTGTCCCCACATTTGCAGCCTGGCCGGCCGTATCCTACAGCGCTGACCCCCAAGGTGAAGGTGATGGCAGCCCTACACTTCTTTGCCACCGGTACCTTCCAACATACTGTGGCGACTGCTGGTGGGATGTCACAGACCATGTTCAGCCGTGTGCTCCGCGATGTTTTGGCGGCAATGTTACTCTTCCTGAACCGGTACATCTATTTCCCTAGACTGCGACGACTCACTGACGTGAAGAGTGACTTTTATGCCCTGGGGAGGATGCCGCATGTCATTGGCTCCATTGATGGGACACATGTGGCTTTGGTACCACCACAGGCCCAGGAGCAGGCCTACAGGAACCGCAAGCACTACCACTCGGTCAATGCACTGGTGGTGTGTCTTGCAGACATGACCATCACACACGTGTGTGCCCGTTTCCCTGGTTCAGCACACGATGCCTTTGTGATGAGGAGTAGTCGCATCCCCAGGATGATGGCACAGATGCAGAACCAGCGTGCCTGGCTTGTCAGTGTGTACTGACTTTGTGCCATTGTGTGTGATCTGATCTGTAGTATTCCGCCCACTTTTCCAAGTCAGCTAATGTGCACTTGTCTGTCCGTTGGTGAGTCGGGATACCCCAACATGCCGTGGTTGCTGACACCCCTCAGGAACCCTGTGACACCAGCCCAGATGCGCTACAATGAGGCACATGGTCGGACCAGGAGAGTGATTGAGCGGACCTTTGGTCTCCTGAAGAGCCGATCGGTCCATTGCGGTACAACGCGCACAGGGGTACAACGCGTACCCGCACACATTGAATGCAATGGGCCGGCCGGAGGCACCGATCGGTCCATTGCAGTTCAACGCGCACAGGGGTACAACGCGTACCCGCACACATTGAATGCAATGGGCCGGCCGGAGGCACCGATCGGTCCATTGCAGTACAACGCGCACAGGTGTACAACGATTACCCGCACACATTGAATGCAATGGGCCGGCCGGAGGCACCGATCGGTCCATTGCAGTTCAACGCGCACAGGGGTACAACGCGTACCCGCACACATTGAATGCAATGGGCCGGCCGGAGGCACCGATCGGTCCATTGCAGTTCAATGCGCACAGGGGTACAACGCGTACCCGCACACATTGAATGCAATGGGCCGGCCGGAGGCACCGATCGATCCATTGCAGTACAACGCGCACAGGGGTACAACGCGTACCTGCACACATTGAATGCAATGGGCCGGCCGGAGGCACCGATCGGTCCATTGCAGTACAACGCGCACAGGGGTACAACGCGTACCCGCACACATTGAATGCAATGGGCCGACCGGAGGCACCGATCGGTCCATTGCAGTACAACGCATCACTGTACATGTGACTGGCATATGTCAGCATGCCTGTCTCAGATGGACATATGCCAGCCACAGATAGCTCCCAGGGAGTGAGGGGCACACCTACATCACGACAGCCTGTCCAAACTTTATCATAAGGCATGTAAGGCTGCATTTCCGTGTATGTTGGTGTACATGTTGTCCTGTGGGTGTCACCTGTGGGCAGCCACCCCCAGGCTGTGCACGTGTTCATGGGGACAGGATCCTGGGCGTTACGTGTACATGACCACTGTGATATGCAACTGTTCATATCTGTGCATGTGCCATGGTCACATTTCACAGTGGTGTATGTGTATGTCATGTCACATACCCCGTGAGTCCCATGTGGGACGGTATGTTTGAGCCAGGGTGTCCCAGTGGCACAATAGTGATGGTCCTCCACAGTCTTTGTGCATGTAGTGTTTACAATGTCTCTGATTTCATGTGCACAATGGGAGACAGTCTCCACATCCACGTTGTGTGTGCATGGACTCTGATGTTGTGCGTGTGTGTGTCACAGACGTCCATGTCTGTCCTGCCGTGGCAAGTGGGGCCACTACCCATGGGGGTCATGGTTGTTTTGCTGTGGTGTATACATGATACTCCATGTAATGCCAGTGTCCATGTGGCATTACAGGGTCCCTGGGAATGTACCTGTCGTTGAGCTGTGGTGCCTGGGGCACAACTGTCCTCACATGTCACTGTGGGGGTTATTGTGACACGGCAGCAGGAGATGGGAACTGTGACACGGCCTCATGATATCCAATGGGCCAACCTGGGACTAATTGATGCCACCTGTTGGACCGTGTTGACAGATGTTGGCCATGTATGTACCATACATGTCCTTCCGGTACTGCACACTTCATGTAGTTGTGCCTCATAATGATGTATGTTGGGATCTTGAGTGTGTTCAATGCCGCATATGTGGGGTGACTGACAATCTTGCTTACTTCTCCTCTGCACTGCAGGGCTCCTGCTGTCCATCGACCATTCCCAGACCTGGCAACGATGGTGGAACGGGACAGCATCCGACGGTACCGCTTCACCAGGCAGCTGATTGAGGATTTGGCAGTGCAGTTGTCCCCACATTTGCAGCCTGGCCGGCCGTATCCTACAGCGCTGACCCCCAAGGTGAAGGTGATGGCAGCCCTACACTTCTTTGCCACCGGTACCTTCCAACATACTGTGGCGACTGCTGGTGGGATGTCACAGACCATGTTCAGCCGTGTGCTCCGCGATGTTTTGGCGGCAATGTTGCTCTTCCTGAACCGGTACATCTATTTCCCTAGACTGCGACGACTCACTGACGTGAAGAGTGACTTTTATGCCCTGGGGAGGATGCCGCATGTCATTGGCTCCATTGACGGGACCATTGTGGCTTTGGTACCACCACAGGCCCAGGAGCAGGCCTACAGGAACCGCAAGCACTACCACCCGGTCAATGCACTGGTGGTGTGTCTTGCAGACATGACCATCACACACGTGTGTGCCCTTTTCCCTGGTTCAGCACACGATGCCTTTGTGATGAGGAGTAGTCGCATCCCCAGGATGATGGCACAGATGCAGAACCAGCGTGCCTGGCTTGTCGGTGTGTACTGACTTTGTGCCATTGTGTGAGATCTGATCTGTAGTATTCCGCCCACTTTTCCAAGTCAGCTAATGTGCACTTGTCTGTCCGTAGGTGACTCGGGATACCCCAACATGCCGTGGTTGCTGACACCCCTCAGGAACCCTGTGACACCAGCCCAGATGCGCTACAATGAGGCACATGGTCGGACCAGGAGAGTGATTGAGCGGACCTTTGGTCTCCTGAAGAGCCGCTTCCGCTGCCTGGACAAGACCGGAGGGTCCCTCCCATATGCCCCTGCGAAAGTGTGCAAGATTATCATCGTCTGCTGCATGCTCCACAACCTGGCAGTGCGGAAGGAGTTGCCTCTCATCCAGGATGACAATGACCAACATCCGCCACCTGTGGAGGATCCTGGCCTGGACCACGATGCCAGTGACGATGATGATGATGATGGTGATGGTGATGTCCGCACACAGCTCATCACCAACTTCTTTAGCTGAATGTGAGTATCCTGAGGTGTCATGTCAATGATGTGAGTTGGCATGATGTGTGGGTGGTGCTCTGGTGCTGTTGGAGTGTGTCCATGGGCTACTTGACTGGATGTGTGTTGCGATGTGTGGTGACAGGTGGGCTGTACTCCCCAACAGTGTTGACATGCTAACTTGGTTCTGGGTGGGTATCTTGTAACATGTATTGTGCATGAGTTTTGCTGTTCTGTCCTGTACTCCATTGCTTTTGACTGTGTGTCATTTCTGTCCTTCACAGGGTACTTTCAGATTCGTTTGGTCAACTGTGTCCACCGACGACGTGATTGCACATCCAGGCTGGTAGCTGTTGTGTCCCTACAGGTGATGTGCGCCACACCCATGGACTTCCTTCCGTCTACAGTTGTTGACTGTGTGCCCGCTGCCAGGTGGGATTACCTTGCATCTGTAGTGGTTACGGCATGTTGCAACTGTGTAATAAACCTGTGCTCCACTTTGTGATGTGCGTTGTCTGTGGTCACACATTTGACTGCCATTTGCTTACTGCACCTGTGGGCTACTTGACTACAACTGGGAATGGGTGTGGTGTCTGTGCATTGCACCGTCTTCCCTGGCAACATCAGTGTAGGCAATGAGTCAGATGGCCTAGGTGTGTATGTGTTGTGTAGCCCTGGTGGTGTGTCTCCCTCATGTGTGTCACGTTGCCTGTACTCACATGCCTGTGTTGTCCTTGCTGTTGCAGTTCGCATACACAGTGTAATTTTGCAGTTCATCATCCCCATAACAGCACCCACGTTGGAATCACGACAGAGGCAAGTATGGTGTATTAGTGTGTTTATTGTGATACATTTGTGTTAATAGTGCATGGGATGGGTAGTGCTGTACATAAATCTTGCAATCCCAAGTTCCTAGGTGAATTGAAAGTCCTGGTAGACAGGATCCCCAGTATCGGGGCCACAGTTGTCTGACACATTGGTCCAACTTGTACTCCCCATGCAATGTGTGGGAGTAGTGTTGCCGTCAACAGGGTGAACAGTCTGTGCACAAAGGCGAACATCCAGAACAGGTTCAGGCTTCCTGGGAGTTGCGCTTGGCCATCGGCCTCTCACTTTTCCCTCCTCGGACGACCCCTCTTCTTGGGGGGGCCCTCAAGTACAGGCTGCTGCGGTGCAGGGGACTCTCCGCCAGAGTCCTCCTCCCTCCCTGTGGCAGTTGCAGTTTGTTCGGCACCAGATGTTGTTGGCACACAGGGAGGTGTGGACTGGTTGCTGTTCATCTGGCGGAGGCATTGTAAAATGTCCCTGTGCACCGCCGTCATCTCATTCAGTGCATCCCACTTGGACTCCACGCGGGACATGTGTGAGTCCACACGGGACATGTGTGACTCCACGTGGGACATGTGGGAGTCCAAGCGGGCATGATGGGCAGCCTGCTGCTGTTTCATGTCTCTGAGGAGCCCCACTACCTGGCTGAGCTCTCCGGTGCTGGACTGGTACGCATCAGCTATGCGTACCAGTTGTGGGTCATCATGCACACCAGCAACGTCTGCAAGCAGCGACCTCTGTCTCCCACCCCTCCCACCACCCCTGCTGACATGTGCAGTGTGTGCAGTGGCACGCACAGATAACCCTGGTCCACCTTGGGGGTTAGTGGTGGTGGTGGTGTCCATGGCCCCAGGTTGGTCCAGGGTCCCTGTGCTGGTGTTGCTCCTTGTTCTGTCCATGTCGGCAGGGATGGTATTCGTGGTGACAATCGTTGGAGGGGTGCGTGCAGGGGGTGCAGCTGGTGGTCCTGCTGGTGCTGCAGCTGGTGGTCCTGCTGGTGCTGCATGTTGACTTGCACCGGATGTGCCAGGTTGTTCTTCATCGTCCGAGGAGGACAGAGGCTGTACGACGCCAGTGAGCTCGGCATCCTCTTGAGCCTGGGACTGGGACTCCTCAGCGTCTGCTGCTGTGTCCCCATCATCACCTGTTTTTGGGAGACACAAACAATGTGTGTTATGTTTCTGCAGGCATCAATGGTTGACACACATGACAGTTGTGACTGTGCCTCTGGGTGCGGGCCTGTACATTGCATTGTCCTAAGTCGTCACAGTCAGGGGTTGATATTGGTGTGGCACATTGTCCTGCATTATTTGGGCATGTCTATGTATTTTCTGGGGTGTGAACATGGTCTGCATTGGTTGTGTTTGGTTGACAGCCGGCCCTCCTTCCCACCCACCCAGCCAGTCAGTTATCCCACCATGGAACGTGCTTGCATTGCAGGGAGTGTAAGTTGTCTCTCAGGATGTCAGTCAGTGGTGTCCTGCTGTTTGTTGGTGCACAGTTGCCAGCAGGGCCTTGTGCTCCCCACAGCAGTAGCCAGTGTCAGCCATCTTGTGAGTCCTTCTCCACTTCCTGTGATGTGAGCATGGTTCAGGGTGGTGTTGATGGGACAGTTGTGGGGGTGACCAATATCAGTGACTACGACTCCCATCATGCCATTGCCTCCACCCCACTTCCCAGCATTCCCATACTTACTTGCTTTTGTGTGGAGTTCAGTGTGTGTGGGTGTGAGAGCAATGGCAAGATGGCTGACAGTGGTGTCCTGCTGTTGGTTGGTGTGCAGTACCCAGCATGCCCTTGTGCTCCCCACGACACAGCAACAGTGTCAGACATCTTTGATGGGCCTTTCCACTCTCTGTGGGATGTGCATGCGTGAGTGTGAGCTTGCTGGGTCATGTGGTGGGGGATGTAGAGCTGTGACTACGACTCCCATCATGCTATTGCCTCCTCCCCCCTTCCCAGCATGCCCATGCTTCCTTCCTTTTGACTCTGCTTCCCTGTGGGGTGGGCTGGCTGTGCTGACAGGATGGCTGGGAGTGTTGTCCTGGCAGTTGTTTGGCTAGAGGTCCCAAGAGTGTCCCTGTGCTTCACACAACATAACCCAGGGTGGTGGTTCTTTGTGGGATCTTGTGTTAGGATGGGGGCATTGCATTCTACCAGGTGGGTTCTGTGGAGTTTGTGTTGGGGGTGTGTGAGGGGAGGTGCTTGTGACTATGGTCAGTGCTGCAAGTCCCCCTTCCCACCCAGCTAGCCAGATATCCCACCATGGAACGTGCTTGCATTGCAGGGAGTGTAAGTTGTCTCTCAGGATGTCAGTCAGTGGTGTCCTGCTGTTTGTTGGTGCACAGTTGCCAGCAGGGCCTTGTGCTCCCCACAGCAGTAGCCAGTGTCAGCCATCTTGTGAGTCCTTCTCCACTCCCTGTGATGTGAGCATGGTTCAGGGTGGTGTTGATGGGACAGTTGTGGGGGTGAGCTATGTCTGTGACTACGACTCCCATCATGCTATTGTCTCCTCCCCCCTTCCCAGCATGCCCATGCTTCCTTCCTTTTGACTCTGCTTCCCTGTGGGGTGGGGTGGCTGTGTTGACAGGATGGCTGGGAGTGTTGTCCTGGCAGTTGTTTGGCTAGAAGTCCCAAGAGTGTCCCTGTGCTTCACACAACATAACCCAGGGTGGTGGTTCTTTGTGGGATCTTGTGTTAGGATGGGGGCATTGCATTCTACCAGGTGGGTTCTGTGGAGTTTGTGTTGGGGGTGTGTGAGGGGAGGTGCTTGTGACTATGGTCAGTGCTGCAAGTCCCCCTTCCCACCCAGCTAGCCAGATATCCCACCATGGAACATGCTTGCATTGCAGGGAGTGTAAGTTGTCTCTCAGGATGTCAGTCAGTGGTGTCCTGCTGTTTGTTGGTGCACAGTTGCCAGCAGGGCCTTGTGCTCCCCACAGCAGTAGCCAGTGTCAGCCATCTTGTGAGTCCTTCTCCACTCCCTGTGATGTGAGCATGGTTCAGGGTGGTGTTGATGGGACAGTTGTGGGGGTGAGCTATGTCTGTGACTACGACTCCCATCATGCTATTGCCTCCTCCCCCTTCCCAGCATGCCCATGCTTCCTTCCTTTTGACTCTGCTTCCCTGTGGGGTGGGCTGGCTGTGCTGACAGGATGGCTGGGAGTGTTGTCCTGGCAGTTGTTTGGCTAGAAGTCCCAAGAGTGTCCCTGTGCTTCACTCAACATAACCCAGGGTGGTGGTTCTTTGTGGGATCTTGTGTTAGGATGGGGGGCATTGCATTCTACCAGGTGGGTTCTGTGGAGTTTGTGTTGGGGGTGTGTGAGGGGAGGTGCTTGTGACTATGGTCAGTGCTGCAAGTCCCCCTTCCCACCCAGCTAGCCAGATATCCCACCATGGAACGTGCTTGCATTGCAGGTAGTGTAAGTTGTCTCTCAGGATGTCAGTCAGTGGTGTCCTGCTGTTTGTTGGTGCACAGTTGCCAGCAGGGCCTTGTGCTCCCCACAGCAGTAGCCAGTGTCAGCCATCTTGTGAGTCCTTCTCCACTCCCTGTGATGTGAGCATGGTTCATGGTGGTGTTGATGGGACAGTTGTGGGGGCAATATGTGTGACTGCGACTCCCATGATGCTATTGGCTACACTGACTTGGCCAGCACACACAGAATTCCTTCCTTTGAGTGGCCTTCACTGTGTGTTGGTGTTGTTGTGGTGGCTACATGTGTGGATGTGTTTGTTAGTTCTATTTGTGCCACTGCCTAGCTGTAGTTGTAGTTGTGTTTGTACATGTGTTGGCACAGTTGGATGTGACTTTTTGGATGGCATGTGTTGTGTTTATCTGACTGACATACACATTTTGGGATGATTCTGTTCTGGTTGCTGTGTAACTGCTATGAGTGCATGGTTTGACTCTCCCCTTGACAGTGATGTGTGTGTTTTGTGGCAGTATATTGTGTACATTTGTTGTGTACTCACCAGGCTCTGGGATGTCCTCTAGTCCATATACGCTCACTGGCGGAAGGATGGCCCGCACCTTCTCCTCCCAGGGCCTGAGGTATATTGGCTTGGCAGGAGGGCCACTGCCGGTGTATTGGCTGTTGATGTAGTCTTTCTTCAGCATGTCCAGTACCCTCCTGCGCACGTGATACCACCTGTTCTGGATGTCGGTCTTTGTGCGCCGACATGGTGATTGTGCGTTCACCCTGTTGATGATCCTCTCCCACATCTTGGTTTTCTGCGACATGGGGGTCTGTTGGACCAGTGTGCCAAACAGCTGTGGCTCCACCCTGAGGATCTCGTCTACCATGACTTCCAATTTACTATCTAGGAACTTGGGATTCTTCTTGGGGGCATGGTGATGGGTGGTGATGGTGGGTGATGTGTGTGTTGGTGTGCAGGTGAGGGTGTGTGAGTGTGTGTTTTGCTGGGTGTATGTGAGGTAGGTATTTGTTGGTGTGCTGATGGTGTGTGGCTTGTGTGAGGGATGAGCTGTGGGTGTGTGGTTGCTTTCTCTTGGGTGCTGGCAGTGGAATGGCATTTGCAAAGGCTCATGGTTGTGATTTGTGTCCTTTATATAGGTGGAGTTGTGGGTGTGTCTTTGTTCTCTGTCCCCACCCCCCCAGTATTTATTGGCTTGGTAATTGTTTGTTTGGCCTTTTTTGGGTGATTTTTCCTATGTGCTGTTTGTGCATGTTGGAAACGTTCTTGTGACCGAGTCGGACCCTGCATTAGTCTCGTACGTTGTTCTCCGTTTCGTTCACGCTGTGTTTGTGCAGTTTTCTATGCTGCGTACGCGTCGGTCGAGGTGTTTTGTGTTGCTTCGGCTCGGTTTTGTATGCGTGTCGGTCGTACGGCTTGGCCTCCGTCCAACTCGCTCATGGTTTTCGCGCCTTGCATCGTACTTTGCGGTTTGGAGTTCGCGTGTACGTTTCGGTCGGATTTGTTCCGGGTGCGTGTCGGTCGGTTGGATTCGCGTGTTTTTCCGGCCGGATTGCTGTTTTCCGTGCGGCTCGGTCGGTCGACTTGGTTTAGGTACGTGTCGGTCGGATTTTTCGCGCCTTGCATCGTACTTGGCGTGTCGTGCGCCACGGGTACGTGTCGGTCGGTATTATTTCCGGATCCGAGTCGGTCGGTGCTTTTTCCGGCCCGAATCGGAATCGACCCCTCAGTGTGTTAATCACGGGAGTTTTTGTTTGGTAGGTCGTATTTTTCAACTCCACTACCTGTTCCCATAATTTTTGTGTTTAATTATGCCACCTTTTTCATCTTTAACCCATTTTGTTCCCAATGGTGTAAATATTTATTATATGATTGAACACAGTAAAAGGAATTGCACACTATAAGTGTGGGGAATTCGCGATCTGTATTTACAAGTGCCAGTTTGAACGCTTGTAGTTCAGCTCGCTTAGCTGTACAATCTCCTGGAGATTGAGTTTTAGTGACCATTGGTCTGAAGTTACCATCGCGCATGCGACCTTTAACGATTACACATGCTGCACTGTAAGCTTGCTTACTTACTCCCTGTAGCGGGTTGTGCTGATCCGTCAGTATAAATCGAGAGGCAAAATTTCAGTGGGCAGAGGTAGTTCGTTTCTCAAGTGAACTACTTGTTCCCAAAGCGTTTTATGCTTTATTGTATGATTGCACACAGTAAAAGGAATCGCACACAATGAGTGTGGGGAATTCTCGATCCATGTTTACAAGTGCAAGTATCAGGGCTTTTAAAGCTGCCAACCGAGCCGTGCTATTACCTAGAGGTAGTTTTTTGGTGCAATGAGGACGGACCTTGCCATCCAGCATCTGATCTTCAACAAAGGCGGCCGGTGGGGCAGACCCATCAGTGTAAATCTTAAAAATTCATGCTGATCTAGAGGCAAGATTTCATTTGGTAGATGATGTTCTTTCTCATATTGCAGGAATGCCTGTGTTTTTAAACTTGGATCAAATCTGGATTCAAAGTCTGATGCAGCAAAAGAATTAGCCCTTGGTATCCATTCTCGATGTAAGGCTTTGGCATTAGGAATGCTAGCCCCGGTACCGGGGTGACGACAATAATGCATCATCCCATGAGCCAGTGCTCTTTCTTTTGCTACAGCAGTCTGAATTGTTGTCAGAATTTTTTCCTGTTGAATTAAAACTCATTTCTGTGTTTGTGTACAGATGAGATTTGTATGCGATTGGTACAGTTTCACCATCATTAAAGGTTTAATAAGTGTACCCGCATTGACCATAAATGATACTGAGTACCAAGTGGTGCAAGTTTACACGTGTGTGTATGTGTTTGGAAGCAATTATTTCTTCCTGGAGTGAACAAAGAATATTGGTGTGTTCTTGTGTCCAGTGTTTGACTGAAAAGTCAGGTTTGAAAAAGGTCGTAGAAAGGTTTTACTCTCTCTGCGAAATCCAAAATGTATGTTCTGCCAAAATCTAGGAATCCCAGTACTAATTGGAAGTTGTTTTAATGTCTTTGGAGGCTGGAGCAGCGCACACTTTTTCTAAAAAGTTAGCTGCCAGGCTTTTTCCTTCACTTGAAAACTAGTATCCCAAAAATAGGACACAGAGGTGGGCAATTTTTGATTTCTCAAAATTAAATTTGTAGCCCTCAGAGGCGAATCCCATAATAATGGTGCATCATCCCATGAGCCAGTGCTCTTTCTTTTGCTACAGCAGTCTGAATTGTTGTCAGAATTTTTTCCTGTTGAATTAAAACTCATTTCTGTGTTTGTGTACAGATGAGATTTGTATGCGATTGGTACAGTTTCACCATCATTAAAGGTTTAATAAGTGTACCCGCATTGACCATAAATGATACTGAGTACCAAGTGGTGCAAGTTTACACGTGTGTGTATGTGTTTGGAAGCAATTATTTCTTCCTGGAGTGAACAAAGAATATTGGTGTGTTCTTGTGTCCAGTGTTTGACTGAAAAGTCAGGTTTGAAAAAGGTCGTAGAAAGGTTTTACTCTCTCTGCGAAATCCAAAATGTATGTTCTGCCAAAATCTAGGAATCCCAGTACTAATTGGAAGTTGTTTTAATGTCTTTGGAGGCTGGAGCAGCGCACACTTTTTCTAAAAAGTTAGCTGCCAGGCTTTTTCCTTCACTTGAAAACTAGTATCCCAAAAATAGGACACAGAGGTGGGCAATTTTTGATTTCTCAAAATTAAATTTGTAGCCCTCAGAGGCGAATCCCATAATAATGGTGCTCACCCTGGTCAAGTGTTTCCCCAATAGGTCGTCCGTTAGATAAATATCATCCATATAGGACAACGCTTCTTCATCAAAATGCTTTAGCCATTCAGTAACTCTTTCAGAAAATACCCCTGAGCTGTTCTTATACCCACGGGGAGATGACAAAAATTTGTCGCTGGGACTCTAATATACAAAATGCTGTTAGGTACCTGTTTTCAGGTGCTATAGTTTGACAGAAAAATCCATTTGAGACAACAAGTGTTGTTTTGTATTTTCTCCCGCATAATGTTATTCATTAATGCGGCACTATCTGCATGTTGGACAGCATATGTCTTTGTGCAAGTGTTCAAGTGTCTGTAAATGAAAACTAGACGAAATGTATTATCATGTTTTGATAAGTGAAACAAGGGATTGTTCTTTTGTGAAGTGCATTTTTCAATGATCTCCTGGTATTCAAGTTGATCCAAGATCTCCCTGACCTGTGTTTTTAGCTTCTTGCTTAATACAATAATGTCTTTGAGCATGTGGTGAAACTATTAATGGGATCACGTGGTGGGTTGAGGCATCATCCCATCCAGCATGATTTTTATACAATGCTGGAGCTTGGGCTACTGCCCACTCCCGTGCATATGTATGTTTAAGGTGAACTGGAACATGGTTGGAAAATGCAGGAAAAATATACTTTCTCCCTTTGGGCGCTCCCTGACGAATGCTGGCGGCTAATCTTGTTCTGCTAACAGTATGTCAAAACCAGACACTAGGTTCTTCGCAAAGATACCTTTTACTTTCCTGTGTTTGTCCTCCTCCATGCGGAGTGTTATTTCATATAACTTGTGTGGGACGCTCACCCTTTTGTCTGGTGTTTCCAGTGTGATGTAATCATTCAATTTTGCTGTCCAGAAATTCCTTCAGGTTCTGGCGAGCTATTGTTACTTTTGCCGCGCTGTCTAGCATTGTCTGAGCCCATTCCCCATTCAGAAGTTGAGTCCTTAGGATTCTGTGCATGTCTAACTTTGAGACCTGCAACTTTCTTCTTTTTAAATTGAGGTTTGGATTGTGGCTTGTCTTCTGTTTTAGAAGAGTCCTGAGCGTGCTTGTCCCTGGACTGCTTGCGCTCCTCTTTGTGTGCTGACTTTCCTTCTCTCCCTGTGTTGTTTGTCGAGAGGAATGTGTATCAGTATCCTGGTACCTGTCAGGTTTCCTAATATTATCCCTATTCCTAAGGTTATACCTCTTTGCAGAGGGCTCCTGTTGAGGAGACCTACCTCGGGACTGAGAATCTTTTCTGAAAATTTTTGTTTTTTATTATTATCCCACTTCTTTTTAGAAGAAGTAGGTGTCTGCTTAGAAGTGTCCTTCTCAGGACTGCCCATTAGCTGTGGTTTTAAAAGCTTTCCCACCCAAACTATCCCTTCCCAGTTCTGCATATGCAGTTTCAATTATTTTGGGAAGTTCTTGTGGTTGGTCTATAAGACTGACCTTTCTTAGGTGTTGGCGGATCGCCACTGAAGCTGCTTCCCCTTTAATGTTAGCTAGTATTATTGTTGATACCTGGTCGTAGTTACCTAGTAATTTCATACCTAAGGTCAGAGCTGGTTCAGCTCCATACTTGTTCTGTATCTGTCGTAAGACATCTGGAATTACCGCTAAGGAAGGAATACCATGAGTCCTGGTATATATGGCAGCAAAGACTGTACCCCAAGTGGTGCAGTCCTCTAACTGTGGTGTGATCCCCATGGGCAAGCAGAGTGTTAGCATTATATGCTTTCAAATGGTGTGGTATTTGGAAATACTGCTTCTAACTGGGTAATTTTCTGAGCTACCCAGAAAGGAATCTGTTCACATTTTGTGGGCAGTTTACCCATTACTGTGTGTAATGTATGTGGAGTGATTTTAGTAGCGGTGCTCTGTGTTGGAGCTGTGTTATTTGTAGCTACTGTGGGCTGGACACCAAGTGTCCTCATGATGAGTTGCGTCATGGCTCTGTAAGAGTTTTACCAACTCTTTGTGTTGTAAGAGCAGTGCATCTTGTGGCATTATGTCAATGTCAGGATGTGGTGTGTAGCCGGCTAATGTCAGCCATGTAGCTCCTGGTCTTCCTAGTGGACCGAACCTGGTTTTATTTATTTGTTGTAGGGCGCCATTAAACCAGAAATTGTGGTCCTGGTCAGTGTGCGGAATCTTAATCTCCTCGAACGGAGTGTAGACCGCTGGGACTATTTCATGTATGTAAGAATGAAAAGTCTGAGTTGTTGCATTTACTGCTGGGAATGTAACCCAAGAATAGAACACATCTGTTTGATAATCTTCGTGTGCCTCTATTAATATCACTGTACCCTCTCGGTCTGTTAAACCATGTCTGAGGGGTTTTTGTGTGAGTGTATGCCTGATTTTGGGTGCAAAATGTATTGCATTTGCTTCTTCTTCGTCGTTTGAGACCTGTGTCCCAGTGACAGGAGCAGCTGCCTCGACAGACATTGTGTTGTGAAAACAAAATGTCCTAAAAAAGGGTTTTAAGATAAGGTTTTAAAAGGCACAATTGTTCGGGAACTTTTTCCTTCAAGCTTGATTAACCAACAGCCAATACATAGGAAGATTGCCTACTCAGCTGTGGCGGAATTTTGTGCCTACCCACTCCAGACGTCGCTGGCGTTTTGTGAGTAGGGGTCTCTGAGAATAAGCATGACTGAACTACTCAGATTCTACTGTTAAATAAGTGCCAAATTCCCGTTTGGCCGTCATGTAGTGTAGTTCCTATTTCCCTAATAGGCTCTGCGCATTGGAATAATATAACCTATAGGTTTGACATAGGACTAAGGTCGGTATGTCCCTATCGATTATATTAAACTTAATTACCTGTGCCAGCTAGCTCAGAGGCCACTAGAAACTTCTTGAAGACAAGAAGACAACGACATAACATAAAACCCTGATCCCTCAGGATCGTGGAAACAATATACTACTTTTCATTCAGTCACTCATCTCAGAGAAGTACATAGAAGAAACAGCCGGGTGTGTTTACAATAAAATTTATTGCACAGTTGTTATTCTAATACTGGTTATATGTGCTGCGACAACTGTTGGACAGTAGCAGAGAAATATGGCCAGCAGTGCAGTTAAATAAAAATGCATGGTACAGTTTTACTATTGTGCAATAGTAATGAACACATACATGAAATACAGAATGTATTTAAGATAAAGCCTATACCCCTATGATGCCTAACTAGATGTACCTAAGTGTACCTAGCATGTGTGTAGGTTTTAGAGAGCCAAGAATCCCCCTAGGATTTAGTCTAACCCCATTACCTTAGTGGGACTTCATCCTGGTGTTTAGCTGGACACCCCAGGATGGGTGGATGGACCTCTGCCAGCTGGAGCTGTGACATGATGCAGGTTGCAGCGTCTCAGGTCAGAGTGTCGGCATGGAAAGTCTCGGTCCCCTCTAGTTTGCTTGGGCAAAGGGAGGTATATTTATACCTGATAGGTGCCTTGGAATGTTAGTATTGACGTACAGTCGGTCAGAGGAAGACGTCAGGAATGAACCCTTAGGAAATAATGGTTCATGCATATTTAATGAGTTCTTGGAGAAATCAATAATCCTGTGCTAGGGAAAATCCCAAGAGCTTAAGGGTCTGTTTCTAAGAACTCGTTGTGACGTAGGTTAGTCACTGTTGGACATGGATATGACGTATGTAGGATGGACCGTCTTCTGCACCCAGAGCACACGTCAGATAAGGGACAGACTCTGTTACTCGTTATTTGTGAAGGGAGGGCCAATGTAGGTGAAAGGTCCTGCCTGTCTCTGTGGCACGAAGGATTTGTGCCTCTGAAACGGCGCACCTATGTTAGGGCCTCAATCCAGCACATAACAGTAGGACTGGATATGTCTCTAATTTCAGGGTGTACACCGGTAGGGATTCCAGGATTGACCCCCTTGGTTGTCCGTCCACTTTTGGAGTGACTGAGAAAATTGTGTGGGAACTTGGCTGAGCACTTTTTAACAAAGGTCACCATTTATATGTAGATAACTTCTACACTGGTGTGCAGTTGTTCAGGGAATTGGCCAAAGTGGACACTGTTGCTTGTGGCACAATCCGCTCTAACCGTAAACGTTTCCCAAAAGAACTTGTTTGTCAAAAGCTTGTGCGGGGACAGTGCAGTGTGTTGCGTAGTGAGGAACTTCTAGCTGTGAAGTTTTGAGACAGGAGAGATGTCTACATGCTGACTACCATCCATGAAGAAAGCACTTCACCTGTGACTGTTTGGGGTCAGGTTGCTGAAGCGCGCAAACCTGTGTGCATTTTAGACTTTAATAGGCACATGGGTGGTGTTGATAGAGTAGATCAGTGGTTGGAACCTTACACTGCTCTTCGTAAGGCTTACATTTGGTATAAGAACTTGGCTATCCATCTTTTCCACTTGGCAACCTTTAATGCTTTTGTTGTATTTAAGGATTGTTGTCCTGAGTCAGAGTTGCTAAGTTTCAGGAGTCTGTAATAGGCAGCCTTGTTGTAGTGGAACAGGCAAGTGTTCCTAGAGTTGGAGTGGTGGAGGATGTGGCTAGATTAAAAGATCGCCACTTTCCTGATCACATTCCTCCCACGCCCTCAAAAGACATTCCCAGTAGGAGATGTAGAGCCTGTTGGCGAAGAGGTACGCGGAAGGAGACTCGTATGTACTGCCCCGAGTGCCCTTCTAACCCTGCGCTGTGTGTGCCTGCTTGTTTTAGAATGTACCACACGCATAAGAATTTTTGGGAGCATCCATGAGTGGTAAAGTGAACTGCCTGGTCTGTATTGTTTTATATTTTTTGTTCAGTTTCATTTGTGCAATGTATTTAGTTTCAGATTTTGTGTTAGTAGATTTGTATCTATTTACAATTTGTTTGTGTTTTCTTTTTTGTATAAAAAAACCCTAAATGTGATGGCGGTGTGTGTAGGCTGGTGCTTGGCTGGCGGTGTGCGTGGACTGGCGCTTGGCTGGCGGTGTGCGTGGACTGGCGCTTGGCTGGCGGTGTGCGTGGACTGGTGCTTGGCTGGTGGTGTGTGTGAACTGGCGCTTGGCTGGTGGTGTGCATGGACTGGCGCTTGGCTGGCGGTGTGTGAGTAGTGACTTGCTGCTGGTCACTACACACACTGCTAGCCAAATGCCAGTCCACAAAATCCGTCAGCTGGTGTGGTTGCTGTGTCAGGCATGTGGGCGTGTGAAAGTGATGGGCCCTTGAATGGCGCTGTCTGCTGGTGTGAGTGTTGTAATGTGATGGGCCCGGAGCTGGCGGTGTGAATGGTTTTGTATGTGTCACACGTATGAAAGGTGTATGAATGGCCTGTAAAGAGATTGGTGCCTTGTCGTGGCTTTACAGCTCACAAGCTGTGAGTCAATGGTTCAGTTTCTCGTCCTTTCAATTTTTAACACTGCATTTCATTTTTGTGAAATCTCTGGTTAATACAATTGTATATACTGAACCATCACTCACCCTCGTGCCAAATCCAACCGGTATGTATGTGTGCTTGAGGAATAGATGGTTGTGCAGTAATATTTGTCTTTTCTGACTTTCTCAAGCAGGGTGTACCTTGTCCCTTTTTGTGAATGTTGTAATGTGTTGGTTCCGTGCCTGGTGGTGTGAATGGTCTTGTGTGTATCAAGTACGAAAGGTGTGTGAATGGCCTGTACAGCAGTTGGGGCCTTGACGCGGCTTTACAGCTCACGAGCTGTGAGTCACTGGTTCAGTTTTTTGTCCTTTCAATTATTGACAGTGCATTTCATTTTTGTGAAATCTCTTGTTAGTGAAATGTTATATACTGAACCATCACTCGCCTCGTGCCAAATCCAACCAGTATGTGTGTGTGCTTGAGGAATAGATGGTTGTGCAGTAATATTTGTCTTTTTTGTCTCTCTGCCAAGGTGCACATTCCATCTAAGAAAAACCTACCAACTGTAGATATTGTCGTAAACTAAACACGCATGGGAGTACATGGTGATGTCTCTCTTGTGGATCCCAACAAGTTATCTTACCCACAATGTCCTGCAAACCTCAAAATGTGACTGTCACAGTTTCCTTGCATTTCTGTGCCAAAATTTACACGCTTCAGAAAGAAACAACAAATTTCCTACCACCCAGCATTTCCCCAAGTAACCCGATAGAAATGGTACCTCACTTGTGTGGGTGGGCCAAGTACCCGCGGCAGGGAAGGGCCCAAAACGTATTTTGGAGACATCAAAATTACCTATTTTGAAAGGACCTGGTTTTGCAAGGGGGGGTCACCTGAGTTTTTTGCCCCGGGCTTGGCGGCCATCTTGTTAAACCTACCAAACCCATACCTTTCTGAAAACTAGACACCCTGGGGAGTCCAATGAGGTATGGCTTGTGTGGATCCCCCAACATTTCCCTACCCAGAATCCCCTGCAAACCTCAAATTTTGCTGAAAAAATCAATTTTTTCTCAATTTTCTGTGTGGGAACGTTGTAGGATCACCGGGCTGACACAAATTTCCTCTCACCCAGCGTTCTCCCAGGTCTCCCGATAAAAATGGTACCTCACTTGTGTGGGTAGGTATGTGGCTGCAACAGGAAATGGCCCAAATCGTACTGTGGAGACTTCAAAATTACCTATCACAAAACGATCTGCTTTTGCAAGGGGAGTCCCATGAGTTTTTGGTCCCGGGCTCAGCGGCCATCTAGGGAAACCTACCAAACCCACACATTTCTGAAAACTAAACACCCTGGGGAGTCCAATGAGGTATGGCTTGCGTGGATCCCCCAACGTTTCCCTACCCAGAATCCCCTGCAAACCTCAAATTTGGCTGAAAAATCACTTTTTCCATACATTTTTGCATGGGATCACCGTGCCAGCGCAAATGTCCTACCACCTAGCGTTCCCCTTGGTCTCCACACAAAACCAGGTAGTTTTGTGATAGGTAATTTTGAAGTCTCCACAGTACGATTTTGGCCATTTCCTGTTGCAGCCACTGTGCCTACCCACACAAGTGAGGTACCATTTTTATCGGGAGACCTGGGGGATCGCTGGGTGGGAAATTTGTGTCAGCCCGGTGATCCTACAACTTTCCCACACAGACATTTGAGAAAAAATTGTTTTTTTCAGCAAAATTTGAGGTTTGCAGGGGATTTTGGGTGTCATGAGTACTAAGAACTTCACGCATGCAATTCATTCTTAAGTCTGTCACATTGATAAGCACCAATATTTAATAATATTGTAGAAGGAGTATTACGATGATTCTTTTGATGGTAGAAAGAAAAGTCCGAAGAAGGTTGTGAAAACATGAGCCATTGTTTTACTGTGTTTGCATTTAGCATGATATGAGCCATTGTTTTAATGGATCACTGACAAAATATCGACGGACCGAATTTCAAAATAGCAAAATATCGACGCAAAAATATCGAAGTCAAGAATATTGACATCCTATCTACATCATGGTAAGTACAAAAATATCGAGAAAAAATATCGATGTCAAAAATATAGTTGTAAAAAATATCGTTTTTTTTAAATGTTAAAAAAATAATGTAAAATAAAGTAAATAATACATATAATTAAAAGAAACATAGTTAAAAATATTACAACATGTTTAAAAATAATAACTAATACATATAATGTTAAAATAAATTAAACATATACATATATAAAATAATATATATACTTACTCCACAGAGTGCAACAGTAGAGAAAGTGTTGGATAGCGTAGGGGTAAAAATTACTATTCCAACTCCAGAGAGTGCAACAGTAGGGAAAGTGTTGGATAGCGTAGGGGTAAAAATTACTATTCCCACTCCAGTGAGTGCAACAGTAGGGAAAGTGTTGGATAGCGTAGAGGTAAAAATTACTATTCCTACTCCAGAGAGTGCAACAGTAGGGAAAGTGTTGGATAGCGTAGGGGTAAAAATTACTATTCCCACTCCAAACAGTGCAACAGTAGGGAAAGTGTTGGATAGCGTAGGGGTAAAAATTACTATTCCCACTCCAGTGAGTGCAACAGTAGGGAAAGTGTTGGATAGCGTAGAGGTAAAATTACTATTCCCACTCCAGAGAGTGCAACAGTAGGGAAAGTGTTGGATAGCGTAGGGGTAAAATTACTATTCCCACTCCAAACAGTGCAACAGTAGGGAAAGTGTTGGATAGCTTAGGGGTAAAAATTACTATTCCCACTCCAGTGAGTGCAACAGTAAGGAAAGTGTTGGATAGCGTAGGGGTAAAAATTACTATTCCCACTCCAGTGAGTGCAACAGTAGGGAAAGTGTTGGATAGCGTAGGGGTAAAAATTACTATTCCCACTCCAGAGAGTGCAACAGTAGGGAAAGTGTTGGATAGCGTAGGAGTAAAAATTACTATTCCCACTCCAAAGAGTGCAACAGTAGGGAAAGTGTCGGATAGCGTAGGGGTAAAAATTACTATTCCCACTCCAAAGAGTGCAACAGTAGGGAAAGTGTTGGATAGCGTAGGGGTAAAAATTACTATTCCTACTCCAAAGAGTGCAACAGTAGGGAAAGTGTTGGATAGCGTAGGGGTAAAAATTACTATTCCCACTCCAGTGATTGCAACAGTAGGGAAAGTGTTGGATAGCGTAGGGGTGAAAATTACTATTCCCACTCCAAACAGTGCAACAGTAGGGAAAACGTTGGATAGCGTAGGGGTTAAAAATAACATACTTATAAATTCAATACATTTTGTAATTAAATAATGATTTATTAATAAATTAACAATAAATTAATTAAAAATACCAATAAATTAAAATTAACAATTACTTTAATGACATTACATTACTTCCCACCCTATTCCCCAATAAACACACAACGCACACCGCATAAAATTTCACACAATTAATAATTAATAAATTTATAAAAATGAATTACCAATTAATAATTAAAAATACATTAATTATCAATACCAATAAATAATTATTATTAGAAATTAATTACCAATTAATAATTATTTAACAATAAATTAATTATCAATACCAATTAATAATAATTAATAGAAATTAATTACCAATTAATAATTAATTAACAATACATTTATTCTCAATACCCAAAAATAAAAAATAAAAATTAATTAATTACAATTAAATTACTTCCCACCCTATTCCCCTATAAACCCACAACCCGCTCCAATAATAAATTAATACAATTAATATAATTATCAATTAATCAATTAATAAAAATTAATTACCAATTAATAATTAATTAACAATAAATTAATTATCAATACCCAAAAATAAAAATTAATAATTACTTAATTACAATTAAATTACTCCCCACCCTATTCCCCTATAAACCCTCAACACGCTCCAATAATAAATGTATATAATTAATATATTAATCAATTAATAAAAATTAATTAGCAATTAATAATTAATTAACAATAAATTAATTATCAATACCAATAATTAAAAATGTTAAATTACTTAATTACAATTAAATTACTTCCCACCCTATTCCCTTATAAACCCACAACCCGCTACAGAACTAAAACACAAAATTTAATTTAAAATAATTAATAATTTCTAAAAATTATTATTTAATTTACTATAATTAAATTACTTCCCACCCTATTCCCCTATAAACCCACAACCCGCTCCGGTACTAAAACGCATAATTTACTTTAAAAAAAATTACTAACTTCTAAAAAATTTATACATATATTTAAAACAACAGTACAATACTTGACAAAAAATATAGAACACATACATATAAAATACATACTAAAATACATAACACTAATATAAACATCGATATTATTAACATCGATATCTTTGCTATCGATATTACTAACTTCGATATTAACAAAAACAATATTTCTTACCTTCAGGTCGATATTCTGGTCGTCGATATTCTTGATTTCGATATTCTGTCCCCACGATATTTAAAACTCGATATTAATGTAGATCGATATTAAAAACTCGATATTATGTCTGTGCACCTGTTTTAATATGTTTGCATTTTATATGCAAGAACAAACTCTGAAATGCCTTTTGAGTTGAAAGGTATGAGTCATTGTAGACACGATGCAGAGCACATGGGCTAACGGAAAGCAGGAAGAAGCCCAAACGAACTAAAGACATTTGCATTTCACGTGTTAACTGCTAACACGTGAAACACAAGTTGACAGTTAGCTACGCGAGCGGTAGGAAGGTATTTAAACTGCTTGCGTGCAACAGCCCATGCTTGATCTCGTCTGATCGTCAGCGCTTACCTGTTTCTCCGGACTCCTGCGGTGGGGGTTTCTCCTCCGGCTGCTGTATTCCTCGGCTCCGCTCCGGGGCTCCTGGCGCTTTCCGACTGCTGCATTCCTTGGCGTCCTCTCCGTGGTTGCGGGCTTCCCCGGATCCTATCCGACTCCTTTCTTCCGCTTCCGGTGCACAAAGCAGAATCTGCAAAATAAAAAAAGAAAAGAGCTAAGTTTCATTATAAGCTTACAAGGCCTTGATAAGCAATAGAAAAAACAAGCGGTGAGTCAATTAAACCTTTCTTAACATTTTCTTTTAAGTTACACGAACTGAAAAGTGAAACTGCTTCATTATTTTGAAGTTCAAAGAACTTATTGATACAACCTTGGGTAAACCTCGAAGGAACATTATTCTTGAAATCTGAATCTACTTAATCAAGTATTTGCAGGAATACAAAAACTGCCTGATAAGAGACTTACGATATGGTCTACCAGTTATTTATGAAACATTTTTGTTGATTTGAAAATTCTGGAAAAAGTGGTAGGAGAAAGAAATCCACGGACATCAGGTGAAAACAAACAATGATTAGTATGAGAATCAAACAGAACTAATTACCGAGTGTTTATGTGAAAGTGGTTGTCGTTTTTTATGTTTTGCAGAACCAAGACTTTGGATGAAGAAATCAATATATATGATGTAAAGAGAATATGCAAGATAGCATATGTTATTATAGGTATTGTTATAAGAATTAAGATACCATTCATCTAGAAGTAACAATCAACCTTTATATAGAGTAATACTGTTTATATTTTTTATATAGAGTTTCCTGAAGCTTCTACACCCCGAAGAGTTATACATCCTCCACATCCAATCCTGCAGAGACAACCTTCCCGGTCCAAGAGAAAGTGTCAGAAGACGCTGTCCTTGAGTTGACGAGGTACTCATACACGTGCACCAGAAGAACTCTCTCTTTCTTGTTTCTCATTCCCATCCCCCTTTCCCCTCGGGCCTTTTCAGATGACTAGAGTGTTGTTCTACCTCTGTCATTTGTGAGTTCCTAAGGAGACTGGGGTTCGGTCATCGTCAACAAGAGCAGGATAAACAGGTGAGTGGCTTGCATGACACTGGGTAGGGAAACGTTGGGGGATCCACGCAAGCCATACCTCATTGGATTCCCCAGGGTGTCTAGTTTTCAGAAATGTGTGGGTTTGGTAGGTTTCCCTAGATGGCCGCCGAGCCCGGGGCCAAAAACTCATGGGACCCCCCTTGCAAAACCAGGTTGTTTTTGTGATAGGTAATTTTGATGTCTCCTCAATACGTTTTGGGGCCTTGCCTGTTGCGGGTACTTGACCCACCCACACAAGTGAGGTACCATTTTTCTCGGAAGACTTTGGGGAATACAGGGTGGGTGGAATTTTGTGGATCCACATAGATTCCAGAACTTTCCACCACAGAAATGTGAGGAAAATGTGTTTTTTGGGACAAATTTTGAGGTTTGCAAGGGATTCTGGATAACAGACCCTGGTGAGAGCCAGACAAGTCACCCCATGCTGGATTCCCCTGGGTGTCTAGTTTTAAAAAATGTTTAGGTTTTCTAGGTTTCCCTAGGTGCCGGCAGAGCTAGGGTTCAAAATCTACAGCTAGGCACTTTGCAAAAAAAGGGTCCGTATTCACTGTGAAAATGTGGTGTGTCCACGTTGCGTTTTGGGCCGTTTCCTGTTGCGGGCACTAGGCCTACCCACACAAGTGAGGTACCATTTTTCTTGGAAGACTTTGGGGAATGCGGGATGGGTGGAATTTTGTGCATTCACGCAGATTCCAGAACTTTCCACCACAGAAATGTGAGGAGAATGTGTTTTTTTGACAAATTTTGAGGTTTGCAAGGGATTCTGGGTAACAGAACCTTGTGAGAGCCAGACAAGTCACCCCATCCTGTATTCCCCTGGGTGTCTAGTTTTTAAAAATATATAGGATTGCTAGGTTTCCCTAGGTGCCAGCAGAGCTAGGGTTCAAAATCTACAGCTAGGCACTTTGTAAAAAAAGGATCAGTTTTCACTGTGAAAATGTGGTGTGTCCACGTTGCGTTTTGGGCCGTTTCCTGTCACGGGCACTAGGCCTACCCACACAAGTGAGGTACCATTTTTCTTGGAAGACTATGGGGGATGCGGGGTGGGTGGAATTTTGTGCATTCATGCAGATTCCAGAACTTTCCACCACAGAAATTTGAGGAGAAGTGTTTTTTTTACAAATTTTGAGGTTTGCAAGGGATTCTGGGTAACAGAACCTGGTGAGAGCCAGACAAGTCACCCCATCCTGGATTCCTCTGGGTGTCTAGTTTTCAAAAATGTATAGGTTTGCTGGATTTCCCTAGATGCTGGCAGAGCTAGGGTTCAAAATCTACAGCTAGGCACTTTGTAAAAAAAGGGTCAGTTTTCACTGTGAAAATGTGGTGTGTCCACGTTGCGTTTTGGGCCGTTTCCTGTCGCGGGTACTAGGCCTACGCACACAAGTGAGGTACTATTTTTCTCAGAAGACTTTGGGGAATGCAGGGTGGGTGGAATTTTGTGGATCCACGCAGATTCCAGAACTTTCCACCACAGAAATGTGAGGAAAATGTGGGTTTTTTGGACAAATTTTGAGGTTCGCAAGGGATTCTGGGTAATAGAACCTGGTGAGAGCCAGACAAGTCACCCCATCCTGGATTTCCCTGGGTGTCTACTTTTCAAAAATGTATAGGTTTGCTAGGTTTCCCTAGGTGCCGGCAGAGCTAGGGTTCAAAATCTACAGCTTGGCACTTTGCAAAAAAAGGGTCCGTTTTCACTGTGGAAATGTGGTGTGTCCACGTTGCGTTTTGGGCCGTTTCCTGTCGCGGGCACTACACCTACCCACACAAGTGAGGTACCATTTTAATCGGGAGACTTAGGGGAACACAAAATTGTAGAGCAACTGTTATTACTTATTGACTTTCAATGCATTTCTGCCTTCCAAATGTAAGACAATGTGTAAAAAAGAAGTCACTTTGAAAAATGACCTATAATTCACATGCTGGTATGGGTACCCACAATTTCGGAGATGTGCAAATAGCTACTGTTTCTAAACTCTATATTTTGTTCCCCTTTCAGAAATACATAGGTGACTTTCATACCGATTTTTTCCTGTTTATATTTTCCCAAATGAATTGCTATATACCCGGTACACAATAAAAAAACATTGCAAGATGCTGCTCAGTTATTGGCTCTGGGTTCCTCGGGTTCTTGGTGAACCTACAAGTCCTATATATCCCCACAACCAGAAGGGTACAGCGGATATAACGGTGTATTGCTTTCAAACATCTGTCATATTTAGTAGAAGTTACAGGTGAAAACGTTGGCACAAATGGTTGTTTTTTTAACTCATTTTCAATTTGTTCTATTTTCAACTGTTAGTTTCTATACGAAAACCTTGAAGGAGCTACACAAATCACCCCTTGCTGAATTCACAATTATGTCTACTTTTCAGAAATGTATAGCTTTCCAGGATCCATCATTGCTTTCATACCCATTTTTACCATTATCTGGAAGGAGGTTGAAAGCACAAAAAATAGCAAAAATAGGCTATGTCCCAGAAAATGCCAAAACTGTGTAAAAAATGTTGGTTTTCTGACAAAAGCCTGCTTGTCCCTGAAAGCTGGGAAGATGGTGATTTCAGCACCACAACCCCTTTGTTGATACCATTTGCAGGGAAAAAACCAGACGCTTTCATCTGTAGCCCTTTTTTCCATTCCCCCCCCCAAAAAAAAACTTAGCTGTATTTTGGCTAATTTCTGGGTCCCCTCCAGGGGAATCAACAAACCTTGGGTACCTTTAAAATCCCCATGATGTTGGAAGAAAAGGACGCAAATATGGCTGGAATACCTTATGTGGTCAAAAAATTACACAGGGGCCTAAGCGCGAACTACCCCAAACAGCCAAAAAAAGGCTTAGCATAGGGGGGGGGGAAAGGCATAGCAGCGAAGGGGTTAAGAACATAAAAAACACTTGCAAAATGCAAACATGGCGCCCCCCAGAACACAATAGAGTTGCAAGAAAGATCACCACAGCCCAGCTTGCCCAGAATCGGTCTGTTAGCCATTCCTTTTGTGTGGAAAACCAGGCCTGTAGAAAACTATCAGGGAGAAATCAAAGCAGAGCAGTTCGACTCTTCAATAATTACCTTTCTCCTTTTATTTATTTACTTACTTGATGAGCAAGCAGCAGATACAAGTCTGGCTGCTGATTCCACCTTCTAAGTCCCCACTCCCCACCGAGTAAATGCCTCACTGCCTGTAGCTGTTGGCCCCTGGAGTCTGGACACTGGTGGTGCTGGTGCAGCAAGCCTTTCAAGTAGCAGCAGCAGATTGGAGATCCATGCTCATGCTAGCTGCTCTGAATGGAAACTTCCTGAGCTGAAGATCAGGTTGCACCTGGCTCGGAGGATGATTTCATTGTGAGCTGGGCTGGCAGAGTCAAGCAAGGGTCAGGGTGGGCACTCCCCACAGCCCCTCCACTGCCTCCCTCTTGTCAATTTACTTTCATTCTGCTTACTGCACCAACCCAACCCCAAATTATAAATATAATGTGGCTGTTGTGGCACACCAACACAAACAGCAAGCATAAATGTAATGTTTGGGGGGCCACAGAAAAATATTGTCTGGCCTGGCCCCGCTGGGGCCCCCGTAGCGGCCCTGCACAAAATTGTGGGCCAACATAAATAAAAATTTTTAAAAACATACATGCAAATAAACAAAAACATTTAAATATGAAAAAAAAATTCACTTACCTTAGCCTGCAGCACGTCCGGTGCTCTCCAGTCCCTGGATCCAGACTCCTCCGAGCAGGAAGACTCACAGCTCCCACAGGTCCTTATCCAATCCAGACACTGCTTTCATACTGGAGAGTGAAGTGTCTGGATTGGCTGGAGCAGACTGCCTGAAGCACTGAAGGCCTGTGCCTGCTCTCCAACCCGGCTGTCTAACACAGCCGGGTTGGAGAGTCTGAATTGCGCATGTCGGTTTGGCCGTAGCAAGGTAGCCAGACAAACAGGCATACACAATTCATACTGAAAGGGCCACTCATCATTGCTGCCAATCAGCAGCAATGACGCACTGGCCCCACCCTGCCCTTTCCCTTCACACAGCAGTGTGAGGAGGGGCATGCGCCTCCGCTCCCATGGAGGAGCCGCCGCTGCTGGTGGTGCCAAATTACTAATAGAAGGCAGAAACATTGCACTTTTTCAATGTATGGGGAGCGATCCAGCAGGCAAAATGTTTTTTAGCCAGGAGGTAGGACACTCCTCCACCACTCCTGCTTGTAAGATAGGCCATGCAGCATCAGATGATAGTGGTACCCAAAACATCTCTAGGAGAGGCAAATTAGGTCAGAGTGAGTAACCAAAAGCAACCCTGGAAAAAAATTACAAGATCCACATTGTACACAGCGAACCCTAACGAGTGAACACAATGCTCTTAAGGGGCATTCATTAGATGATCTTTACCTCAAGATAAATTACAAAGCAACAGTAAAAGGGTGGCTTGCAAGGTACTATTTTCAAAAATGCTATCCAAGAGGCAATCTATTTCACTGGACCAGTGTGAAGAGAAACTAATACAATATTTCAACATTTCACGATGACCCACATTACCCAGGAGCAATGTGTTTTTATAAAAGCAAGGCATTCTCCTCCACCACTGCTCCTCAAGGCCAGGCATATACACCACACTCCTTTATCCAGCCAGTCCTCTACTTCAACTGCCCCTGCCCACTATCTCTGCTTATAGTATAAACTGGGAACTGGAACTCCCAACAGTAAGAACCTAGCAACACCCTAGGGACTATCAATCAGTTCAAGAGGGAGGACATGTAGTCGACTTTGGAACTGATGACCCAGTCCCTCAGTTCTTTCAGTGGCTAGACCAACAGAATGCATCCCTTCCTCTTAGTTCTGAATGGCTGTTGCCAACCAATCAGTATGAAGCTGTGTTTCACAACATTGCAAGTGTGTTGATGTGACCAAGAGATGGGGGATGAGAAGTAGGGATGATGAATGAGGTATGAGAAGTAGGGATGAGAAGTAGGGATCAACAAACATAAAGGTGGAATTGCCATCACCCCAGAAGGGTTCCCCAGCTTCAAGGTCGACTGCTCTAGCCGTAAGACTACATCCTCTCCCCACTTTATCACGATGCTTTAACAAATGCCTGCTTACAAACCAGCTCGACAATTCCTATGTATGGAAGCAGTTGTGAAAGACAGCAGACACCACCCACAGATCTGCCACCAAGATGCCGGTAATCACACTAGTGGCGATGGTGTGAAAACTAGCAGATCAGTAGAGGTAAGTAGAGTGAAGGTAGAGAAAAGGATTAATATAGCAACATTCAACAGGTGCTTGCTGCTGAGTGAGGACAATCTGGTGTTGGTGGAACAGAAAATGGCAGAATCCATCAACTGGTAACAAAATCACAGGAGCCTTCTCAGAAAATTGGTTGACCTTGGGGAACTGGAATCAGAGAGATAATGTGCGATTTTCAGGAGTTCTGGGGAAGTTGGAAAATTACCATATGATCACCTGCCTCACCTGTTTAGTCCCAGAGATAATGGGCTTGACTTTTGATCCGACTCTGGAGTTCCAGAGGGCACATCGAATCAAGATCAGGGACCTCAACAAGAGGTCAGGGCCGAGACAGATAATTGCCTGCTTCTTGAGACACAAGCAAGCACATTGGGTGGTCACATTTACTAAAAAAGCATGTTCTACCGTTTGGAGAACAATATATATATATATATATATATATATATATATATATATATATATATATATATATATATACATATATATATCCCGTGATCAAGGTTCGAGGCTCGGACCGAAACGCGTTGGGCATGGCTATTGACACTTTCACAAAATAAAAATTAAAGGAATTGGACCCCGAGTGAGTGCGTTTTTCGTAATACTTTGTGGTGACAGAGGTACCCTGCTGCAATATATATATATATAAATATATATATATATATATATCAGAACGTTTGGTCTGGAACTAAGTGAAAGACAAAATGGAAAACATTTTTAGCACTCGCCCTCAATTGCGTAGATTGGGACATCCCCTTTGGCTTACCTGACCAGCAATCACATTGGTCATAATTTACAGGAGGATCAGGGAATTTGAGGATCCTGACTAGCCGGAACTGTGGACACTCTAGACTTGCCACTTCACAACAAGAGCAACAACATCAGCCCTTGCAGACAACCACGTTTAACTCCACAACTGCACTGGGAGGAAGTAGAGACACTTGAAGCTATCATTCGCTACAGAGCTTTTGGAGACAAGAACAGTGATGGAAGACAGGCTAAGCCAAAAGTCAAGTCAAAGTCCCCTCTTGAAGAATCTTGAACATGTCTGGTGCTATGATCGTGGCCCATTCTGGGTGCTGGTGACTCCTTTCTTAGGATGGTTAGCATGTGGAGACCACTCTGTGACTGGTATATGTTCTCGATAACTACCTTTATCAGGGCCGTAGGATCAGGTGGGTGTGTGAAATGTGACATCACCAAATAAATGCATTCTTGGCTTGGTAGTTGCCTCTGGGGGGCCCGAGGTGTGTCTGCTATCTCTGTGTTTGTCTTTCTTGTTGTGAACCAATAATAAAAAACAAAACAGTATTTGATGTAAATGAGAGAGAGAGAGAGATAGAGATACCCATCTGGTGGCTGAATTTTCAAAATGTGTAACCAGATAACCTGGAATCAATGCCAGATTCCTTGCTGGTCTAAATTGTGTGATCCCATGCAAATATTTTATTTCACAGAATTTCCTTTGTCTTTATTATCACATATGAGGGCACTTTTAAATATTTGAGTTCAGGATGTGAGCTGTACATGGGCTGGAAGCTTCATAGGCGATGCCGCCTTTGAAATGCAACCCAGGCATCTTCAGAGAGTGAAGGATGCCAACCCCCCTTTCCTGCTCCCTTCTGGCAGGCGGACAGGTGGGAAAATTAGTTAGATTAGGAGGTGGGCCCACATTCAGCCAACACCACCCCTAAGGTGGGGCAGGCGTTGTGAACACTACTTTTCCAATTCCTCCATCTTGTGATGGTAGGAAATCAACCTATCGAGGCTAGGGTAGTGGCCCTTCCCACAGGAAGTGGTCTCTTATAGGGAGTAGACACCCTAAAGGTAGATAGGCCATTGGCTACTTCTTGTCACCCCCTTTAACGCCCCTAAATTTAGTATTTTGGTGGCATCCCTGGACCCTGAACTTAGATTCGATAGACCTAAGAAGAGCAACGGACAAATAAGAACTGCTGACCTGAGAACTGAAGACCTGCTGCAGAAAATTTGTGCCAAACCCTGCTGGTGGCTACCAGGACTCAACAATTGTAGTGTGCTGTCTTGTCCTGCAACTGTGAGGCCTTCAACAACCCTGGTGAACCTCCAGCCTTCAAACAATAGCCGAGAACCTCCCTTGGAGTAGAGGAGCTACTCCCCTGCAGCCTGCAGGCACCGAACAGCGAAGTCCGATTTACCGATCTGCTGCTTCCCAGCGTTTCCAGCGCAGCACCTAAGCCAGAAGAGGTACATCAGCTCCAGAGGGTCAGATCTGTCTCCCCACCAAGTGAGAGGACACCAGGACCTACCGAAGCTGTGTCAATACACGGGGTTTTAGACCCCCTGCACCGAAGACCAAGAAGAAAGAGCCCAATCCAGACTCCAACTACCCAGGATGCAGACACCCATCGAAGGACTTCAAGACTCATGAGATCCGCTCTGTGAGTGCCCCAGCTGTCCCGGAATCATCCCTGTAACCTGCCTGCCCCTGACCATGAGGACCATCTCGACGCACGATACTTGGCTGCCCTATCTGCTCTGCACCCAGCCCGCCCATCCTAGTTAATGACAAACCAGCTGTGCTCCCGTGGTCTTGAGGCCCTTGCGACCTGCCCCCTCGAGTAGGAGCCCCAGGCTTACCTTTAAGTCCTTCTGTGCAGCGTGTTTTCAGGTGGCCCCCTTCGTAGCGCACCGGCTAGCAACGACCTCAGCACCCTGCTCCCGGCCGAATCCACGAAGCTCCCGATCTTCTGCTGCTGGTAATTGTGTACAACAGTCATTTATTTCGCGAACTTTTGAAAAATCATAACTTAAAAAGCACTTACCTTAGAAAAAAGTTCTTGGTCTGAAAAAGTATATAAAAAAATCAATGTTATTTTTACAAATTGATTCTGGATTTATTCTTGAGTGTGTGTCTCATTTATTGCCTCTGTGAGTACAACAAATGCTTAGTACTAGCCTCTGAGAAGCCTAATTGATCGTCCACACTACCACAAGAAGAGCAATAGTATTGTCTGCTTTAGCCACTGTATACCAGTAAGGGCTCCACTGAACTCTCTGCACAGTGTACTTCAGTTTAGTATACTATATAGAGAGCCAGCCTCTTACATGGGCCATCTATAATAAGAATCTAGGCCATGTTTCAGGTCTACATGGCTACCACCTTGCCTCCTAGTTCGCTAATGACATTGTCATTGAGGAGCGAACCATGAATGTTTCTAAAAACTATCACTTTTAATAAATGGTTGTCAATGCAGTTATATAATTTGATGTAATCAAGTGACACACTTCCACATGTTAAAGAAATACACTTTTTTCAATTTTGAAGCGATTGTATCATATTTTTACATTATGTCATATCATTTGTAATGGGCAGGGGCATAGCTTCAGCGGGGTTGTGTGATGGAACAACGCATGCCTAAATAACGCATGCCTAAACCACGCGGTCTTAACCACGACCGCGTCTTTACCATGAATGCCTTTACCACGCATGCCTTTACCACGCAATTTCAGGAGACCGAACCTGTTGCTGCCGCCGCCACTGTTGTGCCCGAGGGGAACCAGGAACTGCAAGCTCCAGCCTGCTCTGCGGCGAGGACGCCGTCGACGTGCTTTGTTCGCGCCAGGAGGCGCTTAAAATCCGGCCAGGCCTCCCGCAGCGCGGGAGACCGAACCTGTTGCTGCCGCCGCCACTGTTGTGCCTGAGGGGGGCCAGGAACTGCAAGCCCCAGCCTGCTCTGCAGCGAGGACGCCGCCGACGTGCTTTGTTCACACCAGGAGGCGCTTAAAATCCAGCCAGGCCTCCCGCAGCGCGGGAGACCGAACCTGTTTACGTGCTTTGTTCGCGCCAGGAGGCGCTTAAAATCCGGCCAGGCCTCCCGCAGCGTGCGACGCGCGCAGGCATGCCCGGGCCACGCCCGGGCAAAGCACGGGCCAAGGGCGGGCCCGTCTGCGCCCGTCAGAGCCCGGAGGAGGCTGGGCAATCCCCCCAACACCTGAATTTTTGGACCCTTTCCCAGGGGATTTTATGACAGTTTCTATTCGTGTAAAGGCAGTTCTTTTGTCAGGGGCAGTTATTGCAGGTAAAGAGCTAACGGACATTCCTTATTGTTCGCTGAGGCAATTGCTTCTCCAGACCATCAGTAGGGGTGGTATGTGTATTACCGAAATCTGTCATTTGTAGGGGTAAAATGGGGAAGAGGAAATCCTGTGAAGGAGGAATGGGTGATGGTCTAAAAAAGAAGGTGAAAAAGGGAAAAAGGAAAGGCCTAGGTCTCACCAATGATTCGGAGGGGGGTGTCATTGATAGGATAGATATCCTATTATCTGAATGCGAGGGCCTATTGGTTTCACCACTCCCCGACATGACACCCAGAGTTAGTACACAACAGGCCCTGAGTAGCAAACCTTGTAAAGGGCGCATACCGGATATGTTTGAAAATCCATTTAGTAGGATCTCTTCCCCTGAACCACAGAGTAAACCTGAGGCAAGTGAAGCAGTAGAGGGTCTTCTCCAGTCCCAAACAGACTCCCGAGAAGCCCTGGCCATCTTTCCCTGTAGTAATAGATTCTCTACCCTGTCAGACCATCCAGACCCACCAGAAATCCCCCCTCATACCAGGTCTCAGGCACAAAATATGGGCACGGAAAATACAGAGAGTAGTTTACATAGCAATGGCATGGGCCAAGATGAAGCTGGCGAAGTAAGCAAGAGCAGCACTGATGCTAGTGCCGTGCAACCTAATAGGCCCACAGACGACTCCTTCCAAAGATCAGTGTCCAGTCAGCGAATTGCCCTAATGAAGGAAATTAGAGTTCTTAAAGTGTCTGTCGGTATCCTTGGCGACTCCCTAAGTAAGGTGCATTTAGCTGTGGAGTCGGTCAAATCCTCATTGGGAATATACCCTAGTCATAGCCGCTTTGCTCAACAGGACACGGCTGATAATAACTGCCAAACGCAACATAGCAAAGCACAGGCATCACAAAGCTCAAGGGATAGTGGACCACGCAAGGCACCAACTATGGATAGCACCAGTAGGAGCCACCCGCAATCTGTCAGGGAATGTGATTTTACGTCCATCCCAAGGCTCCCATTGTCTCCTGTCACGACCCTCGCTCAATCCACAATCCCCCATCCCAATAGAAGTGGTGGGCAGAGAGTAGCAGGTAAAGCAGGTAGCATGCCAGGCACAAGAAACATCATGTACATGATTAATGTCCCCAAGAATTCTGGCGAATCGTTTAGAGAAGATGAGGGTTCCCGCTTGAATAAGTGCACCCAGTGGATTCGCCACGGAAGGGGCTGTCGGTCCTTAATAAGGGACGATATCATCACAGCTAAGAGACACACTTGTCCTAACGCCCCCCTAGATTACATCGCCCTAACCCTTCCTCACCACCATCTAGTGGAAAACCTCGTAAACTTTGACATCCGCACCCAACACCTTACCCGCTCCAACATTAGACTTAAATATAATCTCCCTGAGCTGGATTCACATCTCAGTCTGTCGCCACTAAGGGAGGTTGATTGAAGATTACCCTCACTCGCTGGCGCTCCGATGGAGCATATAATCCATACTCCTGCTAGCAAGAGTGAGGATGCAGCGGTATCAAATTCTTCATCAACCGCGTTTAGAATTACACCCACAACACTTCCCTCGCTTGAAGGAAAGTGGGACACTAGAGGTAAATTACCCAATAGGTCTAATGGGCAAACGTTATCTTGTCTTACTTCATCCAGGCTAGCTGTAATATCATGGAACATCGCAGGGCTGAGGTCAAAGGTCACATCTCCTGATTGGCACACCTTTATTGAGCACCATGATATCTGTCTCTTCCAGGAATCCTGGCTGGTGGACCCCCTCCATTGCATAGGCTACTTAACCTATCATATTCCAGCTACCAGTGGGGGGAAAAGGTCGACCATCGGGGGGATTAACAATTTGGGTTTGCCAAGCGATCAGCTACAATATCCAGGTACTCCCGACCCAGAGCAAGGACATCCTTGCAATTCGGCTGAAGACGGGTCCGCAAGGTAATATTGACATCTATAATGTCTATGCGAGAGGATCAAGTGGGGGGAAGAAGTCGGAAGTTCTAGCGGCTCTCGATGATCTTCTAGACCTGCATGCCTGGGATTCCCAAGTCTTAATTGCCGGAGATTTTAACTCATCTTTTGAGCCCCTTGTCAACGAGGAGTATGATCTCACAGGAGAGGAAGACGCCCAATGGGGCATTCCACAATTGGAATTAGCACCCATAAAAAAATGGACGGATGTGGCAATCCAAATTAACTCCATTTGTCTGGAGAAAGGCCTACGGGCGGCAAATGGAAGAACTACATCAGATAGACATGGGGCAAATACATTTAATAACGGTTACAGCGCAAGCCGCATAGACTATCTATTAGTTAGCCTAAAGCTATGGCACGCTCTTGGAGACATGATTGTGAGGGACCGTTTAGAGAGCGATCATAACCCCTTATGCGCGACCCTAGATCTACAATCACAGAGGGTACTTACACAGCCAGAGAATGAACTGATCACTCTTGACGTGGTCCCCACAAATGATATGAGACAACTAAAATGGGTGAAGATATTAGAGAAGCCCGAACTCCTAGCCACTATTAATAATGACATTGATATCACCATAGCTGAGCTAGAGGCCTGCTCTGTCAACCCTGAGTTTCCTGACGTTATAACTGCCACTCATAACAAATTTTTCACCCACTTACGCTCCTACTTCTTTAAGCAATGTAAGGCTAAAAGCATTCAACAAAAGAAAGCCTGCCACTGGTTCAATGAGGAATGCAGAATGGCGCGTAGATCTCTGGGGGATGCGATTAAAGCAGGGGACCCAGGCAAAGTACGGTCATCCAGGCAAAAATATAGGAGGACCCAGGAAAAGGCGAAGAAACAATGGGATGAAAGCCGATGGCAGGACCTTAGACTGGCATGCGCCAGTAATAGTTCCAAACAGTTCTGGGACATAGTAAAATGAGACAGGGGAGGTCAGCCACTACTGCCACAAAACCATGTAGCTCAGGACCAATGGGTCAATCATTTTAAACCCCAATATGCCCGTAGCATAGCTGAGGGAGATTTTGTCGAGCCTTCGTACTCGTTCTATCAAGACACGGCCTTTGGTGTGGCTGATGTTAACGCTGCCCTAGGAGCAGTAACAGGTGGAAGAGCACCGGGCATAGATGGTATCCCGGCCGATATCTTCCTCCATGACAAGCCCAAATGGTGCCGGTATATTGTTCTGCTGGCTAATGTAATCGCCTTCGGTGCCCCAGTCCCCGACTCCTGGAAAGGGGCCGAGATTATTCCCGTGTTTAAAAAAGGGGACACATCTCATCCAGGCAACTATAGGCCTATCAGCCTAATAGATTCTTTGCAAAAGGTAATGGGGCGGTTGGTTTTAAATAAGGTCCAAGATTGGATAGATGAGCAGGGCCTCTTATCCCCACTGCAGGCTGGCTTTCGGGCCCACACCAGTACTATCGATCAGGTGTTTCGATTCATTCTAATATATTGGAGGACGGTGGTCCTAGCTTCGTCGACCTTAAGTCAGCTTCTGATCTCGTCTCCCGTAGCAAACTTTGGGCAGTGTTGCAGGAGCTGGGGATGTCTCCTGAACTGCTTTCCCTTATTGCTAGACTTCATGAGGGCAATTTTGCCCAAATCCGATGGGGCTTTCAGGGTAATGTCACCAATCCCTTTCCCATAGAGAAAGGTGTGCGCCAAGGCTGTGTTATGGCCCCCACACTATTTTCTCTGTTCATCAACGGGATCGCAAAGTTTTTGGAGTCTATCCCCACTGATGCCCCAGTCTTAGCTGGCGTAAAAATTCCTATTTTAATGTTCGCTGATGACACGTTAATTATCTCAAAAACTCTGAGCGGTCTTCAGCAAGCAATGTTACTCTTTGAGGAGTTCTGCCTCTTACAGGGCTTGGAAATTCACGTGTCAAAAACGAAATTCATGACCTTCAACCCGCATAGATCATTCAGAGGAGGCATACTTATGAACAACCGTCCCCTGGAACAAGTTAGTGCCTTCACTTACCTGGGGGTTATTATGCAAAACGATTTGAGGTGGAATCGCCAGCTTGACACGGCCACGTTGAAGCACCGGCAACTATCGGGAGTCTTACAAATTGAGTTTAATACTTCTATCACTAAGCCAGTTAGTCCGGTGCTGCAAATATACAACATGAAAGTTGTCAGCTCCTCCCTATATGGGGCAGTGCTCTGGGGGTACGAGAATCTTTCCAAGTTAACAGTTGCAGAAAACAGGTTTCTACGTAAGATCACCAGCCTCCCGCAAAGCACTCCAGTGCGCCCAATGCTACATGATCTGGGTAAAAAAGCACTGGCTGACATAGCGAGACTGCGTCCTATATTGTACTGGCGAAGAATCTGGTGTACGCCAGAATTGGCAACTTATACTGCAGGCCTCAAAGATTTAATCAAAGCAGACTGCTCTCACAAAATTAAATGGTTACGGGAGGTTAGACCCTCCCTAGTCAGCATTGGCATGACTACTCTGTGGGAAAACCCATCATGTGCCCTGTTCCCGCCAAGGAGATCTTAAAAGAAAAATATTGGGATTCGGTGAGTCATAACACATTCAGAAACAGTGACATGTCTTCACTGATGGGAGGATTTCTAGAAGTTAAACCGTCCCCAAGCCTGGAGCAGTATTGGGACATAATAACTAAACCGTACGACCGGAAGCTATACTTTCTATTTAGGGTGGGCTCACTACCAATAAGATCTTACACAGCAAAATGGGTCACTTCAGGTGATAGTACATGTCCCGCTTGTCAGGCCCAATTAGAGTCACTGGCCCACCAATTGTTTGTCTTCCCAGCATATGTTGCCCCTCGTCGAGTGTGGCTCACGCCAATTTGTAGGTTACTGGGCACCAGAAGCAGTGATGACGCGCAAAGAATATTACGCACGGACACATCACCCCACATTGTCATTGCCTTAACCACATTTTTGAGACGGACGTGGGCTATTAGATCACAGTAACTCCCTGTAAATTGAAGGTTCTTATCTGCCATTTCTTTTTTGCGCATGTGTATATGAAGTTGGCTAATCATATATTACTTATTGTGTCAATGTCTGGTATATTTGTATACGTGCTAAGTACCTGAGAATTAACCTCGGTATTTTTGTGTTACCTAATGTCATGAATTGCAACTGTTTTATAGGTTTTAGCAGTTCCAGTCTTTTTAAACCACCTCAACTGTGTTTTATTATTCCTCATGACAGATTTTAAGTACCCTAAATATGGTCTTAACTGCATTTTTATATTGTGTCCTATGAAATATTTAATTTATGTATTGTGCTTTTATGACATATCTGTCGAATAAAGCTTGTTGGATTGAATTGGTAAAGACATGATTGGTAAAGGGACATGTGTGATAAAGATCACACTCCTGCCCCTCTGTCCCCTAAAATTCGGCCCTCCTGCAGTCTATTCTACTAATCCCAGCCATATACACTTCCTGACCCCCTATCCTGAACCTTAATACTCGACCCACCCAGCCCCTAAAAACTACCCTGAGCACAGCCACCCTCCCTGAGCACTAAATCCAGGCCCCACCCCCTAAAACCTACCCCCACTTCCCCCCTGCCCCAGCCCAACTGCTCCCTCGACCTGAAAACTGCCCCTTTCCTGTCCCCTGCCCTAAGCCCTAAAACCCAGCCCCCTAAAAACAAATACTTACCCCAGCCCCCCCTCCCTGAGCCCTAAAACCAGCCCCCACCCCCTAAAATCTACCCCCACCTACATCCTGCCCCAGCCCAACTGCCCCCTTAGCCTGTAAACTGCCCCTTTCCTGTCCCCTGCCCTGAGCCCTAAAACTCCGCCCCAGCCCCCAAAACTACACCCAACCCAAACAAAGTCCACTATGTCTGTGTCCAGTTTTCTTGTTGTTCTCATATCACTAAGATGTTTTAATTTGTTCATTTTTTGGATCGGGAACTTAAATATATATGATCACGATTGACCAAAAAGTAGTAAATCTGCATCTATAGAGGTACTCCTTGAATTAATGTAAATCTACTACTTTTTTTAATTGAAAAAAAATTGGCAATAGTGGGCTTTGCAAGCCACACCAGTCTCATGCTTCCAGGCATACCTCTGCCAAACAAACACCCAAAAGGTGATGAAATGAATGCTTGCAAATCCTCAAACCTTGGTCATTTCACCCCTGCACCCTGCAGCCCACTACCTTTTTAGTTTGGAAATTTGAGTTTTATGCCACTCCCCTGCCCCCCCCCCCGAATCTCACTGACTAATCTATGCCCCTGAGCTTTTTTGGTTGATAATGTTATGCTGTTAGGCGGGACAGGTGGTGGGGAGTTTCATTGTTGCCCTGAATCGAAAGCTGATGAATGCAGACAGTGAGCTGACTGAACCTTCCCACTTCCTTACTTAGATGAGATGCATGTAGAGTTAGTTTTCTTGGAAGTCATTCTGACTGCTTGCTATGTAACGCACCTAGATGTTAGGATGAGCGAGCTGGAAGTTTAAAGTTAGTAATGCAGGTTGAGCATCCTATGCGAAACCACTGTGCTGACATGAACGACCCCCTTATCTAGAATTAGAGTACATATATGAACTTCACAGGAGAGGCTGCTGGCCAGGTTTTCCCCTGTAGAGGCACTTTAAGTACTAACTACATTGAACCACTGTTTGACTCCTTTTTAGGTCTCGCCTGAGCCAGCGCGCATGCGCTGCTCTGCGAGGCTTCTAGTAAGGACTTCCAACTCGGACCACACACTCGTGTGTGTGCTTTTTTTTTTGCTCACACGCTATTGGCCTTTGCGTGCGTCTTTCTAAGAAAGACAGCACGCAATTGGCCAAAGGCGGGTGCATGTCCCGCCTTCTCTCTCCCCTGGCCTAGGGAGCTCGGGAGCGAGCAGCGGCCCCGCACTGTGCCTGCCGCATTCCTCAAATTCTTTGCAGTGTGCGCGCACCACTCGCGGGCTTTTACGGCAGGCTGCATTCCAGTATCAAGTTACTTGTTTCTTTTAACTTTAATGCCTATTCCCCCCTCCCACCCGCTCCTCAGCAAAGTACTTGTTATAGCTGACTACAGCCCCTGACTGAACTCGTGTTTCCCTGTCACTATGTAGAGCGCTTCGGCGTCTATGGCCATTAAATTCTGCGGGTTAACGTAGGTTATCGCGTTTCTGTGACTGCTTTTCTGACCTCAGTGACGAGTGCAACTCTAAATTATGCTAACAGATTGCTGTGCGTTTTTGTTTACATGTCACGATGCCGATGTGACCTGGCAGGCCACGGCGTGAAACCAAATTAAGTTTTTTTTTTTTTAAATGAAACAAAGTGGCATTGTACTGTTTGAGTGTCATGTCGCAAGATACAAGCACCAAATTAGGCGCATCGTTTTGAATCATGGCAACGAATAGCAGTTGGAACGGTTTGAAAACTACTGGAAGAGCGAGCTGTATAAAATATACGTCTATGCCGCCAAACAGACAGGTCTCCGTGTACTGCCTTGTCTGGGTCTTTGTAATGCCAGGCCTCTCCTCCCCCAAACTGTTAAATGACAGAGGCAGGCCGGCCTGCGTGCTCAGCAGAGCTCAGGAGAGTGTGCCCCTGCTGTGGGCTAATGGACGTTGCCTTTCATAGGGAAGCAGCCTACGCCAGACCACTTATTTTTTGGAGCCAAAGCCGCAGGAGTGCTTTCAGTCTTTTGCTATGCGCATAAGAACAGCCTGTGTTTCCCCAAAGTAGAGAGGAAGTTCGCTAGTCTTCAAATCGAAGATATAGACCAGCTAGCAGAGCTTTCCCATTAAGTCCAAGGCCAAACCAGCAATTTTTGAAATCCCTTCTCATTTTAATCATTTTAGCCTACTTGTGTCCACATGTACTTTGATTTATTTTCTCTGTCAGCAGAGTTAGGAAAGAGAACTTCTAACTAGAAGTATTGCGGGGGCCCGAGATGGTCATCAGACATGCACAATTTGAAAGGGGCCTCGCTCGGGCTCCAGAGAAGTGGCCCGAGCATAGGGACCTCGCCAGGGACTCAGACTACCCACCACCAGTCGCAGCCCTACCAGGTACCTATCCGCAGCTGGGGCCGCCGTACTTTAGTCCGAGGTTTCCGGACAGCGCAGGCCCCGGTGCTGCAGAGCCAGCGTTGTCGTGCCCTGCTCAACCAGCGCCCCGCCTCCACCAGTTCCTTCCTCCTGCACATATGGTCCCGTGTGTAACAGTGCAATAGCGCCTAGGAAGAGCACAGGCCTGAACCTATCAACATGCCCCCTTCGCAGTCACACTACAACTAATAGATCCACCCCCGACTGATAGTGACGTATTTATTTTACAAATTAATCGTGTTGGGAGTGCTGGTAGTGAAGAAAAAAAACATTACCTGTGATGCGATTGTAAAGTGCGGAAGTAAATCGACCATTAAACACGTTACGTTTTTGATATACAACACATTACTTTGATTATTGCAGGTTTGTATTTCCTACCAGCGTTACTTTTTTATGATAGATACCAGTGCTTAAAATGGGCAGGTACTGCCCAGTACTGAGTACCTGTACTTCTTTAATTTGAAGGGGAGTAAGTACCTGCACTTTTAAGCCCTGCTGCAATACATGGCAGTGGATGCGTCCCGGTACTTTTTTAGGAGCCGCAGGTACTCTAAATAGAGAGTACCTGCACTTATATATTTCCATTTAAAGCATTGTTAGACACTACTTATTTTGTTATTCCCCTGTGTTACGTGAAGTATTTTTTTGCCTGTCACAAAAACAGTACTGACACCTTAACTTTACAGCATTATAGTGAGTTACATTGCCTCAGCTGCCATACAAACAATGCCAACATGTTAAATGACTATAGGTTAACGTCACATGAACATTACATTTAGACCATGCGGGTCTATCTAGCTGTGATGTTGATTATCGGGCTTCTATTTTTAGCTCCATTCATCATAGTTTACTATTGAACTAGTGGTGTTTCCCCCGCCTGTCCTTTCCTTCACCTAGCATATACATTTTCCTCTGTTGGTGGCATCAACTCTTAGACAGCGTTGGCTTGACCTGTGGTGCCGCCGAATTAGAGAATTCTGAAATTATTAATCGGTCACTGATTTATGCCGTCAGTACATAAGCCAATTCTACAAAACTGTTTTTTTTTTAGTTCGGATCTAAAAAATGTAAAAATGTTTTTATCCATATCTGCTTGTAGGACACAGGATAGTCTTTGGACCAATGTTACTGGAAATCTGAAAGCTGTTGCAGAGCTACTATTAAATCTTAGCGGTAGTTAAAAAAAAATAGGGGGCATATTAGCAAGGGCTGGCGATATAATTATCGCCGCTTTAGCGTCCATTTTTGGGCGAAAAGCGGCGATAATTATATCTCAATATCATCAAGCACACGCTAGCGCGTGTTTCCTTGATGTAGAGCCCGTTTTTTCACAGCCTCGCCTCGCATCGCTAATGAGATGCAAAGAAGGCGTGGCTGTGAAAACAACACATGTTAATATCGTGAAGGCAGCTTCGCGATATTAACAAGGAGGTGCAGCGATAAAAAAAATCGCGATACCTCAGCCTTAACTCAGGAATTTAACGTCTGTTAAATTCCTGACTAAGGCATACTTTTAATGGGAGATGGATTATGCTGATACGACCACAGGGTCGTATCAGCAATGTTATCAGCTGTTTTCAATGGAACATCGCTGGAAAACCAGTGATGTTCCATTGAAACTACCGCTATCGCTGAAATATTATCGCCATAGCGCTATGCGTTGTAAATATAGCGTTATCATGGCGATAATATTCAGCGATAGCCAGCGATAATATTTCTACCGCTATGTACGGCCAGCGATAATTATCGCTGGCCGTTGATAATATGCCCCAAAGTTCTTAACATTTGATTATCAGCGTTACAAGCAACGTTTAGTATGTTCTTTTGGTCACAGCAATACTTTAAAAAGATGCAGGGGCATATTATCAAGAACGGCGTTAAAATTATCGCCGGTTTAGCGGCAGAAAACTGCCGCTAAAGCGGCGATAATGGGCTTGATAATATGCCCTGGAGAATTCCAATAGAAGCCCATGTTCACACCAGAACATGGACTTCTATTGGAATTCTCCAGGGCATATTATCAAGCCCATTATCGCCGCTTTAGCGGCAGTTTTCTGCCGCTAAACCGGCGATAATTTTTTACGCTGTTCTTGATAATATCCCCACAGTTTCTGTACAGTTAGTGTTAGTGCGCATTGCTCGATGCTCCACAATAACAGCAATAAAGAATAAGTTTAAAATAAAGACACATCTCTTCCTAATTGTTCTTTTTGTTGAAGTGTTAACATTTTTTTTGTAGACAAATACTCGTCGAAAACTCATCCTAGTACTATTTTTCACAGAAATGTAGAGTACGAAAAAATTCCATTTCCATTGTAGACGTTTTCTGTTATTTATCAAAAACACAAATAAGTTACTGATTGTGTAGTCTGTCATCTTTTTCCTCTGGCTTATAGGAATTGGATTTCCTGTTTTAGGTAGAGGCCTTTTGCCATCAGGTTTTTTGTGAAAAGCTTGTTCATGACCAGCTGGTACCTAGAGGTCCCAAATTAACGTTATGATTTAGGGATACCAGGATACGTAGGCCTTAAATGTTTCCTTCCTTGCGCCTTGCAGATCTGTAAAAAGAACTCCAAATACGTGTGGCATGTTTGTAACCGCTAATGCTAAATATTTGCATACTTCTTATGTTGGACTTTGGCAATGCATTTACATGCTACCATGAAGCATGTATCCTCTACTAAAAATTGGTTGTAGAAACATCCACAGGAAATAAACTGCCAAAAATCATTTTCTAATGCTTCCAACCATACTACAGTTATCCGCAAAATATAGGTTTGTTTTTTTTAGATGTTTTGTTGTGTCGCCTGTTTTAAGCATATATTATCAGTTTAAAGTGCTAGTGATTTACTTCTCAAAATCACAGTTGTCTTTATCCATTTAGTCGTGTCTGACTCTTGGTGATTAAATGGATAAAATTCCTCCAGTTGATTCGGCTCACTGGCTCTCTAACTGACTGACTGACTCTCACTCTCTCTCTGACTGACTGACTCTCTCACTGACTGACTGACTCTCTCACTGACTGACTGACTCTCTCACTGACTGACAGACGGACTCTCTCACTCTCTTTCTGACTGACTGACTAAATGACTGACTCTCTCACTCTCTCTCTCACTGACTGACTCTCTCACTGACTGACCGACTGACCGACTGACTGACTGCCTGACTCTCTCAATCTCTCTCTCACTCTCTCACTAACCGACTGACTCTCTCACTGACTCTCTGACTGACTGACTGACTCTTTCACTCTCTCTCTGACTGACTGACTCTCTCACTGACTGACTCACTGACTGACTCTCTCACTATCTGACTGACTGTCTCTCTCACTGACTGACTAATTAAATGACTCTCTCACTCTCTCTCTCTCTCACTGACTGACTGACTCTCTCACTGACTGACTCACTGACTGACTCTCTCACTAACTAACTGACTGACTCTCACTGACTGACTGACTCTCTCACTCTCTCACTGACTGACTAAATAAATTACTCTCTCACTCTCTCTCTCTCTCACTGACTGACTGACTCTCTCACTGACTGACTGACTCTCTCACTCTCTCTCTCACTGTCTGACTAACTGACTCTCTCACTGACTGACTGACTCTCACTGACTCTCTGACTGACTGACTCTCTCACTCTCTCTCACTGACTGACTGACTCTCTCACTAACTGACTAAGTGACTCTCTCACTGACTGACTGACTGACTCTCTCACTGACTGACTGACTCTCTCACTCTCTCTCTCACTGTCTGACTAACTGACTCTCTCACTGACTGACTGACTCTCACTGACTCTCTGACTGACTGACTCTCTCACTCTCTCTCACTGACTGACTCTCTCACTGACTGACTGACTCTCTCACTGACTGACTCACTGACTGACTGACTAACTCTCTCACTAACTAACTGACTGACTCTCTCACTAACTGACTAACTGACTCTCTCACTGACTGACTGACTGACTCTCACTCTCTCTCTCTCTCTCTCTCTCTCTCACTGACTGACTCTCTCATTCTCTCACTGACTGACTGACTCTCTCACTGACTGACTAAGTGACTCTCTCACTGACTGACTGACTCTCTCACTGACTGACTGACTCTCTCACTCTCTCTCACTGACTGACTCTCTCACTGACTGACTGACTCTCTCACTGACTGACTGACTGACTAACTCTCTCACTAACTAACTGACTGACTCTCTCACTAACTGACTAACTGACTCTCTCACTGACTAACTGACTGACTCTCACTCTCTCTCTCACTGACTGACTGACTCTCTCACTGACTAACTGACTCTCTGACTGACTCACTCTCTCTCTCACTGACTGACTAAGTGACTCTCTCACTGACTGACTGACTGACTGACTGACTCTCTCACTGACTGAATGACTCTCTCACTCTCTCTCACTGACTGACTCTCTCACTGACTTACTCTTTTCACTGACCGACTCACTGACTGACTGACTAACTCTCTCACTAACTAACTGACTGACTCTCTCACTGACTGACTGACTGACTCTCTCTCTCTCTCTCTCTCTCTCTCACTGACTGACTCTCTCATTCTCTCACTGTCTGACTCTCTCTCACTGACTGTCTCTCTCTCTCACTGACTGACTCTTACTCACTCTCTCTCTCACTGACTGACTCTCTCTCTCTCCCTCACTGACTGACTCTCTCACTCTCTCTCACTGACTGACTTTCTCTCACTCACTGACTCTCTCACTCTCTCTCACTGACTGACTGACTCTCTCACTGACTAACTGACTGACTCTCACTCTCTCTCTCACTGACTGACTGACTCTCTTACTGACTAACTGACTCTCTGACTGACTCACTCTCTCTCTCACTGACTGACTAAGTGACTCTCTCACTGACTGACTGACTGACTGACTCTCTCACTGACTCTCTCACTCTCTCTCACTGACTGACTCTCTCACTGACTGACTGACTCTCTCACTGACTGACTCACTGACTGACTGACTAACTCTCTCACTAACTAACTGACTGACTCTCTCACTAACTGACTAACTGACTCTCTCACTGACTGACTGCCTGACTCTCTCAATCTCTCTCTCTCTCACTGACTGACTGACTCTCTCACTAACTGACTGACTCTCTCACTGACTCTCTGACTGACTGACTCTCTCACTCTCTCTCTGACTGACTGACTCTCTCACTGACTGACTCACTGACTGACTCTCTCACTAACTATCTGACTGACTGACTCTCTCATTGACTGACTGACTGACTAATTAAATGACTCTCTCACTCTCTCTCTCACTGACTGACTGACTCTCTCACTGACTGACTAAATAAATGACTCTCTCACTCTCTCTCTCACTGACTGACTGACTCTCTCACTGACTGACTGACTCTCTCACTCTCTCACTAACTAACTGACTGACTCTCACTGACTGACTCACTCTCTCACTGACTGACTAAATAAATGACTCTCTCACTCTCTCTCTCACTGACTGACTGACTCTCTCACTGACTGACTGACTCTCTCACTCTCTCTCTCACTGACTGACTGACTGTCTGACTCTCTCAATCTCTCTCTCACTGACTAACTGACTCTCTCACTGACTGACTCTCACTGACTCTCTGACTGACTGACTCTCTCACTCTCTCTCTCACTGACTGACTGACTCTCTCACTGACTGACTAAGTGACTCTCTCACTGACTGACTCTCTCACTGACTGACTGACTCTCTCACTCTCTCTCACTGACTGACTCTCTCACTGACTGACTGACTCTCTCACTGACTGACTGACTGACTGACTGACTCTCACTAACTAACTGACTGACTCTCTCACTAACTGACTAACTGACTCTCTCACTGACTGACTCACTGACTCTCTCTCTCTCACTGACTGACTCTCTCATTCTCTGACTGACTGACTCTCACTGACTCTGACTGACTGACTCTCTCACTCTCTCTCTCACTGACTAACTCTCTCACTGACTGACTAAGTGACTCTCTCACTGACTGACTGACTGACTCTCTCACTGACTGACTCTCACTCTCTCTCACTGACTGACTCTCTCACTGACTGACTGACTCTCTCACTAACTAACTGACTGACTCTCTCACTAACTGACTAACTGACTCTCTCACTAACTGACTGACTCTCACTCTCTCTCTCACTGACTGACTGACTCTCTCACTGACTAACTAACTCTCTGACTGACTCACTCTCTGTCTCACTGACTGACTAAGTGACTCTCTCACTGACTGACTGACTGACTCTCTCACTGACTGACTGACTCTCTCACTCTCTCTCACTGACTGACTCTCTCACTGACTGACTCTCTCACTGACCGACTGACTGACTGACTGACTAACTCTCTCACTAACTAACTGACTGACTCTCTCACTGACTGACTGACTGACTCTCACTCTCTCTCTCTCTCTCACTGACTGACTCTCGCATTCTCTCACTGTCTGACTCTCTCTCTCTCTCAGACTGACTGTCTCTCTCTCTCTCTCACTGACTGACTCTCACTCTCTCTCTCACTGACTGACTGACTCTCTCACTGACTAACTGACTCTCTGAGTGACTCACTCTCACTCTCACTGACTGACTAAGTGACTCTCTCACTGACTGACTGACTGACTCTCTCACTGACTGACTGACTCTCTCACTGACTGACTCTCTCACTGACTGACTGACTCTCTCACTGACTGACTCACTGACTAACTCTCTCACTAACTAACTGACTGACTGACTCTCTCACTAACTGACTAACTGACTCTCTGACTGACTGACTCTCACTCTCTCTCTCTCTCACTGACTGACTCTCTCATTCTCTCACTGTCTGACTCTCTCTCTCTCACTGACTGTCTCTCTCTCTCACTGACTGACTCTTACTCTCTCTCACTCACTGACTCTCTCACTCTCTCTCACTGACTGACTCTCTCACTGACTGACTGACTCTCTCACTGACTGTTATACAGGTACTGTTTCCCAACCTTCACCCTCCTGTTATTTATGCCCCCCATAACAAAAAAAACCATAACAAGCAACCATTGGGACAGGCAGATAGAAGTTGCCAGCATTGAAAGGACAAAAAAACCTCAAGACATTATTTATTGTTAATACTTTTTAATATGGTCGTTCAGTTGTACATAATGCTTTCTTGGTCATATATACGGTAACAAAAATGCTTCTGACACTTCTTTATTATAATTTTTCAGCATGCTGCAGACCTCTGTACAGCACAGCTTAAAGAAATAGGCAAAGTCAATATCTCTGGCTAAACACATATAAGGTCCCAAAGGCGAGACCTATTGGCTATGCCAATGCTTGTTGATCTTGACGTTGTCCATTCTCCACCCCTGCAACCATGTTCATCATTTTCTCTCCTATATCATTGTCATATTGTGGTGTTACACCCACTCCTAGCACCTTTTAAAGGCACAACCACGTTTACTCCTTCATCCCATATCTGTGTATCAATTTGCTATATCTTCATTAGGCTTTAGCCACACCTCTACATCTGTAATTTGTACTTATTCCTCTGGGCATGTGCCTTCCTGACACACCAAGGTACTGTTCCTACTACACCTCAGTGCAGTATGCTATCAATGAGCTCCCAAACTTGCATGATGTGGTTAATCAGTGGCCTTAGCAAACCAGAAGGCCCTCTCCCTCCTTTCCTTGAATGTGAATGGCATGACACACATTTATACAGAGGAAGAAGGTCCTACTGCACTAGTTTCCAAGCACTCTGATATAGCCCTGCAGCAAGGAATTCATCTCTCCCCTAAGGAAAGTGACAATTCGGAACAGGATTGTGTGGAGAGGGCACACTATACAAGAAAAGGCTGTCAAACACACCCTGAACATTCTCTCAGAGTCATCTACAAAAAGGAGTGGTCGCCATACTGATCAGAAAATCCTTATCTATACACATTGTAAGACATGGATGGATGATGAATGCCATTTGGTGGTCATTAAGCTGAAAGTAGAGGACACAATATTAGTGGTTGCTTGAGTATGGCCCTACAGAAGCCATGGGAGACTTCCTTGCTGCAGTGTCCAGAACCCTACTTGGGAGAAGACCCAGATTTGTGGTAGGTAGCCAATGCAATCTAGTGCAACACCCAATAATAGACAAGTTTGGCAGGCCTGATTCAAGGCATAGTAAAAACAGACACATTGTTTTGGACATTAGGACTGGCCACTCCATGGTTGATCCATGGAGGGACTTTCCTTTTATGTATTGTGTACACAGGACATACGCCTGTATCGATTTCTTCCTAACCTCTGGCTCAGTTTGGAATTCTGAATGTTTTCATTATTCCAAACTGTGTGTCGGATAATAATATGGTTTGACTACATACTGAGGGTGTTCTACTTGCTGCACCATTGGGAGATTAGCGGACGAATGTCCACCACAAATAGAATGCCTAATGTTAAGGCATAACTATATTCCTTACTGTCAGCTTACTTGAAGAATAATCAGGGTACAGTGGTATCAGTCCAAACGTTGTGGGCCTCCGACAAAGCTTGCATAAGGGGGATCCCTGATGTGAGATATAACGCTTTCCGAAAAGGCAGCTCAGCAATTTGGAAAGGGAAATTGTTGACATGACATCCCAAAATGCAATAGATATTTAGAAATACAAAGAGTAAAGCCATATACAGAAACATTAAGTGAGGTTTCTTAACTTCTTGACTTGACGGATGGTAAGTAATAGAGGACTGATCAGGTGAGTCTATAAAATCATAACAGGTGACCAAATAGTATCTCTTCTTATAGCTAGTGTCAAGGTTTGAACATAGGATCTGTCAAGACAAAGGTTGTAACAAATACTATACCACCATGCCTGAAAGGAAATAGCTGATGTTTCCTTCCAGTTCTTGGTTATTTGTTGAAAAGCAAGTGACAGTAGCAAATAAATAAAAAGGAACATTTGTATGAAAAATATAATTAATTTGTTTCCATACTCTGTGTCAGATTTGATGTGTGAGGGGGCAGGAGAATATCATGTGATATAGATCAGCCAAGGGATTTTTACAGGACCAACAATCTGAAGTAATCGTGGAATTAATTTTATTTAATGAAAAAGGTGAGATTAGAAGTCTATTATATATAAGAAATTGTGCTTGAATAAGGTTTGCTACTCTAGAGGATTTACGGATTTTGATCTAAAGTTTATTCCATAACTGTGTTGAATAAATGACATTGAGCTCTTTTTCCTATTGTTGTTCAATTTGTGTCTAATCTCTTGAAGTGTTGGGCACATTAAGAGCTCTGTATGGGCCACGGGATATAACATTTGTACAGCAGAAACCTTTGACGTATTTGTGGAAGAAAGGGCCTGTAATGTTTGTGAGATACTATCTTGTAATAATGTATGTTTGTGAGCAAAGGAGTTAGGTAAGTTAAAACTAGGAGTGGGCAAAGCTCGAGGAGTTGCACTATGCGGAGTTCCGCAGAGTTACATAAAAACTTAGTGGAATTTCGTGGAGTTCCGCTCCGCCCTACTCTTCTGCATGATGACGTTTTTGGGGACGTAGAAGATTTGAGGAGGCACATAACACCTGTAAAACACTGCAACGTGATCACTACTACCAAAGAGGCATGGAATGGCTTGTTTAAGAAATCAGAGGCATGCACGAAAATAAATAAATAAACATGATGATTTACAAATGTCTCTGATTGATTGATTGATGTATCCTCTGTGTTCAATATTTTCATATTTCAGCTATTGGGTTTAAGAGATGCCACCAGTGGTCAGTAATTATCCAAACACAAATACGTTCAAAGTAAAAATAAAATAAGCTTTGCCGTTTAATAATCGAATCGAATCCCTAACATTCCAAGAGGTGGTTCGTAAAGACACAGACCAGTATCTTCAACTTTAATATAAGTATTACAATTTATTTATGAAAGATAAGCAAAATGGTGTAAGTGAAAGTCAGTAACAGATTTATGCAGAATAAAGCATGACAGAATAAATAGCATCGAAAAAGAAGATAGAAAAAAAGAGAAGAAGAAAAAGAAAAAGAACAAAAGAACGAGCGAGAAATAATTAGAAAACCGGAAACATAAGATAATATACACAACATAGCTAGAAAACAGAAAAATAATTGCGGATGGTGAAACCACATGAGGACCGCAGGGCCTCAGGACACAACAGAGAGGTAGGTCGAACCATGCAGATGAGTGTAGGTACATTTCAGGAAGGTAAGGTGCCACACCTTAATGGAGGGAAACGATAGAACAAATGTATATCAGAATTACATATGAATAACAGTATATAAGAATAATGACACCATCAAACCATTAAAGGATATTCAAAGAAGTCAAGTAGGAACTTGTTGCATTAAATCCATTGCTTCTTCTCTCTAACTCAATTATTTCTGCAGAAGCACTTCTCATAGGTGATCTTAAATAGACAAGGATGAAATAGACCTAATCTTGCAGTGAGAGATCTGAAAGCAGGACATATCTCTAAAAACGTCTTGCTCCTATCAGCAGTAGTCTAGGCCAAGTCTCGTGCAAAAAATACATTTGATCCCTGCCAGGAAATATGACCTATACTTTTAACTGCCCTAAGAACCAACAATAAATCTGTCATTACAGAAAAATATTTATAACACCTTTGGATTTTGAAGATGTTAACGCACGTTTAGGAGCTCATTGGATGTTCAAAGAAGTAGTCTTTGGCAAAAACTTTAGGAATTAAATTTTGAAAAAATGAAATCGGATCAGAGCCCTTCAAACCCTCTGCCAATCCATATATTTGAAGATTATTGCGTCGATTTTCAAGATCTTCAGCTTGCTTTTTTAGTTGATGGACCTCAGATTGCAGGAATACAAGTTGATGAGGAGCGTCCTGCAGGTCTTCAAATATATATTCTATGACTTGACCCTATTATCTAATTAAGCTAATCTATCTAGTGGCGGCCGGCACAGGTAAGAACGGTGGGCGGAGGGGTGGGTGGGGGCAGGGCGGGGGGAGGAGAGTCAACAGATGACAGGATAGGTAAAATTAAATTAAAAAAAAAAACACTTGCCTTGCACTCGCCTCATCACCAACTCGGCGATGCAGCGAGTGCAAGGTAGGTGGTTTTATTTATTTTTTTATTTAATTTTACCTATCCTGTTGTCTGCCGAATTCTCCCCCCACCCCACCCCACTGCTCTTACCTATGCTGGCCGCCACTGAATTTATCATCTAATATTTGCAAGCGTTGATTAGTTTCCTATATATAAGTTTTAAGGACACGTATTTCCTTCAAAGGCGTTTCCATGGTAACAGAAGAGAGCAACTTGATTGGAGAAGGAGGGTCTTATTTAACTTTTTTGTTTGAGGGCAGAGTTGAAGTGGCAATCAGCTTTGAACCAGACCTGGAAGAACCTGCAACTGGAGGATAAGCAAACAGTGATGAAGAGGTTGACAGGTTCTGCGAAGGAGGCTTAGAGCTTTCCATGTCATTAAGTAAAACTGAGAAAAGATTAGGGGCAAAGAGCAAAGAGGTGGTGGATTACAATGCAATAGTAGGACACTTAAGTTTCAAATTCCACAGCTTCCCCATAGAAAATCAGCTATGTGGATGGTCCTTGGAGATACAAACATACCAAAATCTAGCAGAAGGTCAGAATTGCCGTGAAAAAGAAGTCGAGGTAGGAATCAAAAAAGCTGTATTGTAGAGAAGATGGCGAAACTTTGGAGTGCAACATATCTAGTGGTTGAAAGCATTAGATTGGTAGTAAAAAGGCAGCAAAATCATAAATGCTGTGCTAGTTTTGAGTGAAAGTGCCTGAAAAATGGAAGAATGCATCACAGTCATGCAGACCCTCTGCTGGTGAAGTGCTGTCACCACCGTTCTGTTAATCATAAAATGGGGGGGGAGGGGTGACTCCTTCTGTCAGAGTGCCAGCTTTCATACCAAAATGCACTTCGCAGCCGACATGGCTCCCAACATGAGACATCTGAAAGAGAAGGGAAATACCTCCCACAATTCTTTTTGTTAATGAAGGTGAGCCATAGAAGAAAAAAGTCATCTGCAGGTCGAACGCTCCCTCCGTCAGCTGTGGAGTTGCATTTGAAAGTGGCCACCCTCCTTCATTGTCAAGCCACACCCCAGACAAGATCACCTCTGAGTTTGCCTCTTTTTATTGTATGCAATAGAACTCTGATCACAGGGAAGTATTGGCATTCCTCTCTTGTTCATGAGACAGACCCTCAAGGGCGATATATTGGAAGAGGAAATAGTAGCCCGATCCTTAGAAGGCATGCCGTCAAGGAATGCTCCTGGGATAACTGTCCTACACTCAGATGATGGACAATCCCTTTTGTACACCAAGGCCCCCATCTAAAACATGTTTAAATCCTATACTGTATTCCTTGCTTTACAATTGGTGCAGTGCTTGTCAAAGTGGTGTCCTGTAGGTTGCATGTCAAAGCCCCTCTATGGGACAATGGCGACATACTCATTGATGGCTTAAAAGTATGCTGGCCCCTTTGGAAAGTAAAAGTCATCCTGAGCAATGATGACCTGCTGTCCGATGGGCTTTTTAAATCATTTGCTGACCCACAATCTGAACATAGACTACCAAACTCCCAGCTCTGCAGATCCCGGCAACTGACCCATTTTATATGTGCCCTCCTAGGCTTCACACCTATCCATCTAACCCAGTCTGCCATCCACAAATATTTAACCAACTGGGGGGGGCTTGTTCTACCAAGTGATGGTATCAGACCTAGAAATTATAATTGATATAATTGATCATTGTTTTTCCAACCCACTCTATGCCTTAGACTTTGGTGAGAATGTCGAATGACGATTGAATTTTTATAGATGACTCGTGTGATAAATTAAGCCAACATCATGACAAAAGCCTGAGAAAATCCAGGCTTAAACTATGGTGTTTTAAAATATTGCATGAATGGCAGTGGTCCTCATCATGGAAACATCAGAAACATTTCTTCAACATACGCAGTACAGAAAAACACGTCAGCCAACATGTATGTATTCAGCTGTTTCTTAAAGAATTATTTAGTATGCCCCAGAAAACTAAGATTTTTGGCCAATGTCACTAGACCAGGCCTGCCTCTGATGGTCACCAACTGGTGACAAAGCAATAGTGTGTTGGGCAGAAATCAGGATCCCTGTTTTCTCTCCATTAAGCTGAAGACATTCGGACTGTATGCAAGAGGTAGCTGCACTCATGCTATCCCGAAAACAGGATTTTGTTTGGGTTTGTTCTTCAGAAACAAAATAGTGATCCGTCTGTCATCTGGGTAAGCAAAAGACACACAATTGATGGACAGAATGCAGAACAAATCAAAACATTCACCCCCAGTCAAGAGATCTGGGTTAAATCCATCATTCTTTTGCTCACCATGCCACCCCAGTTTAGACCTGGCCATATGCAAATCAGTCTTGACCCTGTGCCTCATGGGAACAGTCCAGCCCGAACTGCTAAACCAGGTCCTCCCTGGACCGGAAACAAGCATCCTAGGACCGGTTTCGGGGTTTCACCCCTCTTCAGCCAAGATAGCTTGATTCCAGTGGCACAGTGAGCCCGGGACCCACGTCTGGGCATACCCGGCGCACTTAGGGCGAGGAAGCAAAAGACACACAATTGATGGACGGAATGCAGAACAAATCAAAACATTCACACCCAGTCAAGAGATCTGGGTTAAATCCATCATTCTTTTGCTCACCATTCCACCCCAGTTTAGACCTGGCCATATGCAAATCAGTCTTGACCCTGTGCCTCATGGGAACAGTCCAGCCCGAACTGCTAAACCAGGTCCTCCCTGGACCGGAAACAAGCATCCTAGGACCGGTTTGTCTTTTGCTGTCATCTGGGTAAGGCACAATCTCAAACCAAAATGAGTAGATGAAAGAGGCTAGTGGAAGAAGGTGGATGTTGAACAGGGTGAGGCTGATCGAAAGGCCCTGTGGGGCGTAACAGTCGATTGCGGTGAGATCTGATGTAAATGCCTCCACAGTTATGAATTATACTTGCATTAATATTAGTCATTCCCCATTTGAATTCATACATGACATTAACATGAAGCTATTACAATTGAAACAAAATTGTTATAATGTGTGACAATGAGTTATAATGTCTTTTTCTGGCTTAGACTAAACTACTACCAAGTTAGGCCTCAACACCATCTTTAACAAATTTCTGCCATATCATCATATTCACTGTGTGTTTATATTTTCACACTTTGGCCAGACTCAGCAAGATGTGCACTGTTTATTTTATATGAAATATTGTTCTCGAAGAACTTCCTGGAGGAAGCCCTTTTGATACTTCCCAAGCCTCTTCCTGCTAACACACTGTATTGCATTTGTAGTGGAGAAGTGTGGCTCAATGGTTAGAGCGGCAGACCCTGATGCAGAGATCTGGCCCGGGACCAGGGTTCAATTCCCGCCTCGGCGGGTCTTGGGCTCAATTTCCTTGGACCTGATAATTCTCGCCTCGGTGCCTATTCTAATCATGGGTCCCACTCTGCAACTCTGGGCAATAGCTTGCTTAATCTCCACATCGGCCCCAACAGCGCTGGGATGCCTGGCTTCACCCTGGGGGTGCCCAGGAGTGGACATTTCACAGGGAAAAGCCAGGAAGGGTTCCACAGCGGTATGCGTACAGCGCCAGGACACCCCTTTGGGGGTATAAGTGCGCTTTACAAGTACAAATTTCATTTCATTTATTCATGATTGTTTTCTGTTGGTTATGTCACTAGTTTGCTCTGACTCCACAGGATGATAGTAGGTCAAAAGGGGGGAATCAATATTCATGAAGCAGGTTAGGGCTAACAAAATAGGGTTATATGACATTTAGAATACTGCAATATGATTTGTATTTGCTTACACCATGCTGATTTTTCAGTTTCCATCATTTTCTTTGCTGAAATTGACTATATGAATCCCTGAATTTTGGGGTGAGCTAGATTCTTTTCTTAACCTCTAGGAATGCCACCCAATTTCTTATTGATTTGCTGCACATTTGAGACTTAGTCACTTTACCTGATTTTTGCTCATTATTGTATTATTCTTTTACCTAAGAACCTTCATGGCAAATTACTTCTGTATATTTTAACTGATTCTATGAGAATTACAGCTGTATTTACATTTTTCTGTTTTCTGAATTTCACTTTAAATTTTAATAAACATTCAGAGCTTTCCTAAACTTCGAATTTCGAACTCCCTTTATGAGTTAGTCCTATCTCATTAACTTTATTTAAATGATGTTTGAATCTTGTCTCTAGGGACACATTACCTCACAGTCAGGGCCACTGGAATTATCGATTGTGTGGCCGTGGTGATATTTGTATGATTATAGATTTACCTAATTTGCCACATAATCCATTATCTGCCACATAATCTGCAGATTTTTAAAAAAAAATTGTTTCTAGCTCTAACGTTCCAAAAGTTACTAAAAATGCATTGACACGTGTTCCTGTGCAGCGGAAGGCCCATTGCAAAGGTTGACTGGTCACCTTTCTGTTCTTTATTGCTATATTTGAGTGTTAAAGTGGTACGAATGAGGTGCAACCAATGCCCAGACAGTATTAGCAAGTTTAAAAATGACAAAATAATGAAGTAATACTATCACAAGATGTGCCAGATAACGGCACATCCTTTGACTTTTCTTTCCATATAATTTATTCAACCATACCGCATAATTTGGCCCTCTCCTACTGTAGCATTCCAGTGGTCCTGCTCATAGTTATTGAGTCCAACATGGTCTCTGATCCTGCAATTTTGGTACCACCATCAAGCAGATTATTTAAGCGATAGCACATCCACAACTTCTCATCATGTACCCTGTGTTGTCATTTCTCCTCCCATGTCCCATTCCCTCCCTTTTTCCTCTCATTTCCTGTGCTTCACAATTCATCCCTATCTCTTGCTTCAATTTTTTCTCATGCGGACTGTTTCCTCCATGCGGTCAGCTGCCAGCTCTTTGACGGCTGTGGCTCAGAAAGGCAGAGGATAGTAAGCATCCACCGCCTTTCTGACCACACTATGGCTGCTTCAGCGTGGCATACAAGGCAGCTACCTTCTATGGCTGCTTGAAAATGAGAAGCAGACTGAGACCTCATATATGAGCATGTTAGCATCACTTAGTATGGCACAGCGAATCATCCCCAAAGGAATATCTTGGTGCTTTGCTGAAATATGAGTCTAGCAAAACTAACTAAAACAGTTTTTAGGAGTTTTTTTAACTTTCCCAGCTCTGTACACAAACAAATTTGTAGTGCAAGTTTATTCCAGTAGAGGGGGCCTAGATAGGAGAATGACCTCCTGCCATAGCTGGAGGTAGGAATCCGCAGAATTTGAAGTAGGGCTTTGTCAGTGGATCTCAGCAATCTGGTCAGGAGATAGTATGTGAGTCTCTTTTGTATGTAGGATGGAGCGTTGCCATTCAATGATTTGTGGGTAAGGCGGCACATCTTAACAAGCATTTGCAATGCAATGAGTCTCGCCTTTGGGACCTTATATGTATTTAGCTATACAGCACATTAGCTTGGGTGCTGAAACATCTACTGTTCTTTAACATGGAGGGAAAGTAAGCACCAAACTGCGTGACAAGCCAGGTATGGGAACACATGGAGAGAAATATTGCCTTTCAGCAGGAAATGGTATAGACCAAAGCTCTGTTTTTAATATAAAATCAGGGCCTTCGGTGGTCATATCACTGAAAATACAAGATTTAAAAAAAATATTATTGTCTACGGGTGCTCGTGGAAGACAATTTCTATGGACTGGAATCTAGAGAATGCTAAAGTGATTCTGGTATTTTACTGACCTCTGCTGGTCGTTTTCTATCGCGACAGTTAAATAGAGGCCGTTGAACAGAAAAAAAAGTCCCTAAGCGGAAGCAGACAAGTTCTAGGGCTGATCTCCAGAGCCCACAAAGGACATACACATACAAGTATATACTAGAGTATATACAAGAGGTCTAGAATGCTCGACCTAAAAATGAGCCTTTTCCTAATAAGTAGCCAATGTAGAGAGTGTAGTATGGGAGCAGAGGGAGAACCAGACAGGAGGTTTCATACATGTCTGGCTGCAGTAAGGTCTCATTTGCACCAAAAATTCCACCATTTCCACTTGTAATTAACCCCTTCACTGCTAGGCCTTTTTTTTGGCTATTTGGGGTAGTTTGCGCTTAGGCCCCTGTAACGTTTTGACCGCATAAGGTATCCACGCCAAATTTGCGTCCTTTTCTTCCAACATCATGGGGATTTTAAAGGTACCCAAGGTTTGTTGATTGCCCTGGGGGGCACCCAGAAATTAGCCAAAATACAGCTAAATTTTGGATTTTCTTTGGAAAAATGGGAAAAAAGTGCTGCAGATGAAAACGTATGGTTTTTCCCCTGCAAATAGTATCATCAAAAGGTGTGTGGTGCTGAAATCACCACCTTCCCAGCTTTCAGGGACTGACAGACTTTTGTCAGAAAGCAAACATTTTTTACACAGTTTTGGCATTTTACTGGGACATAGCCTATGTTTGCTATTTTTTGTGCTTTCAACTTCCTTCCAGTGTAGGAAAGTGGCTCTGTATATACTGTACCTAAGTAAGGTTCAGGGTGTACAGAGTCCACAGTCCCCAGAGGGTTGACAGAGGCTAAAGTTAGATATAACCTTACTCTCCAAAGTGGTAGCTTGGTCGAGCAGTAAGGCAGTATCAGAGGACAGTGTAAAGCATTTGTTGTACACACTCAGTCAGCAAATGAAGCCACACACTCAAGAACTGAACTCTAGGCCAATGGTTTGTATATAAAAAAATATATGCTTGTTTTATTTTAGAACCAACAATAGGATCAAAATATACTTTCTCAGTATGAGATGCTTTGGTTATTCACCTTACAGATAGGCAATAGACTTTGTTGATAGTGGTTATCACAGTTGGTGCAAGAGGCAACACAGGGTCAAATTCAATGCAACATTGAGCTCAATGGAAAATTATACTTAATTACAATTGATTACTTTGCAGAGCACTTTTCTAACCACAGGACTGGATCCTGGATTCAGTCCTGGGACACTTCCTGTAAACAGGTAAGAAAAAGCGTTTTGGTTATTGTAGTGATTTTTGAAGAATATTACTATATTTCAAAAGCTGACACTTAGAAACTTTTCTGGGTAAAATTACCAATGTTATCCTATGAAAGGAAATACAGTGTGCAAGCAAAGTATGTTTACGTTACTTTTGTAATCCAGTGCTGGACTCCTAGGTTCAGCACTGGGACATTTACTTAAAACAGGTAAGTAATTACGTTTTTGTAGTTTGTTCGATTTTTAAAGAATATTTGTAAAATACAGAAATCGACACTTAGAAGAAATTTCACAGAAAACCAGTCAATGGATCCCTATGAAAGAAAAGTGAGTTAACGGTAAGTAACGTTGCGATTACTTTTTAGGGCCAGTGTTGGGCACTCGGGTCCAGCACTGAGGCCCCTCCTAATACTAGGTGAGTATTTTCGTTTTCGTGACTCGGTTGATTTTTGGTGAATATTCTAAAGTTTCAGAACTCCACACTTAGAAGAAATTTCGCAGAAAACCAGTCAATGGAACCCTATGGAAGAAAAGTGAGTTATCGGATTTCGGGTAAGTACTTGACTGGCAGGGTTAAGGTTCTGGGTAAGACTCAGGGGTCCCCCAGGATCAGGTAAGTACAGTTTTTACACCCTCAGCGGCACAGGGGCGGCCGGGTGCAGAGTGAGAAGGCCCAATGTTATCCTATGGCAGGCGGGGGCCCCGGGTTGGTGGCTGCTGGCAAGCAGGCCACGCGACTGTGGGAGCTGGGCTCCTGGTCACTTGCTCAGGGCAAGTAGGGAAGTAGGTTAGGATAGAGGTTGCACTTCCAGGGGCACTCGGGCGGCTGGGTGCAGGGTGCTTTTGAGCCGTCGGGCGCTCAATGTTAAACAATAGAGGTCGTGAAAGGTGAAGAAAGGCTGCAGGCTCGGGGACGGTGATTCTTCAGGGACGACCAACACTTCAGGAGGTAAGTTGGGGTCTTGGAGGATAGGTTGACACCCAGGAGTTGGGCACAGGGGGCCGTGGGGCGCCGGGTGCAGGGGTGTCTTTTGAGGTCGGGAAATCTTACCCCCTGCTGGTCGCGGTTGGAGGGGTCCCTTGTCCTGAGGCTGCAGGCGTCGTCTGGGTCGTCGAGGAGGGTCCTTGGCCACTGGATTCCAGGTCAGAATCGCCGGGGGACGTCCTCGAGGTCTTTGGTCACTCAGGCACAGGCTGGACTCGGCGGGTGCAGAGTGTGCAGGTTTCGCGGCTCCGTGCCAGGGCCGGGTCTTTGGTAGGTTTTCTTTTGAGCAGTACCACTGCTCGTGGGAGTCCCTGGGTCGAAGGCTGTAGCACAGAAGTCAGGTCCTCCGGGGTTTGTGAGGTTGCTGAGGCCGGGATTCCGCAGGAGCAGGTTCAGAGGTCGACAGGCCGGTAGGGCTGGGGCCAAGTCAGTTGTTGTCGCCTCCTTTTAGCAGCTGCACGGCTGGTCTTCTTGCTTCGTCTTCTCTTCTTGTTTTCGGATTTGGGAACTCCGGAAGGAAGGTTCAGGGAGCCCCTAAATACTAAATTTAGGGGTGGTTACAGGTAGGTAAGGGCAGGGACCAATGGGTCCCTTCCTGGGGTGGGTACACCCCCTATTCTGTTCCTCTCCAGTGGGAGGGGGCAGGAGCCTGTCCCTGGTTGGTCAGGTCCCCCATCCTCAAGATGGCGGGGACTCGAGTTTGTGCTTCACCTCGCCTCCCCCACCTTAGGGGTGGAGTTGGCAGAGGTGGGCACAACCCATTTCCTGCTTCTGGTTTTCCCGCCGGTTCTCCCGCCAGGAGTGGGGGTAGAACCAGTGGGGACCAGTTTGCTGGAAGCAGCAAATGGTCTGGGGAAACTCCAAAGGCGGCAGGCCTTTGAAGCTCCCCCTGCCCATCCTGGGGGAGGAGGCTTTGGCACCTCGTCCCGGGATGTGCATTGTTTCAGGCCCCTGAGAGCAGAGGCTCTCGACCCAGGGGTCCAGAAACATGTCTGGTGGTGGCAGCCTGGGCAGCCACTCAGTCCGGACACTGGAGGTCGGGTTGGTTTCAGGGGGCATCTCTAAGATGCCCTCTGGAGTGAGTTTTACATTAAATCCCACACTGGCATCAGTGGGGGTTTAATGTGCTGAGAAGTTTGATACCAAACTTCTTAGTCTTCAGTGGGGCCATTATGGTGCTGTGGAGTTCGTAATGACAGACTCCCAGCACCATATACTCTTAATGGCAGCACTGCACTTACAATGCCCAAGAATGGACTTGGGCACTGTAGGGGCACAGGGCTCATGCCTCTATGCCCTCACCACTGGCATAGTGCACCCAGCTAGAGGGGTGGCTGACCTAGGCCAGGGCAGTGGCTGGTAGGCATGGCACACAGGGATGTGAGCCATGTCGACTCTTCACTTTTGTTCTGCACCAAGACACGCAGCCTGCAAAGGCAGTGTGTGTGTGTAAAGGTGCAGGGTCCCTAAGGGTGGCACAACAAGTGCTGCAGCCCTTAGGGGCCTTCCCTGGTCACAGTGCCCTGGGTACCCATGGTACCATTTACCAGGGGCTGACCTGTGGCCAGGGATGTCAATTGGGTGTAGGTATCAATGCAATTTTAGGGAAGGAACACAGGCCCTGGGTACCTGGTTGGCAGGAGCCCAGGGCACACTCAGTCAAAGTACATCAGCCATTCAGCAAAAAGTGGGGGCATACCATGTAAGAAAGATGGCACTTTCTCACACAACTCCCCCCAAACGAAAGATGATGAGACTAACCTTGCCCTATGGAGTCTTCATTGTCTAAGTGGAAGAACCTGGAAAGGCCATCTGCATTGGCATGGGCAGTGCCAGGTCTGTGTTCCACTTCAAAGTCCATTCCCTGTAGGGAGATGGACCACCTCAACAGTTTTGGGTTTTCTCCTTTCATTTGCATTAGCCACCTGAGAGGTCTGTGGTCAGTTTGAACTAGGAAGTGAGTTCCAAACAGGTAGGGCCTCAGCTTCTTCAGGGACCAGACCACAGCAAAGGCCTCCCTCTCAATGGCACTCCAACGCTGCTCCCTGGGGAGAAGCCTTCTGCTTATAAAAGCAACAGGTTGGTCTTGGCCTTCATCATTGGTCTGGGATAGGACCGCTCCTATCCCTAGCTCAGAGGCATCAGTCTGCACAATGAACTGCTTGGCATAATCTGGTGCTTTTAGAATTGGTGCTGAGCACATTGCTTCTTTCAGAGTGTCAAAAGCCTTTTGGCAACAGACTGTCCAGTTTACTTTCTTTGGCATCTTCTTGGAGGTGAGTTCTGTGAGGGGAGTCACAATGGACCCATATCCCTTCACAAACCTCCTGTAGTACCCAGTCAAGCCAAGGAATGCCCTGACTTGGGTCTGAGTTGTTGGAGCTACCCAGTCCAGGATAGCCTGGATCTTGGGCTGTAAGGGTTGTACCTGGCCTCCACCAACCAGGTGGCCCAAGTACACCACAGTGCCCTGCCCTATCTGGCATTTGGATGCCTTGATAGTTAGGCCTGCAGTTTGCAGGGCCTTTAAAACCTTCCCAAGGTGGACCAGGTGATCCTGCCAGGTGGAACTGAAGACAGCAATATCATCAAGATAAGCTGCACTAAAGGACTCCAACCCAGCAAGGACTTGATTCACCAACCTCTGGAAGGTGGCAGGGGCATTCTTCAAACCAAAGGGCATAACAGTGAACTGAAAATGCCCATCAGGTGTGGAGAATGCTGTTTTCTGTTTGGCTCCTGGGGCCATGCCAATCTGCCAGTACCCTGCAGTTAAGTCAAAGGTACTCAGGTATTTGGCTGCACCCAATCTGTCTATCAGTTCATCAGCTCTTGGGATAGGGTGTGCATCTGTCTTGGTGACAGAGTTGAGACCCCTATAGTCCACACAAAACCTCATCTCTCTCTTTTCACCCTTTTGATGAGGTTTGGGGACCAGAACCACTGGGCTAGCCCAGGGGCTCTCAGAGGGCTCAATAACCCCTAGCTCCAGCATCTTGCTGACTTCAGCTCTGATGCTTTCCTTAACTTGGTCTGACTGACGATAGATCTTGTTTTTGACAGGTGCACTGTCACCAGTGTCCACATCATGGGTACACCAGTTTGTCAGACCAGGGGTCAAGGAAAGAGCCCAGCATACTGCTGCAAGACTTGCTGGCAGTCAGTCTGCTGTTGGGCAGTGAGGGTGTCTGAAAAGACAACTCCATCTACTGACCCATCTTTTGGGCTGTGGGAGAGGAGATCAGGGAGAGGTTCACTCTCAGCTTCCTGTTCCTCATCTGTCACCATCAGCATGGTGATGTCAGCCCTGTCATTGTAGAGTTTTAGGCGGTTCACATGGATAACCCTTTTGGGTGTCCTGCTGGTGCCCAGGTCAACCAGGTAGGTGACCTCACTCTTTTTCTCTAGGATAGGGTAAGGGCCACTCCATCTGTCCTGGAGGGCCCTTGGTGCCACTGGCTCCAAAACCCATACCTGTTGCCCAGGTTGGAATTCAACCAGTGCAGCTTTTTGGTCATACCAGTGCTTCTGAAGCTCCTGGCTGGCCTCAAGGTTCTTGGATGCCTTTTCCATGTACTCAGCCATTCTGGACCTTAGGCCAAGCACATAGTCCACTATATCTTGTTTGGGTTCTTGGAGAGGTCTCTCCCAGCCCTCCTTTACAAGACAGAGTGGTCCCCTCACAGGATGGCCAAACAGAAGTTCAAAGGGTGAGAAACCTACCCCTTCTGTGGCACTTCTCTGTAAGCTAAAAGCAGGCATGGTAGTAGGACATCCCATCTCCTTTTGAGTTTTTCAGGGAGCCCCATGATCATGCCTTTCAATGTCTTGTTGAACCTCTCAACAAGGCCATTGGTTTGTGGATGGTAGGGTGTAGTAAACTTGTACTGCACCCCACACTCCTTCCACATGTGGGTCAGGTAAGCAGACATGAAGTTGGAACCTCTGTCTGAAACCACCTCCTTAGGAAACCCTACCCTGGTGAAGACACCAATGAGGGCTTTGGCTACTGCAGGAGCTGTAGTAGTCCTAAGGGGAATAGCCTCAGGATACCTAGTGGCATGATCCACTACCACCAGTATGAATTTGTTCCCTGAGGCTGTGGGAGGTTCCAGTGGACCCACTATGTCCACACCTACCCTTTCAAAGGGAACCCCCACCACAGGTAGTGGTATCAGGGGGCCTTTGGATGGCCACCTGTCTTGCCACTGGCTTGACAGGTAACACAGGAGCTGACAAACTCCTTCACCTTTTGGTGCATCTGGGGCCAGTAAAAGTGGCTAACTAGCCTTTCCCAAGTTTTGGTTTGGCCCAGATGTCCAGCTAGGGGGATGTCATGAGCCAAAGTTAGGAGGAACTCCCTGTACTTCTGGGGCACTACCACTCTCCTGGTGGTTCCAGGGTTGGGGTCTTTTGCCTCAGTGTACAGTAATCCCTCTTCCCAATAGACTCTGTGGGTACCACTGACATCTCCCTTGGCTTCTGAAACAGCTTGCTGCCTCAGGCTTTCAAGAGTGGGACAGTCTTGCTGTCCCTGGCACAGCTCTTCCCTAGAGGGTCCCCCTGGGCCCAAGAGTTCAACCTGGTAAGGGTCAAGCTCTAGGGGCTCAGTTCCCTCTGGGGCTTCCAGGTTCTCTCCCTGAGGAGAGGGGTCCTGCTCTTGTGACTGTGTAGAAGCTGGTCCGCCAGTCTTCTTTCCTTTTCTCTTGGTAGGCTGGGCCATCATTCCAGGCTCCAACACTATTTCTTCACCCTGCCTTTTGCTCTGTGCTCTTGTTTTTACACACACCAATTCAGGGATGCCCAGCATGGCTGCATGGGCCTTTAGCTCTACCTCTGCCCAGGCTGAGGTTTCCAGATCATTTCCTAGCAGACATGCAGCTGGTAACTTCGGAGAGACCACTACCTGCTTCAGGCCAGTAACCCCCCCAGCCTAATGTCACCAGGGCCATGGGATGACTAGTGGTGACACTGTCAGCATTGGTGACTGGGTAAGTTTTCCCAATCAAGTATTGCTCAGGGGAAACCAGTGTGTCCCTCACCATAGTGACACTGGCACCTGTATCCCTCAGAGCCTCTACTCTAGTTCCATTCACCCAGGGGTATTGCAAATACTTCTTTAAGTTGGGTGGCCACACAGCTACAGTGGCAAATTCTACTTCCCCTAGGGAGACCAGACTTGCCTCAGTGGGTTCCCAGATTTGCTCAGGGTACACTTCTGATCCCATCTGTAAACTTGCTGCCCCAGGAGTAGCTGTACTGGGTGCCTTAGGGGCTTTGTTGTGGGGGCAAGTTTTGTCTACAGTGAGGTGTCCTGACTTCTTACAGTTATTACACCAGGCCTTCAAGGGATCAAAGTTCTTCCCCCTATAGGGTTGAGGCACATAGGGAGTAGTTTGGGACCCACCCCCTGAACAGGTTTTTGGGGCCCTTTGGAAGACTCAGACTTTTTATCTTGGGGATTCTCACCACCTTTCCCCTGGGGGGTTTGGTGACCACCTTCTTTGGTCACCCCCAGTGGTTGTCCTTGTCACCCTAGTCTTGACCCAGTGGTCTGCCTTCTTTCCCAATTCTTGGGGAGAAATTAGACCTAGGTCTACCAAATGCTGATGCAACTTTTCATTTGTGCAATTACTTAGTATGTGTTCCTTCATAAACAAATTGTAAAGTCCAGAAAAATCATGCACATTATGTCCAGCTAACCAGCCATCCAGTGTCTTTACTGAGTAGTCCACGAAGTCAATCCAGGACTGGGTCTGGGTTTTGTGAGCCCCCTGAATCTAATTCTATACTCCTCAGTAGTGAGCCCAAATCCCTCAATCAGAGTACTCTTCATGAGGTCATAGGACCCTGCCTCTGGCCCAGAGAGGGTCAGAAGCCTGTCTCTGCAGTTACCAGAGAACAGTTCCCACAGGAGTGCCCCCCACAGAGGTTTCTTTACTCTTCTTATTTCACAAGCCCTCTCAAAGGCTGTGAACCATTTGGTGATGTCATCACCTTCCTCAAACTTAGGGACAATCCCTTTGGGGATTTTAGGTTCAGAAGTTTCCTCCCTATCCTTATTTTTAGTATTGCTGCCACCATTGATGGGTGCTAAACCCATCTCCTGTCTTTCCTTCTCTAGAGCCAGGAGTCTGGTCTCTAGGTCCAGTCGTTTGGCCAACCTGGCTAACAAGTTGTCCTCCTCACTGAGGCTATCCTCAGTGTCCTCTCTGGGACCAGGACCACCTAGGTGGCCCCTAGGTCCCCAGAGGTCTATTCTTGGAGTTAAGGGTGCAGGGACCCTATCTTCCCTAGGAAGTGATGGAGGTGGGTTACCATCCCCATCCTCCTCATTCCTTTCCTCCTCTGTTGGGTCATCACCATGCTCAGAGGGGTGGGCTTTAGCATACTCAGCCAGGAGCTCCTGGAGCCCTTGTTTGGTTGGATGCTGGCCCATTGGTATATCTTTAAGTTTGCATAAGGACCTTATCTCTTTGAAAGACAAATGAAGATAAGGGGTGAGGTCGAGCTCCTCAACCAGTTCCTGTATGTCATTATTATCTTCACTAGTAGCTGGGTTCTTGTCTTGAGACATTTTTTTAAAAAAATTCTAACCCCTCTAACCTTGGCTATAGTGACTTTTTATTTTCTAAGATGCTACAGGGACTTAAGCAAGGCCCTAACAAGACTTTTAGTAATTTGGTAAAAAAATGCCAATTAAAAAAATCAGAATTCTAAAGGCAATTTAAGAGTTCTGTCGTGTGATCAGATGGTAACCAAGTAGTCCAACAAATGCAAGTTTGTATCCCACCGCTGATCCACCAATGTAGGAAAGTGGCTCTGTATATACTGTACCTAAGTAAGGTTCAGGGTGTACAGAGTCCACAGTCCCCAGAGGGTTGACAGAGGCTAAAGTTAGATATAACCTTACTCTCCAAAGTGGTAGCTTGGTCGAGCAGTAAGGCAGTATCAGAGGACAGTGTAAAGCATTTGTTGTACACACTCAGTCAGCAAATGAAGCCACACACTCAAGAACTGAACTCTAGGCCAATGGTTTGTATATAAAAAAATATATGCTTGTTTTATTTTAGAACCAACAATAGGATCAAAATATACTTTCTCAGTATGAGATGCTTTGGTTATTCACCTTACAGATAGGCAATAGACTTTGTTGATAGTGGTTATCACAGTTGGTGCAAGAGGCAACACAGGGTCAAATTCAATGCAACATTGAGCTCAATGGAAAATTATACTTAATTACAATTGATTACTTTGCAGAGCACTTTTCTAACCACAGGACTGGATCCTGGATTCAGTCCTGGGACACTTCCTGTAAACAGGTAAGAAAAAGCGTTTTGGTTATTGTAGTGATTTTTGAAGAATATTACTATATTTCAAAAGCTGACACTTAGAAACTTTTCTGGGTAAAATTACCAATGTTATCCTATGAAAGGAAATACAGTGTGCAAGCAAAGTATGTTTACGTTACTTTTGTAATCCAGTGCTGGACTCCTAGGTTCAGCACTGGGACATTTACTTAAAACAGGTAAGTAATTACGTTTTTGTAGTTTGTTCGATTTTTAAAGAATATTTGTAAAATACAGAAATCGACACTTAGAAGAAATTTCACAGAAAACCAGTCAATGGATCCCTATGAAAGAAAAGTGAGTTAACGGTAAGTAACGTTGCGATTACTTTTTAGGGCCAGTGTTGGGCACTCGGGTCCAGCACTGAGGCCCCTCCTAATACTAGGTGAGTATTTTCGTTTTCGTGACTCGGTTGATTTTTGGTGAATATTCTAAAGTTTCAGAACTCCACACTTAGAAGAAATTTCGCAGAAAACCAGTCAATGGAACCCTATGGAAGAAAAGTGAGTTATCGGATTTCGGGTAAGTACTTGACTGGCAGGGTTAAGGTTCTGGGTAAGACTCAGGGGTCCCCCAGGATCAGGTAAGTACAGTTTTTACACCCTCAGCGGCACAGGGGCGGCCGGGTGCAGAGTGAGAAGGCCCAATGTTATCCTATGGCAGGCGGGGGGCCCCGGGTTGGTGGCTGCTGGCAAGCAGGCCACGCGACTGTGGGAGCTGGGCTCCTGGTCACTTGCTCAGGGCAAGTAGGGAAGTAGGTTAGGATAGAGGTTGCACTTCCAGGGGCACTCGGGCGGCTGGGTGCAGGGTGCTTTTGAGCCGTCGGGCGCTCAATGTTAAACAATAGAGGTCGTGAAAGGTGAAGAAAGGCTGCAGGCTCGGGGACGGTGATTCTTCAGGGACGACCAACACTTCAGGAGGTAAGTTGGGGTCTTGGAGGATAGGTTGACACCCAGGAGTTGGGCACAGGGGGCCGTGGGGCGCCGGGTGCAGGGGTGTCTTTTGAGGTCGGGAAATCTTACCCCTGCTGGTCGCGGTTGGAGGGGTCCCTTGTCCTGAGGCTGCAGGCGTCGTCTGGGTCGTCGAGGAGGGTCCTTGGCCACTGGATTCCAGGTCAGAATCGCCGGGGGACGTCCTCGAGGTCTTTGGTCACTCAGGCACAGGCTGGACTCGGCGGGTGCAGAGTGTGCAGGTTTCGCGGCTCCGTGCCAGGGCCGGGTCTTTGGTAGGTTTTCTTTTGAGCAGTACCACTGCTCGTGGGAGTCCCTGGGTCGAAGGCTGTAGCACAGAAGTCAGGTCCTCCGGGGTTTGTGAGGTTGCTGAGGCCGGGATTCCGCAGGAGCAGGTTCAGAGGTCGACAGGCCGGTAGGGCTGGGGCCAAGTCAGTTGTTGTCGCCTCCTTTTAGCAGCTGCACGGCTGGTCTTCTTGCTTCGTCTTCTCTTCTTGTTTTCGGATTTGGGAACTCCGGAAGGAAGGTTCAGGGAGCCCCTAAATACTAAATTTAGGGGTGGTTACAGGTAGGTAAGGGCAGGGACCAATGGGTCCCTTCCCTGGGGTGGGTACACCCCCTATTCTGTTCCTCTCCAGTGGGAGGGGGCAGGAGCCTGTCCCTGGTTGGTCAGGTCCCCCATCCTCAAGATGGCGGGGACTCGAGTTTGTGCTTCACCTCGCCTCCCCCACCTTAGGGGTGGAGTTGGCAGAGGTGGGCACAACCCATTTCCTGCTTCTGGTTTTCCCGCCGGTTCTCCCGCCAGGAGTGGGGGTAGAACCAGTGGGGACCAGTTTGCTGGAAGCAGCAAATGGTCTGGGGAAACTCCAAAGGCGGCAGGCCTTTGAAGCTCCCCCTGCCCATCCTGGGGGAGGAGGCTTTGGCACCTCGTCCCGGGATGTGCATTGTTTCAGGCCCCTGAGAGCAGAGGCTCTCGACCCAGGGGTCCAGAAACATGTCTGGTGGTGGCAGCCTGGGCAGCCACTCAGTCCGGACACTGGAGGTCGGGTTGGTTTCAGGGGGCATCTCTAAGATGCCCTCTGGAGTGAGTTTTACATTAAATCCCACACTGGCATCAGTGGGGGTTTAATGTGCTGAGAAGTTTGATACCAAACTTCTTAGTCTTCAGTGGGGCCATTATGGTGCTGTGGAGTTCGTAATGACAGACTCCCAGCACCATATACTCTTAATGGCAGCACTGCACTTACAATGCCCAAGAATGGACTTGGGCACTGTAGGGGCACAGGGCTCATGCCTCTATGCCCTCACCACTGGCATAGTGCACCCAGCTAGAGGGGTGGCTGACCTAGGCCAGGGCAGTGGCTGGTAGGCATGGCACACAGGGATGTGAGCCATGTCGACTCTTCACTTTTGTTCTGCACCAAGACACGCAGCCTGCAAAGGCAGTGTGTGTGTGTAAGGTGCAGGGTCCCTAAGGGTGGCACAACAAGTGCTGCAGCCCTTAGGGGCCTTCCCTGGTCACAGTGCCCTGGGTACCCATGGTACCATTTACCAGGGGCTGACCTGTGGCCAGGGATGTCAATTGGGTGTAGGTATCAATGCAATTTTAGGGAAGGAACACAGGCCCTGGGTACCTGGTTGGCAGGAGCCCAGGGCACACTCAGTCAAAGTACATCAGCCATTCAGCAAAAAGTGGGGGCATACCATGTAAGAAAGATGGCACTTTCTCACATCCAGTTAATGGTAAAAATGGGTGTGAAAGCAATAATGGATCCTGGGCAGCTAACCATTTCTGAAAAGTAGACAAAACTATGAATTCAGCAAGGGGTCATTTGTGTAGATCCTTCAAGGTTTTGGAAAAACTGAAAATGAGTTGAAAGAAATAACCATTTGTGGCAACGTTTTCACCTGTAACTTCTTCTAAGTATGACAGATTTTTGAAAGCCATATACCATTACATCCGCTGGATCCTTCTGGTTGTGGGTATTTATAGGACTTGTAGGTTCACTAAGAACCCGAGGAACCCAGAACCAATAACTGAGCAGCGTCTTGCAATGGAATTTTATTGTGTACCAGGTATATAGCAATTCATTTGGAAAAATATAAATAGTGAAAAATCGGCATGAACAAGACCTATGTATCTCTGAAATGGGAACAAAATATAGAGGTTAGAAACAGTTGCTATTTGCACATCTCCGAAATTGTGGGTACCAATGCTAGCATGTGTATTATAGGACATTTTTCAAAGTGACTTATTTTTTACACATTGTCTTACATTTGGAAGGCAGAAATGCATCAAAAGTCAATAGATAATAACAGTTGCTCTACAATTCTGTGTTCCCCCAAGCCTCCCGATAAAAATGGTACCTCACTTGTGTGGGTAGGTCTAGTGCCTGCGAAAGGAAACGGCCCAAAACGCAATGTGGACATACCACATTTTTACAGTGAAAACTGACCCTTTTCTTGCAAAGTGCCTAGCTGTAGATTTTGAACCCTAGCTCTGCCGGCACCTAGGGAAACCTAGCAAACTTATACATTTTTCAAAACTAGACACCGAGGGGAATCCAGGATGGGGTGACTTGTGCGGCTCTCACAATGTTCTGTTACCCAGAATCCCTTTCAAACCTCAAACTTTGGGAAAAAAAACACATTTTCCTAACATTTCTGTGATGGAAAGTTCTGGAATCTGCGTGGGTCCACAAAATTCCACACACCCCACATTTCCCAAAGTCTTCCAATAAAAATGGTACCTCACTTGTGTGGGTAGGCCTAGTGCCCGCGACAGGAAACTGCCCAAAACACAACGTGGACACACCACATTTTTACAGTGAAAACGGACCCTTTTTTGCAAAGTGCCTAGCTGTAGATTTTGAACCCTAGCTCTGCCGGTACCTAGGGAAACCTAGCAAAACTATACATTTTTTAAAACTAGACACCCAGGGGAATCCAGGATGGGGTGACTTGTCTGGCTCTCACCAGGTTCTGTTACCCAGAATCCCTTGCAAACCTCAAACTTTGTAAAAAGAAAACACATTTTCCTCACATTTCTGTGATGGAAAGTTCTGGAATCTGCTTCGATCCACAAAATTCTACCCACCCCGCATTTCCCAACGTCTTACGATAAAAATGATACCTCACTTGTGTGGGTAGGCCTAGTGCCCGCGACAGGAAACGGCCCAAAACGCAACGTGGACACACTACATTTTTACAGTGAAAACTGACCCTTTTTTTACAAAGTGCCTAGCTGTAGATTTGGAACCCTAGCTCTGCTGGCACGTAGGGAAACCTAGCAAAACTATACATTTTTTAAAACTAGACACCCAGGGGAATCCAGGAAGGGGTGACTTGTCTGGCTCTCACCAGGTTCTGTTACCCAGAATCCATTTCAAACCTCAAACTCTGTAAAAATATACACATTTTCCTCACATTTCTGTGATAGAAAGTTCTAGAATCTGCGTGGATCCACAAAATTCCACCCACCTCGCATTTCCCAACGTCTTCCGATAAAAATAGTACCTCACTTGTGTGGGTAGGCCTAGTGCCCGCGACAGGAAACGGCCCAAAACGCAACGTTGACACACCACATTTTTACAGTGAAAACTGACCCTTTTTTTGCAAAGTGCCTAGCTGTAGATTTTGAACCCTAGCTCTGCCCGCTCCTAGGGAAACCTAGCAAACCTATACATTTTTGAAAACTAGACAGCCAGGGGAATCTAGGATGGGGTGACTCGTTTGGATCTCACCAGGTTCTGCTACCCAGAATCCCTTGCAAACCTCAAACTTTGTCAAAAAACCCACATTTTCTTCACATTTCTGTGATGGAAAGTCCTGGAATCTACGTGGATCCACAAAATTCCACCCACCCCCCATTCCCCAAAGTCTTCCGATTAAAATGGTACCTCACTTGTGTGGGTAGGCCTAGTGCCCGCGACAGGAAGCGGCCCGAAAACGCAACGGGGACACACCACATTTTTACATTGAAAACTGACCCTTTTTTTTGCAAAGTGCCTAGCTGTAGATTTTGTACCCTAGCCCTGCCGGCACCTAGGGAAATCTAGCAAACCTATACATTTTTGAAAACTAGACACCCGGGGGAATCCAGGATGGGGTGACTTATCTGGCTCTCACCAGGTGCTAATACCCAGAATATTTGCAAAACTCAAACTTTGTAAAAAGAAAACACATTTTCCTCACATTTCTGTGATGGAAAGTTCTGGGATCTGCGTGGATCCACAAAATTCCACCCACCCCGCATTTTCCAACGTCTTCCGATAAAAATGGTACCTCACTTGTGTGGGTAGGCCTAGTGCCCGTGGCAGGAAACGGCCCAAAACGCAACGTGGACACACCACATTTTTACAGTGAAAACTGACCCTTTTTTTGCAAAGTGCCTAGCTGTAGATTTTGAACCCTAGCTCTGCCCGCACCTAGGGAAACCTAGCAAACCTATACATTTTTGAAAACTAGACTCCCAGGGTAATCCAGGATGGGGTGACTTGACTGGCTCTCACCAGGTTCTGTTACCCAGAATCCCTTGCAAGCTTCAAACTCTATAAAAAAAAAAACATTTTCCTCACATTTCTGTGATGGAAAGTTCTGGAATCTGCTTCGATCCACAAAATTCTACCCACCCCTCATTTCCCAATGTCTTATGATAAAAATGATACCTCACTTGTGTGGGTAGGCCTAGTGCCCGCGGCAGGAAACGGCCCAAAACGCAACGTGGACACACTACATTTTTACAGTGAAAACTGACCCTTTTTTTACAAAGCGCCTAGCTGTAGATTTGGAACCCTAGCTCTGCCGGCACCTAGGGAAACCTAGCAAAACTATACATTTTTTAAAACTAGACACCCAGGGGAATCCAGGAAGGGGTGACTTGTCTGGCTCTCACCAGGTTCTGTTACCCAGAATCCATTTCAAACCTCAAACTCTGTAAAAATATACACATTTTCCTCACATTTCTGTGATAGAAAGTTCTAGAATCTGCGTGGATCCACAAAATTCCACCCACCTCGCATTTCCCAACGTCTTCCGATAAAAATAGTACCTCACTTGTGTGGGTAGGCCTAGTGCCCGCGACAGGAAACGGCCCAAAACGCAACGTTGACACACCACATTTTTACAGTGAAAACTGACCCTTTTTTTGCAAAGTGCCTAGCTGTAGATTTTGAACCCTAGCTCTGCCCGCTCCTAGAGAAACCTAGCAAACCTATACATTTTTGAAAACTAGACAGCCAGGGGAATCTAGGATGGGGTGACTCGTTTGGATCTCACCAGGTTCTTCTACCCAGAATCCCTTGCAAACCTCAAACTTTGTAAAAAAAAACACATTTTCTTCAGATTTCTGTGATGGAAAGTCCTGGAATCTACGTAGATCCACAAAATTCCACCCACCCCCCATTCCCCAAAGTCTTCCGATTAAAATGGTACCTCACTTGTGGGGTAGGCCTAGTGCCCGCGACAGGAAGCGGCCCGAAAACGCAACGGAGACACACCACATTTTTACAGTGAAAACTGACCCTTTTTTTGCAAAGTGCCTAGCTGTAGATTTTGAACCCTAGCTCTGCCCGCTCCTAGGGAAACCTAGCAAACCTATACATTTTTGAAAACTAGACAGCCAGGGGAATCTAGGAAGGGGTGACTCGTTTGGATCTCACCAGGTTCTGCTACCCAGAATCCCTTGCAAACATCAAACTTTGTAAAAAAAAACACATTTTCTTCACATTTCTGTGATGGAAAGTCCTGGAATCTACGTGGATCCATGTCATTCCACCCACCCCCCATTCCCCAAAGTCTTCCGATTAAAATGGTACCTCACTTGTGTGGGTAGGCCTAGTGCCCGCGACAGGAAGCAGCCTGAAAATGCAACGGGGACACACCACATTTTTACATTGAAAACTGACTCTTTTTTTTGCAAAGTGCCTAGCTGTAGATTTTGTACCCTAGCCCTGCCGGCACCTAGGGAAATCTAGCAAACCTATAAATTTTTGAAAACTAGACACCCGGGGGAATCCAGGATGGGGTGACTTATCTGGCTCTCACCAGGTGCTAATACCCAGAATCCTTTGCAAAACTCAAACTTTGTAAAAAAAAACACATTTTCCTCACATTTCTGTGATGGAAAGTTCTGGGATCTGCGTGGATCCACAAAATTCCACCCACCCCGCATTTTCCAACGTCTTCCGATAAAAATGGTACCTCACTTGTGTGGGTAGGCCTAGTGCCCGTGGCAGGAAACGGCCCAAAACGCAACGTGGACACACCACATTTTTACAGTGAAAACTGACCCTTTTTTTGCAAAGTGCCTAGCTGTAGATTTTGAACCCTAGCTCTGCCCGCACCTAGGGAAACCTAGCAAACCTATACATTTTTGAAAACTAGACTCCCAGGGTAATCCAGGATGGGGTGACTTGACTGGCTCTCACCAGGTTCTGTTACCCAGAATCCCTTTCAAACCTCAAACTTTGTAAACAAAAACACATTTTCCTCACATTTCTGTGATGGAAAGTTCTGGAATCTGTGTGGATCCACAAAATTCCACCCACCCCGCATTTCCCAAAGTCTTACGATAAAAATGGTACCTCACTTGTGTGGGAAGGCCTAGTGCCCGCGACAGGAAACTGCCCAAAACACAATGTGGACACACCACATTTTTACATTGAAAACTGACCCTTTTTTTACAAAGTGCCTAGCTGTAGATTTTGAACCCTAGCTCTGCCGGCACCTAGGGAAACCTAGCAAACCTATACATTTTTAAAAACTCGACACCCAGGGGAATCCAGGATGGGGTGACTTGTCTAGCTCTCACCAGGTTCTGTTACCCAGAATCCCTTGCAAACCTCAAACTCTGTAAAAATAAACACATTTTCCTCACATTTCTGTGATAGAAAATTCTGGAATCTGCGTGGATCCACAAAATTCCACCCACCTCGCATTTCCCAACATCTTACGATAAAATAGTACTTCACTTGTGTGGGTAGGCCTAGTGCCCGTGACAGGAAACGGCCCAAAATGCAACGTTGACACACCACATTTTTACAGTGAAAACTGACCATTTTTTTGCACAGTGCCTAGCTGTAGATTTTGAATCCTAGCTCTGCCCCCAACTAGGGAAACCTAGCAAACCTATACATTTTTGAAAACTAGACTCCCAGGGTAATCCAGGATGGGGTGACTTGTCTGGCTCTCACCAGGTTCTCTTACCCAGAATCCCTTGCAAACTTCAAAGTCTGTCAAAAAAACACATTTTCCTCACATTTCTGTGATGGAAAGTTCTGGGATCTGCGTGGATCCACAAAATTCCACCCACCCCGCATTTTCCAACGTCTTCCGATAAAAATGGTACCTCACTTGTGTGGGTAGGCCTAGTGCCCGTGGCAGGAAACGGCCCAAAACGCAACGTGGACACACCACATTTTTACAGTGAAAACTGACCCTTTTTTTGCAAAGTGCCTAGCTGTAGATTTTGAACCCTAGCTCTGCCCGCACCTAGGGAAACCTAGCAAACCTATACATTTTTGAAAACTAGACTCCCAGGGTAATCCAGGATGGGGTGACTTGACTGGCTCTCACCAGGTTCTGTTACCCAGAATCCCTTGCAAACTTCAAACTCTGTCAAAAAAAACAAATTTTCCTCACATTTCTGTGATGGAAAGTTCTGGAATCTGCTTCGATCCACAAAATTCTACCCACCCCGCATTTCCCAATGTCTTTTGATAAAAATGATACCTCACTTGTGTGGGTAGGCCTAGTGCCCGCGGCAGGAAACGGCCCAAAACGCAACATGGACACACTACATTTTTACAGTGAAAACTGACCCTTTTTTTACAAAGTGCCTAGCTGTAGATTTGGAACCCTAGCTCTGCCGGCACCTAGGAAAACCTAGCAAACCTATACATTTTTGAAAACTAGACACCCAGGGGAATTCAGGATGGGGTGACTTGTGTGGCTCTCACAAGGTTCTGTTATCTAGAATCCCTTTCAAACCTCAAACTTTGTAAACAAAAACACATTTTCCTCACATTTCTGTGATGGAAAGTTCTGGAATCTGTGTGGATCCACAAAATTCTACCCACCCCGCATTTCCCAAAGTCTTACGATAAAAATGGTACCTCACTTGTGTGGGAAGGCCTAGTGCCCGCGACAGGAAACTGCCCAAAACACAATGTGGACACACCACATTTTTACAGTGAAAACTGACCCTTTTTTTGCAAAGTGCCTAGCTGTAGATTTTGAACCCTAGCTCTGCCGGCACCTAGGGAAACCTAGCAAACCTATACATTTTTAAAAACTCGACACCCAGGGGAATCCAGGATGGGGTGACTTGTCTAGCTCTCACCAGGTTCTGTTACCCAGAATCCCTTGCAAACCTCAAACTCTGTAAAATAAACACATTTTCCTCACATTTCTGTGATAGAAAATTCTGGAATCTGCGTGGATCCACAAAATTCCACCCACCTCGCATTTCCCAACATCTTACGATAAAAATAGTACTTCACTTGTTTGGGTAGGCCTAGTGCCCGTGACAGGAAACGGCCCAAAATGCAACGTTGACACACCACATTTTTACAGTGAAAACTGACCATTTTTTTGCACAGTGCCTAGCTGTAGATTTTGAATCCTAGCTCTGCCCCCAACTAGGGAAACCTAGCAAACCTATACATTTTTGAAAACTAGACTCCCAGGGTAATCCAGGATGGGGTGACTTGTCTGGCTCTCACCAGGTTCTCTTACCCAGAATCCCTTGCAAACTTCAAAGTCTGTCAAAAAAACACATTTTCCTCACATTTCTGTGATGGAAAGTTCTGGAATCTGCTTCGATCCACAAAATTCTACCCACCCCGCATTTCCCAACGTCTTACGATAACAATGATACCTCACTTGTGTGGGTAGGCCTAGTGCCCGCGACAGGAAACTACCCAAAACACAACGTGGACACACCACATTTTTACAGTGAAAACTGACCCTTTTTTTGCAAAGTGCCTAGCTGTAGATTTTGAACCCTAGCTCTGCCGGCACCTAGGGAAACCTAGCAAAACTATATATTTTTTAAAACTAGACACCCAGGGGAATCCAGAAAGGGGTGACTTGTCTGGCTCTCACCAGGTTCTGTTACCCAGAATCCATTTCAAACCTCAAACTTTGTAAAAAATACACATTTTCCTCACATTTCTGTGATAGAAAGTTCTGGAATCTGCGTGGATCCACAAAATTCCACCCACTTCACATCCCCCAACGTCTTCCGATAAAAATGGTACCTCACTTGTGTGGGTAGGCCTAGTGCCAGCGACAGGAAACGGCCCAAAACGCAACGTGGACACTCCACATTTTTACAGTGAAAACTGACCCTTTTTTTGCAAAGTGCCTAGCTGTAGATTTTGAACCCTAGCTCTGCCCGCTCCTAGGGAAACCTAGCAAACCTATACATTTTTAAAAACTAGACACCCAGAGAAATCCAGGATGGGGTGACTCGTCTGGATCTCACCAGGTTCTGCTACCCAGAATCCCTTGCAAACCTCAAACTTTGTCAAAAAAAACAAATTTTCTTCACATTTCTGTGATGGAAAGTACTGGAATCTACGTGGATCCACAAAATTCCACCCACCCACTATTCCCCAAAGTCTTCCGATTAAAATGGTACCTCACTTGTGTGGGTAGGCCTAGTGCCCGCGACAGGAAGCGGCCCAAAACGCAACGGGGACACACCACATTTTTACATTGAAAACTGACCCTTTTTTTTGCAAAGTGCCTAGCTGTAGATTTTGTACCCTAGCCCTGGCGGCACCTAGGGAAATCTAGCAAACCTATACATTTTTGAAAACTAGACACCCGGGGGAATCCAGGATGGGGTGACTTATCTGGCTCATACCAGGTGCTAATACCCAGAATCCTTTGCAAAACTCAAACTTTGTAAAAAAGAAAACACATTTTCCTCACATTTCTGTGATGGAAAGTTCTGGAATCTGCGTGAATCCACAAAATTCCACCCAACCCGCATTTTCCAATGTCTTCCGATAAAAATGGTACCTCACTTGTGTGGGTAGGCCTAGTGCCCGTGGCAGGAAACGGCCCAAAACGCAACGTGGACACACCACATTTTTACAGTGAAAACTGACCCTTTTTTTGCAAAGTGCCTAGCTGTAGATTTTGAACCCTAGCTCTGCCCGCACCTAGGGAAACCTAGCAAACCTATACATTTTTGAAAACTAGACTCCCAGGGTAATCCAGGATGGGGTGACTTGTCTGGCTCTCACCAGGTTCTGTTACCCAGAATCCCTTGCAAACTTCAAACATCTGTAAAAAAAACACATTTTCCTCACATTTCTGTGATGGAAAGTTCTGGAATCTGCTTCGATCCACAAAATTCTACCCACCCCGCATTTCCCAACGTCTTACGATAAAAATGATACCTCACTTGTGTGGGTAGGCCTAGTGCCCGCGACAGGAAACGGCCCAAAACGCAACGTGGACACACCACATTTTTACAGTGAAAACTGACCATTTTTTTGCAAAGTGCCTAGCTGTAGATTTTGAATCCTAGCTCTGCCGCCACCTAGGGAAACCTAGCAAACCTATACATTTTTGAAAACTAGACACCCAGGGGAATCCAGGATGGGGTGACTTGTCTGGCTCTCACAAGGTTCTGTTACCCAGAATCCCTTTCAAACCTCAAACTTTGTAAAAAAACAAATTTTCCTAACATTTCTGTGATGGAAAGTTCTGGAATCTGCGTGGATCCACAAAATTCAACACACCCCACATTTCCCAAAGTCTTACGATAAAAATGGTACCTCACTTGTGTGGGAAGGCCTAGTGCCCGCGACAGGAAACTGCCCAAAACACAATGTGGACACACCACATTTTTACAGTCAAAACTGACCCTTTTTTTGCAAAGTGCCTAGCTGTAGATTTTGAACCCTAGCTCTGCCGGCACCTAGGGAAACCTAGCAAACCTATACATTTTTGAAAACTAAACACCCAGGGGAATCCACGATGGGGTGACTTGTCTGGCTCTCACAAGGTTCTGTTACCCAGAATCCCTTTCAAACCTCAAACTTTGTAAAAAAACAACATTTTCCTAACATTTCTGTGATGGAAAGTTCTGGAATCTGCGTGGATCCACAAAATTCCACCCACCCCACATTTCCCAAAGTCTTCCGATAAACATGGTACCTCACTTGTGTGGGTAGGCCTAGTGCCTGCGACAGGAAACTGCCCAAAACACAACGTGGACACACCGCATTTTTACAGTGAAAACTGACCCTTTTTTTGCAAAGTGCCTAGCTGTAGATTTTGAACCCTAGCTCTGCCGGCACCTAGGGAAACCTAGCAAACCTATACATTTTTGAAAACTAGACACCCAGGGGAATCCAGAATGGGGTGACTTGACTGGCTCTCATCAGGTTCTGTTACCCAGAATCCCTTGCAAACCTCAAACTCTGTCAAAAAAACACATTTTCCTCACATTTCTGTGATAGAAAGTTCTGGAATCTGCATGGATCCACAACATTCCACCCACCTCGCATTTCCCAACGTCTTCCGATAAAAATGGTACCTCACTTGTGTGGGTAGGCCTAGTGCCCGCGACAGGAAACGGCCCAAAACGCAACATGGACACTCCACATTTTTACAGTGAAAACTGACCCTTTTTTTGCAAAGTGCCTAGGTGTAGATTTTGAACCCTAGCTCTGCCGGCACCTAGGGAAACCTAGCAAACCTATACATTTTATAAAACTGGACACCCAGGGAAATCCAGGATGGGGTGACTTGTCAAGATCTCACCAGGTTCTGCTACCCAGAATCCCTTGCAAACCTCAAACTTTGTCAAAAAAACAAATTTTCTTCACATTTCTGTGATGGAAAGTTCTGGAATCTACGTGGATCCACAAAATTCCACCCACCTCGCATTTCCCAACAGTCTTACGATAAAAATGGTACTTCACTTGTGTGGGTAGGCCTAGTGCCCGTGACAGGAAACGGCCCAAAACGCAACGTTGACACACCACATTTTTACAGTGAAAACTGACCATTTTTTTGCACAGTGCCTAGCTGTAGATTTTGAATCCTAGCTCTGCCCGCAACTAGGGAAACCTAGCAAACCTATACATTTTTGAAAACTAGACTCCCAGGGTAATCCAGGATGGGGTGACTTGTCTGGCTCTCACCAGGTTCTCTTACCCAGAATCCCTTGCAAACTTCAAAGTCTGTCAAAAAAACACATTTTCCTCACATTTCTGTGATAGAAAGTTCTGGAATCTGCGTGGATCCACAAAATTCCACCCACCTCGCATTCCGCAACGTCTTCCGATAAAAATGGTACCTCTCTTGTGTGGGTATGCCTAGTGCCCGCGACAGGAAATGGCCCAAAACGCAACGTGGACAGACCACATTTTTACAGTGAAAACTGACCCTTTTTTTGCAAAGTGCCTAGCTGTAGATTTTGAACCCTAGCTCTGCCCGCACCTAGGGAAACCTAGCAAACCTATACATTTTTGAAAACTAGACTCCCAGGGTAATCCAGGATGGGGTGACTTGACTGGCTCTCACCAGGTTCTGTTACCCAGAATCCCTTGCAAACTTCAAACTCTGTCAAAAAAAACAAATTTTCCTCACATTTGTGTGATGGAAAGTTCTGGAATCTGCGTAGATCCACAAAATTCAACCCACCTCACATTTCCCTAAGTGTTCTGATAAAAATGATACCTCACTTGTGTGGGTAGGCCTAGTGCCCGCGGCAGGAAACGGCCCAAAACGCAACGTGGACACACCACATTTTTACAGTGAAAACTGACCCTTTTTTTACAAAGTGCCTAGCTGTAGATTTGGAACCCTAGCTCTGCCGGCACCTAGGAAAACCTAGCAAACCTATACATTTTTGAAAACTAGACACCCAGGGGAATTCAGGATGGGGTGACTTGTGTGGCTCTCACAAGGTTCTGTTACCCAGAATCCCTTTCAAACCTCAAACTTTGTAAAAAAAACACATTTTCCTCACATTTCTGTGATGGAAAGTTCTGGAATCTGTGTGGATCCACAAAATTCCACCCACCCCGCATTTCCCAAAGTCTTACGATAAAAATCGTACCTCACTTGTGTGGGAAGGCCTAGTGCCCGCGACAGGAAACTGCCCAAAACACAATGTGGACACACCACATTTTTACAGTGAAAACTGACCCTTTTTTTGCAAAGTGCCTAGCTGTAGATTTTTTTTAACCCTAGCTCTGCCGGCACCTAGGGAAACCTAGCAAACCTATACATTTTTAAAAACTAGACACCCAGGGGAATACAGGATGGGGTGTCTTGTCTGGCTCTCTCCAGGTTCTGTTACCCAGAATCCTTTGCAAACCTCAAACTCTGTCAAAAAAACACATTTTTCTCACATTTCTGTGATAGAAAGTTCTGGAATCTGCGTGGATCCACAAAATTCCACCCACCTCGCATTTCCCAACATCTTACGATAAAAATAGTACTTCACTTGTGTGGGTAGGCCTAGTGCCCGTGACAGGAAACGGCCCAAAATGCAACGTTGACACACCACATTTTTACAGTGAAAACTGACCATTTTTTTGCACAGTGCCTAGCTGTAGATTTTGAATCCTAGCTCTGCCCCCAACTAGGGAAACCTAGCAAACCTATACATTTTTGAAAACTAGACTCCCAGGGTAATCCAGGATGGGGTGACTTGTCTGGCTCTCACCAGGTTCTCTTACCCAGAATCCCTTGCAAACTTCAAAGTCTGTCAAAAAACACATTTTCCTCACATTTCTGTGATGGAAAGTTCTGGAATCTGCTTCGATCCACAAAATTCTACCCACCCCGCATTTCCCAACGTCTTACGATAACAATGATACCTCACTTGTGTGGGTAGGCCTAGTGCCCGCGACAGGAAACTACCCAAAACACAACGTGGACACACCACATTTTTACAGTGAAAACTGACCCTTTTTTTGCAAAGTGCCTAGCTGTAGATTTTGAACCCTAGCTCTGCCGGCACCTAGGGAAACCTAGCAAACCTATACATTTTTGAAAACTAGACACCCAGGGGAATCCAGAATGGGGTGACTTGTCTGGCTCTCACCAGGTTCTGTTACCCAGAATCCATTTCAAACCTCAAACTCTGTAAAAATATACACATTTTCCTCACATTTCTGTGGTAGAAAGTTCTGGAATCTGCGTGGATCCACAAAATTCCACCCACCTCGCATTTCCCAACGTCTTCCGATAAAAATGGTACCTCACTTGTGTGGGTAGGCCTAGTGCCCGCAACAGGAAACGGCCCAAAACGCAACGTGGACACTCCACATTTTTACAGTGAAAACTGACCCTTTTTTTGCAAAGTGCCTAGCTGTAGATTTTGAACCCTAGCTCTGCCCGCTCCTAGGGAAACCTAGCAAACCTATACATTTTTAAAAACTAGACACCCAGAGGAATCTAGGATGGGGTGACTCGTCTGGATCTCACCAGGTTCTGCTACCCAGAATCCCTTGCAAACCTCAAACTTTGTAAAAAAAAACAAATTTTCTTCACATTTCTGTGATGGAAAGTTCTGGAATCTGCGTGGATCCACAAAATTCCACCCACCTCACTATTCCCCAAAGTCTTCCGATTAAAATGGTACCTCACTTGTGTGGGTAGGCCTAGTGCCCGCGACAGGAAACGGCCCAAAACGCAACGGGGACACACCACATTTTTACATTGAAAACTGACCCTTTTTTTGCAAAGTGCCTAGCTGTAGATTTTGTACCCTAGCTCTGGCGGCACCTAGGGAAACCTAGCAAACCTATACATTTTTGAAAACTAGACACCCAGGGGAATCCAGGATGGGGTGACTTATCTGGCTCATCACCAGGTGCTATTACCCAGAATCCTTTGCAAACCTCAAACTTTGTAAAAGAAAACACATTTTCCTCACATTTCTGTGATGGAAAGTTCTGGAATCTGCGTGAATCCACAAAATTCCACCCAACCCGCATTTTCCAATGTCTTCCGATAAAAATGGTACCTCACTTGTGTGGGTAGGCCTAGTGCCCGTGGCAGGAAACGGCCCAAAACGCAACGTGGACAGACCACATTTTTACAGTGAAAACTGACCCTTTTTTTGCAAAGTGCCTAGCTGTAGATTTTGAACCCTAGCTCTGCCCGCACCTAGGGAAACCTAGCAAACCTATACATTTTTGAAAACTAGATTCCCAGGGTAATCCAGGATGGGGTGACTTGTCTGGCTCTCACCAGGTTCTGTTACCCAGAATCCCTTGCAAACCTCAAACATCTGTAAAAAAACACATTTTCCTCACATTTCTGTGATGGAAAGTTCTGGAATCTGCGTCGATCCACAAAATTCCACCCACCCCGCATTTCCCATGTCTTACGATAAAAATGATACCTCACTTGTGTGGGTAGGCCTAGTGCCCGCAACAGGAAACGGCCCAAAATGCAACGTTGACACACCACATTTTTACAGTGAAAACTGACCATTTTTTTGCACAGTGCCTAGCTGTAGATTTTGAATCCTAGCTCTGCCCGCACCTAGGGAAACCTAGCAAACCTATACATTTTTGAAAACTAGACTCCCAGGGTAATCCAGGATGGGGTGACTTGTGTGGCTCTCATAAGGTTCTGTTACCCAGAATCCCTTTCAAACCTCAAACTTTGTAAAACAAACACATTTTCCTCACATTTCTGTGATGGAAAGTTCTGGAATCTGTGTGGATCCACAAAATTCCACCCACCCCGCATTTCCCAAAGTCTTACGATAAAAATGGTACCTCACTTGTGTGGGAAGGCCTAGTGCCCGCGACAGGAAACTGCCCAAAACACAATGTGGACACACCACATTTTTACAGTCAAAACTGACCCTTTTTTTTGCAAAGTGCCTAGCTGTAGATTTTGAACCCTAGCTCTGCCGGCACCTAGGGAAACCTAGCAAACCTATACATTTTTGAAAACTAGACACCCAGGGGAATCCAGGATGGGGTAACTTGTCTGGCTCTCACAAGGTTCTGTTACCCAGAATCCCTTTCAAACCTCAAACTTTGTAAAAAAAAACATTTTCCTAACATTTCTGTGATGGAAAGTTCTGGAATCTGCGTGGATCCACAAAATTCAACACACCCCACATTTCCCAAAGTCTTCCAATAAACATGGTACCTCACTTGTGTGGGTAGGCCTAGTGCCTGCGACAGGAAACTGCCCAAAACACAACGTGGACACTCCACATTTTTACTGTGAAAACTGACCCTTTTTTTGTAAAGTGCCTAGCTGTAGATTTTTTTAACCCTAGCTCTGCCGGCACCTAGGGAAACCTAGCAAACCTATACATTTTTTAAAACTAGACACCCAGGGGAATCCAGAATGGGGTGACCTGTCTGGCTCTCACCAGGTTCTGTTACCCAGAATCCATTTCAAACCTCAAACTCTGTAAAAATATACACATTTTCCTCACATTTCTGTGATAGAAAGTTCTGGAATCTGCGTGGATCCACAAAATTCCACCCACCTCGCATTTCCCAACGTCTTCCGATACAAATGGTACCTCACTTGTGTGGGTAGGCCTAGTGCCCACCACAGGAAACGGCCCAAAACGCAACATGGACACACCACATTTTTACAGTGAAAACTGACCCTTTTTTGCAAAGTGCCTAGCTGTAGATTTTGAACCCTAGCTCTGCCGGCTCCTAGGGAAACCTAGCAAACCTATACATTTTTAAAAACTAGACACCCAGAGGAATCTAGGATGGGGTGACTTGTCTGGATCTCACCAGGTTCTGCTACCCAGAATCCCTTGCAAACCTCAAACTTTGTAAAAAAAACAAATTTTCTTCACATTTCTGTGATGGAAAGTACTGGAATCTGCGTGGATCCACAAAATTCCACCCACCCCGCATTTCCCAAAGTCTTCCGATTAAAATGGTACCTCACTTGTGTGGGTAGGCCTAGTGCCCGCGACAGGAAGCGGCCCAAAACGCAACGTGGACACACCACATTTTTACAGTGAAAACTGACCCTTTTTTTGCAAAGTGCCTAGCTGTAGATTTTGTACCCTAGCTCTGCCGGCACCTAGGGAAACCTAGCAAACCTATACATTTTTGAAAACTAGACACCCGGGGGAATCCAGGATGGGGTGACTTATCTGGCTCATACCAGGTGCTAATACCCAGAATCCTTTGCAAAACTCAAACTTTGTAAAAAAGAAAACACATTTTCCTCACATTTCTGTGATGAAAAGTTCTGGAATCTGCGTGAATCCACAAAATTCCACCCAACCCGCATTTTCCAATGTCTTCCGATAAAAATGGTACCTCACTTGTGTGGGTAGGCCTAGTGCCCGTGGCAGGAAACGGCCCAAAACGCAACGTGGACACACCACATTTTTACAGTGAAAACTGACCCTTTTTTTGCAAAGTGCCTAGCTGTAGATTTTGAACCCTAGCTCTGCCCGCACCTAGGGAAACCTAGCAAACCTATACATTTTTGAAAACTAGACTCCCAGGGTAATCCAGGATGGGGTGACTTGTCTGGCTCTCACCAGGTTCTGTTACCCAGAATCCCTTGCAAACTTCAAACATCTGTAAAAAAAACACATTTTCCTCACATTTCTGTGATGGAAAGTTCTGGAATCTGCTTCGATCCACAAAATTCTACCCACCCCGCATTTCCCATGTCTTACGATAAAAATGATACCTCACTTGTGTGGGTAGGCCTAGTGCCCGCAACAGGAAACGGCCCAAAATGCAACGTTGACACACCACATTTTTACAGTGAAAACTGACCATTTTTTTGCACAGTGCCTAGCTGTAGATTTTGAATCCTAGCTCTGCCCCCACCTAGGGAAACCTAGCAAACCTATACATTTTTGAAAACTAGACTCCCAGGGTAATCCAGGATGGGGTGACTTGTGTGGCTCTCATAAGGTTCTGTTACCCAGAATCCCTTTCAAACCTCAAACTTTGTTAAAAAAAACACATTTTCCTCACATTTCTGTGATGGAAAGTTCTGGAATCTACGTGGATCCACAAAATTCCACCCACCCCCCATTCCCCAAACTCTTCCGATTAAAATGGTACCTCACTTGTGTGGGAAGGCCTAGTGCCCGCGACAGGAAACTGCCCAAAACACAATGTGGACACACCACATTTTTACAGTGAAAACTGACCCTTTTTTTGCAAAGTGCCTAGCTGTAGATTTTGAACCCTAGCTCTGCCGGCACCTAGGGAAACCTAGCAAACCTATACATTTTTGAAAACTAAACACCCAGGGGAATCCAGGATGGGGTAACTTGTCTGGCTCTCACAAGGTTCTGTTACCCAGAATCCCTTTCAAACCTCAAACTTTGTAAAAAAAACACATTTTCCTAACATTTCTGTGATGGAAAGTTCTGGAATCTGCGTGGGTCCACAAAATTCAACACACCCCACATTTCCCAAAGTCTTCCAATAAACATGGTACCTCACTTGTGTGGGTAGGCCTAGTGCCTGCGACAGGAAACTGCCCAAAACACAACGTGGACACACCACATTTTTACAGTGAAAACTGACCCTTTTTTTGCAAAGTGCCTAGCTGTAGATTTTGAACCCTAGCTCTGCCGGCACCTAGGGAAACCTAGCAAACCTATACATTTTTAAAAACTAGACACCCAGGGGAATACAGGATGGGGTGTCTTGTCTGGCTCTCTCCAGGTTCTGTTACCCAGAATCCTTTGCAAACCTCAAACTCTGTCAAAAAAACACATTTTTCTCACATTTCTGTGATAGAAAGTTCTGGAATCTGCGTGGATCCACAAAATTCCACCCACCTCGCATCCCCCAACGTCTTCCGATAAAAATGGTACCTCACTTGTGTGGGTAGGCCTAGTGCCCGCGACAGGAAACGGCCCAAAACGCAACGTGGACACTCCACATTTTTACAGTGAAAACTGACCCTTTTTTTGCAAAGTGCCTAGCTGTAGATTTTGAACCCTAGCTCTGCCCGCACCTAGGGAAACCTAGCAAACCTATACATTTTTAAAAACTAGACACCCAGGGGAATCTAGCATGGGGTGACTCGTCTGGATCTCACCAGGTTCTGCTACCCAGAATCCCTTGCAAACCTCAAACTTTGTCAAAAAAAAAACATTTTCTTCACATTTCTGTGATGGAAAGTTCTGGAATCTGCGTGGATCCACAAAATTCCACCCACCCCGCATTTCCCAAAGTCTTTCGATAAAAATGGTACCTCACTTGTGTGGGTAGGCCTAGTGCCCGCGACAGGAAGCGGCCCAAAACGCAACGGGGACACACCACATTTTTACATTGAAAACTGACCCTTTTTTTTGCAAAGTGCCTAGCTGTAGATTTTATACCCTAGCCCTGCCGGCACCTAGGGAAATCTAGCAAACCTATACATTTTTGAAAACTAGACACCAGGGGGAATCCAGGATGGGGTGACTTATCTGGCTCTCACCAGGTGCTAATACCCAGAATCCTTTGCAAAACTCAAACTTTGTAAAAAAAAAAAACACATTTTCCTCACATTTCTGTGATGGAAAGTTCTGGAATCTGCGTGGATCCACAAAATTCCACCCACCCCGCATTTTCCAACGTCTTCCGATAAAAATGGTACCTCACTTGTGTGGGTAGGCCTAGTGCCCGTGGCAGGAAAAGGCCCAAAACGCAACGTGGACACACCACATTTTTACAGTGAAAACTGACCCTTTTTTTGCAAAGTGCCTAGCTGTAGATTTTGAACCCTAGCTCTGCTCGCACCTACGGAAACCTAGCAAACCTATACATTTTTGAAAACTAGACTCCCAGGGTAATCCAGGATGGGGTGACTTGTCTGGCTCTCACCAGGTTCTGTTACCCAGAATCCCTTGCAAACTTCAAACTCTGTAAAAAAAAACACATTTTCCTCACATTTCTGTGATGGAAAGTTCTGGAATCTGCGTGGATCCACAAAATTCCACCCACACCGCATTTCCCAAAGTCTTACAATAAAAATGGTACCTCACTTGTGTGGGAAGGCCTAGTGCCCGTGACAGGAAACTGCCCAAAACACAATGTGGACACACCACATTTTTACAGTGAAAACTGACCCTTTTTTTGCAAAGTGCCTAGCTGTAGATTTTGAATCCTAGCTCTGCCCCCACCTAGGGAAACCTAGCAAACCTATACATTTTTGAAAACTAGACTCCCAGGGTAATCCAGGATGGGGTGACTTGTCTGGCTCTCACCAGGTTTTGTTACCCAGAATCCCTTGCAAACGTCAAACTCTGTCAAAAAAACACATTTTCCTCACATTTCTGTGATGGAAAGTTCTGGAATCTGCTTCGATCCACAAAATTCTACCCACCCCGCATTTCCCAACGTCTTACGATGAAAATGATACCTCACTTGTGTCAGTAGGTCTAGTGCCTGCGAAAGTAAACGGCCCAAAACGCAATGTGGACATACCACATCTTTACAGTGAAAACTGACCCTTTTCTTGCAAAGTGCCTAGCTGTAGATTTGGAACCCTAGCTCTGCCGGCACCTAGGAAAACCTAGCAAACCTATACATTTTTGAAAACTAGACACCCATGGGGAATTCAGGATGGAGTGACTTGTGTGGCTCTCACAAGGTTCTGTTACCCAGAATCCCTTTAAAACCTCAAACTTTGTAAAAAAAAACACATTTTCCTCACATTTCTGTGATGGAAAGTTCTGGAATCTGTGTGGATCCACAAAATTCCACTCACCCCGCATTTCCTAAAGTCTTACGATAAAAATGGTACCTCACTTGTGTGGGAAGACTTAGTGCCCGCGACAGGAAACTGCCCAAAACACAATGTGGACACACCACATTTTTACAGTGAAAACTGACCCTTTTTTTGCAAAGTGCCTAGCTGTAGATTTTGAACCCTAGCTCTGCCGGCACCTAGGGAAACCTAGCAAACCTATACATTTTTGAAAACTAAAAACCCAGGGGAATCCAGGATGGGGTAACTTGTCTGGCTCTCACCAGGTTCTGTTACCCAGAATCCCTTGCAAACCTCAAACTCTGTAAAAATAAACACATTTTCCTCACATTTCTGTGATAGAAAGTTCTGGAATCTGCATGGATCCACAAAATTCCACCCACCTCGCATTTCCCAACGTCTTCCGATAAAAATAGTACCTCACTTGTGTGGGTAGGCCTAGTGCCCGCGACAGGAAACGGCCCAAAACGCAACGTTGACACCCCACATTTTTACAGTGAAAACTGACCCTTTTTTGCAAAGTGCCTAGCTGTAGATTTTGAACCCTAGCTCTGCCCGCACCTAGGGAACCCTAGCAAACCTATACATTTTTGAAAACTAGACACCCAGGGAATCTAGGATGGGGTGACTCGTCTGGATCTCACCAGGTTCTGCTACCCAGAATCCCTTGCAAACCTCACACTTTGTCAAAAAAACACATTTTCCTCACATTTCTGTGATGGAAAGTTCTGGAATCTACGTGGATCCACAAAATTCCACCCACTCCCCATTCCCCAAAGTCTTCCGATTAAAATGGTACCTCACTTGTGTGGGTAGGCCTAGTGACCGCGACAGGAAGCGGCCCAAAACGCAATGGGGACACATCACATTTTTACATTGAAAACTGACCCTTTTTTTTGCAAAGTGCCTAGCTGTATATTTTGTACCCTAGCTCTGCCGGCACCTAGGGAAATCTAGAAAACCTATACATTTTTCAAAACTAGACACCCAGGGGAATCCAGGATGGGGTGACTTATCTGGCTCTCACCAGGTTCTAATACCCAGAATCCTTTGCAAAACTCAAACTTTGTAAAAAAAAACACATTTTCCTCACATTTCTGTGATGGAAAGTTCTGGGATCTGCGTGGATCCACAAAATTCCACCCACCCCGCATTTTCCAACGTCTTCCGATAAAAATGGTACCTCACTTGTGTGGGTAGGCCTAGTGCCCGCCGCAGGAAACGGCCCAAAACGCAACGTGGACACACTACATTTTTACAGTGAAAACTGACCCTTTTTTTACAAAGTGCCTAGCTGTAGATTTGGAACCCTAGCTCTGCCGGCACCTAGGAAAACCTAGCAAACCTATACATTTTTAAAAACTAGACACCCAGGGGAATTCAGGATGGGGTGACTTGTGTGGCTCTCACATGGTTCTGTTACCCAGAATCCCTTTCAAACCTCAAACTTTGTTAAAAAAAACACATTTTCCTCACATTTCTGTGATGGAAAGTTCTGGAATCCGTGTGGATCCACAAAATTCCACCCACCCCGCATTTCCCAAAGTCTTACAATAAAAATGGTACCTCACTTGTGTGGGAAGGCCTAGTGCCCGCGACAGGAAACTGCCCAAAACACAATGTGGACACACCACATTTTTACAGTGAAAACTGATCCTTTTTTTGCAAAGTGCCCAGCTGTAGATTTTGAACCCTAGCTCTGCCGGCACCTAGGGAAACCTAGCAAACCTATACATTTTTAAAAACTAGACACCCAGGGCAATCCAGGATGGGGTGACTTGTCTGGCTCTCACCAGGTTCTGTTACCCAGAATCCCTTGCAAACTTCAAACTCTGTCAAAAAAAACACATTTTCCTCACATTTCTGTGAAGGAAAGTTCTGGAATCTGCTTCGATGCACAAAATTCTACCCACCAAGCATTTCCCAATGTCTTACGATAAAAATGATACCTCACTTGTGTGGGTAGGCCTAGTGCCCGCGACAGGAAATGGCCCAAAACGCAACGTGGACACACTACATTTTTACAGTGAAAACTGACCCTTTTTTACAAAGTGCCTAGCTGTAGATTTTGCAACCCTAGCTCTGCCGGCACCTAGGGAAACCTAGCAAACCTATACATTTTTAAAAACTAGACACCCAGGGGAATCCAGGATGGGGGGACTTGTCTGGCTCTCACCAGGTTCTGTTACCCAGAATCCCTTGCAAACCTCAAACTCTGTAAAAATAAACACATTTTCCTCACATTTCTGTGATGGAAAGTTCTGGAATCTGCGTGGATCCACAAAATTCCACCCACCCCGCATTTCCCAAAGTCTTCCAATAAACATGGTACCTCACTTGTGTGGGTAGGCCTAGTGCCCGCGACAGGAAACTACCCAAAACACAACGTGGACACACCACATTTTTACAGTGAAAACTGACCCTTTTTTTGCAAAGTGCCTAGCTGTAGATTTTGAACCCTAGCTCTGCCGGCACCTAGGGAAACCTTGCAAAACTATATATTTTTTAAAACTAGACACCCAGGGGAATCCAGGAAGGGGTGACTTGTCTGGCTCTCACCAGGTTCTGTTACCCAGAATCCATTTCAAACCTCAACTCTGTAAAAATATACACATTTTACTCACATTACTGTGGTAGAAAGTTCTGGAATCTGCGTGGATCCACAAAATTCCACCCACCTCGCATTTCCCAACGTCTTCCGATAAAAATGGTACCTCACTTGTGTGGGTAGGCCTAGTGCCCGCAACAGGAAACGGCCCAAAACGCGACGTTGACACACCACATTTTTACAGTGAAAACTGACCCTTTTTTTGCAAAGTGCCTAGCTGTAGATTTTGAACCCTAGCTCTGCCCGCTCCTAGGGAAACCTAGCAAACCTATACATTTTTAAAAACTAGACACCCAGAGGAATCTAGGATGGGGTGACTCGTCTGGATCTCACCAGGTTCTGCTACCCAGAATCCCTTGCAAACCTCAAACTTTGTAAAAAAAAACAAATTTTCTTCACATTTCTGTGATGGAAAGTACTGGAATCTACGTGGATCCACAAAATTCCACCCACCCCCTATTCCCCAAAGTCTTCCGATTAAAATGGTACCTCACTTGTGTGGGTAGGCCTAGTGCCCGCGACAGGAAGCGGCCCAAAACGCAACGGGGACACACCACATTTTTACATTGAAAACTGACCCTTTTTTTTGCAAAGTGCCTAGCTGTAGATTTTGTACCCTAGCCCTGGCGGCACCTAGGGAAATCTAGCAAACCTATACATTTTTGAAAACTAGACACCCGGGGGAATCCAGGATGGGGTGACTTATCTGGCTCTAACCCAGGTGCTAATACCCAGAATCCTTTGCAAAACTCAAACTTTGTAAAAGAAAACACATTTTCCTCACATTTCTGTGATGGAAAGTTCTGGAATCTGCGTGAATCCACAAAATTCCACCCACCCCGCATTTTCCAATGTCTTCCGATAAAAATGGTACCTCACTTGTGTGGGTAGGCCTAGTGCCCGTGGCAGGAAATGCAACGTGGACACACCACATTTTTACAGTGAAAACTGACCCTTTTTTTGCAAAGTGCCTAGCTGTAGATTTTGAACCCTAGCTCTGCCCGCACCTAGGGAAACCTAGCAAACCTATACATTTTTGAAAACTAGACTCCCAGGGTAATCCAGGATGGGGTGACTTGTCTGGCTCTCACCAGGTTCTGTTACCCAGAATCCCTTGCAAACTTCAAACATCTGTAAAAAAAACACATTTTCCTCACATTTCTGTGATGGAAAGTTCTGGAATCTGCTTCGATCCACAAAATTCTACCCACCCCGCATTTCCCAATGTCTTACGATAAAAATGATACCTCACTTGTGTGGGTAGGCCTAGTGCCCGTGGCAGGAAAAGGCCCAAAACGCAACGTGGACACACCACATTTTTACAGTGAAAACTGACCCTTTTTTTGCAAAGTGCCTAGCTGTAGATTTTGAACCCTAGCTCTGCTCGCACCTAGGGAAACCTAGCAAACCTATACATTTTTGAAAACTAGACTCCCAGGGTAATCCAGGATGGGGTGACTTGTCTGGCTCTCACCAGGTTCTGTTACCCAGAATCCCTTGCAAACTTCAAACTCTGTAAAAAAAAACACATTTTCCTCACATTTCTGTGATGGAAAGTTCTGGAATCTGCGTGGATCCACAAAATTCCACCCACACCGCATTTCCCAAAGTCTTACAATAAAAATGGTACCTCACTTGTGTGGGAAGGCCTAGTGCCCGTGACAGGAAGCTGCCCAAAACACAATGTGGACACACCACATTTTTAGAGTGAAAACTGACCCTTTTTTTGCAAAGTGCCTAGCTGTAGATTTTGAATCCTAGCTCTGCCCCCACCTAGGGAAACCTAGCAAACCTATACATTTTTGAAAACTAGACTCCCAGAGTAATCCAGGATGGGGTGACTTGTCTGGCTCTCACCAGGTTCTGTTACCCAGAATCCCTTGCAAACGTCAAACTCTGTCAAAAAAACACATTTTCCTCACATTTCTGTGATGGAAAGTTCTGGAATCTGCTTCGATCCACAAAATTCTACCCACCCCGCATTTCCCAACGTCTTACGATGAAAATGATACCTCACTTGTGTCAGTAGGTCTAGTGCCTGCGAAAGTAAACGGCCCAAAACGCAATGTGGACATACCACATCTTTACAGTGAAAACTGACCCTTTTCTTGCAAAGTGCCTAGCTGTAGATTTGGAACCCTAGCTCTGCCTGCACCTAGGAAAACCTAGCAAACCTATACATTTTTGAAAACTAGACACCCATGGGGAATTCAGGATGGAGTGACTTGTGTGGCTCTCACAAGGTTCTGTTACCCAGAATCCCTTTAAAACCTCAAACTTTGTAAAAAAAAACACATTTTCCTCACATTTCTGTGATGGAAAGTTCTGGAATCTGTGTGGATCCACAAAATTCCACCCACCCCGCATTTCCTAAAGTCTTACGATAAAAATGGTACCTCACTTGTGTGGGAAGACCTAGTGCCCGCGACAGGAAACTGCCCAAAACACAATGTGGACACACCGCATTTTTACAGTGAAAACTGACCCTTTTTTTGCAAAGTGCCTAGCTGTAGATTTTGAACCCTAGCTCTGCCGGCACCTAGGGAAACCTAGCAAACCTATACATTTTTGAAAACTAAACACCCAGGGGAATCCAGGATGGGGTGACTTGTCTGGCTCTCACCAGGTTCTGTTACCCAGAATCCCTTGCAAACCTCAAACTCTGTAAAAATAAACACATTTTCCTCACATTTCTGTGATAGAAAGTTCTGGAATCTGCATGGATCCACAAAATTCCACCCACCTCGCATTTCCCAACGTCTTCCGATAAAAATAGTACCTCACTTGTGTGGGTAGGCCTAGTGCCCGCGACAGGAAACGGCCCAAAACGCAACGTTGACACCCCACATTTTTACAGTGAAAACTGACCCTTTTTTGCAAAGTGCCTAGCTGTAGATTTTGAACCCTAGCTCTGACCGCACCTAGGGAACCCTAGCAAACCTATACATTTTTGAAAACTAGACACCCAGGGGAATCTAGGATGGGGTGACTCGTCTGGATCTCACCAGGTTCTGCTACCCAGAATCCCTTGCAAACCTCACACTTTGTCAAAAAAAACACATTTTCCTTTCATTTCTGTGATGGAAAGTTCTGGAATCTACGTGGATCCAGAAAATTCCACCCATTCCCCATTCCCCAAAGTCTTCCGATTAAAATGGTACCTCACTTGTGTGGGTAGGCCTAGTGCCCGTGACAGGAAGCGGCCCAAAACGCAACGGGGACACACCACATTTTTACATTGAAAACTGACCCTTTTTTTTGCAAAGTGCCTAGCTGTATATTTTGTACCCTAGCCCTGCCGGCACCTAGGGAAATCTAGAAAACCTATACATTTTTCAAAACTAGACACCCGGGGGAATCCAGGATGGGGTGACTTATCTGGCTCTCACCAGGTTCTAATACCCAGAATCCTTTGCAAAACTCAAACTTTGTAAAAAAACCACATTTTCCTCACATTTCTGTGATGGAAAGTTCTGGAATCTGCGTGGATCCACAAAATTCCACCCACCCCGCATTTTCCAACATCTTCCGATAAAAATGGTACTCACTTGTGTGGGTGGGCCTAGTGCCCGCGGCAGGAAACGGCCCAAAACGCAACGTGGACACACTACATTTTTACAGTGAAAACTGACCCTTTTTTTACAAAGTGCCTTGCTGTAGATTTGGAACCCTAGCTCTGCCGGCACCTAGGAAAACCTAGCAAACCTATACATTTTTTAAAACTAGACACCCAGGGGAATTCAGGATGGGGTGACTTGTGTGGCTCTCACAAGGTTCTGTTACCCAGAATCCCTTTCAAACCTCAAACTTTGTAAAAAAAAAACACATTTTCCTCACATTTCTGTGATGGAAAGTTCTGGAATCTGTGTGGATCCACAAAATTCCACCCACCCCGCATTTCCCAAAGTCTTATAATAAAAATGGTACCTCACTTGTGTGGGAAGGCCTAGTGCCCGCGACAGGAAACTGCCCAAAACACAATGTGGACACACCACATTTTTACAGTGAAAACTGATCCTTTTTTTGCAAAGTGCCCAGCTGTAGATTTTGAACCCTAGCTCTGCCGGCACCTAGGAAATGTTAGAAATGGGATCTCTGGTTGGCTAAGGCTTGCGCCAAAGCCAGGCAGAGACCACCACTCTAGTCAGGGCAAGGGAGTTACACGCCAAAGATAACCCCTGCTCACCCCCTTGGTAGCTTGGCACGAGCAGTCAGGCTTATCCCGGAGGCAATGTGTAAAGCGTTTGCGCATCACACCCACAGCAACAACATACTAGGCACACCACAAAAGGAACTCCACACAAGGTTATATATAAAAATAGCCTTTGTATTATCATAAAACACATTAGAATAGTACTCACATAATATACATCGTGCCACCTGGCACTAGGTCATATTTGCAAGGGATTATTTACACCTGACAGGGCCAACTGGACCACTGTCAGAACCAGCACAAAGCGAACTTAGTACATGTAGAACTTATAATAAATGTAGAACATCATAAACGTACAACCAGTACTCACTGGTAGTTACTGTACTTAGCATCAGCCTGTAACATAAACCACATTATGCACAGCATCACATTAGGCGCGAATTACATTCTGCGCCAACCTCACCAGCATAAATACATTATGCAATCCTCTCATAAGTCTAAACACATTAGACCCTAACCTCCTAAGTATAACTCACACTAGGGGCGTAAATCACAGTAGAGAATAACTCACAACCTAAACGCATTAGGTAATAATAAAATCACAAGCATAAACATATTATGCAAAACCTCATAATCATGGAACACATTTAGAGGTATAACCCAGGGTGCGTAAACCACAATACAGGAATCACATTTCCTAGCACCATAATCACATTAGCACCTGACTCAGATTAGGGCCTGGCGCCCTATAAACCTAACTGTCCCCCCTGGCCAACTGGCCATCTCTAAAGGGGCTCAAATGCCCTGTGTCCAAAATGTCAGTGGCGCTGCCACAGCAGCGAAAGTCAAGGGTGCGCAACTGCGCAAGCCTAAACGTAGCAGCTGCCCACTACTTGCTGGGCAGCTGGGAAGATATGGGGCAAAGGAGTGCATCTCACTCCTGAGTTCACAATATGTCCCCTAAAAGAAAGACCTAAACGGTGCAGCTGACGCTAATTGCCGTGCGGCTGTAAAAACTGTAGGTATGGGGCACTCCTGTCCCTTGAGTCCCCCACTAGGACTCTAAACTCAATGGGGCCCAACCGTTGCAGCTGCCTGCGCGCTCGCAGGGCAGCTGGGCAGCAACCTTAGCACTGGCACCATTGTGCCTCATGGGCCCCCCTCTGGGGCTCTAGAAAGAACATACTTTGCCCCCACACGTCGTAGCTGCCTGCGCTCTCGCAGGGCCGCTGGGAATAGCACTGGGCACCAACTGTGCCTGGGGAGCCCTGATCACCGGGCTCCTCCGGGTGCCATAAAAAGAAAAATGCCCCCTTCGTGGGAGCGGCCCGCTGCCAAAATGGGGCCGCTCGGGATCTGTGCCTCGCACTGGCACCGAAGAGCCAGCTATGCTCCTTCGTGGTGCGGGAGCGCAAATGTGGCCAGGTTCCCCCCTCAGCCCTTACTCACCGGGCTATGTGGGGGGGCTCCTCTCGTTTGGACGCGGCGAAGGCAGGCACCGGCAATGTGCCTTGCGCCCTCCCCCCCCCTCCGTGGGAAACAGGCTGCAGCATCTGCGGGGCTCTCTCCATTCATGAGAGCCCCGCGTCACCAGGCGCCACACTTCACCCGGTCCCCCATCTCGGGACCGGGACTTCAGTATCGAGCCAGCAAGGCTCCCAACTGCATCTCTCTTCACCCAGGCCCCCTCCTGGGACCCGGGACTTCTCTTCACTTTTGCCGCCACCGCGGGGCTCTCCCTCCAGCATGGGAGCCCCGCGCTGTCACGTCCGGTTGGCCTCTTCCGGTCCGGCGGTAGGCCCCGCCCATGTCCCAGGCAGACGTGCCTGACTTCCTGGTCGCGCTGCAGCGGCCGGGAATAGATTTCCTCGGCAGCCCAGTGGCTGCGGCGGTGAAACGCGGGGTGGGCACCCGCAACCTTAAAATATAGAAATAAGCGGGGTGGGCACCCGCCGACCACAGCACCACAAAGCGGAGTAGGTTCCCGCTATTTTAAGTAATCGGGAAGCGGGGGAATCCCCTCGCTGGGATTCCCTCGATCAGCAGCTCTGCGCTGCGAAGCCCACGCTCTCCCTCTCCTTGGAGGGAAGATAAAAATAAAGCGCTCACAAGGCGCTAGATGCAGCCACAAGTCCTGGAATAAAAGTAAGGCAAAAGGGTCCTTTAGTCATCAAGGGGCAATGCAGGGCCCAGGGAGGCAAGCCCTCATGGCAGCCCCCCCTGGGCCCCAGCAGCAGCACGCCCCAGCAGGAACAGCAACCAAGCACTGAACAGGAACACTGAACATTTACATGGGGTCACAGCCCCTTCTTTTATACACCCTTTTCCTTTGTCTAAAGGTGTAGGGTTTAGGGAAAACCAGATGCAACTGGTTTGGGGGAGCTTTGGAGCACTTTGTTTTGCTCAGCTCCTCTCTCCTTTCACAGGACAGGCTAGGGACATCAGACGCACCACAGGGGGTGGAGCCAGCATTGTGGAGGGAAGGCACAGCCCTATTCAGGTCCCAGGTGCAACTCCTCCCTCCCATCTAGATGCAGATCTCCTATTCAGCCCTGCGCTGACTCATCCTGCCCCTCCTGGAGCCACACACACCTCTCAGCCCCTGTCACTCACAAGCCAGACATGCAATTCACATCAGGCAGGCAGACACAGAGCACACATAAATGCCAACTTCTAGAAGTGGCATTTCTACACCAGTTATAATAAATCTGCGCACACCATTGCGCAGCATTTATTCTCACGAGTTCGCACATACTAAACTCGCCCCTGCACTCCTCTCACACCAGGAATTACCATGGACACACATATCCCCCATGCATTCCTATGGGAGGGCAGGCCCATCTCACTAAATGCGCACAGAGCGCGCGCGCACTTTCCACTGGACCACAGTGCGAAAGTGCCCAGAGGCCTAAAACCACCAACACTAGGTCACAGACCAGGCAAAAAGTTCAGGGGTGAACCTGCCAAAAAGGGCCAAGTCCAACACAACCCCCTTCCAGCCAAAACGCAGGGCAGACCAATCACCACCGTGATGGGCTTCCCTGCTTGGGGCGATAGAACACGGACGCGGGCCCGCATTGCAGGGACACCCTCCGGTTCTACGCCACTTGGAACCCCTGGAATCCATCTAAGAGAGAGAAAAAAACTCAGAACCAACTAGGCTACCCCACCGGTACTCCTTAGTTGTCCACGGCCAGGACCAGGCCCTAGGCCACCCAGATACCACTGGTCCTTGCCAATCCACAGAGTGGGGGCAGTAACCCCTGGCATCCAATAGCCATTCTCCACTCTCCCTCTCAGTGTAGTTCCAAACTACCACTGATCCTTCAACCGAGGGTCCGCACCCTCAGGCTGACCAGAGGTCACGGGCGAAGCATCTCCTCCCCCTACCTCTATTTCTGGGGTCGCGCACTCTCCCAGGAAAAGCACCCTCCAGAACACAACTCTCCCACCAGTTCAGGACCTCTCCTTATCACTGGTCTACCACCTGGGAAATAAATTCACCGGCTGCACCGGGGTCAGAGGCGAGGACTCCCTCCCTCTGCACCCCTTCCAGAGTCCGATATCCTCCCAACTGGAGTGGTACCCCCTAGAAGGCAAAACCGGCCAGGACACTGATTACAGTCGCCCTGCCGTCCAGATCCGGAAACACCGGCTACTGGCTCCCCAACCCAGGGCCGTACCTCTTGGGTCAGATGCCCGGCGAACCAGGACTTCACGGGGAGCACGCATGCCCCCCCCTCGAGGGTGACACATAACTAATGTGTCGTGGGACAGTCTGCCTGGCGCAGATCTCACGACCTCCTGTCCATCTGACAGTGCTTGCAGATCCCCCAGGACAGAAGTGGCGTCACCATGGTCATTCATTGGCGACTCAGCCCTTCTGGCTGGCCCCTGACCCACTGGTTTTTCCACTGGGGAACCTCTCCCCCTCTCACCCCTCAATCAGGACTTCTGCACCCTCCACTTAGGAGCGGTGCTGCCTAGCACCAGGACTGCTGGAGCTCTGGTTACAGACGCTCCACGTCCTCTAGAGACTAGAAGATCCTCCTCAAATGGCCTACAAGTACAGCCTAGGCCCCCAACCTGATGTTCCCTTTAAGAAACAATCCAGGTCCTGAGACTGGGTTTCGGGCACCTTGGGACAGAACCACTCACTCTTTCTCCTCTTGAGACAAGATGTGAGCCCCTACACCGGGACCTAGCTGGGCTACACTGAACCTCCTCCACCACTCTGGGCTGGAAGACACCTCAGCCACTCCTTTTGGAATCACTTCCAGCTCACCTACCACGGGGAGGTCCCCCATACAGAACAGTCCAACAGGACAGACTAGGTTCCTTTCCTGGTGTTCCTTCTAAGAACCATCCAGTACCGGAGACTTGAGATTGAGGCTCGGAATACGGCCCAGTCTCACACCTTCCTCGCAGGACATGATGTGAGGCCTTGCAACCTCCTCACTATAACGGTTCCTAGTTGGGTTCCTCTGAACCGTCTCCGCCACACGGGTTGGGAGACACCTGCACCATCCCTCAAGGTTACTCCCCAATGCAAGTTCCTTATTTCAGAGAACTCACACCCAAGTATTCAGCAAGCTCCCTATTTCAGAGAACTCACACTCACTCGTCCAGTGCAACACACCATTTATCCACACACACCCCCCCCAGACCGGTGAGACAGTATCTACTGCCCCTGAATCTCAACCTGCACCCCTCTTACTGAGCACCAGGTACCATACTCTGGGAACGGGACGGGGAATTCATGCACTGGACACACTTCTGCTGCCACCACTGGATCCCACCCTCACTGGGGAATCCAGAAAACTCACACTGCACCTAGGGGATAATCTACCCTCCCGAGCTAGTGACTCCATACCAATTAAGTCCCCACTGTAGGCCAACCCAAGAACCAGCACAATGGCTCAAGGGCAGTCACTCCTCCAGATTCTCTGGTTTCTGTCCTTGGCAGGACACTCAACTCATAGTGCAATAAAACACATTTCAAAGAAATGACTCTTAAAACAAACTAAGAAACAATAATCCCTTTCCATGTGACTATCTAAAATGCAGAGTTTAGTAATGCAGCCAGTTGTCGCTGTGGTACTGCGCAAACGCAAGTCCTAATCCCCACCGCTGACAACCAATGTTAGAAATGGGATCTCTGGTTGGCTAAGGCTTGCGCCAAAGCCAGGCAGAGACCACCACTCTAGTCAGGGCAAGGGAGTTACACGCCAAAGATAACCCCTGCTCACCCCCTTGGTAGCTTGGCACGAGCAGTCAGGCTTATCCCGGAGGCAATGTGTAAAGCGTTTGCGCAACACACCCACAGCAACAACATACTAGGCACACCACAAAAAGGAACTCCACACAAGGTTATATATAAAAATAGCCTTTGTATTATCATAAAACACATTAGAATAGTACTCACATAATATACATCGTGCCACCTGGCACTAGGTCATATTTGCAAGGGATTATTTACACCTGACAGGGCCAACTGGACCACTGTCAGAACCAGCACAAAGCGAACTTAGTACATGTAGAACTTATAATAAATGTAGAACATCATAAACGTACAACCAGTACTCACTGGTAGTTACTGTACTTAGCATCAGCCTGTAACATAAACCACATTATGCACAGCATCACATTAGGCGCGAATTACATTCTGCGCCAACCTCACCAGCATAAATACATTATGCAATCCTCTCATAAGTCTAAACACATTAGACCCTAACCTCCTAAGTATAACTCACACTAGGGGCGTAAATCACAGTAGAGAATAACTCACAACCTAAATGCATTAGGTAATAATAAAATCACAAGCATAAACATATTATGCAAAACCTCATAATCATGGAACACATTTAGAGGTATAACCCAGGGTGCGTAAACCACAATACAGGAATCACATTTCCTAGCACCATAATCACATTAGCACCTGACTCAGATTAGGGCCTGGCGCCCTATAAACCTAACTGTCCCCCCTGGCCAACTGGCCATCTCTAAAGGGGCTCAAATGCCCTGTGTCCAAAATGTCAGGGCGCGCTGCCACAGCAGCGAAAGTCAAGGGTGCGCAACTGCGCAAGCCTAAACGTAGCAGCTGCCCACTACTTGCTGGGCAGCTGGGAAGATATGGGGCAAAGGAGTGCATCTCACTCCTGAGTTCACAATATGTCCCCTAAAAGAAAGACCTAAACGGTGCAGCTGACGCTAATTGCCGTGCGGCTGTAAAAACTGTAGGTTTGGGGCACTCCTGTCCCCTGAGTCCCCCACTAGGACTCTAAACTCAATGGGGCCCAACCGTTGCAGCTGCCTGCGCGCTCGCAGGGCAGCTGGGCAGCAACCTTAGCACTGGCACCATTGTGCCTCATGGGCCCCCCTCTGGGGCTCTAGAAAGAACATACTTTGCCCCCACACGTCGTAGCTGCCTGCGCTCTCGCAGGGCCGCTGGGAATAGCACTGGGCACCAACTGTGCCTGGGGAGCCCTGATCACCGGGCTCCTCCGGGTGCCATAAAAAGAAAAATGCCCCCTTCGTGGGAGCGGGCCGCTGCCAAAACGGGGCCGCTCGGGATCTGTGCCTCGCACTGGCACCGAAGAGCCAGCTATGCTCCTTCGTGGTGCGGGAGCGCAAATGCGGCCAGGTTCCCCCTCAGCCCTTACTCACCGGGCTATGCGGGGGGCTCCTCTCGTTTGGACGCGGCGAAGGCAGGCACCGGCAATGTGCCTCGCGCCCTCCCCCCTCCGTGGGAAACAGGCTGCAGCATCTGCGGGGCTCTCTCCATTCATGAGAGCCCCGCGTCACCAGGCGCCACACTTCACCAGGTCCCCCATCTCGGGACCGGGACTTCAGTATCGAGCAAGCAAGGCTCCCAACTGCATCTCTCTTCACCCGGGCCCCCTCCTGGGACCCGGGACTTCTCTTCACTTTTGCCGCCACCGCGGGGCTCTCCCTCCAGCATGGGAGCCCCGCGCTGTCACGTCCGGTTGGCCTCTTCCGGTCCGGCGGTAGGCCCCGCCCATGTCCCAGGCAGACGTGCCTGACTTCCTGGTCGCGCTGCAGCGGCTGGGAATAGATTTCCTCGGCAGCCCAGTGGCTGCGGCGGTGAAACGCGGGGTGGGCACCCGCAACCTTAAAATATAGAAATAAGCGGGGTGGGCACCCGCCGACCACAGCACCACAAAGCGGAGTAGGTTCCCGCTATTTTAAGTAATCGGGAAGCGGGGGAATCCCCTCGCTGGGATTCCTCGATCAGCAGCTCTGCGCTGCGAAGCCCACGCTCTCCCTCTCCTTGGAGGGAAGATAAAAATAAAGCGCTCACAAGGCGCTAGATGCAGCCACAAGTCCTGGAATAAAAGTAAGGCAAAAGGGTCCTTTAGTCATCAAGGGGCAATGCAGGGCCCAGGGAGGCAAGCCCTCATGGCAGCCCCCTGGGCCCCAGCAGCAGCACGCCCCAGCAGGAACAGCAACCAAGCACTGAACAGGAACACTGAACATTTACATGGGGTCACAGCCCCTTCTTTTATACACCCTTTTCCTTTGTCTAAAGGTGTAGGGTTTAGGCAAAACCAGATGCAACTGGTTTGGGGGAGCTTTGGAGCACTTTGTTTTGCTCAGCTCCTCTCTCCTTTCACAGGACAGGCTAGGGACATCAGACGCACCACAGGGGGTGGAGCCAGCATTGTGGAGGGAAGGCACAGCCCTATTCAGGTCCCAGGTGCAACTCCTCCCTCCCATCTAGATGCAGATCTCCTATTCAGCCCTGCGCTGACTCATCCTGCCCCTCCTGGAGCCACACACACCTCTCAGCCCCTGTCACTCACAAGCCAGACATGCAATTCACATCAGGCAGGCAGACACAGAGCACACATAAATGCCAACTTCTAGAAGTGGCATTTCTACACCAGTTATAATAAATCTGCGCACACCATTGCGCAGCATTTATTCTCACGAGTTCGCACATACTAAACTCGCCCCTGCACTCCTCTCACACCAGGAATTACCATGGACACACATATCCCCCATGCATTCCTATGGGAGGGCAGGCCCATCTCACTAAATGCGCACAGAGCGCGCGCGCACTTTCCACTGGACCACAGTGCGAAAGTGCCCAGAGGCCTAAAACCACCAACACTAGGTCACAGACCAGGCAAAAAGTTCAGGGGTGAACCTGCCAAAAAGGGCCAAGTCCAACACAACCCCCTTCCAGCCAAAACGCAGGGCAGACCAATCACCACCGTGATGGGCTTCCCTGCTTGGGGCGATAGAACACGGACGCGGGCCCGCATTGCAGGGACACCCTCCGGTTCTACGCCACTTGGAACCCCTGGAATCCATCTAAGAGAGAGAAAAAAACTCAGAACCAACTAGGCTACCCCACCGGTACTCCTTAGTTGTCCACGGCCAGGACCAGGCCCTAGGCCACCCAGATACCACTGGTCCTTGCCAATCCACAGAGTGGGGGCAGTAACCCCTGGCATCCAATAGCCATTCTCCACTCTCCCTCTCAGTGTAGTTCCAAACTACCACTGATCCTTCAACCGAGGGTCCGCACCCTCAGGCTGACCAGAGGTCACGGGCGAAGCATCTCCTCCCCCTACCTCTATTTCTGGGGTCGCGCACTCTCCCAGGAAAAGCACCCTCCAGAACACAACTCTCCCACCAGTTCAGGACCTCTCCCCATCACTGGTCTACCACCTGGGAAATAAATTCACCGGCTGCACCGGGGTCAGAGGCGAGGACTCCCTCCCTCTGCACCCCCTTCCAGAGTCCGATATCCTCCCAACTGGAGTGGTACCCCTAGAAGGCAAAACCGGCCAGGACACTGATTACAGTCGCCCTGCCGTCCAGATCCGGAAACACCGGCTACTGGCTCCCCAACCCAGGGCCGTACCTCTTGGGTCAGATGCCCGGCGAACCAGGACTTCACGGGGAGCACGCATGCCCCCCTCGAGGGTGACACATAACTAATGTGTCGTGGGACAGTCTGCCTGGCGCAGATCTCACGACCTCCTGTCCATCTGACAGTGCTTGCAGATCCCCCAGGACAGAAGTGGCGTCACCATGGTCATTCATTGGCGACTCAGCCCTTCTGGCTGGCCCCTGACCCACTGGTTTTTCCACTGGGGAACCTCTCCCCTCTCACCCCTCAATCAGGACTTCTGCACCCTCCACTTAGGAGCGGTGCTGCCTAGCACCAGGACTGCTGGAGCTCTGGTTACAGATGCTCCACGTCCTCTAGAGACTAGAAGATCCTCCTCAAATGGCCTACAAGTACAGCCTAGGCCCCCAACCTGATGTTCCCTTTAAGAAACAATCCAGGTCCTGAGACTGGGTTTCGGGCACCTTGGGACAGAACCACTCACTCTTTCTCCTCTTGAGACAAGATGTGAGCCCCTACACCGGGACCTAGCTGGGCTACACTGAACCTCCTCCACCACTCTGGGCTGGAAGACACCTCAGCCACTCCTTTTGGAATCACTTCCAGCTCACCTACCACGGGGAGGTCCCCCATACAGAACAGTCCAACAGGACAGACTAGGTTCCTTTCCTGGTGTTCCTTCTAAGAACCATCCAGTACCGGAGACTTGAGATTGAGGCTCGGAATACGGCCCAGTCTCACACCTTCCTCGCAGGACATGATGTGAGGCCTTGCAACCTCCTCACTATAACGGTTCCTAGTTGGGTTCCTCTGAACCGTCTCCGCCACACGGGTTGGGAGACACCTGCACCATCCCTCAAGGTTACTCCCCAATGCAAGTTCCTTATTTCAGAGAACTCACACCCAAGTATTCAGCAAGCTCCCTATTTCAGAGAACTCACACTCACTCGTCCAGTGCAACACACCATTTATCCACACACACCCCCCCCAGACCGGTGAGACAGTATCTACTGCCCCTGAATCTCAACCTGCACCCCTCTTACTGAGCACCAGGTACCATACTCTGGGAACGGGACGGGGAATTCATGCACTGGACACACTTCTGCTGCCACCACTGGATCCCACCCTCACTGGGGAATCCAGAAAACTCACACTGCACCTAGGGGATAATCTACCCTCCCGAGCTAGTGACTCCATACCAATTAAGTCCCCACTGTAGGCCAACCCAAGAACCAGCACAATGGCTCAAGGGCAGTCACTCCTCCAGATTCTCTGGTTTCTGTCCTTGGCAGGACACTCAACTCATAGTGCAATAAAACACATTTCAAAGAAATGACTCTTAAAACAAACTAAGAAACAATAATCCCTTTCCATGTGACTATCTAAAATGCAGAGTTTAGTAATGCAGCCAGTTGTCGCTGTGGTACTGCGCAAACGCAAGTCCTAATCCCCACCGCTGACAACCAATGTTAGAAATGGGATCTCTGGTTGGCTAAGGCTTGCGCCAAAGCCAGGCAGAGACCACCACTCTAGTCAGGGCAAGGGAGTTACACGCCAAAGATAACCCCTGCTCACCCCCTTGGTAGCTTGGCACGAGCAGTCAGGCTTATCCCGGAGGCAATGTGTAAAGCGTTTGCGCAACACACCCACAGCAACAACATACTAGGCACACCACAAAAAGGAACTCCACACAAGGTTATATATAAAAATAGCCTTTGTATTATCATAAAACACATTAGAATAGTACTCACATAATATACATCGTGCCACCTGGCACTAGGTCATATTTGCAAGGGATTATTTACACCTGACAGGGCCAACTGGACCACTGTCAGAACCAGCACAAAGCGAACTTAGTACATGTAGAACTTATAATAAATGTAGAACATCATAAACGTACAACCAGTACTCACTGGTAGTTACTGTACTTAGCATCAGCCTGTAACATAAACCACATTATGCACAGCATCACATTAGGCGCGAATTACATTCTGCGCCAACCTCACCAGCATAAATACATTATGCAATCCTCTCATAAGTCTAAACACATTAGACCCTAACCTCCTAAGTATAACTCACACTAGGGGCGTAAATCACAGTAGAGAATAACTCACAACCTAAATGCATTAGGTAATAATAAAATCACAAGCATAAACATATTATGCAAAACCTCATAATCATGGAACACATTTAGAGGTATAACCCAGGGTGCGTAAACCACAATACAGGAATCACATTTCCTAGCACCATAATCACATTAGCACCTGACTCAGATTAGGGCCTGGCGCCCTATAAACCTAACTGTCCCCCCTGGCCAACTGGCCATCTCTAAAGGGGCTCAAATGCCCTGTGTCCAAAATGTCAGGGCGCGCTGCCACAGCAGCGAAAGTCAAGGGTGCGCAACTGCGCAAGCCTAAACGTAGCAGCTGCCCACTACTTGCTGGGCAGCTGGGAAGATATGGGGCAAAGGAGTGCATCTCACTCCTGAGTTCACAATATGTCCCCTAAAAGAAAGACCTAAACGGTGCAGCTGACGCTAATTGCCGTGCGGCTGTAAAAACTGTAGGTTTGGGGCACTCCTGTCCCCTGAGTCCCCCACTAGGACTCTAAACTCAATGGGGCCCAACCGTTGCAGCTGCCTGCGCGCTCGCAGGGCAGCTGGGCAGCAACCTTAGCACTGGCACCATTGTGCCTCATGGGCCCCCTCTGGGGCTCTAGAAAGAACATACTTTGCCCCCACACGTCGTAGCTGCCTGCGCTCTCGCAGGGCCGCTGGGAATAGCACTGGGCACCAACTGTGCCTGGGGAGCCCTGATCACCGGGCTCCTCCGGGTGCCATAAAAAGAAAAATGCCCCCTTCGTGGGAGCGGGCCGCTGCCAAAACGGGGCCGCTCGGGATCTGTGCCTCGCACTGGCACCGAAGAGCCAGCTATGCTCCTTCGTGGTGCGGGAGCGCAAATGCGGCCAGGTTCCCCCTCAGCCCTTACTCACCGGGCTATGCGGGGGGGGCTCCTCTCGTTTGGACGCGGCGAAGGCAGGCACCGGCAATGTGCCTCGCGCCCTCCCCCCCCCTCCGTGGGAAACAGGCTGCAGCATCTGCGGGGCTCTCTCCATTCATGAGAGCCCCGCGTCACCAGGCGCCACACTTCACCAGGTCCCCCATCTCGGGACCGGGACTTCAGTATCGAGCAAGCAAGGCTCCCAACTGCATCTCTCTTCACCCGGGCCCCCTCCTGGGACCCGGGACTTCTCTTCACTTTTGCCGCCACCGCGGGGCTCTCCCTCCAGCATGGGAGCCCCGCGCTGTCACGTCCGGTTGGCCTCTTCCGGTCCGGCGGTAGGCCCCGCCCATGTCCCAGGCAGACGTGCCTGACTTCCTGGTCGCGCTGCAGCGGCTGGGAATAGATTTCCTCGGCAGCCCAGTGGCTGCGGCGGTGAAACGCGGGGTGGGCACCCGCAACCTTAAAATATAGAAATAAGCGGGGTGGGCACCCGCCGACCACAGCACCACAAAGCGGAGTAGGTTCCCGCTATTTTAAGTAATCGGGAAGCGGGGAATCCCCTCGCTGGGATTCCCTCGATCAGCAGCTCTGCGCTGCGAAGCCCACGCTCTCCCTCTCCTTGGAGGGAAGATAAAAATAAAGCGCTCACAAGGCGCTAGATGCAGCCACAAGTCCTGGAATAAAAGTAAGGCAAAAGGGTCCTTTAGTCATCAAGGGGCAATGCAGGGCCCAGGGAGGCAAGCCCTCATGGCAGCCCCCCTGGGCCCCAGCAGCAGCACGCCCCAGCAGGAACAGCAACCAAGCACTGAACAGGAACACTGAACATTTACATGGGGTCACAGCCCCTTCTTTTATACACCCTTTTCCTTTGTCTAAAGGTGTAGGGTTTAGGCAAAACCAGATGCAACTGGTTTGGGGGAGCTTTGGAGCACTTTGTTTTGCTCAGCTCCTCTCTCCTTTCACAGGACAGGCTAGGGACATCAGACGCACCACAGGGGTGGAGCCAGCATTGTGGAGGGAAGGCACAGCCCTATTCAGGTCCCAGGTGCAACTCCTCCCTCCCATCTAGATGCAGATCTCCTATTCAGCCCTGCGCTGACTCATCCTGCCCCTCCTGGAGCCACACACACCTCTCAGCCCCTGTCACTCACAAGCCAGACATGCAATTCACATCAGGCAGGCAGACACAGAGCACACATAAATGCCAACTTCTAGAAGTGGCATTTCTACACCAGTTATAATAAATCTGCGCACACCATTGCGCAGCATTTATTCTCACGAGTTCGCACATACTAAACTCGCCCCTGCACTCCTCTCACACCAGGAATTACCATGGACACACATATCCCCCATGCATTCCTATGGGAGGGCAGGCCCATCTCACTAAATGCGCACAGAGCGCGCGCGCACTTTCCACTGGACCACAGTGCGAAAGTGCCCAGAGGCCTAAAACCACCAACACTAGGTCACAGACCAGGCAAAAAGTTCAGGGGTGAACCTGCCAAAAAGGGCCAAGTCCAACACAACCCCCTTCCAGCCAAAACGCAGGGCAGACCAATCACCACCGTGATGGGCTTCCCTGCTTGGGGCGATAGAACACGGACGCGGGCCCGCATTGCAGGGACACCCTCCGGTTCTACGCCACTTGGAACCCCTGGAATCCATCTAAGAGAGAGAAAAAAACTCAGAACCAACTAGGCTACCCCACCGGTACTCCTTAGTTGTCCACGGCCAGGACCAGGCCCTAGGCCACCCAGATACCACTGGTCCTTGCCAATCCACAGAGTGGGGGCAGTAACCCCTGGCATCCAATAGCCATTCTCCACTCTCCCTCTCAGTGTAGTTCCAAACTACCACTGATCCTTCAACCGAGGGTCCGCACCCTCAGGCTGACCAGAGGTCACGGGCGAAGCATCTCCTCCCCCTACCTCTATTTCTGGGGTCGCGCACTCTCCCAGGAAAAGCACCCTCCAGAACACAACTCTCCCACCAGTTCAGGACCTCTCCCCATCACTGGTCTACCACCTGGGAAATAAATTCACCGGCTGCACCGGGGTCAGAGGCGAGGACTCCCTCCCTCTGCACCCCCTTCCAGAGTCCGATATCCTCCCAACTGGAGTGGTACCCCTAGAAGGCAAAACCGGCCAGGACACTGATTACAGTCGCCCTGCCGTCCAGATCCGGAAACACCGGCTACTGGCTCCCCAACCCAGGGCCGTACCTCTTGGGTCAGATGCCCGGCGAACCAGGACTTCACGGGGAGCACGCATGCCCCCTCGAGGGTGACACATAACTAATGTGTCGTGGGACAGTCTGCCTGGCGCAGATCTCACGACCTCCTGTCCATCTGACAGTGCTTGCAGATCCCCCAGGACAGAAGTGGCGTCACCATGGTCATTCATTGGCGACTCAGCCCTTCTGGCTGGCCCCTGACCCACTGGTTTTTCCACTGGGGAACCTCTCCCCTCTCACCCCTCAATCAGGACTTCTGCACCCTCCACTTAGGAGCGGTGCTGCCTAGCACCAGGACTGCTGGAGCTCTGGTTACAGATGCTCCACGTCCTCTAGAGACTAGAAGATCCTCCTCAAATGGCCTACAAGTACAGCCTAGGCCCCCAACCTGATGTTCCCTTTAAGAAACAATCCAGGTCCTGAGACTGGGTTTCGGGCACCTTGGGACAGAACCACTCACTCTTTCTCCTCTTGAGACAAGATGTGAGCCCCTACACCGGGACCTAGCTGGGCTACACTGAACCTCCTCCACCACTCTGGGCTGGAAGACACCTCAGCCACTCCTTTTGGAATCACTTCCAGCTCACCTACCACGGGGAGGTCCCCCATACAGAACAGTCCAACAGGACAGACTAGGTTCCTTTCCTGGTGTTCCTTCTAAGAACCATCCAGTACCGGAGACTTGAGATTGAGGCTCGGAATACGGCCCAGTCTCACACCTTCCTCGCAGGACATGATGTGAGGCCTTGCAACCTCCTCACTATAACGGTTCCTAGTTGGGTTCCTCTGAACCGTCTCCGCCACACGGGTTGGGAGACACCTGCACCATCCCTCAAGGTTACTCCCCAATGCAAGTTCCTTATTTCAGAGAACTCACACCCAAGTATTCAGCAAGCTCCTTATTTCAGAGAACTCACACTCACTCGTCCAGTGCAACACACCATTTATCCACACACACCCCCCCCCAGACCGGTGAGACAGTATCTACTGCCCCTGAATCTCAACCTGCACCCCTCTTACTGAGCACCAGGTACCATACTCTGGGAACGGGACGGGGAATTCATGCACTGGACACACTTCTGCTGCCACCACTGGATCCCACCCTCACTGGGGAATCCAGAAAACTCACACTGCACCTAGGGGATAATCTACCCTCCCGAGCTAGTGACTCCATACCAATTAAGTCCCCACTGTAGGCCAACCCAAGAACCAGCACAATGGCTCAAGGGCAGTCACTCCTCCAGATTCTCTGGTTTCTGTCCTTGGCAGGACACTCAACTCATAGTGCAATAAAACACATTTCAAAGAAATGACTCTTAAAACAAACTAAGAAACAATAATCCCTTTCCATGTGACTATCTAAAATGCAGAGTTTAGTAATGCAGCCAGTTGTCGCTGTGGTACTGCGCAAACGCAAGTCCTAATCCCCACCGCTGACAACCAATGTTAGAAATGGGATCTCTGGTTGGCTAAGGCTTGTGCCAAAGCCAGGCAGAGACCACCACTCTAGTCAGGGCAAGGGAGTTACACGCCAAAGATAACCCCTGCTCACCCCCTTGGTAGCTTGGCACGAGCAGTCAGGCTTATCCCGGAGGCAATGTGTAAAGCGTTTGCGCAACACACCCACAGCAACAACATACTAGGCACACCACAAAAAGGAACTCCACACAAGGTTATATATAAAAATAGCCTTTGTATTATCATAAAACACATTAGAATAGTACTCACATAATATACATCGTGCCACCTGGCACTAGGTCATATTTGCAAGGGATTATTTACACCTGACAGGGCCAACTGGACCACTGTCAGAACCAGCACAAAGCGAACTTAGTACATGTAGAACTTATAATAAATGTAGAACATCATAAACGTACAACCAGTACTCACTGGTAGTTACTGTACTTAGCATCAGCCTGTAACATAAACCACATTATGCACAGCATCACATTAGGCGCGAATTACATTCTGCGCCAACCTCACCAGCATAAATACATTATGCAATCCTCTCATAAGTCTAAACACATTAGACCCTAACCTCCTAAGTATAACTCACACTAGGGGCGTAAATCACAGTAGAGAATAACTCACAACCTAAATGCATTAGGTAATAATAAAATCACAAGCATAAACATATTATGCAAAACCTCATAATCATGGAACACATTTAGAGGTATAACCCAGGGTGCGTAAACCACAATACAGGAATCACATTTCCTAGCACCATAATCACATTAGCACCTGACTCAGATTAGGGCCTGGCGCCCTATAAACCTAACTGTCCCCCCTGGCCAACTGGCCATCTCTAAAGGGGCTCAAATGCCCTGTGTCCAAAATGTCAGGGCGCGCTGCCACAGCAGCGAAAGTCAAGGGTGCGCAACTGCGCAAGCCTAAACGTAGCAGCTGCCCACTACTTGCTGGGCAGCTGGGAAGATATGGGGCAAAGGAGTGCATCTCACTCCTGAGTTCACAATATGTCCCCTAAAAGAAAGACCTAAACGGTGCAGCTGACGCTAATTGCCGTGCGGCTGTAAAAACTGTAGGTATGGGGCACTCCTGTCCCCTGAGTCCCCCACTAGGACTCTAAACTCAATGGGGCCCAACCGTTGCAGCTGCCTGCGCGCTCGCAGGGCAGCTGGGCAGCAACCTTAGCACTGGCACCATTGTGCCTCATGGGCCCCCCTCTGGGGCTCTAGAAAGAACATACTTTGCCCCCACACGTCGTAGCTGCCTGCGCTCTCGCAGGGCCGCTGGGAATAGCACTGGGCACCAACTGTGCCTGGGGGAGCCCTGATCACCGGGCTCCTCCGGGTGCCATAAAAAGAAAAATGCCCCCTTCGTGGGAGCGGGCCGCTGCCAAAACGGGGCCGCTCGGGATCTGTGCCTCGCACTGGCACCGAAGAGCCAGCTATGCTCCTTCGTGGTGCGGGAGCGCAAATGCGGCCAGGTTCCCCCCTCAGCCCTTACTCACCGGGCTATGCGGGGGGGGCTCCTCTCGTTTGGACGCGGCGAAGGCAGGCACCGGCAATGTGCCTCGCGCCCTCCCCCCCCCTCCGTGGGAAACAGGCTGCAGCATCTGCGGGGCTCTCTCCATTCATGAGAGCCCCGCGTCACCAGGCGCCACACTTCACCAGGTCCCCCATCTCGGGACCGGGACTTCAGTATCGAGCAAGCAAGGCTCCCAACTGCAACTCTCTTCACCCGGGCCCCCTCCTGGGACCCGGGACTTCTCTTCACTTTTGCCGCCACCGCGGGGCTCTCCCTCCAGCATGGGAGCCCCGCGCTGTCACGTCCGGTTGGCCTCTTCCGGTCCGGCGGTAGGCCCCGCCCATGTCCCAGGCAGACGTGCCTGACTTCCTGGTCGCGCTGCAGCGGCTGGGAATAGATTTCCTCGGCAGCCCAGTGGCTGCGGCGGTGAAACGCGGGGTGGGCACCCGCAACCTTAAAATATAGAAATAAGCGGGGTGGGCACCCGCCGACCACAGCACCACAAAGCGGAGTAGGTTCCCGCTATTTTAAGTAATCGGGAAGCGGGGGAATCCCCTCGCTGGGATTCCCTCGATCAGCAGCTCTGCGCTGCGAAGCCCACGCTCTCCCTCTCCTTGGAGGGAAGATAAAAATAAAGCGCTCACAAGGCGCTAGATGCAGCCACAAGTCCTGGAATAAAAGTAAGGCAAAAGGGTCCTTTAGTCATCAAGGGGCAATGCAGGGCCCAGGGAGGCAAGCCCTCATGGCAGCCCCCCTGGGCCCCAGCAGCAGCACGCCCCAGCAGGAACAGCAACCAAGCACTGAACAGGAACACTGAACATTTACATGGGGTCACAGCCCCTTCTTTTATACACCCTTTTCCTTTGTCTAAAGGTGTAGGGTTTAGGCAAAACCAGATGCAACTGGTTTGGGGGAGCTTTGGAGCACTTTGTTTTGCTCAGCTCCTCTCTCCTTTCACAGGACAGGCTAGGGACATCAGACGCACCACAGGGGTGGAGCCAGCATTGTGGAGGGAAGGCACAGCCCTATTCAGGTCCCAGGTGCAACTCCTCCCTCCCATCTAGATGCAGATCTCCTATTCAGCCCTGCGCTGACTCATCCTGCCCCTCCTGGAGCCACACACACCTCTCAGCCCCTGTCACTCACAAGCCAGACATGCAATTCACATCAGGCAGGCAGACACAGAGCACACATAAATGCCAACTTCTAGAAGTGGCATTTCTACACCAGTTATAATAAATCTGCGCACACCATTGCGCAGCATTTATTCTCACGAGTTCGCACATACTAAACTCGCCCCTGCACTCCTCTCACACCAGGAATTACCATGGACACACATATCCCCCATGCATTCCTATGGGAGGGCAGGCCCATCTCACTAAATGCGCACAGAGCGCGCGCGCACTTTCCACTGGACCACAGTGCGAAAGTGCCCAGAGGCCTAAAACCACCAACACTAGGTCACAGACCAGGCAAAAGTTCAGGGGTGAACCTGCCAAAAAGGGCCAAGTCCAACACAACCCCTTCCAGCCAAAACGCAGGGCAGACCAATCACCACCGTGATGGGCTTCCCTGCTTGGGGCGATAGAACACGGACGCGGGCCCGCATTGCAGGGACACCCTCCGGTTCTACGCCACTTGGAACCCCTGGAATCCATCTAAGAGAGAGAAAAAAACTCAGAACCAACTAGGCTACCCCACCGGTACTCCTTAGTTGTCCACGGCCAGGACCAGGCCCTAGGCCACCCAGATACCACTGGTCCTTGCCAATCCACAGAGTGGGGGCAGTAACCCCTGGCATCCAATAGCCATTCTCCACTCTCCCTCTCAGTGTAGTTCCAAACTACCACTGATCCTTCAACCGAGGGTCCGCACCCTCAGGCTGACCAGAGGTCACGGGCGAAGCATCTCCTCCCCCTACCTCTATTTCTGGGGTCGCGCACTCTCCCAGGAAAAGCACCCTCCAGAACACAACTCTCCCACCAGTTCAGGACCTCTCCCCATCACTGGTCTACCACCTGGGAAATAAATTCACCGGCTGCACCGGGGTCAGAGGCGAGGACTCCCTCCCTCTGCACCCCCTTCCAGAGTCCGATATCCTCCCAACTGGAGTGGTACCCCCTAGAAGGCAAAACCGGCCAGGACACTGATTACAGTCGCCCTGCCGTCCAGATCCGGAAACACCGGCTACTGGCTCCCCAACCCAGGGCCGTACCTCTTGGGTCAGATGCCCGGCGAACCAGGACTTCACGGGGAGCACGCATGCCCCCCCTCGAGGGTGACACATAACTAATGTGTCGTGGGACAGTCTGCCTGGCGCAGATCTCACGACCTCCTGTCCATCTGACAGTGCTTGCAGATCCCCCAGGACAGAAGTGGCGTCACCATGGTCATTCATTGGCGACTCAGCCCTTCTGGCTGGCCCCTGACCCACTGGTTTTTCCACTGGGGAACCTCTCCCCTCTCACCCCTCAATCAGGACTTCTGCACCCTCCACTTAGGAGCGGTGCTGCCTAGCACCAGGACTGCTGGAGCTCTGGTTACAGATGCTCCACGTCCTCTAGAGACTAGAAGATCCTCCTCAAATGGCCTACAAGTACAGCCTAGGCCCCCAACCTGATGTTCCCTTTAAGAAACAATCCAGGTCCTGAGACTGGGTTTCAGGCACCTTGGGACAGAACCACTCACTCTTTCTCCTCTTGAGACAAGATGTGAGCCCCTACACCGGGACCTAGCTGGGCTACACTGAACCTCCTCCACCACTCTGGGCTGGAAGACACCTCAGCCACTCCTTTTGGAATCACTTCCAGCTCACCTACCACGGGGAGGTCCCCCATACAGAACAGTCCAACAGGACAGACTAGGTTCCTTTCCTGGTGTTCCTTCTAAGAACCATCCAGTACCGGAGACTTGAGATTGAGGCTCGGAATACGGCCCAGTCTCACACCTTCCTCGCAGGACATGATGTGAGGCCTTGCAACCTCCTCACTATAACGGTTCCTAGTTGGGTTCCTCTGAACCGTCTCCGCCACACGGGTTGGGAGACACCTGCACCATCCCTCAAGGTTACTCCCCAATGCAAGTTCCTTATTTCAGAGAACTCACACCCAAGTATTCAGCAAGCTCCCTATTTCAGAGAACTCACACTCACTCGTCCAGTGCAACACACCATTTATCCACACACACCCCCCCAGACCGGTGAGACAGTATCTACTGCCCCTGAATCTCAACCTGCACCCCTCTTACTGAGCACCAGGTACCATACTCTGGGAACGGGACGGGGAATTCATGCACTGGACACACTTCTGCTGCCACCACTGGATCCCACCCTCACTGGGGAATCCAGAAAACTCACACTGCACCTAGGGGATAATCTACCCTCCCGAGCTAGTGACTCCATACCAATTAAGTCCCCACTGTAGGCCAACCCAAGAACCAGCACAATGGCTCAAGGGCAGTCACTCCTCCAGATTCTCTGGTTTCTGTCCTTGGCAGGACACTCAACTCATAGTGCAATAAAACACATTTCAAAGAAATGACTCTTAAAACAAACTAAGAAACAATAATCCCTTTCCATGTGACTATCTAAAATGCAGAGTTTAGTAATGCAGCCAGTTGTCGCTGTGGTACTGCGCAAACGCAAGTCCTAATCCCCACCGCTGACAACCAATGTTAGAAATGGGATCTCTGGTTGGCTAAGGCTTGCGCCAAAGCCAGGCAGAGACCACCACTCTAGTCAGGGCAAGGGAGTTACACGCCAAAGATAACCCCTGCTCACCCCCTTGGTAGCTTGGCACGAGCAGTCAGGCTTATCCCGGAGGCAATGTGTAAAGCGTTTGCGCAACACACCCACAGCAACAACATACTAGGCACACCACAAAAAGGAACTCCACACAAGGTTATATATAAAAATAGCCTTTGTATTATCATAAAACACATTAGAATAGTACTCACATAATATACATCGTGCCACCTGGCACTAGGTCATATTTGCAAGGGATTATTTACACCTGACAGGGCCAACTGGACCACTGTCAGAACCAGCACAAAGCGAACTTAGTACATGTAGAACTTATAATAAATGTAGAACATCATAAACGTACAACCAGTACTCACTGGTAGTTACTGTACTTAGCATCAGCCTGTAACATAAACCACATTATGCACAGCATCACATTAGGCGCGAATTACATTCTGCGCCAACCTCACCAGCATAAATACATTATGCAATCCTCTCATAAGTCTAAACACATTAGACCCTAACCTCCTAAGTATAACTCACACTAGGGGCGTAAATCACAGTAGAGAATAACTCACAACCTAAATGCATTAGGTAATAATAAAATCACAAGCATAAACATATTATGCAAAACCTCATAATCATGGAACACATTTAGAGGTATAACCCAGGGTGCGTAAACCACAATACAGGAATCACATTTCCTAGCACCATAATCACATTAGCACCTGACTCAGATTAGGGCCTGGCGCCCTATAAACCTAACTGTCCCCCCTGGCCAACTGGCCATCTCTAAAGGGCTCAAATGCCCTGTGTCCAAAATGTCAGGGCGCGCTGCCACAGCAGCGAAAGTCAAGGGTGCGCAACTGCGCAAGCCTAAACGTAGCAGCTGCCCACTACTTGCTGGGCAGCTGGGAAGATATGGGGCAAAGGAGTGCATCTCACTCCTGAGTTCACAATATGTCCCCTAAAAGAAAGACCTAAACGGTGCAGCTGACGCTAATTGCCGTGCGGCTGTAAAAACTGTAGGTTTGGGGCACTCCTGTCCCCTGAGTCCCCCACTAGGACTCTAAACTCAATGGGGCCCAACCGTTGCAGCTGCCTGCGCGCTCGCAGCGCAGCTGGGCAGCAACCTTAGCACTGGCACCATTGTGCCTCATGGGCCCCCCTCTGGGGCTCTAGAAAGAACATACTTTGCCCCCACACGTCGTAGCTGCCTGCGCTCTCGCAGGGCCGCTGGGAATAGCACTGGGCACCAACTGTGCCTGGGGAGCCCTGATCACCGGGCTCCTCCGGGTGCCATAAAAAGAAAAATGCCCCCTTCGTGGGAGCGGGCCGCTGCCAAAACGGGGCCGCTCGGGATCTGTGCCTCGCACTGGCACCGAAGAGCCAGCTATGCTCCTTCGTGGTGCGGGAGCGCAAATGCGGCCAGGTTCCCCCCTCAGCCCTTACTCACCGGGCTATGCGGGGGGGGCTCCTCTCGTTTGGACGCGGCGAAGGCAGGCACCGGCCTCGCGCCCTCCCCCCCCCTCCGTGGGAAACAGGCTGCAGCATCTGCGGGGCTCTCTCCATTCATGAGAGCCCCGCGTCACCAGGCGCCACACTTCACCAGGTCCCCCATCTCGGGACCGGGACTTCAGTATCGAGCAAGCAAGGCTCCCAACTGCATCTCTCTTCACCCGGGCCCCCTCCTGGGACCCGGGACTTCTCTTCACTTTTGCCGCCACCGCGGGGCTCTCCCTCCAGCATGGGAGCCCCGCGCTGTCACGTCCGGTTGGCCTCTTCCGGTCCGGCGGTAGGCCCCGCCCATGTCCCAGGCAGACGTGCCTGACTTCCTGGTCGCGCTGCAGCGGCCGGGAATAGATTTCCTCGGCAGCCCAGTGGCTGCGGCGGTGAAACGCGGGGTGGGCACTCGCAACCTTAAAATATAGAAATAAGCGGGGTGGGCACCCGCCGACCACAGCACCACAAAGCGGAGTAGGTTCCCGCTATTTTAAGTAATCGGGAAGCGGGGAATCCCCTCGCTGGGATTCCCTCGATCAGCAGCTCTGCGCTGCGAAGCCCACGCTCTCCCTCTCCTTGGAGGGAAGATAAAAATAAAGCGCTCACAAGGCGCTAGATGCAGCCACAAGTCCTGGAATAAAAGTAAGGCAAAAGGGTCCTTTAGTCATCAAGGGGCAATGCAGGGCCCAGGGAGGCAAGCCCTCATGGCAGCCCCCCTGGGCCCCAGCAGCAGCACGCCCCAGCAGGAACAGCAACCAAGCACTGAACAGGAACACTGAACATTTACATGGGGTCACAGCCCCTTCTTTTATACACCCTTTTCCTTTGTCTAAAGGTGTAGGGTTTAGGAAAACCAGATGCAACTGGTTTGGGGGAGCTTTGGAGCACTTTGTTTTGCTCAGCTCCTCTCTCCTTTCACAGGACAGGCTAGGGACATCAGACGCACCACAGGGGGTGGAGCCAGCATTGTGGAGGGAAGGCACAGCCCTATTCAGGTCCCAGGTGCAACTCCTCCCTCCCATCTAGATGCAGATCTCCTATTCAGCCCTGCACTGACTCATCCTGCCCCTCCTGGAGCCACACACACCTCTCAGCCCCTGTCACTCACAAGCCAGACATGCAATTCACATCAGGCAGGCAGACACAGAGCACACATAAATGCCAACTTCTAGAAGTGGCATTTCTACACCAGTTATAATAAATCTGCGCACACCATTGCGCAGCATTTATTCTCACGAGTTCGCACATACTAAACTCGCCCCTGCACTCCTCTCACACCAGGAATTACCATGGACACACATATCCCCCATGCATTCCTATGGGAGGGCAGGCCCATCTCACTAAATGCGCACAGAGCGCGCACGCACTTTCCACTGGACCACAGTGCGAAAGTGCCCAGAGGCCTAAAACCACCAACACTAGGTCACAGACCAGGCAAAAAGTTCAGGGGTGAACCTGCCAAAAAGGGCCAAGTCCAACAGGAAACCTAGCAAACCTATTCATTTTTAAAAACTAGACACCCAGGGCAATCCAGGATGGGGTGACTTGTCTGGCTCTCACCAGGTTCTGTTACCCAGAATCCCTTGCAAACTTCAAACTCTGTCAAAAAAAACAAATTTTCCTCACATTTCTGTGAAGGAAAGTTCTGGAATCTGCTTCGATCCACAAAATTCTACCCACCCCGCATTTCCCAATGTCTTACGATAAAAATGATACCTCACTTGTGTGGGTAGGCCTAGTGCCCGCGGCAGGAAACAGCCCAAAACGCAACGTGGACACACTACATTTTTACAGTGAAAATTGACCCTTTTTTTACAAAGTGCCTAGCTGTAGATTTGCAACCCTAGCTCTGACGGCACCTAGGGAAACCTAGCAAACCTATCCATTTTTAAAACCTAGATACCCAGGGGAATCCAGGATGGGGTGACTTGTCTGGCTCTCACCAGGTTCTGTTACCCAGAATCCCTTGCAAACCTCAAACTCTGTAAAAATAAACACATTTTCCTCACATTTCTGTGATGGAAAGTTCTGGAATCTGCGTGGATCCACAAAATTCCACCCACCCCGCATTTCCCAAAGTCTTACAATAAAAATGGTACCTCACTTGTGTGGGAAGGCCTAGTGCCCGTGACAGGAAACTGCCCAAAACACAATGTGGACACACCACATTTTTACAGTGAAAACTGACCCTTTTTTTGCAAAGTGCCTAGCTGTAGATTTTGAACCCTAGCTCTGCCGGCACCTAGGGAAATGTTAGATTTGGCGGTCTCTAGTTGGCAGAGGTAGGTATCTTTTTCCAAATAGGGACCCTTGAGTCTAGTCAGGGAAAGTAGGTACACTCCTGAAATAACCCCTGCTCACCCTCTTGGTAGCTTGGCACAAGCAGACAGGCTTAGTTCAGAGGCAGTGTGTAAAGCATTTGTGAACACATACAGTAATCAAGTGACAACACTACAAATGGACACCACACAGGTTATATATTTATAAAAATAGGTATACTTTATATAGATTTATCACAAGACCATAAACGACAAAAATAATACACAATACTGTCAAGGATGCTTAGTTCTGATCAAAAAGGCTTAATTCAAGGTTCTGTGCGAGTCGGTAGCCTCCTCCGGCTACGGCGATGTCAAGAACAAACAGAGTCTAACAAATCCAGCTGACCGCGTCGAGACGGGGCAACACAGCGTAGACAGACTCGGTCACAGTACCTTTTACTTGAAGCGGCAGGCACGAGTGTGCGAGCCAGATGGCTGTACGTAGCGGTCGCGATGCAAAATGGAAGCGTTGCAGGACGCGTTGTCCCTCGATGCGGTGCAGGCAGCGGCTCGTTGACGTCGTCGAGACGGAGTCGGTGAGACCAGGGCCGTGTGTTGCAGGGCGAGACGGTGCTTCGATGCGGTGCTGGCAGGTTGCGGTGCGGCAACGGAGCCGTGTTCAGGAGCTGGCGTCGATCAGTCCGGACAGCGGAGCGAGTCGGGCGGTGCGTCGCGAAGCTTGCGAGGCGGTGCCCAACTCCGGTGCGGTCACAGGACTCGAACTCAGCAACAGTGACCGTGTCGGTCGGACCAGATGGATTCGGTGTAGCGAGGCGTTGCAAGGTGCGGTGCTCACAGGTTACGGTGCAGGCAGCGGCTCGTTGACAGAGTCGGTGAGACCAAGGCCGTGCGTTGCAAGATGCAGGCGTTGCTCGATGCGGAGCCAACAGGCCACCGAGCCGGTCGGGAGAGTCGGTCACAGCTCCCTACCTCTGTAGCCACTGAAACAGAGTTTCCAGCAGCAATTGACAAAGGGGGTGAAGTCCAATCGTCCTGGGACTTCGATCAGGGGGCAAGCTCTCTTCCAAGCCCTTGGAGATCCTTCACAAGTTGATGAAAGTCACAGCAAAGCAAAAGTTCCTTTCTCCTTTCTTTGGCAGTCAGGCAAACCACTGCAGGCCAATCCCCCAAGCAGCACTTCAGCTTAGGGATAGTCTCTCCTCAGTTTCTTCTTGGTTCCGCTCCTCAGCAAAGGTTTCTTCTTGTTCCCAAAAGTGATCTAATTTCTTGGGATCAGGGTCCCAATATTTATACCCCAAAATCCTTTGTCCTCTGAGGGCAGAGGGGCCTTTGCCCAGTCCAAACCAGTTCTGGAGCACTCTGTTTACATGACTCCTTCTTTCCTTTCACAGTGCAGGGCAGAAACATCAGACGCCCCACAGGAGGTGGAGCCAGCATTGTGGAGGGAAAGCCCAGCCCTGGAGCACTTTGTTGACATGATTCCTTCTCTTCTTTCACTGTGCAGGGCAGAGACATCAGACGCACCACAGGGGGTGGAGCCAGCACTGTGGGGGGCAGGTACTGTCCTATTCAGGTCCCAGGTGCAACTCCTCCCACCCATCTCGATGCAGATCTCTCTATTCACCACTGGGCTGACTCATTCTGTCTCCTGGAATCCCCAGCCCTGTCACTCAAAAACACCAGACAAGGAATACACAACCTAGCAGAGGCAGGCTTTGGATAGTTAGACAAGAAAATACCTACTTTCTAAAAGTGGTATTTTCAAACACAGAATGTTAAAACCAACTTCACTAAAAGATGTATTTTATCATTCTGAGTTCAGGCATACTAAACTCGAATTTCCACCATGTTCCCTGAGTCAGTTAGGATTATAAAATGTAATAATCTAACTGCCCATTCTGGCCTATGGAGAACAGGTAGCCTTGCAATAGTGAAAAACGAAAATGGCTGTAATTCACTATTAGGACATGCCATACACACCAGGGCATGTCCTACCTTATACTTACAATGCACCCTGCCCTAGGGCCTACTTTAGGGGTGACCAACATGCAGTAAAGGGAAGGTTTAGGGCCTGGTAAGTGGGTGTACTTACCAAGTCGACATGGCAGCCCTAGGCTGCACACAGGCTCTGCAATGGCAGGCCTGAGACACACTTTACAAGCTGCTCCTGTGGGTGGCACAACCAGTGCTGCAAGCCCACCAGCAGCATTGGATTTACAAGCCCTGGGCACACTCAGTGCACTGTACTAGGGACTGACAAGTAAACCAATCATCCAATCATGGAGTCACTAATACACAACACAATTTATCATAGGGAGCACTTGCACTTTGGCACTGATTAGCAGTGGCAAAGTGCCCATGAGCATCTAGTCCAGCAAAAACATATCGACAACAGTGGAGGCATTATGAAAAAAAATGGAAGGGAGACCCACGCCAAGGATGCCAGGTCTAACAGGAAACCTAGCAAACCTATACATTTTTAAAAACTAGACACCCAGGGGAATCCAGGATGGGGTGACTTGTCTGGCTCTCACCAGGTTCTGTTACCCAGAATCCCTTGCAAACCTCAAACTCTGTAAAAATAAACACATTTTCCTCACATTTCTGTGATAGAAAGTTCTGGACTCTGCGTGGATCCACAAAATTCGACCCACCTCGCATTTCCCAACATCTTACGATAAAAATAGTACCTCACTCGTGTGGGTAAGCCTAGTGCCCGCGACAGGAAACGGCCCAAAATGCAACGTTGACACACCACATTTTTACAGTGAAAACTGACCATTTTTTTGCACAGTGCCTAGCTGTAGATTTTGAATCCTAGCTCTGCCCCCACCTAGGGAAACCTAGCAAACCTATACATTTTTGAAAACTAGACTCCCAGGGTAATCCAGGATGGGGTGACTTGTCTGGCTCTCACCAGGTTCTGTTACCCAGAATCCCTTGCAAATGTCAAACTCTGTCAAAAAACCACATTTTCCTCACATTTCTGTGATGGAAAGTTCTGGAATCTGCTTCGATCCACAAAATTCTACCCACCCCGCATTTCCCAACGTCTTACGATAAAAATGATACCTCACTTGTGTGGGTAGGTCTAGGGCCTGCGAAAGTAAATGGCCCAAAACGCAATGTGGACATACCACATTTTTACAGTGAAAACTGACCCTTTTCTTGCAAAGTGCCTAGCTGTAGATTTGGAACCCTAGCTCTGCCGGCACCTAGGAAAACCTAGCAAACCTATACATTTTTGAAAACTAGACACCCATGCTGAATTCAGGATGGAGTGACTTGTGTGGCTCTCACAAGGTTCTGTTACCCAGAATCCCTTTAAAACCTCAAACTTTGTAAAAAAAACACATTTTCCTCACATTTCTGTGATGGAAAGTTCTGGAATCTGTGTGGATCCACAAAATTCCACCCACCCCGCATTTCCTAAAGTCTTACGATAAAAATGGTACCTCACTTGTGTGGGAAGACCTAGTGCCCGCGACAGGAAACTGCCCAAAACACAATGTGGACACACCCCATTTTTACAGTGAAAACTGACCCTTTTTTTGCAAAGTGCCTAGCTGTAGATTTTGAACCCTAGCTCTGCCGGCACCTAGGGGAAACCTAGCAAACCTATACATTTTTGAAAACTAAACACCCAGGGGAATCCAGGATGGGGTGACTTGTCTGGCTCTCACCAGGTTCTGTTACCCAGAATCCCTTGCAAACCTCAAACTCTGTAAAAATAAACACATTTTCCTCACATTTCTGTGATAGAAAGTTCTGGAATCTGCATGGATCCACAAAATTCCACCCACCTCGCATTTCCCAACGTCTTCCGATAAAAATAGTACCTCACTTGTGTGGGTAGGCCTAGTGCCCGCGACAGGAAACGGCCCAAAACGCAACGTTGACACCCCACATTTTTACAGTGAAAACTGACCCTTTTTTGCAAAGTGCCTAGCTGTAGATTTTGAACCCTAGCTCTGCCCGCACCTAGGGAACCCTAGCAAACCTATACATTTTTGAAAACTAGACACCCAGGGGAATCTAGGATGGGGTGACTCGTCTGGATCTCACCAGGTTCTGCTACCCAGAATCCCTTCCAAACCTCACACTTTGTCAAAAAAAACACATTTTCCTCACATTTCTGTGATGGAAAGTTCTGGAATCTACGTGGATCCACAAAATTCCACCCACCCCCCATTCCCCAAAGCCTTCCGATTAAAATGGTACCTCACTTGTGTGGGTAGGCCTAGTGCCCGCGACAGGAAGCGGCCCAAAACGCAACGGGGACACACCACATTTTTACATTGAAAACTGACCCTTTTTTTTGCAAAGTGCCTAGCTGTATATTTTGTACGCTAGCCCTGCCGGCACCTAGGGAAATCTAGAAAACCTATACATTTTTCAAAACTAGACACCCGGGGGAATCCAGGATGGGGTGACTTATCTGGCTCTCACCAGGTTCTAATACCCAGAATCCTTTGCAAAACTCAAACTTTGTAAAAAACAAACATATTTTCCTCACATTTCTGTGATGGAAAGTTCTGGAATCTGCGTGGATCCACAAAATTCCACCCACCCCGCATTTTCCAACGTCTTCCGATAAAAATGGTACCTCACTTGTGTGGGTAGGCCTAGTGCCCGCTGCAGGAAACGGCCCAAAACGCAACGTGGACACACTACATTTTTACAGTGAAAACTGACCCTTTTTTTACAAAGTGCCTAGATGTAGATTTGGAACCCTAGCTCTGCCGGCACCTAGGAAAACCTAGCAAACCCATACATTTTTGAAAACTAGACACCCAGGGGAATTCAGGATGGGGTGACTTGTGTGGCTCTCACAAGGTTCTGTTACCCAGAATCTCTTTCAAACCTCAAACTTTGTAAAAAGAAAACACATTTTTCTCACATTTCTGTGATGGAAAGTTCTGGAATCCGTGTGGATCCACAAAATTCCACCCACACCGCATTTCCCAAAGTCTTACAATAAAAATGGTACCTCACTTGTGTGGGAAGGCCTAGTGCCCGCGATAGGAAACTGCCCAAAACACAATGTGGACACACCACATTTTTACAGTGAAAACTGATCCTTTTTTTGCAAAGTGCCTAGCTGTAGATTTTGAACCCTAGCTCTGCCGGCACCTAGGGAAACCTAGCAAACCTATACATTTTTAAAAACTAGACACTCAGGGCAATCCAGGATGGGGTGACTTGTCTGGCTCTCACCAGGTTCTGTTACCCAGAATCCCTTGCAAACTTCAAACTCTGTCAAAAAAAACACATTTTCCTCACATTTCTGTGATGGAAAGTTCTGGAATCTGCTTCGATCCACAAAATTCCACCCACCCCGCATTTCCCAAAGTCTTACAATAAAAATGGTACCTCACTTGTGTGGGAAGGCCTAGTGCCCGTGACAGGAAACTGCCCAAAACACAATGTGGACACACCACATTTTTACAGTGAAAACTGACCCTTTTTTTGCAAAGTGCCTAGCTGTAGATTTTGAACCCTAGCTCTGCCGGCACCTAGGGAAATGTTAGATTTGGGGGTCTCTAGTTGGCAGAGGTAGGTACCTTTTTCCAAATAGGGACCCTTGAGTCTAGTCAGGGAAAGTAGGTACACTCCTGAAATAACCCCTGCTCACCCTCTTGGTAGCTTGGCACAAGCAGACAGGCTTAGTTCAGAGGCAGTGTGTAAAGCATTTGTGAACACATACAGTAATCAAGTGACAACACTACAAATGGACACCACACAGGTTATATATTTATAAAAATAGGTATACTTTATATAGATTTATCACAAGACCATAAACGACAAAAATAATCCACAATACTGTCAAGGATGCTTAGTTCGGATCAAAAGGCTTAATTCAAGGTTCTGTGCGAGTCGGTAGCCTCCTCCGGCTACGGCGATGTCAAGAACAAACAGAGTCTAACAAATCCAGCTGACCGCGTCGAGACGGGCCAACACAGCGTAGACAGACTCGGTCACAGTACCTTTTACTTGAAGCGGCAGGCACGAGTGTGCGAGCCAGATGGCTGTACGTAGCGGTCGCGATGCAAAATGGAAGCTTTGCAGGACGCGTTGTCCCTCGATGCGGTGCAGGCAGCGGCTCGTTGACATCGTCGAGACGGAGTCGGTGAGACCAGGGCCGTGTGTTGCAGGGCGAGACGGTGCTTCGATGCGGTGCTGGCAGGTTGCGGTGCAGCAATGGAGCCGTGTTCAGGAGCTGGCGTCGATCAGTCCGGACAGCGGTGCGAGTCGGGCGGTGCGTCGCGAAGCTTGCGAGGCGGTGCCCAACTCCGGTGCGGTCACAGGACTCGAACTCAGCAACAGTGACCGTGTCGGTCGGACCAGATGGATTCGGTGTAGCGAGGCGTTGCAAGGTGCGGTGCTCACAGGTTACGGTGCAGGCAGCGGCTCGTTGACAGAGTCGGTGAGACCAAGTCCGTGCGTTGCAAGATGCAGGCGTTGCTCGATGCGGAGCCAACAGGACCCCGAGCCGGTCGGGAGAGTCGGTCACAGCTCCCTACCTCTGTAGCCACTGAAACAGAGTTTCCAGCAGCAATTCACAAAGGGGGTGAAGTCCAATCGTCTTGGGACTTCGATCAGGGGGCAAGCTCTCTTCCAAGCCCTTGGAGATCCTTCACAAGTTGATGAAAGTCACAGCAAAGCAAAAGTTCCTTTCTCCTTTCTTTGGCAGTCAGGCAAACCACTGCAGGCCAATCCCCCAAGCAGCACTTCAGCTTAGGGATAGTCTCTCCTCAGTTTCTTCTTGGTTCCGCTCCTCAGCAAAGGTTTCTTCTTGTTCCCAAAAGTGATCTAATTTCTTGGGATCAGGGTCCCAATATTTATACCCCAAAATCCTTTGTCCTCTGAGGGCAGAGGGGCCTTTGCCCAGTCCAAACCAGTTCTGGAGCACTCTGTTTACATGACTCCTTCTTTCCTTTCACAGTGCAGGGCAGAAACATCAGACGCCCCACAGGAGGTGGAGCCAGCATTGTGGAGGGAAAGCCCAGCCCTGGAGCACTTTGTTGACATGATTCCTTCTCTTCTTTCACTGTGCAGGGCAGAGACATCAGACGCACCACAGGGGGTGGAGCCAGCACTGTGGGGTGCAGGTACTGTCCTATTCAGGTCCCAGGTGCAACTCCTCCCACCCATCTCGATGCAGATCTCTCTATTCACCACTGGGCTGACTCATTCTGTCTCCTGGAATCCCCAGCCCTGTCACTCAAAAACACCAGACAAGGAATACACAACCTAGCAGAGGCAGGCTTTGGATAGTTAGACAAGAAAATACCTACTTTCTAAAAGTGGTATTTTCAAACACAGAATGTTAAAACCAACTTCACTAAAAGATGTATTTTATCATTCTGAGTTCAGGCATACTAAACTCGAATTTCCACCATGTTCCCTGAGTCAGTTAGGATTATAAAATGTAATAATCTAACTGCCCATTCTGGCCTATGGAGAACAGGTAGCCTTGCAATAGTGAAAAACGAAAATGGCTGTAATTCACTATTAGGACATGCCACACACACCAGGGCATGTCCTACCTTATACTTACAATGCACCCTGCCCTAGGGCCTACTTTAGGGGTGACCAACATGCAGTAAAGGGAAGGTTTAGGGCCTGGTAAGTGGGTGTACTTACCAAGTCGACATGGCAGCCCTAGGCTGCACACAGGCTCTGCAATGGCAGGCCTGAGACACACTTTACAAGCTGCTCCTGTGGGTGGCACAACCAGTGCTGCAAGCCCACCAGCAGCATTGGATTTACAAGCCCTGGGCACACTCAGTGCACTGTACTAGGGACTGACAAGTAAACCAATCATCCAATCATGGAGTCACTAATACACAACACAATTTATCATAGGGAGCACTTGCACTTTGGCACTGATTAGCAGTGGCAAAGTGCCCATGAGCATCTAGTCCAGCAAAAACATATCGACAACAGTGGAGGCATTATGAAAAAAAATGGAAGGGAGACCCACGCCAAGGATGCCAGGTCTAACAGGAAACCTAGCAAACCTATACATTTTTAAAAACTAGACACCCAGGGGAATCCAGGATGGGGTGACTTGTCTGGCTCTCACCAGGTTCTGTTACCCAGAATCCCTTGCAAACCTCAAACTCTGTAAAAATAAACACATTTTCCTCACATTTCTGTGATAGAAAGTTCTGGACTCTGCGTGGATCCACAAAATTCCACCCACCTCGCATTTCCCAACATCTTACGATAAAAATAGTACCTCACTTGTGTGGGTAAGCCTAGTGCCCGCGACAGGAAACGGCCCAAAATGCAACGTTGACACACCACATTTTTACAGTGAAAACTGACCATTTTTTTGCACAGTGCCTAGCTGTAGATTTTGAATCCTAGCTCTGCCCCCACCTAGGGAAACCTAGCAAACCTATACATTTTTGAAAACTAGACTCCCAGGGTAATCCAGGGTGGGGTGACTTGTCTGGCTCTCACCAGGTTCTGTTACCCAGAATCCCTTGCAAACGTCAAACTCTGTCAAAAAACCACATTTTCCTCACATTTCTGTGATGGAAAGTTCTGGAATCTGCTTCGATCCACAAAATTCTACCCACCCCGCATTTCCCAACGTCTTACGATAAAAATGATACCTCACTTGTGTGGGTAGGTCTAGTGCCTGCGAAAGTAAACGGCCCAAAACGCAATGTGGACATACCACATTTTTACAGTGAAAACTGACCCTTTTCTTCCAAAGTGCCTAGCTGTAGATTTGGAACCCCAGCTCTGCCGGCACCTAGGAAAACCTAGCAAACCTATACATTTTTGAAAACTAGACACCCATGCTGAATTCAGGATGGAGTGACTTGTGTGGCTCTCACAAGGTTCTGTTACCCAGAATCCCTTTAAAACCTCAAACTTTGTAAAAAAAAACACATTTTCCTCACATTTCTGTGATGGAAAGTTCTGGAATCTGTGTGGATCCACAAAATTCCACCCACCCCGCATTTCCTAAAGTCTAACGATAAAAATGGTACCTCACTTGTGTGGGAAGACCTAGTGCCCGCGACAGGAAACTGCCCAAAACACAATGTGGACACACCACATTTTTACAGTGAAAACTGACCCTTTTTTTGCAAAGTGCCTAGCTGTAGATTTTGAACCCTAGCTCTGCCCGCACCTAGGGAACCCTAGCAAACCTATACATTTTTGAAAACTAGACACCCAGGGGAATCTAGGATGGGGTGACTCGTCTGGATCTCACCAGGTTCTGCTACCCAGAATCCCTTGCAAACCTCACACTTTGTCAAATTTTCCTCACATTTCTCTGATGGAAAGTTCTGGAATCTACGTGGATCCACAAAATTCCACCCACCCCCCATTCCCCAAAGCCTTCCGATTAAAATGGTACCTCACTTGTGTGGGTAGGCCTAGTGCCCGCGACAGGAAGCGGCCCAAAACGCAACGGGGACACACCACATTTTTACATTGAAAACTGACCCTTTTTTTTGCAAAGTGCCTAGCTGTATATTTTGTACCCTAGCCCTGCCGGCACCTAGGAAATCTAGAAAACCTATAAATTTTTCAAAACTAGACACCCGGGGAATCCAGGATGGGGTGACTTATCTGGCTCTCACCAGGTTCTAATACCCAGAATCCTTTGCAAAACTCAAACTTTGTAAAAAAAACATATTTTCCTCACATTTCTGTGATGGAAAGTTCTGGAATCTGCGTGGATCCACAAAATTCCACCCACCCCGCATTTTCCAACGTCTTCCGATAAAAATGGTACCTCACTTGTGTGGGTAGGCCTAGTGCCCGCGGCAGGAAACGCCCCAAAACGCAACGTGGACACACTACATTTTTACAGTGAAAACTGACCCTTTTTTTACAAAGTGCCTAGCTGTAGATTTGGAACCCTAGCTCTGCCGGCACCTAGGAAAACCTAGCAAACCCATACATTTTTGAAAACTAGACACCCAGAGGAATTCAGGATGGGGTGACTTGTGTGGCTCTCACAAGGTTCTGTTACCCAGAATCCGTTTCAAACCTCAAACTTTGTAAAAAAAAAACACATTTTCCTCACATTTCTGTGATGGAAAGTTCTGGAATCCGTGTGGATCCACAAAATTCCACCCACCCCGCATTTCCCAAAGTCTTACAATAAAAATGGTACCTCACTTGTGTGGGAAGGCCTAGTGCCCGTGACAGGAAACTGCCCAAAACACAATGTGGACACACCACATTTTTACAGTGAAAACTGATCCTTTTTTTGCAAAGTGCCTAGCTGTAGATTTTGAACACTAGCTCTGCCGGCACCTAGGGAAACCTAGCAAACCTATACATTTCTGAAAACTAGACACCCAGGGGAATTCAGGATGGGGTGACTTGTCTGGCTCTCACCAGGTTCTGTTACCCAGAATCCCTTGCAAACTTCAAACTCTGTCAAAAAAAACACATTTTCCTCACATTTCTGTGATGGAAAGTTCTGGAATCTGCTTCGATCCACAAAATTCTACCCACCCCACATTTCCCAATGTCTTACGGTAAAAATGATACCTCACTTGTGTGGGTAGGCCTAGTGCCCGCGGCAGGAAATGGCCCAAAACGCAGCGTGGACACACTACATTTTTACAGTGAAAATTGACCCTTTTCTTACAAAGTACCTAGCTGTAGATTTGCAACCCTAGCTCTGACGGCACCTAGGGAAACCTAGCAAACCTATACATTTTTAAAAACTAGACACCCAGGGGAATCCAGGATGGGGTGACTTGTCTGGCTCTCACCAGGTTATGTTACCCAGAATCCCTTGCAAACCTCAAACTCTGTAAAAATAAACACATTTTCCTCACATTTCTGTGATAGAAAGTTCTGGACTCTGCGTGGATCCACAAAATTCCACCCACCTCGCATTTCCCAACATCTTACGATAAAAATAGTACCTCACTTGTGTGGGTAAGCCTAGTGCCCGCGACAGGAAACGGCCCAAAATGCAACGTTGACACACCACATTTTTACAGTGAAAACTGACCATTTTTTTGCACAGTGCCTAGCTGTAGATTTTGAATCCTAGCTCTGCCCCCACCTAGGGAAACCTAGAAAACCTATACATTTTTGAAAACTAGACTCCCAGGGTAATCCAGGATGGGGTGACTTGTCTGCCTCTCACCAGGTTCTGTTACCCAGAATCCCTTGCAAACGTCAAACTCTGTCAAAAAAACACATTTTCCTCACATTTCTATGATGGAAAGTTCTGGAATCTGCTTCGATCCACAAAATTCTACCCACCCCGCATTTCCCAATGTCTTACGATAAAAATGATACCTCACTTGTGTGGGTAGGTCTAGTGCCTGCGAAAGTAAACGGCCCAAAACGCAATGTGGACATACCACATTTTTACAGTGAAAACTGACCTTTTCTTGCAAAGTGCCTAGCTGTAGATTTGGAACCCTAGCTCTGCCGGCACCTAGGAAAACCTAGCAAACCTATACATTTTTGAAAACTAGACACCCATGGGGAATTCAGGATGGAGTGACTTGTGTGGCTCTCACAAGGTTCTGTTACCAAAATCTAGGGGAAATCTAGGATGGGGTGACTCGTCTGGATCTCACCAGGTTCTGCTACCCAGAATCCCTTCAAACCTCACACTTTGTCAAAAAAAACACATTTTCCTCACATTTCTGTGATGGAAAGTTCTGGAATCTACGTGGATCCACAAAATTCCACCCACCCCCCATTCCCCAAAGCCTTCCGATTAAAATGGTACCTCACTTGTGTGGGTAGGCCTAGTGCCCGCGGCAGGAAACGGCCCAAAACGCAACGTGGACACACTACATTTTTACAGTGAAAACTGACCCTTTTTTTTGCAAAGTGCCTAGCTGTATATTTTGTACCCTAGCCCTGCCGGCACCTAGGGAAATCTAGAAAACCTATACATTTTTCAAAACTAGACACCCGGGGGAATCCAGGATGGGGTGACTTATCTGGCTCTCACCAGGTTCTAATACCCAGAATCCTTTGCAAAACTCAAACTTTGTAAAAAACAAACACATTTTCCTCACATTTCTGTGATGGAAAGTTCTGGAATCTGCGTGGATCCACAAAATTCCACCCACCCCGCATTTTCCAACGTCTTCCGATAAAAATGGTACCTCACTTGTGTGGGTAGGCCTAGTGCCCGCAGCAGGAAACGGCCCAAAACGCAACGTGGACACACTACATTTTTACAGTGAAAACTGACCCTTTTTTTACAAAGTGCCTAGCTGTAGATTTGGAACCCTAGCTCTGCCGGCACCTAGGAAAACCTAGCAAACCTATACATTTTTGAAAACTAGACACCCAGGGGAATTCAGGATGGGGTGACTTGTGTGGCTCTCACAAGGTTCTGTTACCCAGAATCCCTTTCAAACCTCAAACTTTGTAAAAAAAAAACATTTTCCTCACATTTCTGTGATGGAAAGTTCTGGAATCCGTGTGGATCCACAAAATTCCACCCACCCCGCATTTCCCAAAGTCTTACAATAAAAATAGTACCTCACTTGTGTGGGAAGGCCTAGTGCCCGCGACAGGAAACTGCCCAAAACACAATGTGGACACACCACATTTTTACAGTGAAAACTGATCCTTTTTTTGCAAAGTGCCTAGCTGTAGATTTTGAACCCTAGCTCTGCCGGCACCTAGGGAAACCTAGCAAACCTATTCATTTTTAAAAACTAGACACCCAGGGCAATCCAGGATGGGGTGACTTGTCTGGCTCTCACCAGGTTCTGTTACCCAGAATCCCTTACAAACTTCAAACTCTGTCAAGAAAAACACATTTTCCTCACATTTCTGTGATGGAAAGTTCTGGAATCTGCTTCGATCCACAAAATTCTACCCACCCCGCATTTCCAAATGTCTTACGATAAAAATGATACCTCACTTGTGTGGGTAGGCCTAGTGCCCGTGACAGGAAACTGCCCAAAACACAATGTGGACACACCACATTTTTACAGTGAAAATTGACCCTTTTTTTACAAAGTGCCTAGCTGTAGATTTGCAACCCTAGCTCTGACGGCACCTAGGGAAACCTAGCAAACCTATACATTTTTAAAAACTAGACACCCAGGGGAATCCAGGATGGGGTGACTTGTCTGGCTCTCACCAGGTTATGTTACCCAGAATCCCTTGCAAACCTCAAACTCTGTAAAAATAAACACATTTTCCTCACATTTCTGTGATAGAAAGTTCTGGACTCTGCGTGGATCCACAAAATTCCACCCACCTCGCATTTCCCAACATCTTACGATAAAAATGATACCTCACTTGTGTGGGTAGGTCTAGTGCCTGCGAAAGTAAACGGCCCAAAACGCAATGTGGACATACCACATTTTTACAGTGAAAACTGACCCTTTTCTTGCAAAGTTCCTAGCTGTAGATTTGGAACCCTAGCTCTGCCGGCACCTAGGAAAACCTAGCAAACCTATACATTTTTGAAAACTAGACACCCATGGGGAATTCAGGATGGAGTGACCTGTGTGGCTCTCACAAGGTTCTGTTACCCAGAATCCCTTTAAAACCTCAAACTTTGTAAAAAAAAAACACATTTTCCTCACATTTCTGTGATGGAAAGTTCTGGAATCTGTGTGGATCCACAAAATTCCACCCACCCCGCATTTCCTAAAGTCTTACGATAAAAATGGTACCTCACTTGTGTGGGAAGACCTAGTGCCCGCGACAGGAAACTGCCCAAAACACAATGTGGACACACCACATTTTTACAGTGAAAACTGACCCTTTTTTTGCAAAGTGCCTAGCTGTAGATTTTGAACCCTAGCTCTGCCGGCACCTAAGGAAACCTAGCAAACCTATACATTTTTGAAAACTAAACACCCAGGGGAATCCAGGATGGGGTGACTTGTCTGGCTCTCACCAGGTTCTGTTACCCAGAATCCCTTGCAAACCTCAAACTCTGTAAAAATAAACACATTTTCCTCACATTTCTGTGATAGAAAGTTCTGGAATCTGCATGGATCCACAAAATTCCACCCACCTCGCATTTCCCAACGTCTTCCGATAAAAATAGTACCTCACTTGTGTGGGTAGGCCTAGTGCCCGCGACAGGAAACGGCCCAAAACGCAACGTTGACACCCCACATTTTTACAGTGAAAACTGACCCTTTTTTGCAAAGTGCCTAGCTGTAGATTTTGAACCCTAGCTCTGCCCGCACCTAGGGAACCCTAGCAAACCTATACATTTTTGAAAACTAGACACCCAGGGGAATCTAGGATGGGGTGACTCGTCTGGATCTCACCAGGTTCTGCTACCCAGAATCCCTTCCAAACCTCACACTTTGTAAAAAAAAACACATTTTCCTCACATTTCTGTGATGGAAAGTTCTGGAATCTACGTGGATCCACAAAATTCCACCCACCCCCCATTCCCCAAAGTCTTCCAATTAAAATGGTACCTCACTTGTGTGGGTAGGCCTAGTGCCCGCGACAGGAAGCGGCCCAAAACGCAACGGGGACACACCACATTTTTACATTGAAAACTGACCCTTTTTTTTGCAAAGTGCCTAGCTGTATATTTTGTACCCTAGCCCTGCCGGCACCTAGGGAAATCTAGAAAACCTATACATTTTTCAAAACTAAACACCCGGGGAATCCAGGATGGGGTGACTTATCTGCCTCTCACCAGGTTCTAATACCCAGAATCCTTTGCAAAACTCAAACTTTGTAAAATAAAAACACATTTTCCTCACATTTCTGTGATGGAAAGTTCTGGAATCTGCGTGGATCCACAAAATTCCACCCACCCCGCATTTTCCAACGTCTTCCGATAAAAATGGTACCTCACTTGTGTGGGAAGGCCTAGTGCCCGCGACAGGAAACTGCCCAAAACACAATGTGGACACACCACATTTTTACAGTGAAAATTGACCCTTTTTTTGCAAAGTGCCTAGCTGTAGATTTTGAACCATAGCTCTGCCGGCACCTAGGGAAACCTAGCAAACCTATACATTTTTGAAAACTAGACACCCAGGGGAATCCAGGATGGGGTGACTTGTCTGGCTCTCACCAGGTTCTGTTACCCAGAATCCCTTGTAAACCTCAAACTCTGTAAAAATAAACACATTTTCCTCACATTTCTGTGATAGAAACTTCTGGAATCTGCGTGGATCCACAAAATTCCACCCACCTCGCATTTCCCAACATCTTACGATAAAAATAGTACCTCACTTGTGTGGGTAAGCCTAGTGCCCGCGACAGGAAACGGCCAAAAATTCAACGTTGACACACCACATTTTTACAGTGAAAACTGACCATTTTTTTGCACAGTGCCTAGCTGTAGATTTTGAATCCTAGCTCTGCCCCCACCTAGGGAAACCTAGCAAACCTATACATTTTTGAAAACTAGACACCCAGGGCAATTCAGGATGGGGTGACTTGTCTGGCTCTCACCAGGTTCTGTTACCCAGAATCCCTTGCAAACTTCAAACTCTGTCAAAAAAAACACATTTTCCTCACATTTCTGTGATGGAAAGTTCTGGAATCTGCTTCGATCCACAAAATTCTACCCACCCCGCATTTCCCAATGTCTTACGATAAAAATGATACCTCACTTGTGTGGGTAGGCCTAGTGCCCGCGGCAGGAAACAGCCCAAAACGCAACGTGGACACACTACATTTTTACAGTGAAAATTGACCCTTTTTTTACAAAGTGCCTAGCTGTAGATTTTCAACCCTAGCTCTGACGGCACCTAGGAAAACCTAGTAAACCTATACATTTCTGAAAACTAGACACCCAGGGGAATTCAGGATGGGGTGACTTGTGTGGCTCTCACAAGGTTCTGTTACCCAGAATCCCTTTCAAACCTCAAACTTTGTAAAAAAAAACACATTTTCCTCACATTTCTGTGATGGAAAGTTCTGGAATCTGCGTGGATCCACAAAATTCCACCCACCCCGCATTTCCCAAAGTCTTACGATATAAATGGTACCTCACTTGTGTGGGAAGGCCTAGTGCCCGCGACAGGAAACTGCCCAAAACACAATGTGGACACACCACATTTTTACAGTGAAAACTGACCCTTTTTTGCAAAGTGCCTAGCTGTAGATTTTGAACCCTAGCTCTGCCGGCACCTAGGGAAACCTAGCAAACCTATACATTTTTAAAAACTAGACACCCAGGGGAATCCAGGATGGAGTGACTTGTCTGGCTCTCACCAGGTTCTGTTACCCAGAATCCCTTGCAAACCTCAAACTCTGTAAAAATAAACACATTTTCCTCACATTTCTGTGATAGAAAGTTCTGGAATCTACGTAGATCCACAAAATTCCACCCACCTCGCATTTCCCAACATCTTACGATAAAAATAGTACCTCACTTGTGTGGGTAAGCCTAGTACCCGCAACAGGAAACGGCCCAAAATGCAACGTTGACACACCACATTTTTACAGTGAAAACTGACCATTTTTTTGCACAGTGCCTAGCTGTAGATTTTGAATCCTAGCTCTGCCCCCACCTAGGGAAACCTAGCAAACCTATACATTTTTGAAAACTAGACACCCAGGGGAATTCAGGATGGGGTGACTTGTGTGGCTCTCACAAGGTTCTGTTACCCAGAATCCCTTTCAAACCTCAAACTTTGTAAAAAGAAACACATTTTCCTCACATTTCTGTGATGGAAAGTTCTGGAATCCGTGTGGATCCACAAAATTCCACCCACCCCGCATTTCCCAAAGTCTTACAATAAAAATGGTACCTCACTTGTGAGGGAAGGCCTAGTGCCCGCGACAGGAAACTGCCCAAAACACAATGTGGACACACCACATTTTTACAGTGAAAACTGATCCTTTTTTTGCAAAGTGGTTAGCTGTAGATTTTGAACCCTAGCTCTGCCGGCACCTAGGGAAACATAGCAAACCTATACATTTTTAAAAACTAGACACCCAGGGCAATTCAGGATGGGGTGACTTGTCTGGGTCTCACCAGGTTCTGTTACCCAGAATCCCTTGCAAACTTCAAACTCTGTAAAAAAAAAGCACATTTTCCTCACATTTCTGTGATGGAAAGTTCTGGAATCTGCTTCGATACCCAAAAATCTACCCACACCGCATTTCACAATGTCTTACGATAAAAATGATACCTCACTTGTGTGGGTAGGCCTAGTGCCCGCGGCAGGAAACGGCCCAAAACGCAACGTGGACATACTACATTTTTACAGTGAAAATTGACCCTTTTTTTACAAAGTGCCTAGCTGTAGATTTGCAACCCTAGCTCTGACGGCACCTAGGAAAACCTAGCAAACCTATACATTTCTGAAAACTAGACACTCAGGGGAATTCAGGATGGGGTGACTTGTGTGGCTCTCACAAGGTTCTGTTACCCAGAATCCCTTTCAAACCTCAAACTTTCTTAAAAAAACCACATTTTCCTCACATTACTGTGATGGAAAGTTCTGGAATCTGAGTGGATCCACAAAATTCCACCCACCCCGCATTTCCCAAAGTCTTACGATATAAATGGTACCTCACTTGTGTGGGAAGGCCTAGTGCCCGCGACAGATAACTGCCCAAAACACAATGTGGACACACCACATTTTTACAGTGAAAACTGACCCTTTTTTTGCAAAGTGCCTAGCTGTAGATTTTGAACCCTAGCTCTGCCGGCACCTAGGGAAACCTAGCAAATCTATACATTTTTAAAAACTAGACACCCAGGGGAATCCAGGATGGGGTGACTTGTCTGGCTCTCACCAGGTTCTGTTACCCAGAATCCCTTGCAAACCTCAAACTCTGTAAAAATAAACACATTTTCCTCACATTTCTGTGATAGAAAGTTCTGGAATCTGCGTGGATCCACAAAATTCCACCCACCTCGCATTTCCCAACATCTTACGATAAAAATAGTACCTCACTTGTGTGGGTAAGCCTAGTGCCCGCAACAGGAAATGGCCCAAAATGCAACGTTGACACACCACATTTTTACAGTGAAAACTGACCATTTTTTTGCACAGTGCCTAGCTGTAGATTTTGAATCCTAGCTCTGCCCCCACCTAGGGAAACCTAGCAAACCTATACATTTTTGAAAACTAGACACCCAGGGGAATTCAGGATGGGGTGACTTGTGTGGCTCTCACAAGGTTCTGTTACCCAGAATTCCTTTCAAACCTCAAACTTTGTAAAAAGAAACACATTTTCCTCACATTTCTGTGATGGAAAGTTCTGGAATCCGTGTGGATCCACAAAATTCCACCCACCCCGCATTTCCCAAAGTCTTACAATAAAAATGGTACCTCACTTGTGTGGGAAGGCCTAGTGCCCGCGACAGGAAACTGACCAAAACACAATGTGGACACACCACATTTTTACAGTGAAAACTGATCCTTTTTTTGCAAAGTGCCTGGCTGTAGATTTTGAACCCTAGCTTTGCCGGCACCTAGGGAAACCTAGCAAACCTATACATTTTTAAAAACTAGACACCCAGGGCAATCCAGGATGGGGTGACTTGTCTGGCTCTCACCAGGTTCTGTTACCCAGAATCCCTTGCAAACTTCAAACTCTGTCAAAAAAAACACATTTTCCTCACATTTCTGTGATGGAAAGTTCTGGAATCTGCTTCGATCCACAAAATTCTACCCACCCCGCATTTCCCAATGTCTTACGATAAAAATGATACCTCACTTGTGTGGGTAGGCCTAGTGCCCGCGGCAGGAAACAGCCCAAAACGCAACGTGGACACACTACATTTTTACAGTGAAAATTGACCCTTTTTTTACAAAGTGCCTAGCTGTAGATTTTCAACCCTAGCTCTGACGGCACCTAGGAAAACCTAGCAAACCTATACATTTCTGAAAACTAGACACCCAGGGGAATTCAGGATGGGGTGACTTGTGTGGCCCTCACAAGGTTCTGTTACCCAGAATCCCTTTCAAACCTCAAACTTTGTAAAAAAAACACATTTTCCTCACATTTCTGTGATGAAAAGTTCTGGAATCTGCGTGGATCCACAAAATTCCACCCACCCCGCATTTCCCAAAGTCTTACGATATAAATGGTACCTCACTTGTGTGGGAAGGCCTAGTGCCCGCGACAGGAAACTGCCCAAAACACAATGTGGACACACCACATTTTTACAGTGAAAACTGACCCTTTTTTTGCAAAGTGCCTAGCTGTAGATTTTGAACCCTAGCTCTGCCGGCACCTAGGGAAACCTAGCAAACCTATACATTTTTAAAAACTAGACACCCAGGGGAATCCAGGATGGAGTGACTTGTCTGGCTCTCACCAGGTTCTGTTACCCAGAATCCCTTGCAAACCTCAAACTCTGTAAAAATAAACACATTTTCCTCACATTTCTGTGATAGAAAGTTCTGGAATCTACGTGGATCCACAAAATTCCACCCACCTCGCATTTCCCAACATCTTACGATAAAAATAGTACCTCACTTGTGTGGGTAAGCCTAGTACCCGCAACAGGAAACGGCCCAAAATGCAACGTTGACACACCACATTTTTACAGTGAAAACTGACCATTTTTTTGCAAAGTGCCTAGCTGTCGATTTTGAACCCTAGCTCTGCCGGCACCTAGGGAAACCTAGCAAAGCTATACATTTTTAAAAACTAGACACCCAGGGCAATCCAGGATGGGGTGACTTGTCTGGCTCTCACCAGGTTCTGTTACCCAGAATCCCTTGCAAACTTCAAACTCTGTAAAAAAAAAACACATTTTCCTCACATTTCTGTGATGGAAAGTTCTGGAATCTGCTTCGATCCACAAAATTCTACCCACCCCGCATTTCCCAATGTCTTACGATAAAAATGATACCTCACTTGTGTGGGTAGGCCTAGTGCCCGCGGCAGGAAACGGCCCAAAACGCAACGTGGACACACTACATTTTTACAGTGAAAATTGACCCTTTTTTTACAAAGTGCCTAGCTGTAGATTTGCAACCCTAGCTCTGACGGCACCTAGGAAAACCTAGCAAACCTATACATTTCTGAAAACTAGACACCCAGGGGAATTCAGGATGGGGTGACTTGTGTGGCTCTCACAAGGTTCTGTTACCCAGAATCCCTTTCAAACCTCAAACTTTGTAAAAACAAAACACATTTTCCTCACATTTCTGTGATGGAAAGTTCTGGAATCTGCGTGGATCCACAAAATTCCACCCACCCCGCATTTCCCAAAGTCTTACGATATAAATGGTACCTCACTTGTGTGGGAAGGCCTAGTGCCCGCGACAGGAAACTGCCCAAAACACAATGTGGACACACCACATTTTTACAGTGAAAACTGACCCTTTTTTTGCAAAGTGCCTAGCTGTAGATTTTGAACCCTAGCTCTGCCGGCACCTAGGGAAACCTAGAAAACCTATACATTTTTAAAAACTAGACACCCAGGGGAATCCAGGATGGGGGAACATGTCTGGCTCTCACCAGGTTCTGTTACCCAGAATCCATTGCAAACCTCAAACTCTGTAAAAATAAACACATTTTCCTCACATTTCTGTGATAGAAAGTTCTGGAATCTGCGTGGATCCACAAAATTCCACCCACCTCGCATTTCCCAACATCTTACGATAAAAATAGTACCTCACTTGTGTGGGTAAGCCTATTGCCCGCGACAGGAAACGGCCCAAAATGCAACGTTGACACACCACATTTTTACAGTGAAAACTGACCATTTTTTTGCACAGTGCCTAGCTGTAGATTTTGAACCCTAGCTCTGCCCCCATCTAGGGAAACCTAGCAAACCTATACATTTTTAAAAACTAGACACCCAGGGCAATCCAGGATGGGGTGACTTGTCTGGGTCTCACCAGGTTCTGTTACCCAGAATCCCTTGCAAACTTCAAACTCTGTAAAAAAAAACACATTTTCCTCACATTTCTGTGATGGAAAGTTCTGGAATCTGCTTCGATCCACAAAATTCTACCCACACCGCATTTCACAATGTCTTACGATAAAAATGATACCTCACTTGTGTGGGTAGGCCTAGTGCCCGCGGCAGGAAACGGCCCGAAACGCAACGTGGACATACTACATTTTTACAGTGAAAATTGACCCTTTTTTACAAAGTGCCTAGCTGTAGATTTGCAACCCTAGCTCTGACGGCACCTAGGAAAACCTAGCAAACCTATACATTTCTGAAAACTAGACACTCAGGGGAATTCAGGATGGGGTGACTTGTGTGGCTCTCACAAGGTTCTGTTACCCAGAATCCCTTTCAAACCTCAAACTTTCTTAAAAAAACCACATTTTCCTCACATTTCTGTGATGGAAAGTTCTGGAATCTGCGTGGATCCACAAAATTCCACCCACCCCGCATTTCCCAAAGTCTTACGATATAAATGGTACCTCACTTGTGTGGGAAGGCCTAGTGCCCGCGACAGAAAACTGCCCAAAACACAATGTGGACACACCACATTTTTACAGTGAAAACTGACCCTTTTTTTGCAAAGTGCCTAGCTGTAGATTTTGAACCCTAGCTCTGCCGGCACCTAGGGAAACCTAGCAAATCTATACATTTTTAAAAACTAGACACCCAGGGGAATCCAGGATGGGGTGACTTGTCTGGCTCTCACCAGGTTCTGTTACCCAGAATCCCTTGCAAACCTCAAACTCTGTAAAAATAAACACATTTTCCTCACATTTCTGTGATAGAAAGTTCTGGAATCTGCGTGGATCCACAAAATTCCACCCACCTCGCATTTCCCAACATCTTACGATAAAAATAGTACCTCACTTGTGTGGGTAAGCCTAGTGCCCGCAACAGGAAACGGCCCAAAATGCAACGTTGACACACCACATTTTTACAGTGAAAACTGACCATTTTTTTGCACAGTGCCTAGCTGTAGATTTTGAATCCTAGCTCTGCCCCCACCTAGGGAAACCTAGCAAACCTATACATTTTTGAAAACTAGACACCCAGGGGAATTCAGGATGGGGTGACTTGTGTGGCTCTCACAAGGTTCTGTTACCCAGAATCCCTTTCAAACCTCAAACTTTGTAAAAAGAAACACATTTTCCTCACATTTCTGTGATGGAAAGTTCTGGAATCCGTGTGGATCCACAAAATTCCACCCACCCCGCATTTCCCAAAGTCTTACAATAAAAATGATACCTCACTTGTGTGGGAAGGCCTAGTGCCCGCGACAGGAAACTGACCAAAACACAATGTGGACACACCACATTTTTACAGTGAAAACTGATCCTTTTTTTGCAAAGTGCCTAGCTGTAGATTTTGAACCCTAGCTTTGCCGGCACCTAGGGAAACCTAGCAAACCTATACATTTTTAAAAACTAGACACCCAGGGCAATCCAGGATGGGGTGACTTGTCTGGCTCTCACCAGGTTCTGTTACCCAGAATCCCTTGCAAACTTCAAACTCTGTAAAAATAAACACATTTTCCTCACATTTCTGTGATGGAAAGTTCTGGAATCTGCTTCGATCCACAAAATTCTACCCACCCCGCATTTCCCAATGTCTTACAATAAAAATGATACCTCACTTGTGTGGGTAGGCCTAGTGCCCGCGGCAGGAAACGGCCCAAAACGCAACGTGGACACACTACATTTTTACAGTGAAAATTGACCCTTTTTTTACAAAGTGCCTAGCTGTAGATTTGCAACCCTAGCTCTGACGGAACCTAGGAAAACCTAGCAAACCTATACATTTCTGAAAACTAGACACCCAGGGGAATTCAGGATGGGGTGACTTGTGTGGCTCTCACAAGGTTCTGTTACCCAGAATCCCTTTCAAACCTCAAACTTTGTAAAAAAAACACATTTTCCTCACATTTCTGTGATGGAAAGTTCTGGAATCTGCGTGGATCCACAAAATTCCACCCACCCCGCATTTCCCAAAGTCTTACGATATAAATGGTACCTCACTTGTGTGGGAAGGCCTAGTGCCCGCGACAGGAAACTGCCCAAAACACAATGTGGACACACCACATTTTTACAGTGAAAACTGACCCTTTTTTTGCAAAGTGCCTAGCTGTAGATTTTGAACCCTAGCTCTGCCGGCACCTAGGGAAACCTAGCAAACCTATACATTTTTAAAAACTAGACACCCAGGGGAATCCAGGATGGGGTGACTTGTCTGGCTCTCACCAGGTTCTGTTACCCAGAATCCCTTGCAAACCTCAAACTCTGTAAAAATAAACACATTTTCCTCACATTTCTGTGATAGAAAGTTCTGGAATCTGCGTGGATCCACAAAATTCCACCCACCTCGCATTTCCCAAAGTCTTACGATATAAATGGTACCTCACTTGTGTGGGAAGGCCTAGTGCCCGCGACAGGAAACTGCCCAAAACACAATGTGGACACACCACATTTTTACAGTGAAAACTGACCCTTTTTTTGCAAAGTGCCTAGCTGTAGATTTTGAACCCTAGCTCTGCCGGCACCTAGGGAAACCTAGCAAACCTATACATTTTTAAAAACTAGACACCCAGGGGAATCCAGGATGGGGTGACTTGTCTGGCTCTCACCAGGTTCTGTTACCCAGAATCCCTTGCAAACCTCAAACTCTATAAAAATAAACACATTTTCCTCACATTTCTGTGATAGAAAGTTCTGGAATCTGCGTGGATCCACAAAATTCCACCCACTTCGCATTTCCCAACATCTTACGATAAAAATAGTACCTCACTTGTGTGGGTAAGCCTAGTGCCCGCGACAGGAAACGGCCCAAAATGCAACGTTGACACACCACATTTTTACAGTGAAAACTGACCATTTTTTTGCACAGTGCCTAGCTGTAGATTTTGAATCCTAGCTCTGCCCCCACCTAGGGAAACCTAGCAAACCTATACATTTTTGAAAACTAGACTCCCAGGGTAATCCAGGATGGGGTGACTTGTGTGGCTCTCACCAGGTTCTGTTACCCAGAATCCCTTGCAAACTTCAAACTCTGTCAAAAAAACCATTTTCCTCACATTTCTGTGATGGAAAGTTCTGGAATCTGCTTCGATCCACAAAATTCTACCCACCCCGCATTTCCCAACGTCTTACGATAAAAATGATACCTCACTTGTGTGGGTAGGTCTAGTGTCCGTGAAAGTAAACGGCCCAAAACGCAATGTGGACATACCACATTTTTACAGTGAAAACTGACCCTTTTCTTGCAAAGTGCCTAGCTGTAGATTTGAACCCTAGCTCTGCCGGCACCTAGGAAAACCTAGCAAACCTATACATTTTTGAAAACTAGACACCCATGGGGAATTCAGGATGGGGTAACTTGTCTGGCTCTCACCAGGTTCTGTTACCCAGAATCCCTTGCAAACCTCAAACTCTGTAAAAATAAACACATTTTCCTCACATTTCTGTGATAGAAAGTTCTGGAATCTGCGTGGATCCACAAAATTCCACCTACCTCGCATTTCCTAAAGTCTTACAATAAAAATGGTACCTCACTTGTGTGGGAAGGCCTAGTGCCCGCGACAGGAAACTGCCCAAAACACAATGTGGACACACCACATTTTTACAGTGAAAACTGACCCTTTTTTTGCAAAGTGCCTAGCTGTAGATTTTGAACCCTAGCTCTGCCGGCACCTAGGAAAACCTAGCAAACCTATACATTTTTGAAAACTAAACACCCAGGGGAATCCAGGATGGGGTAACTTGTCTGGCTCTCACCAGGTTCTGTTACCCAGAATCCCTTGCAAACCTCAAACTCTGTAAAAATAAACACATTTTCCTCACATTTCTGTGATAGAAAGTTCTGGAATCTGCGTGGATCCACAAAATTCCACCTACCTCGCATTTCCCAACGTCTTCCGATAAAAATAGTGCCTCACTTGTGTGGGTAGGCCTAGTGCCCGCGACAGGAAACGGCCCAAAACGCAACGTTCACACCCCACATTTTTACAGTGAAAACTGACCCTTTTTTGCAAAGTGCCTAGCTGTAGATTTTGAACCCTAGCTCTGCCCGCACCTAAGGAACCCTAGCAACCCTATACATTTTTGAAAACTAGACACCCAGGGGAATCTAGGATGGGGTGACTCGTCTGGATCTCACCAGGTTCTGCTACCCAGAATCCCTTGCAAACCTCACACTTTGTAAAAAAAAACACATTTTCCTCACATTTCTGTGATGGAAAGTTCTGGAATCTACGTGGATCCACAAAATTCCACCCACCCCCCATTCCCCAAAGTCTTCCGATTAAAATGGTACCTCACTTGTGTGGGTAGGCCTAGTGCACATGACAGGAAGTGGCCCAAAACGCAACGGGGACACACCACATTTTTACATTGAAAACTGACCCTTTTTTTTGCAAAGTGCCTAGCTGTATATTTTGTACCGTAGCTCTGCCGGTACCTAGGGAAATCTAGAAAACCTATACATTTTTGAAAACTAGACACCCAGGGTAATCCAGGATGGGGTGACTTGTCAAGCTCTCACTAGGTTCTGTTACTCAGAATCCCTTGCAAACATCAAACTCTGTCAAAAAAACACATTTTCCTCACATTTCTGTGATGGAAAGTTCTGGAATCTGCTTCGATCCACAAAATTCTACCCACCCCGCATTTCCCAACGTCTTACGATAAAAATGATACCTCACTTGTGTGGGTAGGTCTAGTGCCTGCGAAAGTAAACGGCCCAAAACGCAATGTGGACACACTACATTTTTACAGTGAAAACTGACCCTTTTCTTGCAAAGTGCCTAGCTGTAGATTTGGAACCCTAGCTCTGCCGGCACCTAGGAAAACCTAGCAAACCTATACATTTTTGAAAACTAGACACCCATGGGGAATTCAGGATGGAGTGACTTGTGTGGCTCTCACAAGGTTCTGTTACCCAGAATCCCTTTAAAACCTCAAACTTTGTAAAAAAAAAACACATTTTCGTCACATTTCTGTGATGGAAAGTTCTGGAATCTGTGTGGATCCACAAAATTCCACCCACCCCGCATTTCCTAAAGTCTTACGATAAAAATGGTACCTCACTTGTGTGGGAAGACCTAGTGCCCGCGACAGGAAACTGCCCAAAACACAATGTGGACACACCACATTTTTACAGTGAAAACTGACCCTTTTTTTGCAAAGTGCCTAGCTGTAGATTTTGAACCCTAGCTCTGCCGGCACCTAGGGAAACCTAGCAAACCTATACATTTTTGAAAACCAGACACCCAGGGGAATCTAGGATGGGGTGACTCGTCTGGATCTCACCAGGTTCTGCTACCCAGAATCCCTTGCAAACCTCACACTTTGTAAAAAAAAACACATTTTCCTCAAATTTCTGTGATGGAAAGTTCTGGAATCTACGTGGATCCACAAAATTCCACCCACCCCCCATTCCCCAAAGCCTTCCGATTAAAATGGTACCTCACTTGTGTGGGTAGGCCTAGTGCCCGCAGCAGGAAACGGCCCAAAACGCAACGTGGACACACTACATTTTTACAGTGAAAACTGTCCCTGTTTTTTTGCAAAGTGCCTAGCTGTATATTTTGTACCCTAGCTCTGCCGGCACCTAGGGAAATCTAGAAAACCTATACATTTTTCAAAACTAGACACCCGGGGAATCCAGGATGGGGTGACTTATCTGGCTCTCACCAGGTTCTAATACCCAGAATCCTTTGCAAAACTCAAACTTTGTAAAAAAAAACACATTTTCCTCACATTTCTGTGATGGAAAGTTCTGGAATCTGCGTGGATCCACAAAATTCCACCCACCCCGCATTTTCCAACGACTTCCGATAAAAATGGTACCTCACTTGTGTGGGTAGGCCTAGTGCCCGCGGCAGGAAACGGCCCAAAACGCAACGTGGACACACTACATTTTTACAGTGAAAACTGACCCTTTTTTTACAAAGTGCCTAGCTGTAGATTTGGAACCCTAGCTCTGCCGGCACCTAGGAAAACCTAGCAAACCTATACATTTTTAAAAACTAGACACCCAGGGGAATCCAGGATGGGGTGACTTGTCTGGCTCTCACCAGGTTATGTTACCCAGAATCCCTTGCAAACCTCAAACTCTGTAAAAATAAACACATTTTCCTCACATTTATGTGATGGAAAGTTCTGGAATCTGCGTGGATCCACAAAATTCCACCCACCACGCATTTCCCAAAGACTTACAATAAAAATGGTACCTCACTTGTGTGGGAAGGCCTAGTGCCCGTTACAGGAAACTGCCCAAAACACAATGTGGACACACCACATTTTTACAGTGAAAATTGACCCTTTTTTTACAAAGTGCCTAGCTGTAGATTTGCAACCCTAGCTCTGACGGCACCTAGGGAAACCTAGCAAACCTATACATTTTTAAAAACTAGACACCCAGGGGAATCCAGGATGGGGTGACTTGTCTGGCTCTCACCAGGTTATGTTACCCAGAATCCCTTGCAAACCTCAAACTCTGTAAAAATAAACACATTTTCCTCACATTTCTGTGATAGAAAGTTCTGGACTCTGCGTGGATCCACAAAATTCCACCCACCTCGCATTTCCCAACATCTTACGATAAAAATGATACCTCACTTGTGTGGGTAGGTCTAGTGCCTGCGAAAGTAAACGGCCCAAAACGCAATGTGGACATACCACATTTTTACAGTGAAAACTGACCCTTTTCTTGCAAAGTGCCTAGCTGTAGGTTTGGAACCCTAGCTCTGCCGGCACCTAGGAAAACCTAGCAAACCTATACATTTTTGAAAACTAGACACCCAGGGGAATTCAGGATGGGGTGACGTGTGTGGCTCTCACAAGGTTCTGTTACCCAGAATCCCTTTCAAACCTCAAACTTTGTAAAAAAAACACATTTTCCTCACATTTCTGTGATGGAAAGTTCTGGAATCTGCGTAAATCCACAAAATTCCACCCAACCCGCATTTCCCAAAGTCTTACGATATAAATGGTACCTTACTTGTGTGGGAAGGCCTAGTGCCCGCGACAGGAAACTGCCCAAAACACAATGTGGACACACCACATTTTTACAGTGAAAACTGACCCTTTTTTTGCAAAGTGCCTAGCTGTAGATTTTGAACCCTAGCTCTGCCGGCACCTAGGGAAACCTAGCAAACCTATACATTTTTAAAAACTAGACACCCAGGGGAATCCAGGATGGGGTGACTTGTCTGGCTCTCACCAGGTTCTGTTACCCAGAATCCCTTGCAAACCTCAAACTCTGTAAAAATAAACACATTTTCCTCACATTTCTGTGATAGAAAGTTCTGGAATCTGCGTGGATCCACAAAATTCCACCCACCTCGCATTTCCCAAAGTCTTACGATATAAATGGTACCTCACTTGTGTGGGAAGGCCTAGTGCCCGCGACAGGAAACTGCCCAAAACACAATGTGGACACACCACATTTTTACAGTGAAAACTGACCCTTTTTTTGCAAAGTGCCTAGCTGTAGATTTTGAACCCTAGCTCTGCCGGCACCTAGGGAAACCTAGCAAACCTATACATTTTTAAAAACTAGACACCCAGGGGAATCCAGGATGGGGTGACTTGTCTGGCTCTCACCAGGTTCTGTTACCCAGAATCCCTTGCAAACCTCAAACTCTATAAAAATAAACACATTTTCCTCACATTTCTGTGATAGAAAGTTCTGGAATCTGCGTGGATCCACAAAATTCCACCCACTTCGCATTTCCCAACATCTTACGATAAAAATAGTACCTCACTTGTGTGGGTAAGCCTAGTGCCCGCGACAGGAAACGGCCCAAAATGCAACGTTGACACACCACATTTTTACAGTGAAAACTGACCATTTTTTTGCACAGTGCCTAGCTGTAGATTTTGAATCCTAGCTCTGCCCCCACCTAGGGAAACCTAGCAAACCTATACATTTTTGAAAACTAGACTCCCAGGGTAATCCAGGATGGGGTGACTTGTCTGGCTCTCACCAGGTTCTGTTACCCAGAATCCCTTGCAAACTTCAAACTCTGTCAAAAAAACACATTTTCCTCACATTTCTGTGATGGAAAGTTCTGGAATCTGCTTCGATCCACAAAATTCTACCCACCCCGCATTTCCCAACGTCTTACGATAAAAATGATACCTCACTTGTGTGGGTAGGTCTAGTGCCTGTGAAAGTAAACGGCCCAAAACGCAATGTGGACATACCACATTTTTACAGTGAAAACTGACCCTTTTCTTGCAAAGTGCCTAGCTGTAGATTTGAACCCTAGCTCTGCCGGCACCTAGGGAAACCTAGCAAACCTATACATTTTTGAAAACTAGACACCCATGGGGAATTCAGGATGGGGTAACTTGTCTGGCTCTCACCAGGTTCTGTTACCCAGAATCCCTTGCAAACCTCAAACTCTGTAAAAATAAACACATTTTCCTCACATTTCTGTGATAGAAAGTTCTGGAATCTGCGTGGATCCACAAAATTCCACCCACCTCGCATTTCCTAAAGTCTTACAATAAAAATGGTACCTCACTTGTGTGGGAAGGCCTAGTGCCCGCGACAGGAAACTGCCCAAAACACAATGTGGACACACCACATTTTTACAGTGAAAACTGACCCTTTTTTTGCAAAGTGCCTAGCTGTAGATTTTGAACCCTAGCTCTGCCGGCACCTAGGAAAACCTAGCAAACCTATACATTTTTGAAAACTAAACACCCAGGGGAATCCAGGATGGGGTAACTTGTCTGGCTCTCACCAGGTTCTGTTACCCAGAATCCCTTGCAAACCTCAAACTCTGTAAAAATAAACACATTTTCCTCACATTTCTGTGATAGAAAGTTCTGGAATCTGCGTGGATCCACAAAATTCCACCTACCTCGCATTTCCCAACGTCTTCCGATAAAAATAGTGCCTCACTTGTGTGGGTAGGCCTAGTGCCCGCGACAGGAAACGGCCCAAAACGCAACGTTCACACCCCACATTTTTACAGTGAAAACTGACCCTTTTTTGCAAAGTGCCTAGCTGTAGATTTTGAACCCTAGCTCTGCCCGCACCTAAGGAACCCTAGCAACCCTATACATTTTTGAAAACTAGACACCCAGGGGAATCTAGGATGGGGTGACTTGTCTGGATCTCACCAGGTTCTGCTACCCAGAATCCCTTGCAAACCTCACACTTTGTAAAAAAAAACACATTTTCCTCACATTTCTGTGATGGAAAGTTCTGGAATCTACGTGGATCCACAAAATTCCACCCACCCCCCATTCCCCAAAGTCTTCCGATTAAAATGGTACCTCACTTGTGTGGGTAGGCCTAGTGCACATGACAGGAAGTGGCCCAAAACGCAACGTGGACACACCACATTTTTACATTGAAAACTGACCCTTTTTTTGCAAAGTGCCTAGCTGTATATTTTGTAACCGTAGCTCTGCCGGTACCTAGGGAAATCTAGAAAACCTATACATTTTTGAAAACTAGACACCCAGGGTAATCCAGGATGGGGTGACTTGTCAAGCTCTCACTAGGTTCTGTTACTCAGAATCCCTTGCAAACATCAAACTCTGTCAAAAAAACACATTTTCCTCACATTTCTATGATGGAAAGTTCTGGAATCTGCTTCGATCCACAAAATTCTACCCACCCCGCATTTCCCAACGTCTTACTGATAAAAATGATACCTCACTTGTGTGGGTAGGTCTAGTGCCCGCGACAGTAAACGGCCCAAAACGCAATGTGGACATACCACATTTTTACAGTGAAAACTGACCTTTTCTTGCAAAGTGCCTAGCTGTAGATTTGGAACCCTAGCTCTGCCGGCACCTAGGAAAACCTAGCAAACCTATACATTTTTGAAAACTAGACACCCATGGGGAATTCAGGATGGAGTGACTTGTGTGGCTCTCACAAGGTTCTGTTACCCAGAATCCCTTTAAAACCTCAAACTTTGTAAAAAAACACATTTTCGTCACATTTCTGTGATGGAAAGTTCTGGAATCTGTGTGGATCCACAAAATTCCACCCACCCCGCATTTCCTAAAGTCTTACGATAAAAATGGTACCTCACTTGTGTGGGAAGACCTAGTGCCCGCGACAGGAAACTGCCCAAAACACAATGTGGACACACCACATTTTTACAGTGAAAACTGACCCTTTTTTTGCAAAGTGCCTAGCTGTAGATTTTGAACCCTAGCTCTGCCGGCACCTAGGGAAACCTAGCAAACCTATACATTTTTGAAAACCAGACACCCAGGGGAATCTAGGATGGGGTGACTTGTCTGGATCTCACCAGGTTCTGCTACCCAGAATCCCTTGCAAACCTCACACTTTGTAAAAAAACACATTTTCCTCAAATTTCTGTGATGGAAAGTTCTGGAATCTACGTGGATCCACAAAATTCCACCCACCCCGCATTCCCCAAAGCCTTCCGATTAAAATGGTACCTCACTTGTGTGGGTAGGCCTAGTGCCCGCAGACAGGAAACGGCCCAAAACGCAACGTGGACACACTACATTTTTACAGTGAAAACTGTCCCTGTTTTTTGCAAAGTGCCTAGCTGTATATTTTGTACCCTAGCTCTGCCTGCACCTAGGGAAATCTAGAAAACCTATACATTTTTCAAAACTAGACACCCGGGGGAATCCAGGATGGGGTGACTTATCTGGCTCTCACCAGGTTCTAATACCCAGAATCCTTTGCAAAACTCAAACTTTGTAAAAAAAAAAACACATTTTCCTCACATTTCTGTGATGGAAAGTTCTGGAATCTGCGTGGATCCACAAAATTCCACCCACCCCGCATTTTCCAACGACTTCCGATAAAAATGGTACCTCACTTGTGTGGGTAGGCCTAGTGCCCGCGGCAGGAAACGGCCCAAAACGCAACGTGGACACACTACATTTTTACAGTGAAAACTGACCCTTTTTTTACAAAGTGCCTAGCTGTAGATTTGGAACCCTAGCTCTGCCGGCACCTAGGAAAACCTAGCAAACCTATACATTTTTAAAAACTAGACACCCAGGGGAATCCAGGATGGGGTGACTTGTCTGGCTCTCACCAGGTTATGTTACCCAGAATCCCTTGCAAACCTCAAACTCTGTAAAAATAAACACATTTTCCTCACATTTATGTGATGGAAAGTTCTGGAATCTGCGTGGATCCACAAAATTCCACCCACCACGCATTTCCCAAAGACTTACAATAAAAATGGTACCTCACTTGTGTGGGAAGGCCTAGTGCCCGTTACAGGAAACTGCCCAAAACACAATGTGGACACACCACATTTTTACAGTGAAAATTGACCCTTTTTTTACAAAGTGCCTAGCTGTAGATTTTGCAACCCTAGCTCTGACGGCACCTAGGGAAACCTAGCAAACCTATACATTTTTAAAAACTAGACACCCAGGGGAATCCAGGATGGGGTGACTTGTCTGGCTCTCACCAGGTTATGTTACCCAGAATCCCTTGCAAACCTCAAACTCTGTAAAAATAAACACATTTTCCTCACATTTCTGTGATAGAAAGTTCTGGACTCTGCGTGGATCCACAAAATTCCACCCACCTCGCATTTCCCAACATCTTACGATAAAAATGATACCTCACTTGTGTGGGTAGGTCTAGTGCCTGCGAAAGTAAACGGCCCAAAACGCAATGTGGACATACCACATTTTTACAGTGAAAACTGACCCTTTTCTTGCAAAGTGCCTAGCTGTAGATTTGGAACCCTAGCTCTGCCGGCACCTAGGAAAACCTAGCAAACCTATACATTTTTGAAAACTAGACACCCATGGGGAATTCAGGATGGAGTGACTTGTGTGGCTCTCACAAGGTTCTGTTACCCAGAATCCCTTTAAAACCTCAAACTTTGTAAAAAAAACCACATTTTCCTCACATTTCTGTGATGGAAAGTTCTGGAATCTGTGTGGATCCACAAAATTCCACCCACCCCGCATTTCCTAAAGTCTTACGATAAAAATGGTACCTCACTTGTGTGGGAAGATCTAGTGCCCGCGACAGGAAACTGCCCAAAACACAATGTGGACACACCACATTTTTACAGTGAAAACTGACCCTTTTTTTGCAAAGTGCCTAGCTGTAGATTTTGAACCCTAGCTCTGCCGGCACCTAAGGAAACCTAGCAAACCTATACATTTTTGAAAACTAAACACCCAGGGGAATCCAGTATGGGGTGACTTGTCTGGCTCTCACCAGGTTCTGTTACCCAGAATCCCTTGCAAACCTCAAACTCTGTAAAAATAAACACATTTTCCTCACATTTCTGTGATAGAAAGTTCTGGAATCTGCATGGATCCACAAAATTCCACCCACCTCGCATTTCCCAACGTCTTCCGATAAAAATAGTACCTCACTTGTGTGGGTAGGCCTAGTGCCCGCGACAGGAAACGGCCCAAAACGCAACGTTGACACCCCACATTTTTACAGTGAAAACTGACCCTTTTTTGCAAAGTGCCTAGCTGTAGATTTTGAACCCTAGCTCTGCCCGCACCTAGGGAACCCTAGCAAACCTATACATTTTTGAAAACTAGACACCCAGGGGAATCTATGATGGGGTGACTTGTCTGGATCTCACCAGGTTCTGCTACCCAGAATCCCTTGCAAACCTCACACTTTGTCAAAAAAACACATTTTCCTCACATTTCTGTGATGGAAAGTTCTGGAATCTACGTGGATCCACAAAATTCCACCCACCCCCCATTCCCCAAAGTCTTCCGATTAAAATGGTACCTCACTTGTGTGGGTAGGCCTAGTGCCCGCGACAGGAAGCGGCCCAAAACGCAACGGGGACACACCACATTTTTACATTGAAAACTGACCCTTTTTTTTGCAAAGTGCCTAGCTGTATATTTTGTACCCTAGCCCTGCCGGCACCTAGGGAAATCTAGAAAACCTATACATTTTTCAAAACTAGACACCCGGGGGAATCCAGGATGGGGTGACTTATCTGGCTCTCACCAGGTTCTAATACCCAGAATCCTTTGCAAAACTCAAACTTTGTAAAAAAAAAAACACATTTTCCTCACATTTCTGTGATGGAAAGTTCTGGAGTCTGCGTGGATCCACAAAATTCCACCCACCCCGCATTTTCCAACGTCTTCCGATAAAAATGGTACCTCACTTGTGTGGGAAGGCCTAGTGCCCACGACAGGAAACTGCCCAAAACACAATGTGGACACACCACATTTTTTACAGTGAAAACTGACCCTTTTTTTGCAAAGTGCCTAGCTGTAGATTTTGAACCCTAGCTCTGCCGGCACCTAGGGAAACCTAGCAAACCTATACATTTTAAAAAACTAGACACCCAGGGGAATCCAGGATGGGGTGACTTGTCTGGTTCTCACCAGGTTCTGTTACCCAGAATCCCTTGTAAACCTCAAACTCTGTAAAAATAAACACATTTTCCTCACATTTCTGTGATAGAAACTTCTGGAATCTGCGTGGATCCACAAAATTCCACCCACCTCGCATTTCCCAACATCTTACGATAAAAATAGTACCTCACTTGTGTGGGTAAGCCTAGTGCCCGCGACAGGAAACGGCCCAAAATGCAACGTTGACACACCACATTTTTACAGTGAAAACTGACCATTTTTTTGCACAGTGCCTAGCTGTAGATTTTGAATCCTAGCTCTGCCCCCACCTAGGGAAACCTAGCAAACCTATACATTTTTGAAAACTAGACACCCAGGGCAATCCAGGATGGGGTGACTTGTCTGGCTCTCACCAGGTTCTGTTACCCAGAATCCCTTGCAAACTTCAAACTCTGTCAAAACAAACACATTTCGCTCACATTTCTGTGATGGAAAGTTCTGGAATCTGCTTCGATCCACAAAATTCTACCCACCCCGCATTTCCCAATGTCTTACGATAAAAATGATACCTCACTTGTGTGGGTAGGCCTAGTGCCCGCGGCAGGAAACGGCCCAAAACGCAACGTGGACACACTACATTTTTACAGTGAAAATTGACCCTTTTTTTACAAAGTGCCTAGCTGTAGATTTGCAACCCTAGCTCTGACGGCACTTAGGAAAACCTAGCAAACCTATACATTTCTGAAAACTAGACACCCAGGGGAATTCAGGATGGGGTGACTTGTGTGGCTCTCACAAGGTTCTGTTACCCAGAATCCCTTTCAAACCTCAAACTTTGTAAAAAAAAAACACATTTTCCTCACATTTCTGTGATGGAAAGTTCTGGAATCTGCGTGGCTCCACAAAATTCCACCCACCCCGCATTTCCCAAAGTGTTACGATATAAATGGTACCTCACTTGTGTGGGAAGGCCTAGTGCCCGTGACAGGAAACTGCCCAAAACACAATGTGGACACACCACATTTTTACAGTGAAAACTGACCCTTTTTTTGCAAAGTGCCTAGCTGTAGATTTTGAACCCTAGCTCTGCCGGCACCTAGGGAAACCTAGCAAACCTATACATTTTTAAAAACTAGACTCCCAGGGGAATCCAGGATGGGGTGACTTGTCTGGCTCTCACCAGGTTCTGTTACCCAGAATCCCTTGCAAACCTCAAACTCTGTAAAAATAAACACATTTTCCTCACATTTCTGTGATAGAAAGTTCTGGAATCTACGTGGATCCACAAAATTCCACCCACCTCGCATTTCCAAACATCTTACGATAAAAATAGTACCTCACTTGTGTGGGTAAGCCTAGTGCTCGCAACAGGAAACTGCCCAAAATGCAACGTTGACACACCACATTTTTACAGTGAAAACCGACCATTTATTTGCACAGTGCCTAGCTGTAGATTTTGAATCCTAGCTCTGCCCCCACCTAGGGAAACCTAGCAAACCTATACATTTTTGAAAACTAGACACCCAGGGGAATTCAGGATGGGGTGACTTGTGTGGCTCTCACAAGGTTCTGTTACCCAGAATCCCTTTCAAACCTCAAACTTTGTAAAAAGAAACACATTTTCCTCACATTTCTGTGATGGAAAGTTCTGGAATCCGTGTGGATCCACAAAATTCCACCCACCCCGCATTTCCCAAAGTCTTACAATAAAAATGGTACCTCACTTGTGTGGGAAGGCCTAGTGCCCGCGACAGGAAACTGCCCAAAACACAATGTGGACACACCACATTTTTACAGTGAAAACTGATCCTTTTTTTTCCAAAGTGCCTAGCTGTAGATTTTGAACCCTAGCTCTGCCGGCACCTAGGGAAACCTAGCAAAGCTATACATTTTTAAAAACTAGACACCCAGGGCAATATAGGATGGGGTGACTTGTCTGGCTCTCACCAGGTTCTGTTACCCAGAATCCCTTGCAAACTTCAAACTCTGTAAAAAAAAACACATTTTCCTCACATTTCTGTGATGGAAAGTTCTGGAATCTGCTTCGATCCACAAAATTCTACCCACCCCGCATTTCCCAATGTCTTACGATAAAAATGATACCTCACTTGTGTGGGTAGGATAGTGCCCGCGACAGGAAACGGCCCAAAACGCAACGTGGACACACTACATTTTTACAGTGAAAATTGACCCTTTTTTTACAAAGTGCCTTGCTGTAGATTTTGAACCCTAGCTCTGCCGGCACCTAGGGAAACCTAGCAAACCTATACATTTTTAAAAACTAGACACCCAGGGCAATCCAGGATGGGGTGACTTGTCTGGCTCTCACCAGGTTCTGTTACCCAGAATCCCTTGCAAACCTCAAACTCTGTAAAAATAAACACATTTTCCTCACATTTCTGTGATAGAAAGTTCTGGAATCTGCGTGGATCCACAAAATTCCACCCACCTCGCATTTCCCAACATCTTACGATAAAAATAGTACCTCACTTGTGTGGGTAAGCCTAGTGCCCGCAACAGGAAACGGCCCAAAATGCAACGTTGACACTCCACATTTTTACAGTGAAAACTGACCATTTTTTTGCACAGTGCCTAGCTGTAGATTTTGAATCCTAGCTCTGCCCCCACCTAGGGAAACCTAGCAAACCTATACATTTTTAAAAACTAGACACCCAGGGGAATTCAGGATGGGGTGACTTGTATGGCTCTCACAAGGTTCTGTTACCCAGAATCCCTTTCAAACCTCAAACTTTGTAAAAAGAAACACATTTTCCTCACATTTCTGTGATGGAAAGTTCTGGAATCCGTGTGGATCCACAAAATTCCACCCACCCCGCATTTCCCAAAGTCTTACAATAAAAATGGTACCTCACTTGTGTGGGAAGGCCTAGTGTCCGCGACAGGAAACTGCCCAAAACACAATGTGGACACACCACATTTTTACAGTGAAAACTGATCCTTTTTTTGCAAAGTGCCTAGCTGTAGATTTTGAACCCTAGCTTTGCCGGCACCTAGGGAAACCTAGCAAACCTATACATTTTTAAAAACTAGACACCCAGGGCAATCCAGGATGGGGTGACTTGTCTGGCTCTCACCAGGTTCTGTTACCCAGAATCCCTTGCAAACTTCAAACTCTGTCAAAAAAAACACATTTTCCTCACATTTCTGTGATGGAAAGTTCTGGAATCTGCTTCGATCCACAAAATTCTACCCACCCCGCATTTCCCAATGTCTTACAATAAAAATGATACCTCACTTGTGTGGGTAGGCCTAGTGCCCGCGGCAGGAAACGGCCCAAAACACAACGTGGACACACTACATTTTTACAGTGAAAATTGACCCTTTTTTTACAAAGTGCCTAGCTGTAGATTTGCAACCCTAGCTCTGACGGCACCTAGGAAAACCTAGCAAACCTATACATTTCTGAAAACTAGACACCCAGGGGAATTCAGGATGGGGTGACTTGTGTGGCTCTCACAAGGTTCTGTTACCCAGAATCCCTTTCAAACCTCACACTTTGTAAAAAAAAACACATTTTCCTCACATTTCTGTGATGGAAAGTTCTGGAATCTGCGTGGATCCACAAAATTCCACCCACCCCGCATTTCCCAAAGTCTTACGATATAAATGGTACCTCACTTGTGTGGGAAGGCTTAGTGCCCGCGACAGGAAACTGCCCAAAACACAATGTGGACACACCACATTTTTACAGTGAAAACTGACCCTTTTTTTGCAAAGTGCCTAGCTGTAGATTTTGAACCCTAGCTCTGCCGGCACCTAGGGAAACCTAGCAAACCTATACATTTTTAAAAACTAGACACCCAGGGGAATCCAGGATGGGGTGACTTGTCTGGCTCTCACCAGGTTCTGTTACCCAGAATCCCTTGCAAACCTCAAACTCTGTAAAAATAAACACATTTTCCTCACATTTCTGTGATAGAAAGTTCTGGAATCTGCGTGGATCCACAAAATTCCACCCACCTCGCATTTCCCAACATCTTACGATAAAAATAGTACCTCACTTGTGTGGGTAAGCCTAGTGCCCACGACAGGAAACGGCCCAAAATGCAACGTTGACACACCACATTTTTACAGTGAAAACTGACCATTTTTTTGCACAGTGCCTAGCTGTAGATTTTGAATCCTAGCTCTGCCCCCACCTAAGGAAACCTAGCAAACCTATACATTTTTGAAAACTAGACTCCCAGGGTAATCCAGGATGGGGTGACTTGTCTGGCTCTCACCAGGTTATGTTACCCAGAATCCCTTGCAAACTTCAAACTCTGTCAAAAAAAAACATTTTCCTCACATTTCTGTGATGGAAAGTTCTGGAATCTGCTTCGATCCACAAAATTCTACCGACCCCGCATTTCCCAACGTCTTACGATAAAAATGATACCTCACTTGTGTGGGTAGGTCTAGTGTCTGCGAAAGTAAACGGCCCAAAACGCAATGTGGACATACCACATTTTTACAGTGAAAACTGACCCTTTTCTTGCAAAGTGCCTAGCTGTAGATTTGGAACCCTAGCTCTGCCGGCACCTAGGAAAACCTAGCAAACCTATACATTTTTGAAAACTAGACACCCATGGGGAATTCAGGATGGGGTGACTTGTGTGGCTCTCACAAGGTTCTGTTACCCAGAATCCCTTTCAAACCTCAAACTTTGTAAAAAAAAAACACATTTTCCTCACATTTCTGTGATGGAAAGTTCTGGAATCTGTGTGGATCCACAAAATTCCACCCACCCCGCATTTCCTAAAGTCTTACAATAAAAATGGTACCTCACTTGTGTGGGAAGGCCTAGTGCCCGCGACAGGAAACTGCCCAAAACACAATGTGGACACACCACATTTTTACAGTGAAAACTGACCCTTTTTTTGCAAAGTGCCTAGCTGTAGATTTTGAACCCTAGCTGTGCCGGCACCTAGGGAAACCTAGCAAACCTATACATTTTTGAAAACTAAACACCCAGGGGAATCCAGGATGGGGTAACTTGTCTGGCTCTCACCAGGTTCTGTTACCCAGAATCCCTTGCAAACCTCAAACTCTGTAAAAATAAACACATTTTCCTCACATTTCTGTGATAGAAAGTTCTGGAATCTGCGTGGATCCACAAAATTCCACCTACCTCGCATTTCCCAACGTCTTCCGATAAAAATAGTGCCTCACTTGTGTGGGTAGGCCTAGTGCCCGCGACAGGAAACGGCCCAAAACGCAACGTTGACACCCCACATTTTTACAGTGAAAACTGACCCTTTTTTGCAAAGTGCCTAGCTGTAGATTTTGAACCCTAGCTCTGCCCGCACCTAAGGAACCCTAGCAACCCTATACATTTTTGAAAACTAGACACCCAGGGGAATCTAGGATGGGGTGACTCGTCTGGATCTCACCAGGTTCTGCTACCCAGAATCCCTTGCAAACCTCACACTTTGTCAAAAAAAACACATTTTCCTCACATTTCTGTGATGGAAAGTTCTGGAATCTACGTGGATCCACAAAATTCCACCCACCCCCCATTCCCCAAAGTCTTCCGATTAAAATGGTACCTCACTTGTGTGGGTAGGCCTAGTGCACATGACAGGAAGTGGCCCAAAACGCAACGGGGACACACCACATTTTTACATTGAAAACTGACCCTTTTTTTTGCAAAGTGCCTAGCTGTATATTTTGTACCCTAGCTCTGCCGGTACCTAGGCAAATCTAGAAAACCTATACATTTTTGAAAACTAGACACCCAGGGTAATCCAGGATGGGGTGACTTGTCAAGCTCTCACCAGGTTCTGTTACTCAGAATCCCTTGCAAACTTCAAACTCTGTAAAAATAAACACATTTTTCTCACATTTCTGTGATAGAAAGTTCTGGAATCTGCGTGGATCCACAAAATTCCACCCACCTCGCATTTCCCAACGTCTTCCGATAAAAATGGTACCTCTCTTGTGTGGGTATGCCTAGTGCCCGCGACAGGAAACGGACCAAAACGCAACGTTGACACACCACATTTTTACAGTGAAAACTGACCCTTTTTTGCAAAGTGCCTAGCTGTAGATTTTGAACCCTAGCTCTGCTCGCACCTAGGGAAACCTAGCAAACCTATACATTTTTCAAAACTAGACACCCAGGGGAATCTGGTATGGGGTGACTCGTCTGGATCTCACCAGGTTTTGCTACCCAGAATCCCTTGCAAACCTCACACTTTGTCAAAAAAAACACATTTTCCTCACATTTCTGTGATGGAAAGTTCTGGAATGTACGTGGATCCACAAAATTCCACCCACCCCCCATTCCCCAGAGTCTTCCAATTAAAATGGTACCTCACTTGTGTGGGTAGGCCTAGTGCCCGCGCCAGGAAGCAGCCCAAAACGCAACGGGGACACACCACATTTTTACATTGAAAACTGACCCTTTTTTATACAAAGTGCCTAGCTGTAGATTTTGTACCCCAGCCCTGCCGGCACCTAGGGAAATCTAGCAACCTATACATTTTTGAAAACTAGACACCCAGAAGAATCCAGGATGGGGTGACTTATCTGGCTCTCACCAGGTTCTAATACCCAGAATCCTTTGCAAAACTCAAACTTTGTAAAAAAAAAAAAACACATTTTCCTCACATTTCTGTGATGGAAAGTTCTGGAATCTGCGTGGATCCACAAAATTCCACCCACCCCGCATTTTCCAACGTCTCCCGATAAAAATGGTACCTCACTTGTGTGGGTAGGCCTAGTGCCCGTGGCAGGAAACAGCCCAAAACGCAATGTTGACACTCCACATTTTTACAGTGAAAACTGGCCCTTTTTTTGCAAAGTGCCTTGCTGTAGATTTTGAACCCTAGCTCTGCCCGCACCTAGGGAAACCTAGCAAACCTATACATTTTTGAAAACTAGACTCCCAGGGTAATCCAGGATGGGGTGACTTGTCTGGCTTTCACCAGGTTATGTTACCCAGAATCCCTTGCAAACTTCAAACTTTGTCAAAAAAACACATTTCTGTGATGGAAAGTTCTGGAATCTGCTTCGATCCACAAACTTCTACCCACCCCGCATTTCCCAATGTCTTACAATAAAAATGATACCTCACTTGTGTGGGTAGGCCTAGTGCCCGCGACAGGAAATGGCCCAAAACGCAACGTGGACACACTACATTTTTACAGTGAAAACTGACCCTTTTTTTACAAAGTGCCTAGCTGTAGATTTGGAACCTTAGCTCTGCCTGCACCTAGGGACACCTAGCAAACCTATACATTTTTTAAAACTAGACACCCAGGGGAATTCAGGATGGTGTGACTTGTGTGGCTCTCACAAGGTTCTGTTACTCAGAATCCCTTTCAAACCTCACACTTTGTAAGAAAAACACATTTTCCTCACATTTGTGTGATGGAAAGTTCTGGAATCTGCGTAGATCCACAAAATTCAACCCACCTCACATTCCCCAAAGTGTTCTGATAAAAATGGTACCTCACTTGTGTGGGTAGGCCTAGTGCCCGCGACAGGAAACGGCCCAAAACGCAACGTGGACACACCACATTTTTACAGTGAAAACTGACCCTTTTTTGCAAAGTGCCTAGCTGTAGATTTTGAACCCTAGCTCTGCCGACACCTAGGGAAACCTAGCAAACCTATACATTTTTGAAAACTAGACACCCAGGGGAATCCAGGTTAGGGTGACTTGTGTGGCTCTCACAAGGTTCTGTTACCCAGAATCCCTTTCAAACCTCAAACTTTGTAAAAAAACAACTCATTTCTGTGATGGAAAGTTCTGGAATCTGCGTGGATCCACAAAATTCCACCCACCCCGCATTTCCCAAAGTCTTTCGATAAAAATGGTACCTCACTTGTGTGGGTAGGCCTACTGCCCGCGACAGGAAACTGCCCAAAACACAACGTGGACACACCAGCTTTTTACAGTGAAAACTGACCCTTTTTTTGCAAAGTGCCTAGCTGTAGATTTTTTGTTTTTAACCCTAGCTCTGCCGGCACCTAGGGAAACCTAGCAAACCTATACATTTTTGAAAACTAGACACCCAGGGGAATCCAGGATGGGGTGACTTGACTGGCTCTCATCAGGTTCTGTTACCCAGAATCCCTTGCAAACCTCAAACTCTGTCAAAAAAACACATTTTCCTCACATTTCTGTGATAGAAAGTTCTGGAATCTGCTTCGATCCACAAAATTCTACCCACCCCGCATTTCCCAACGTCTTACGATAAAAATGATACCTCACTTGTGTGGGTAGGCCTAGTGCCCGCGACAGGAAATGCCCCAAAAAGCAACGTGGACACACTACATGTTTACAGTGAAAACTGACCCTTTTTTTACAAAGTGCCTAGCTGTAGATTTGGAACCTTAGCTCTGCCTGCACCTAGGGACACCTAGCAAACCTATACATTTTTTAAAACTAGACACCCAGGGGAATTCAGGATGGGGTGACTTGTGTGGCTCTCACAAGGTTCTGTTACCCAGAATCCCTTTCAAACCTCACACTTTGTAAGAAAAACACATTTTCCTCACATTTCTGTGATGGAAAGTTCTGGAATCTTTGTGGATCCACAAAATTCCACCCACCCCGCATTTCCCAAAGTCTTACGATAAAAATGGTACCTCACTTGTGTGGGAAGGCCTAGTGCCCGCGACAGGAAACTGCCCAAAACACAATGTGGACACACCACATTTTTACAGTGAAAACTGATCCTTTTTTTGCAAAGTGCCTAGCTGTAAATTTTGAACCTTAGCTCTGCCTGCTCCTAGGGAAACCTAGCAAACCTATACATTTTTAAAAACTAGACACCCAGAGGAATCTAGGATGGGGTGACTCGTCTGGATCTCACCATGTTCTGCTACCCAGAATCCCTTGCAAACCTCAAACTCTGTAAAAATAAACACATTTTCCTCACATTTCTGTGAGGGAAAGTTCTGGAATCTGCTTCGATCCAAAAAAATTCTACCCACCCCGCATTTCCCAACATCTTACGATAAAAATGATACCTCACTTGTGTGGGTAAGTCTAGTGCCTGCGAAAGTAAACGGCCCAAAACGCAATGCGGACATACCACATTTTTACAGTGAAAACTGACCCTTTTCTTGCAAAGTGCCTAGCTGTAGATGTGGAACCCTAGCTCTGCCGGCAACTAGGAAAACTTAGCAAACCTATACATTTTTGAAAACTAGACACCCATGGGGAATTCAGGATGGAGTGACTTGTGTGGCTCTCACAAGGTTCTGTTACCCAGAATCCCTTTAAAACCTCAAACTTTGTAAAAAAAAAACACATTTTCCTCACATTTCTGTGATGGAAAGTTCTGGAATCTGTGTGGATCCACAAAATTAAACCCACCCCGCATTACCTAAAGTCTTACGATAAAAATGGTACCTCACTTGTGTGGGAAGACTTAGTGCCCGCGACAGGAAACTGCCCAAAACACAATGTGGACACACCACATTTTTACAGTGAAAACTGACCCTTTTTTTGCAAAGTGCCTAGCTGTAGATTTTGAACCCTAGCTCTGCCGGCACCTAGGGAAACCTAGCAAACCTATACATTTTTGAAAACTAAAAACCCAGGGGAATCCAGGATGGGGTAACTTGTCTGGCTCTCACCAGGTTCTGTTACCCAGAATCCCTTGCAAACCTCAAACTCTGTAAAAATAAACACATTTTCCTCACATTTCTGTGATAGAAAGTTCTGGAATCTGCGTGGATCCACAAAATTCCACCCACCTCTCATTTCCCAACGTCTTCCGATAAAAATAGTACCTCACTTGTGTGGGTAGGCCTAGTGACCGCGACAGGAAGCGGCCCAAAACGCAATGGGGACACATCACATTTTTACATTGAAAACTGACCCTTTTTTTTGCAAAGTGCCTAGCTGTATATTTTGTACCCTTGCCCTGCCGGCACCTAGGGAAATCTAGAAAACCTATACATTTTTCAAAACTAGACACCCGGGGGAATCCAGGATGGGGTGACTTATCTGGCTCTCACCAGGTTCTAATACCCAGAATCCTTTGTAAAACTCAAACTTTGTAAAAAAAAAAAAACACATTTTCCTCACATTTCTGTGATGGAAAGTTCTGGAGTCTGCGTGGATCCACAAAATTCCACCCACCCCGCATTTTCCAACGTCTTCCGATAAAAATGGTACCTCACTTGTGTGGGAAGGCCTAGTGCCCGCGACAGGAAACTGCCCAAAACACAATGTGGACACACCACATTTTTACAGTGAAAACTGACCCTTTTTTGCAAAGTGCCTAGCTGTAGATTTTGAACCCTAGCTCTGCCGGCACCTAGGGAAACCTAGCAAACCTATACATTTTAAAAACTAGACACCCAGGGGAATCCAGGATGGGGTGACTTGTCTGGTTCTCACCAGGTTCTGTTACCCAGAATCCCTTGTAAACCTCAAACTCTGTAAAAATAAACACATTTTCCTCACATTTCTGTGATAGAAACTTCTGGAATCTGCGTGGATCCACAAAATTCCACCCACCTCGCATTTCCCAACATCTTACGATAAAAATAGTACCTCACTTGTGTGGGTAAGCCTAGTGCCCGCGACAGGAAACGGCCCAAAATGCAACGTTGACACACCACATTTTTACAGTGAAAACTGACCATTTTTTTGCACAGTGCCTAGCTGTAGATTTTGAATCCTAGCTCTGCCCCCACCTAGGGAAACCTAGCAAACCTATACATTTTTGAAAACTAGACACCCAGGGCAATCCAGGATGGGGTGACTTGTCTGGCTCTCACCAGGTTCTGTTACCCAGAATCCCTTGCAAACTTCAAACTCTGTCAAAACAAACACATTTTCGCTCACATTTCTGTGATGGAAAGTTCTGGAATCTGCTTCGATCCACAAAATTCTACCCACCCCGCATTTCCCAATGTCTTACGATAAAAATGATACCTCACTTGTGTGGGTAGGCCTAGTGCCCGCGGCAGGAAACGGCCCAAAACGCAACGTGGACACACTACATTTTTACAGTGAAAATTGACCCTTTTTTTACAAAGTGCCTAGCTGTAGATTTGCAACCCTAGCTCTGACGGCACTTAGGAAAACCTAGCAAACCTATACATTTCTGAAAACTAGACACCCAGGGGAATTCAGGATGGGGTGACTTGTGTGGCTCTCACAAGGTTCTGTTACCCAGAATCCCTTTCAAACCTCAAACTTTGTAAAAAAACACATTTTCCTCACATTTCTGTGATGGAAAGTTCTGGAATCTGCGTGGCTCCACAAAATTCCACCCACCCCGCATTTCCCAAAGTGTTACGATATAAATGGTACCTCACTTGTGTGGGAAGGCCTAGTGCCCGTGACAGGAAACTGCCCAAAACACAATGTGGACACACCACATTTTTACAGTGAAAACTGACCCTTTTTTTGCAAAGTGCCTAGCTGTAGATTTTGAACCCTAGCTCTGCCGGCACCTAGGGAAACCTAGCAAACCTATACATTTTTAAAAACTAGACTCCCAGGGAATCCAGGATGGGGTGACTTGTCTGGCTCTCACCAGGTTCTGTTACCCAGAATCCCTTGCAAACCTCAAACTCTGTAAAAATAAACACATTTTCCTCACATTTCTGTGATAGAAAGTTCTGGAATCTACGTGGATCCACAAAATTCCACCCACCTCGCATTTCCAAACATCTTACGATAAAAATAGTACCTCACTTGTGTGGGTAAGCCTAGTGCTCGCAACAGGAAACGGCCCAAAATGCAACGTTGACACACCACATTTTTACAGTGAAAACCGACCATTTATTTGCACAGTGCCTAGCTGTAGATTTTGAATCCTAGCTCTGCCCCCACCTAGGGAAACCTAGCAAACCTATACATTTTTGAAAACTAGACACCCAGGGGAATTCAGGATGGGGTGACTTGTGTGGCTCTCACAAGGTTCTGTTACCCAGAATCCCTTTCAAACCTCAAACTTTGTAAAAAGAAACACATTTTCCTCACATTTCTGTGATGGAAAGTTCTGGAATCCGTGTGGATCCACAAAATTCCACCCACCCCGCATTTCCCAAAGTCTTACAATAAAAATGGTACCTCACTTGTGTGGGAAGGCCTAGTGCCCGCGACAGGAAACTGCCCAAAACACAATGTGGACACACCACATTTTTACAGTGAAAACTGATCCTTTTTTTTCCAAAGTGCCTAGCTGTAGATTTTGAACCCTAGCTCTGCCGGCACCTAGGGAAACCTAGCAAAGCTATACATTTTTAAAAACTAGACACCCAGGGCAATCCAGGATGGGGTGACTTGTCTGGCTCTCACCAGGTTCTGTTACCCAGAATCCCTTGCAAACTTCAAACTCTGTAAAAAAAAAACACATTTTCCTCACATTTCTGTGATGGAAAGTTCTGGAATCTGCTTCGATCCACAAAATTCTACCCACCCCGCATTTCCCAATGTCTTACGATAAAAATGATACCTCACTTGTGTGGGTAGGATAGTGCCCGCGGCAGGAAACGGCCCAAAACGCAACGTGGACACACTACATTTTTACAGTGAAAATTGACCCTTTTTTTACAAAGTGCCTTGCTGTAGATTTTGAACCCTAGCTCTGCCGGCACCTAGGGAAACCTAGCAAACCTATACATTTTTAAAAACTAGACACCCAGGGCAATCCAGGATGGGGTGACTTGTCTGGCTCTCACCAGGTTCTGTTACCCAGAATCCCTTGCAAACCTCAAACTCTGTAAAAATAAACACATTTTCCTCACATTTCTGTGATAGAAAGTTCTGGAATCTGCGTGGATCCACAAAATTCCACCCACCTCGCATTTCCCAACATCTTACGATAAAAATAGTACCTCACTTGTGTGGGTAAGCCTAGTGCCCGCAACAGGAAACGGCCCAAAATGCAACGTTGACACTCCACATTTTTACAGTGAAAACTGACCATTTTTTTGCACAGTGCCTAGCTGTAGATTTTGAATCCTAGCTCTGCCCCCACCTAGGGAA